>JAOXJM010000001.1:17863-28993 GCA_026413425.1 Tringa solitaria
TCTTCTCCAGGCTGAACCCCCCCAACTCTCTCAGACTGTCCTCACAGCAGAGGGGCTCTACATACATTTTGTAAAATCAAGAATTTATTGTTAGTATAATAGAAATTTTATCAGTCTAGTTCAAGAGTCATCATTAGTTTAGATCTAATTACAGAAAAGCAAAGAAAAATAATGTAGGTTGAGTACTTATAAAGGGGAAAAAAGTTGCACTAATAGCAATAATACATTTAAAATTGCAACACACACACACACTTAGTTTATATGGCTTTTCTGGTGTTATGCTCACCTGACTGCTGCTCCTCTGGATATTCTGATGTTCACTCCGATGTTTGTGGTGGGGGTTGTCATGGCAAGTGGTCAGCATCTAGACTCCTTCACTGGGAGGAATGTGATGTTAATGCGTCATCCTCTCTTCTTTTTCTTGTTGTTTTTTTGTTTTGGGTTGTTTTGTGTTTTTTTTCTCTTTCCTTCCACTTAGGCTCATGTATTGTCAGAGTTATGTTGATGGTTGGACTAAATGATCTTAAAGGTCCCTTCCAACCTAGACAATTCTATCATTCTATATATTAGAAACATAAATTTACACCTTTTTCTTTTTACATTTATATTTGCATTTACTCTACATCATTGTGTTAGAGCAGCAAATATCTCATTTTACCCAGAATTACTGCTTGCTAATACTACCTATATAAAACTATGTTTGTACCACACAAGGATAAATAAGTAAAATAAATTAGCCATAGACACCCTGTAATTAGAGAAATGGCTCTCAGAGCTAAATCAAGTGAAACAATGCTGCAGGCAGGTCATGATACATTCAGAGCAGGCCTGGCAAGCCTTAGCCCTGAGGCCTTGCAAACTCAGTGCAGAGCCTATGCAAATACCCTACGACAGGACTACGCTGTCCCATCAGGAGCAGGAACAGGAGCGCATTTGAATGTAGGTGCTTACACATGATGCAGACAGCTGGGAGGTGAGGGCGATCACGCTGCTCAGACTTCACCAAGTCTTCAGGAACTTCATGAAGTTCAAAAAAGCCAAGTGGAAGGTACTGCAGCTGGGCTGGGGCAATGCCCAGTATCAACAGACCAGGAGGCGAATGGACTGAGGGGAAGCCTGAGGAGAATGACCCAGAGATACTAGTAAATTAATTGGCCATGGGCTGGCAACATGGGCTAGCAGCCCAGAAAGCCCCTGCACCCAGCAGGGCAAGAGGGGGATTGTGTCCCTCTGCTCGGCTTTGGGGAGGACGCTGCCTCCAGTTCTGGGGACATCAACATGAGAAGGACATGAAGCTGTTGGAGCGGGGCCAGAGGAGGCCACAGAGATGCTGGGAGGGCTGGAACACTGCCTTGTGAAGAGGCTGAGAGCTGGGGGTGTTTAGCCCAGAGAAGGCTTTAGGGATGCCTTATTACAGCCTTTCAATCAATAAAGGGGCCTAAGAGGAAAGATAGAGAAAGACTTTTCGCCGAGGCCTGCAGTAACACAACAAGGGGTGACAGTTTTAAACTGAAGTTGGGCAGGTTTGTATTGGGCACCCCCGGAGGCGTTCAAGGCCAGGCCGGACGGGACTCTGAGCAGCCGGACCCAGCGAAATCTGTCCCTGCCCGTGGCGGGGGCTTGGACTTGTTGACCCTCAGAAGTCCCTTCATCCCAAGCACCCTGAGACCCTGCAGCGCTCCCGCCCCGGCCGAGCGGTGTGTCGCACCGGCCACGCCGCCTCCCTCCGCCTCAGCGGAGCCCCACCGACGCCTCAAAGAGCCCCCGTTGATTGGTCGCTTCCTTGTTATGGGGCAGGTCCCCAAGACCTACGCGGGATTGGTGATTTTGTGCCATGTTGCAGGTTAACCATGGCGCCGAGGCGGCTGCTTCATCTCAATTCGCTGGTGCTCACGTCTATCTTTGTATTTCCGCAGATGATTGGCCAGTCTCCCGCGGGGAGGCGGGGCCTCTCTGCCGGCGGAAGCCTCCGCGGCGTGTTCCGGTGCTGAGGTGGCTGTGGGCGGGACAGGTGTTACATCGCGGAGCCGTGCCGGGGTCGGCGGGTGCGGGCCGGCGGTAGGTCGGTGTTTCCCTCCGCCTCTTGGTGCTGTCTTTCCGCTGTGTGTGGTCTGCGGGGCCGGCGCTGTCGTCCGGCTCCGGGCGGCGGTCGCGGACCGGGGTCTCTGCCGTGCAGCGCTGGGACACCGCTGCCAGCCATGCGCGGGGCGGCCCTGCAGGGCCTAGGGAACCGGGGCGGGGTCGCAGTTTCTCGGGGTCCCGGGCGGTGAGGAGCAAGCCGGGCGGGCTGGGCCGGCGGCGGTCCTCTCTCCCCGGCTCAGTGGTCCCGCCCGGCGTCTCCACGCCGGTGCCTGCACTGCGACCGTGCCGCCCGCCGCCGACGGTCAGACCTGGTGTCCAGGTGTTCCCGTCCTGGGAAGGTTTCTGTCCTGTGAGGGGAAGCATTGTGTTGGGGAGGCTCTCGTCGGTAAATGCACCGGACTAGTGGGGCAACCGAGCGCTCCTGCAGCTGGGTCGGGGCTAGCTTCCCCTTCCCTCGGAGGAAGGTTGTTGCCAGCTCCCGAGGGCTGGGATGGTGGGTGGCAGCGGTGGTCGAGATCTGCCGCTCTCCTTCCATTCTTGTACCTTTCAGAGCCCCTCTGCACAGTGGGAGAGGTTTGGTCCAGGGCTTGTGTACAGCAGCGATGCCTTTAATGCCTGTTTGCTTTCAACAGGGAAATGCAAATGATTAAACTTACTTTATGTATAATAAATGCATAATAGAATAAATTAGGGGAAACCATTGTCAAGTCTGTCTTCCTTACAGCTGATACCTAGAGATAGAAATGTATTTATGCACTGCTTACTGCTTGTATGCAGACTGTCCTATGGCTAGTAATGGGTTTAGGCAGCTTGGATGAGTAAGGGAGGTGTATTTCAGAGTAAAGGAGCCTCTTCTAGAACACCACTGGTAGTCCCAGTGTTCAAAATAAAGTCTTATGAGCAAAAGTTTATTAGTCATAGAAATGCTGGGCAAAACATTATTTTCAGCTACAACTAGAACACAAACTGTACTGGCTTACATCCTGTACACAGTGTGGGTCATTTGTGTTCTGCTATTAATTACAAAAATGGAAATCTACACCAAAGTCAATATGACTCTGGAAGAGCGATAGTCTTGTCTCTGAAAGCAGTACCGTTTACTTGTTTGGGTGAGGCAGTGGAACATGGAATAACCTCTGTCCTTTTGTATTTGTCTACTTCTGTTTATGAGGAAATTGGCCAACGTTGTATAATGCTTTCCTGGTATAAGGTCAAAAGTAAAGCAAGCACTGGGGTGTTCCTGCCACAGGTCTTTCAGGCTAATTCATAAGACAGCTACTACCTCGTGTGCGGACTGTTGGCTTTGAGACAGTATTTAAAGCTATGTTAGGCTTGTTCCCAGGTTTATTCTCGGGGAGAGTTTGAAGAAGACTGAGGCAGGCTCTTTACAGTGGTGCCCAGTGACAGGACCAGAGACAATTAGTACAAACTGAAACACAGGGGGAGTTCACTCTGAACATCAAGAAGCACCGTTTTACTTTGTGGGTTACTGAGCACAGGTACAGGGCTGCCCAGGGAGGTTGTGGATCCTCTGTCCTTGGAGATACTTAAAGCTGTCTGGACGTGGTCCTGAGCAGCTGTCTCCATGTCTCTGGGCAGCTGGTGGTCCTGTTTGAGCAGAGAGGTTGGACCAGATGACCTGGTCTAACCTCACCCATTCTGTGATAAGATCCTTTCTGAGCCTTCTCTTTGTTTTCCTACGCTGAATTTGCTCCAGCAAGTTTCCACCTCTCTTGTGGCAAGCCAGGACTAGACACAGTACTCCAGATTTGGTCAGCACATCTGGTGTGTCTCAGCAGCGCTGAATAGAGAGGAAGCATCACCTTCCTCCTGACGTTGCTCCTAATGCAGCCCAGGATGGTGTTGGCCTTTGCTGTGAGGCTGTATTGATGGCTTGAGCTCAGCTTGTTGTCCACTGTGATGGTCCTTCACTGCAGAGCTGCTTTCCGGCTGGTCTGCCTTCAACATGTACTGGTGCATCAGGTGATACCTCCCCAGGTGCAGGAGTTTGCATTTCTCTTTGTTGAACTTCAGGAGGTTTCTGTTGGCCCATTTCCCAGCCTGCCCAGGCTCTGGATGGGGTCTCGGCCGCTCCTTCCAGCTCTGTCAGCCCAGGTGCACTGCTGGGGGCACCCTGTCAGGTCCTTGCACTTGTGTGTGACCAGTTGGTGCTCCCTAGCTTGGTCTTCTTTGCTCCAGACCTTCCACCCGGTGTCAGTGGACTTGCATTCCCAAAGCCTGGTCTTGCTACTGAAAAACTGAGGTAAAGGAGATAGTGAGGACTTCAGCCCTTTCTGTGATCAAGGACCCTGCCAAATTTAGCAGCAGGCCTGTGTTTTCCCTAGGCTTCCTTTTGCTGTTTATGTATTTGTGGAATCACTTTTCATTCCCCTTTACTTTATATCCCTTTCCACGTTCGGCTCACCTGAGAATATAATTTAAAGGTGAGTGCAAGACGTGAATCTGTAAGACCTGAGTTTGGGTTATTGAAGTCCATGCCTGTGCCAGTAGTTGCAGACAGGCCCTGGTCCCTCTGTTTGCATGTGGAGGAGCCAGTTGTAAGCCAAGCCCAGCAAGGCACATTATCTTGAGTTCAGTAGCACGTTAATGTAGCCTGGACAAAGGCTAGGGAATCACTTGCTTCTCAACATGGCCCATGTACACCTGCTTGAAATTGTAATTCCTGTAGCATGCAGATAAGTGCTGAGGCCCAGACATATTTCTGGTTACAACGGATGTATGCAGACGCCTAGATTCTACTTTATTCCATTTTTCTAATGCCACTTCTAACAATTTGTCTATTGGTTCTATCAGTCCTAAGTGGTGTTGTCTTATATTACCTCATGTCCCATCTCAACCACATATTGTGCATTTGTGACTTTAGGAATCTGTGGCCTAACACTAATTAGGAAGATCAGATGTAGCCTCTTCGAATATTGGTAACAGTCAGAGGCATTTTTGCATTTGGGTGACTGTTTTCTAAAATGTGGTTTTACCATTGCCAAGACAGCATGGTCAGTTTCTCACTGGGGCATTGTGGGGGTTTACAAAACTATAAATTCTTTATTATTTTAATAATGAACCAGGGATTCCAGGTCTTTAAATGAGTCTTTTGTGTTACCGGCTTGGTGAATAGTTGATGTTGACAGAAGAAATTTCTTACTAGGAACAGGAAAACTATATTATTGTGGAATTCCATGCCTCGGTCTCACTCAGGGCCGGTGAGAAATCAGCAAAGCAGCAGTACTTTTTTCACTGGCTGTTGTATTGATAGGGAATGTGGACAGTCCTGGCTGGCTGACAGTATGCTGCAGGAGTACTTTCATCCTCTAGAACTCTTTGCAAGAGACTGTCCGAGGCTTAGCTTCTTCCATCATGTTTTTTGGCTTCAATAACGGCTTTGGAAGCGTTTTGCTCTATAGGCTGAAGAGACTAAGCTCATGCCATACAGCATAAGAAACCAAGGCACGTCTGCAAGAACAGGAGAAAATCAGTTTCCCGAATGGGGAAGAATTCTAACTTCTTACGCTTATTGCAAGTGATTGGCTGTAATAATCCCAAAGTGTACTGTGTAGGATGAAAAATGGGCTTATTTCTTTACTGTTTGATAAATTATTTTCTTCTTTTTTTTTCTTTTCCTTTCTCCTTAAAGAGTCTTGGTTCATGCAACCTGTCAGTACCCAAGAAATAGAAAAGAATGGCGTGAAGGACCTGTGTATGACTGCTCTGCCTTGGAAACCTCTCTACTACTGAATAAGCAGAGCTATGAGCTACTGGGTGCATAAAAGAGGTTGGTGCTCACATGCCCTTTTCTGCTATCAATACTCTAATATGATTGTGACACTTCCTACATCTGCAAAATCAGATGTTTAGGAGGTGTGACTGCTACAGAAAAATAAAGCATGTGGCAATCTATGAGGAAAAATTTCCTTACTAGGATAAAGGAGTTCAGGAATGAGTGGGTCATTGTAGCTAGATTTAGAAGCCTGCTTCTAGCTAAACAGAGCCAGCTTGTCATATTAAAAGATTCTATTTGACGGAGATAGTTTACATTACAATAACTTGTGTGAGTTTGCCTAGTTTCAGTTTGCACTACTGGAGCTTCTTTTATATTTGTACAATTTTGCCAATTTCAGACATGGACTTGTTGGGACAGATCTACAGCTTCTCTGTTAAGAGATGTCAAGTGTCACGTGTGACCTTTCTTCGTAGAATACTAGAATGATTTAGGTCTTAAGGGACCTCGGGAGTTCATTTGGTCAGACCCTCTGCTCTTAGCATGGCTGACTTCAAAGTTCGATCCGGATGCTCTGAGCCTATTCCAGAATTTTTTTTTATAATTTTTCCTGTGTGTATTTTTTTTTTCCTGATTGAAATTTCTTTTGCTGCAACTTCTGTCCACTGCCTCATGTCCATCTGCTGTGCATCTTGTAAGAAAGATGCTGTCTTTAGCTACCTAATAGGCAATTATAGGGAAGACAGCAATTCTATCCCCCTTTCCACCCATTGTTCTCAAGGCAGAACAAGCTAAGCGTTCTCAGCCTCTCCGTATGACTTGGGGGCTTTCTGCTGTGCTCGCTTCAGTTTGTCCCTGTCATTTTTGTGTATCAGGGAGCTTGAAAGTGGACACTATATTTCAAACGTAGTCTTACAAGTGCTAAATAAAAGAATAATCGCTTCCTTCAGCCTGCTGGCTGCAGTCTTACCAGTGCAGTTCAGTATATAGTTGACCTCTGCTGCGAGAGCACATTGCTCTTGTGTTGAGCTTATCCAGCGGCATCCCTGGGTTGTCTTCTGCAATGCAGTTTCACAGCCTGTCAGTCCTCAGCCTCTACTGCTGCCTGTGTTTGTTCCATCCCGGGTGTAGGGCTCTGCCTTTTTTGAACTTCATGATTTTTCTGTCCATCTGTTTCTCTAGCCTTGAGATCCCTCTGACAGCTCTATACTTTGGCTTATCCGCTGCTCGTTAGAATTTGGTAAACTTACTGAGGTGGATTGCATACTATTGTCTGGGTTAATAATGGAGAACTTAACCTGCTATTCTCCTCAAAATGAGAAATCATACATTTCTGGCTGGTACTGCTGCATTTTTCTTCTTCTTCACCTCCACTTCCTGGATCACTTCAGCTCCTGAATTTCAAGGAAAGGAAAGCAGCTATGCTAAGCAGTAGCCAGAGCAACATGCCCTCTCCAGACTATTCCCCTATGTCAAGGTCCTGTCATGTCACATATGTCACGTGCAGAGGTCTCATCATCTCTCTAAGGTGGCACACTTGCATCTACTCAGCAAGCATCAGGGCTGAGTTGACCGTTCCCACTACTTATTAACAAAAAGCTTCTTGTATGTATTTACAGGCCATGTTTGGCTTTTAAGTAAGTGACTTCATTTAAGAATCATCCTCTTCTATTGTGTTCAGAGAGCCTGGCTGCTGTTGTTAACATGATCATTTCTTTATTCCTGAGGTTTTACTTTGGCTTTTCTCTCTTGTCAGAGGAGACGTGTTCCTTGTAAGCCTGGTCTCTTCTATAACGTTAGAGATAAGCATGAAGGGATGCTTATTCTTCTTAGCAGTTTTGACTCTGCAGCTGCATTCTGACTCTGTTTTGTTTTAGGCTGAAGATGCTGAGCCGTTTGTCAGGTTTAGCGAGTACTGTTTTGCAGGAGCTGTCAGGTGATGATGGAGATGCAGTTACTGAATCCTCTGTTGCTGTAAGTACAGTTTTACAGCTTTTAGATATAAAGACTTTCAGATCTTATTGAGAATTAGTTTGGGGAGTGTGAATTGTTTGACTGCAGTGAGAACTGTTTCCTGCATCTTCATTGCTGAGCACCAGACTGAGCTGTCGTTCCACTCTGCTCCTATGTTCCTGACCTCTTCAGTCAGCGCTTTTGTGAGGCAGACCATAATTTCCGAAGTTCCTACATCTCAAGGTGATCCTAGAAAACAAACTAGAATTAGGGTGAAGAAAGACTTTTCTTAAGAGTACTAATGAACCTGTGTAGCAGACAGGGGAGTTGTGCATGATTGAGTGGCAGTGGAAGGCTGGATCTGTGTGTTGCCCTTGGTACTTGAGGCAGCGGATGGTGTTTGAGTGGTAGAGTCTCTCCAGTGCCACTTATTTCAGATTTGCTGGTGCTGTGTTCAGCAAAGGTGCTCTTTTTTTGTGTATTGGCTCATGTGTATCCTGAGCTTTACTCCTGGTTTTTGGCTAATTGTGTATAGTTCTATAGGCTACATGAAATGGTTGCAGGGATCAGAGTGCAGCATTTAGGAGTAGAGCTGAATATATCATTTGGATGCTGTGCTGCAGTCTGCTTAGACTTTTTTCCTCCATAGCACTTGTTTCACTGTTTCAGGTACAAGCTCTAGAGCCGGAAGCAGAAAGCATGGAGGAGGCACCTGAGGACCTGTTGGAGCGCCTAGCCCAAACAGAAAAACTTGTTGTTCAGCTGAAGGATTTGATCCGAGAGAAGGATGCCCTGCTCCAGCAAAAAGAAGCTGCACTCAAGGTATCATTTCTTTTATTGGGGACCTGGAGCAAGAGCAGAACACTGTTTCACCTTTCTGTGCAGGACAGTGTCTGGTTTCTTTTGAACGTTTGAGACACCTGCACTACTAAATGCATCAATTCCAGAGAACTATTGGAATCCAAAGAATGGACCCTAACCCAGGAGCTGTAGGATAGCTTCTGTTCGTTTTGCTTAGGGGTAATTCCTTCTAGAGTTACATCCAAGTTATGTAGCATTTTGTCTCGGAGCTCCTCAAGGCTTGTGCAAATTCCTGGTGGCTCTGATAAACACTGGTATCTTTTGTGTGAGATTTTCTTTCCCCACTTCAGAGTGTTTGAGACAAAGTAGGCTGTGTTCAGTCACCCAGCATTCCAGTGGTTTTATGGCACGTGACCAAAGATACATACTGCTTACCCTGAGGCATGACATGAGAGAAAGTGCAGTTACCTGGGACAGTGTTGAGGGGCTGCATACAGCAGAGGAAGTCAAACTGAGTTTGTGCTGACTGCTAGGAGAAGTACCTTGAGCAATCTGTCCCTCGAAGAGACAGTACTAGAGCAGAAGCGAACTATTTGCTGTGTGTAATGTTTCAGAGCAAATTTGTTTCCTGGATGTGTTTAAATTAGCACTGTTACTGGGGAGGCAGGTTTGGACAAAGAACAGCACACCGACAAATTATGTGAGTTTTCCAAGCAGTGCTTTCCGGGTGATAGCACTAGAATTTTAAGTGCACTAAGTTTGTGTCCTTCGTTTACAGGAAGAGCGAGAGGCTGCAGACGCTAAACTGATGAAGCTTAAACTTCAAGCCAAAGCCAAGCTGGCCACTCTGAACAAACGCATTGAGGAGCTGACAGAGAAAGGATCACTGTTGCCTGCGCATACCTTGTCAGAAGAGCAAGTCTATCCCAAGGTGGGGAGAACAGGGCTACTTAAGAGATGTTAGCCTCTGCTGATAGTCCGGTGCAACCCTACATTTCAGGTCCCAGTGAGATAGCAGGTCCCATCTCTTGTTAGCATGAGGTTCATAGTTCCAGGAAGGATGTCTGTACTGGAGGAAGCTGGTCTGTCCAGCTTCCTTGTACCACAGCTGCCCCTGGGGTGCACACCTCGATCTCATTGAGGGTATGGGCTGGTTTCACTTTGTGTACCTTCAGTGATTTGTTGTAGCCAAGTTCTTTCCTGTGGAAATCACACATCTGCCTGAGCTGTAAGTTTCAAAATGTTATCAGTCATGTGAGTATAGCGAAGGAGAGGGAAGGTTGGCTGAAATACAAGATCAAAGAGGCAAGGAGGTCATTAAAATTGAAAGGCAGTAATTTAAATGTGTTTTTAAAAAAATTTAAAAACCCAGCCATATAGCTTCCTGTGCTACCACAAAGTTTTATGGTTAACAAGCCATAATTGTGTAAACCTAGGTAAAAAACAAGGGGAAAGTGTGCTGTACCAAGACATTAAAGCATTTATTAGCTACTAGATAGAAACTCCCATCGGAGTTCATAATTTTTATAAACTTAATTGTTCTGCTGAACACATAGTTTTCTTTAAAATGTTATTAATATTAAAGAAGGGAAATGTGATAACAGTCCAAACAGATTGCAGG
Source organism: Tringa solitaria (assembly GCA_026413425.1). Classification (NCBI taxonomy): domain Eukaryota; kingdom Metazoa; phylum Chordata; class Aves; order Charadriiformes; family Scolopacidae; genus Tringa; species Tringa solitaria. Next base: position 28,057 of record JAOXJM010000001.1, read on the forward strand.
ACATCAGATGATGCTCATTAAACCAGAGAAGATAAGGGTTATTTGAAACGCTGAAAAAAAAGATTAAAAGATTATAGCAAGCATTAAATGGTGGGTGAGAGCTGTCAGGTGAGAAGTGACTACTAATGGCATAGAGATTGGTTTCATGACTTCTGCTTACTATTTTTGATTGATGGCATCATAAATTCATAGAATTATACTGTAATATAATACTGTAATTCTAAATAATACTGTAATTCACTTTACAGTACAATCTTGAGAATCTTTCTCAATGCAAAGCAGCATTTGGTTTTCATACAGGAAGAATTGGATGATCTTGAGGATTGACATAATAGAAAAATAAAGCAAAATTTAGTGAGCGCCAGATCAAGTACTTGTGATATCCTACCACTGTGTACTGCAAGACCATGACAGAAATCCACCAGCTACAGCGGACAGTGAAGGCCCCACAGGCTGCTTAGCAATGTCACTTCGCCTTGCTGTCCTGCTGCTGAGACTTTTTTTTTTTTAGCTTATTCATCTGTAGCATGTGTGGCCTGTGTGCTGTTACATTATTTTGGGTAGACTTGCTGTTATGGACTAATGAGTGTTCTTGCTTCAAAATTCAAATGTATCAGTTGAATGCAAAATGAGAGAAAGGTTATCATCAGTTAATCAGTGTGATGTAGATTTTAAAACAAGGCCTGTTCTCTTTTATTTAAGGCAAACAGTTATCCTTCTGGCTGTTGTACTGAGAGTGGCAAGGCTTCACGTGGAGTGTTGTCACATTCTGTTCCCATGGGAAGGCTGTATTTTAAATATCTGATTGGTACTATTACTTTCTGGGCTTTTAACAGAGTGCCTCACTTTCAGGAGAATCAAAATACCATAGAATCATAGAAGGGTTTGGGTTGGAAGGGACCTTTAAAGCCCCCCCAGTGCCACCCCCTGCCCTGGG
>JAOXJM010000001.1:36632-47902 GCA_026413425.1 Tringa solitaria
CTTCCCCCACAAGTTCTTCCCTGTTCACAAGGAGCAGGTCTAGGAGGGCACTTTCTCTGGTCAGCTCACTTATCAGTTGCATGAGGAAGTTGTCCTCCACACATTCCAGGGACCTCCTGGATTGTTCCCTGTCTGCCGTGTTGTATTCCCAGCAGATATCGGGGAAGTTAAAGTCCCCCACAATGTTACCCTTTCAGCAGATGTCAAGGAGTCTAAAGTCCCCCAAAACACTCAGGATCTGTGACACAGAGACTTCCTCAAATTGTTTAAAGACAAATACTTACTAGCAGGTTGCCAGTGTGCAAATAAATACGTTCTCTCTTCTCCCAGGTAGTGAGAAGACTGAGATGGTGTCTCTTTGGTATCTTTGGTGTCTCTTTGTTGGTATCAAACGTAAATGGAAGCTTTCGTTCTATAGGAAAGAAAGAAAAGCTAAATATTACTTTGAAACATTATTTTTTTGCCCATCTTCTGCTTTGGAGTATAAAAAATGTCTTGAGTGTGATAGAATGGATGAGGTTGGAAGGAACCCAGAGCCAGTTTCCAAGGACCATGTCCAGATGATTTTTAAATGTCTCCAAGGAGGGAGACTCCACAATACCAAAAATCTTACCAAAGGCCTTGATGGTATCCACTGCTCTCCTCCCACCTACCAAGCCAGTTATTTCATCATATACAGTGACATACCTATCATAAATGGTGTTTATATGCCAGTTTACAGAAATACAAGTGTAAAAATATTCTGTGTCAAACAGAACTAAGTTCTTGTACCAATCGTGACTTGGACCGTGGCCCTTGAGTGTTTTATTCTTCTCTAATTTTAACAATTTCTCATTTTGTTTTTATCCAAATGAAATTTGAAACATTTTGCTACAATAGTTCTTTCTTTCCCCTTGTTTATAAAAATGTTTCTTAAAACTTGAAACAATTAGCTGTGCTTTAATTTTAGTCTATATAACAACAATTGTTCCTTTTAGAAAAGGTGCTTAAAACATTATGTTGTTTTGGTGGTTTGCCTCTTAAAAAAAAAACCCAAACCACACTGTCCAGTGACAATGTCATATATATATCCACTGCAGAAGTGTTACTAGTAGCCATGTACCCTGTTCTGTAAAGCTCCTGCAAGAACACCATCTTACTCTCTAAGTCAGAGTTGCCCTTTTCAAAGGAATTGTTTGTGTTTGAATGTTTCAGAAATGCCACCTTTGCAACTTGTCCTCCAGGAGCCTCAGCAGGAAGCTGTGATGGTTGCAGAACATGGAAAGCAGGTAATGATTAAGCAACTGAAATAAGCTAAAACAGGTCAAGGACTGGCCTTAAAACAGCTAAGCTGTTATAGCCTTTTTTAGCAATCCTCTTTGGAAGGTTATTATTAACTGGATTAATGATGAAAGACAGAAATAGCTTCCAAATACTGCTTGTACTGTGTTCTTATCAGACTGTGTTTCCCTTTGCTGCCTGAGTAGAATTCCTGTGTCCTTCATCCTCCCAATCCATATTAGTGCTATTTTCTGCCTCTTGTGAGTTAGTTCTTCGGCAAAACCATAGACTGAACAAAGGCCGGTCCCAGGAAATGCAGTTCCCAAGGCTCCGCTGTCATTGTGGGATAGCTTTCAAACTAGCCCTCTCCATCCCCACTCCACTCGTGGGATCTGGCAGGCTGACTCAGGGAAGCCACATTCTCTTTGTTGAGTGGGAGACGCATAGAGAGCCTCTGTTCTTGTTCTCTTCCACCGTGACAACTGCCGGTCCAGCTGCAGTCAGCCTCTTGCTGAGAAGAGTGGAGGATTAGATACCTGCTCTTTGCTGTATACTCCGTCAGCAAGGTGGTGGAGGTGACTGCCTCTGTGTACCCATATGAAGAATTTGTTGTAGAATTGTTTGCTAGCTTGAGCAACATTTGGGCTCTTCAGAGACGGCTCCACTCTGTTCCAACCTGCCAGCAGGGGGAAGAAGATTCCATGTTTTATCTAACACATTCCTCTCCATCAGAGAGAGTTTATAGTACGTACATTACTGTGATGTATTAGGGCAAAAGTTGACATTTGGGACGCATGTTGGAACTGGAGAATGCACTTTGAGTCAGCTCATCCTGCTTGACTTCAGAGCCTTCCATTCCAACTGCCTGTCGTCGGGGTGTAAACTCAGATCAATGGATGCACACACACACAGTCTCTTCAAGGGCATATATAAGCCTTTGAGCTATTTTCTAGAGCCCCTTTGTAGACAGCGGAGATAACAGCTTCTTTAGCATATGATTACAGCTGACTAAGGTGGATGTTGTAAATGGGTTGATGAATCCAGCCCTAGAATTGTCCATTTCAATGTCTTAATTATAAAAAAAAAATCTAGTTAAATAGCTTGCATGTGTGTATTTACACTTGGACAGCAATACCCTGCCATTTGTGCGTCTCATCCATTACTTCAGGCCAAGATATGTGTGGATCCAAATCCAGTTCAGGGTTTACGTAGCAAGTTATGTAGATGCAAGCAATAAATTCCATTTCAGTGCTTGGAGCTTGAAAAGGCAACATGCTCCAGAACATGGGTGTGGAGATAATTTCCTTATGATTGTGTGACCTCTTAGTGCCCTGTACTTATGTTCCAGGTAGTTACAGCAAATGTTAATTCTGAACACTTCATTTCATTTTCAGTCTTTTCATGGTTGGGTTGGGGGCGTGTTTTACTTTCTTTGTTGGGGGGATGGGAGGAAGTGTCTTTTTAGAGACACTTTACTTAGTTGTGGCTTGTAGCTTCCTTATACTGTAGTTCAAACCTTTTCCCACAGAAGTAGTAAGAGCTGGTGAAAGACAACATGTGTTGGGAACCAGCCAGACATACTGCCATTCGTTTTAGGTGCATGTTCACTCATAAGTAGACTTTTCAGAATGAAGAGATTAATAGATGAGTCTTAATTCTTGTATGGATGTGAACAGCAAACCAAACAGTTTCCTGGGCTTTATTCAGCCTCTTTGCGTGGGCAAAAGACTTTGTGAAATGGCAAAATCTCCTTTCTCTTTCTTCTTCAGCAGTCAGGTTCTGTCCTGTCTGACAGAGTGGGAGGAGCGTAGCAGTGGGGTGGGTGGTTTGTCTGTATGGTGCAGCCTAAAATAACCTTCCTGGGAAGGCTGCAGGTTCTTTATCTGCTGGAGTAGTGAGGGATACGGTGACAAACACCTAGCTTCTCACCTGCTCTGCTTGGGTGGTTCAGTGAAAGGTTATGGATCGGTGGTTGGTCCCTTTGAAGCAGTGAGGGTGGAAGAGGAAGCATCTCAAGGTGGGAAGGAAGTTATTAGAATTGTTGCACCCATTGATATCCTGATCTGCTGAGATATGTCTTGTCTCTTGCTTGACATCAAAACCAATCTGCCTTTTTTTAAATTTTTTTTTTGTTAGGCATCAGAGTTGCTTCTAAAGTTGGGACTAATGTTTTTCACTTAAAGCTTGATAGCTAGCTGCCTGCTGCTCTGTCTTCTAATGCAAAGATCATGGCCAAAACTAAGTATTTTTTTGTTCAATAGAATAAGAATGTTGGACCTGAGGTGAAATTGCAAGATTTGCGGACTCTGGAAGCTCCAGCCTCTTATATAGACTGTTCTTCTACTCCTGCAGGTGAGGACACAGAATAAAGCATGTGACAAGAAAATTGTGGAAATTTGAGAATTTTCAGGGACAAATCTAAGGTGATTTGGAAAGAAGAGCTTTGAGGTCAAAATCTAAAGATGTACAGGAGATAGGGAAGGAAGATGCATGCAAGACAGAAGAGAATATTCTAATGTTGGTTGGATGGGATCTATCAGAAGAGAAGAAGTAGTTCCCAAGATGAGAAAGGGAGAGGGGTTTGAAGGAAGAGTGTGTTTGTAGATGAAAAGGCTGATGTGTGAGACGCAGAAGAGAATTAAGATAAGGTGAAGAGCTGGATTCTTCAAGTTAGTAAACTTCTTTCTGTGTTTGGAATTACAACCACCCCTGCCCCCAAATAATTAAAAAGAAACAAACTTTTCCCTAGTTCACTTTTCCCTTTGCCTCTTCACTCTTCTTTAGAGGTTAGATGTAGTGTAGATTTAGGTGATGCAGCAGATGCAGGAGGTTTTGATGTGCACAGGTATTGGTGATGTCTGGGTGCAATGCATGGGCTCAAACTTTTTTTTCTTTTTTTTGTCTTTCTCACCCTGGAAACTAGAGACGCTCCAGTCCCATCTATTGTTTCTCCACTTGCCTACTGACTTTACATCCAACTTGTTATGCTGATGGTGACAAGTGTACCTTTTATCACTAGGTGTGTCAGGAGAGATGGTGAATTTTGAAGTGCAGAAGCCTTTTGATGACACTTTGGTGCTCCCTGAGGTACAAATTTAGTCTGGAAGTTTTTTCTTCTCAGTATTGCATGCGTCTGTGGATATGAAAACATTAATGTAGTTTAAAAGCCCCAAAGAGTTAGTTTTTTAACATCCCATAATTTAAAGTGGCTGTTGCAACACTGGAACAGGCTTTAAGAGAGAGCTCTCCTTTAATGGTTCGCCATAAATAGTTTCTGCCCTCCAAACAGGCGAACGGACAGCTTTTCCAGTACAAAGTGCTCACTTACTGGTGGGCTGCTGATCCCTGCTTTCTGGGAAGGATTTGTGATTTCTTTTCTTTTGTAATCTGTTTTTGGGGATGGGAGGAAACCTTAAGATAGTTATTTGGAAAAAGCCAAGTACTTTCGTCCAGATGCTTTGCCTGGTGGTCTCTCTGTGGAGATGGATGCAGACTGGGATATGGGTCTCTGCGCTGTTTCTTTGCCATGTCAAGTGAGCAGATAGAACAGGGAACAAAACCTCCTCGTTCAGAGCCTGCAGAGAGGATGCCAGGAAGATGTGACTGCATAAGAACACTGGAGGGCTTGTGAGAATCACAGGAGAATTGAAATGCTTCAGAATCATACTGTCCTATAATCAAGAGAGAATGGGAAATAAGGGAATAGGAAGTTACATTTATGTTCTAATCCTAAAGCCAGAATCTTTCATTCTGCAACTTCAGAAACTGAAATGAACAGAAATGACCTGAAGAGCCCTCCTGTTATGAGTGAGGCTACTGCTTATTGCAGTGGCCAGCTCAAGAAAGGGTATCCCTAAACTGCAAAGTGTGGAAAGCAATTCTTCTGAAAGTGACCCTTTCATAGGATTAAAAGGAAAATTGAAACCTATTATTTTATTTTAGGCAAGAACAGATGGCTGTCCTAATGGAAGCGAGCGGTTTACTGAGGAAAGCTGTTCGCCTGGAATTCTGGAGTATCTCGCTGCAGAGAAACAGAAAGAGCTGTCCATTTTGCTGCTGGAACTGAAAGAAGCCCAAGAAGAAATAACTTTTCTGAAAAGGCAGCTCAAGGGCCCACATGACCAAAGTTCTGCAGGTCACCAAACAGGAGAAGCAGCAGCAGCTAACCAGCTGGAAGACAATTCCCAGGTACAGTTTATTGAGAGGGAAGAGCAAAAGGCTTCGGATGCACAAAATGAGTTGGCCAGCTCATTCCTGAGAGGAACAGAAATGCGGCAAAGTGATGTGCTTCAGGAAAACAGAATCAGTCTTCAAGAAGCGTTACAGGGGAGCACTGTCTCCTGCAGAGCGGAGGTGGAGGCAATGCAAGAAGTCTCTGCAGCAGGTCCAGAGCTGGGCACCTCTCCATCTCAGGAACTGATAAAGTTACAAAGCCAAATTACAGAACTGCAAGTAACTCTTCAGAAATCAGAAGAATCCTATAAGAAAAATCTAGGAGACAAAGATGCAGAGATAAATAGGCTAAACTCGTTGGCTGAAGAATACAGGAAAAAAATTGAGGATTCTGACGGTGCGTTTTCTGTTTTGTCTGAAGAACGAGACCAGCTCCTGTGTCAGATGAAGGAACTTTCTACCATTACAGAACTGAAAGAGCAAGTGAAGCAACTTGAGGAAAATCTAGCTCTTTCAGAAAAGCAGAGACTGTCAGACAGTCAAAACATTCTTCTGAGAGAACAAATCCAGAGCCTTAAAAATGAATTTAAATCCAAGGAGATAAAAATTGAAGCTTTGCAAAAAGACTTGGATGAAGCACAGCTTCAGCTTTCTGACCAGGACGTGCAACTAAAAGACCTGAGAAGCCAGATCAAGAAGAAAGAATGTGAAGTACTTGATCTAGAACAACTTTTGAGGAAGAACGCAACTGAGATAGAAGAGCTTTCCCAACACTTAGCCTCAAAGAGTCACGAAGCAGTCAGCCTAGAACAGCGTGTTGCTGAGCACACCAGGTCTATAGACAGCTTGCAACAAACCTTGCGGGAGAAAGACCAGCAGATGACAGAGGTCAGTGTCAGCATGTCTGAGAAAATAGTGCTGCTGAATGAAGAGAAATTTTCTCTCGAAAATGAGCTGAAGAGTCTTATGGAACAAATGAGTCTATTATTAAAAGCCCAGGAAGAAAAAGACCAAAACATAGAAGCAAAAGATATGTATCTGAAGTGTGGGGCATCTGAGCAGCAGTGTGAGACAGAGGCAGCATGTAAAGATGAGGTATTAGAAAATGAACTTGAACTTCTAAAAAAAGAAAATGAGCAAGTAAAGCGGAAGCTGCAAGCAGCACTTGTTAACAGGAAGGAGCTTCTGAAGAAGGTTAGCAAATTGGAGAATGAATTAGTACAACTGAGAAAAGAACATGAATCAGAAACCTCAGTGGCTCAAGAAGCTGAAGGAGAAGAAAATGTGACGAGCATGATAAGCAGAGACGTGAATCTGGAAAGCCAGCCCAGTGAGGAGTATCTGATTCAGCTGCTTTCCAAAAAGGAATCAGAGTTGCAGAGCATCCGAAAGGACCTGCTGGATAAAGAAACTACTGAAGCACAATTGCAGGCAGTGATTGAGGAGATGAGGAGAAGCTTGCAGGGTACAACAAACATCGTTTCAGTTAAAAATGAAGTCTTGGAGAGTCAGACAATTGCTGACAAAGTAACTGAAACCAATAAAAGCCCAGCAAATGATGAAGAAAATGAAAAAAATAGTTCAGCAGCTACAAATCTTGAAGAAAACCAAAAGTCTGCTCTGAAAGAGAGGATTTCAACTCTTGAACAAGAAAAAGAACAACTTCAAAAAAAACTTCAGGAAGCCCTGGTATCTCGCAAAGACACTATAAAAAAGGCTCAAGAAAAAGACAGGCATCACAGAGAACAGCTGAAACAGCAGAAAGATGAATACAACATCCTACAAGAACAGTTTGATAAGCAAAGCAAAGAGAAGGAGAGCATCCAAGCTCAGCTCAGACAACTCCAAGAACAGAAAGGATCAACAGAGAGTGCTCTTTGGAATGAAGACAGGTTGGATTCTTCATGCGCGGAAGCAGAAAATGCAACAACTAACAAGCTTGTACAAGTTGCAGATGTTTCTGGGGAAGAGTTAAACAAAAAACTTGAAAAATTGCAGATGGAGAAAGAGGAATTGGAATATAATGTTAGCCATATGCAAAGTGAAGTTGCTTGCAAATCAGAATTAGTCTTTAATTTGCAAGAGCATGTAGCACAGTTGTCTCTAGAGATAGAAGCGCTGAAGAGAGCCTCTGACCAAGCTGAAGCGAAGGCAGCAAGTCTTCAGGCAGAATTGGAGGAGAGTCAGGCAAAAATTTCTAGAGAGGACAGTCTGAAAGACCTGAAAACACTTCTGCACCAAAAGGATGAAGAAATGGAATTTCTGAACTTGCAGTTAAGGGAGAAAAGTGAAGTTCTTGATAACATGCAGGCACAGTTGCTGGAAAAAGAGGATTCAGTCAGGAGACTACATAGTCAGCTGGAAACTCAAGCTCAGGTACATGAGGAACAAAGCAAGCGACTGCAAATGGAGTTGCTTGAAATTCAGCAGAAGCAAGACGATGGTGCAGAAGCAGCTAAACAGAAGAATCAAATGCAAAGAAAGTTGCAAGCTGCACTTATCTCTAGAAAAGAGGCGCTAAAGGAGAGCAAATCTCTAAAAGAGGAGCTGGCTAATGCTAAAAGTACTATTGAAAATCTTTGTGTCAAGGTCACAAATATGGAAAGCCAAATATGTGGCCATGCTAAAGAAACAGATACTTTAACAGAAAAGTTAGCAGACCTCACTGAAGAGCGAAAAAAACTTATTGCAGAAGTTGATAAAGCACTTACAGAAAATCAAAATCTTGATGGATGCTGTAAAAACCTGACATCTACTCTAGATAGAGTCATTCTAGAGAAGGAGAAGCTGGAGAAGGAGACGGAATCTTTGAAATGCCTTCAAGCTGCTGAGAGTTCTGAGTGGCACGAGAAGTACAGGGAGCTTCAGAAAGAATATGAAACTCTCCTGCAGTCCTATGAGAATGTGAGTAATGAGGCTGAGCGGATCCAGCGTGTTTTGGAAACTGTTAGGCAGGAAAAGCAGGAGATTTTCATTAAGCTGAAAAGTGTTGAAGCAAAAAAGGAGGAAACGGACAAGCAGCTACAGGAGGCTGGACAGGAAATTGATGGAATGAAGGAGAAAATGAGGAAATTTGCAAAATCAAAGCAACAAAAGATCCTGGAACTAGAAGAGGAGAATGAGAAGCTTAGAGCAGAGGTGTGCTTTACAGATGGAGAGCTGCACGGTACTGGAGGTGTCTTTACAAATACTAGTCTGAAAGAAGATCTGGAGAACTCTAGGAGGGATTACCAGTCCCTTTCTGCTCAGTTTAATACAGTAATGGCTGAAAAGGAGTCTCTCAGTCAAGAGATCGCAGACTTAAAGTGTCATTTGCAGTTAACAGAATCTAAGCTGAAGGAAAGCAGAGAACTGCTAGACAAGTATGTTGCTCAGAAAATGACAGGGGAAGAAACAAATCAGGCAGTTGCTACGCCACAACCAACGGAGAAGGCTGAAAATCAAGTGGACATAAGTTCTGGGCCAGAGTCTCCTACTGCAGACCTGGAACAAAAAGCGTTTGAAGGTGGTAGCCCTTGTGAAGATCTCGGCACCTACATACAGCAGATAGCCGAACTCACAGAGCGAATCACGGAACTGGAAGATAACAGGAGGGCTTCAGAGCAAGAGCTGGGTGACATCCGCATATGTGTTGAGACTTTAGCAGGTGAGAAAAGAGCTTTAGAGACGCAAATGGAAGAGAAAGTCCAAGAATTGAATTCTCTTCAGGACACAGTAGCAAAGATGGAACAAACGGTCCAAAAAACCAAAGATGACCTTGTCAGGATGACAGAACTGAAGGATGCGCTGGAGGCTGAGAAGGATGATTTGGAAGAAAGGCTCATGAATCAGCTGGCAGAACTTAATGGGAGTATTGGAAACTATCAGCAAGATGCAACAGACTTCCAGATCAAAAATGAGCGACTGAATCAAGAGCTTCAGAGTTTGCAGAGAATGATGCATGAACTGGAGGAGGAGAAATGTCAGATGGCAAAGGAGAAAAGTAAAGCAAGTTCAGAAAAGCAAAAGGAATTTGTAGAAAAGCTAAAATGCAGTTGGAGGGGAGACAGCAGCTCACACGTAAAGGAGCTTCAAGAACTGCTCAAACAGAAACAGCAGGAGATTAAGCAGCTGCAGAAGGACTGTATTAAAAGCCAGGAAAAGAACAGTAGTTTAGAAAGAACTGTTAAAGCTCTGGAATTTGTGCAGAGTGAGTCTCAGAAAGAGGTAGAAGCAGCCAAAGCGACTTTAGCTAAAGCAGTTGAAGACACCAAGAAAGCCCAAACAGAGCTTGCTCTCTGCAGAGTAGTCTTGGATGACACCCAGAGTGAGGCAGCAAGGGTTCTAGCAGAGAGTGTCAAAGTGAAGGAAGAGTTGCAGGTAAACAAAGAGAATGTTAAAATTCAAATGAAGAAAAAAGATGAGGACTTTGAGAGAAGGCTGGAACAGGAAAAAGACAAGCACTCAAAGGAAATTAGAAATATGGAAGAAAAGCTGGCAGCTCTGCAGAGGGAGAAAGACTATATGGAAACAACTATTGGTGATCTTCAAGACTCCTTGAAGACAAAGGATGAAGAAACCAAGCAATTGGAAGGCAGCCTAAACAAAACGCTAGCTCAGCTTGCAGCCTTCACCAGGAGCATGTCTTCCCTTCAGGATGACAGGGATAGAGTGATAGATGAATCAAAAACGTGGGAGAAGAAATTCACTGAAACTATTCAAAAGAAAGAGGAAGAAATACGTTCAAAAGAGGAAACCTGTCTTGCGCTAAAGGACCAGATGAAGCAGATGACCCTACGTGTGGAAGAACTTCAGGATCATATATCCAGGTAACAAAGGTCTTAATGACTCGGCTGCTATTCTTGTATTTCCTTCTAACAAGGCAGAAGCCAGAGGTGAGGTAGGATTCCCCTTTGCTTTTGCAGTATACCAGAAAGAAAGAATTTTAGCTATGTAAATATGCTAAATGTGATGTGATTGGCAAAACTAATGAGTGCCTAAGATGGAGAGCAGAATTAGTCTTCCTAATAAAGCCATAAACGTAAGGCTTATCTCCTGGATCAGTTGCGCTTGGATAGAAAAGAGGTTTGGAGTTAATGTTGTCGGGATGTTTATTGTCTGCACAACGATACAGAGAGATTAACACTGTAAAATATTCTTTCTTCTCATCATTAGGGTACCGATGTTAAATCTATTCTCTGGGACAAGCACTAGCCATCTGAATACTATCTAGAATATTAATCTGAAATTTGAAATGGATTCTTTTGCATAGAGATTAAACTTGCTAGGGATTCATAGTTCCAGTTTAATCCCAAAACAGATTTTGAGGGAAAGATGGCGCTAGGGAAATATACCTCTGGGAATTTCCAAAATTCAAAATCAAACCGTTCTTACATGTATAAAATTGTTCTATAAAGTTTGTGATGAAAATGCTTTATGTTTGCATGCTATGACATGACCTTAGTATGCTGGAACAGGGCTTGGATGGGTGTACTCTGTGCTAGGTAAAAAACTGGTTGGAAGGCCAGGCCCAGAGGGTGATGGTGAATGGAGTTCGATCCAGTTGGTGGCCAGTCACAGTGGTGTTCCCAGGGCTTGATGTTGGGGACGGTTCTGTTTAATGTCTTCATCAATGACCTGGAGGAGGGGACAAAGTGCACTCTCAGTCAGTTTGCAAGAGGACACCAAGTTGGGTGGAAGTGTGGATCTGCTGGAGGTCAGAAGGCTCTACAGAGGAATCTGGATGGGCTGGATCAATGGGCTGCAGTCAGTGGTGTGAGGTTGAACAAGGCCAAGTGCCAGGTCACAGAATCACAGAATCTTCATGGTTGGAAGGGACCTTTGAGATCGAGTCCAAC
>JAOXJM010000001.1:194072-208216 GCA_026413425.1 Tringa solitaria
CCTTCTCTTCTCCAGGCTGAACCCCCCCAACTCTCTCAGCCTGTCCCCACAGGAGAAGGGCTCCAGCCCTCCCAGAATCTCCATGACCGCCCCACTCCAACAGCTCTATGTCCTTCTGATGTTGGTGGCCCCAGAGCTGGAGGCAGCACTTGGGGGGTGTCTCCCCAGAGCGGAGCAGAGGGGCAGAATCACCCCCCTTGCCCTCGTGCTCTCAAACCCGCCGTGCTCGTGCATCTTCTGGGGAGCTTTTACTCCTTGTCTGTGTGACCCTTTGCGTTGGCATTTGCTGGGACCGTGACCAGTGAGGAGCCCATCCTGCAGCTGGTCCTCGCAGCTGGAGCTCCGGGCCTCCTCCTGGGGTGTCCCTCGTGCCTCGGCTCCTTGCTGGCCTCACCCACTTTCTGCCGGGCTCCCCCTTTCCTCTGCAGTTGTTAGTTTTTATGACTTCAGCGCCATTGTCATTTCGCATGTGGTGTGGCAGGATTGTGCTCTTTTCTGTGCCCATTCAGAGGCAACTCCCATTTTCTAAAGGAATTCTTCTGCTTTTGGTCGATTCTTCTGCTCTGTTGGTTTGGCAGCTCCATCTTTCTGTAGGGGCCTCTTAGAGGCTGTTTTTTCATTTTTGCTATACATTTGCTCAGAGCTTCTAATGTGATATTATGAAATACACTCCCTGCTGCCTGCAAGCACATTACCTTTTCAGCTGCTTCTTTTAATTTCCTTTCAACTCTTTCTCATTTGTGTGCTCTTCGATGAAGAATTTTTGGCTTTTTTGCTCTTAAGGGATTGTTGAATGTAAGCTCTTTATTGTCATTATCGCGGGGCGGCTCTTGAATAGATCTTGTCTGTCATCCTGCGTGTTGCTGAGGATTGAATCTGCAGCTCTGAGCTCTTTCTTCCTTCAGGAAGGAGTCATCCGTGCTGTCTAAAAGTTGAGAAGCTGTACCGTTTTCCTTCAGGAGTTGTTCCTGAGGCTTTGATTGTTGTGATCAGAGCTTATAATTGCATGGAAGAAATTATCGCTTGTGACTGCAAACCAGAGCTAGCAGCTTGTTCTGAAAGCTGCTCCCACCCTGCCCTGCTCTGAGCCTCCGGGACCTGCCCCAGCTGCAGGGTGGGCTCTGCCGTGCCGTGTTGTGCCATTCCATGCCGTGCCATACCATGCTGTGCTGCTCCGTGCCGTGCCCTGCCATGCCGTTCCATGCCTTGCCGTGCCATGCTGGCACACGGGAATGTCACCGCTGCTGCCGTGTGCTCCCTGCGGAGGTGCCTCCTTTGGCACCCTGGGATCCTCCTGGATCTTCTGGGGACCGAACCGGGAGCAGCGCTGAGCCTCTTGCTTCTGGAGAACACCAAGAGGAAGGGGGCAGAGACCTTTCCTCCCCATGCTCGGGGACTGAACAGGGCAGTTTGGTTTCTTTTAATATTGACCTGAGTGTCCAAAGCCCCAGGACTGGGAGGTCTCGTTGCCCCGTGTGAGCTGCTGTGAGTGCTGTCTCCGGGCTGGATCTCTCCATGGGTGCTGGCGGGTGCCCCGGGCTGTCCAAGCTCAGCTCCCTCCTCCTGATGGAGATCAGCACCTGGCACGGCATCATCTGCAGCTTGGGAGCCAAACGCTGCTCTGCCCGGGACCAGCCCGGTGCCGGGGCTGCCAGGAGGCCGGAGGAGAGCATCGCTCCCCTTCCTTGGTGGGACAGAGGCAGAGGAACCCTCTCTGATGTGACTCCGGGAGCAAGGCCACCTGGTCCCCCTGTGCACTGAGCAGCTTCCTCCTGCACAAAGATGCCCCTCGCAGCCCTCAGGACGGGGCTGGGTGGGATTAGCCTCATGGCCTGGGTGACCCCCGGAGTGGCTGTGCTGCGTCACGGAGTGGAATAAGCAAGTTTAGTTGCAGGATCTCTGATACGAGTAAGTCATTAATACGTGCGATAGCGTCTGGAGAAACAGAGCCGTAAGAGCCCTGGAAGCAGCTGGATTGTGCCCCCAAGGGGCTGCGCAGCGTCCTGACCTCGCAGCTGAAGCATTTTCTTCTTCCTCATTTCTGATGCAGGTTAAAGACAGAAAGAGACACACTGCGGGGTGGAAGCTCTTTTCTCTCTTAAATATGAAATGGTAATACTCCCCAGAGTACGTCTCTGCAGCATAAAGTTTGGTATAAAATTCAGTGTTTTTTATTCTGGGACCCTTCTTCAGCCAATGCCTGTGCTTGTGCACGTGTGCCTGTCTGTCTTTTTTCCATTAGGTACATATTTTAATACTGAATAGCATAATTTGACAGTGAGGAAGAGTCCTGGAGGCTAAATAAGCATGTAGGAAGGTATAGACAATGTTTATTTTTTATTTACGGGTCCCTGAAAGAATGATGCATATTCTGCTTCTCTGAGAACTGAAAGAGGACGGAGCTGGCGTTTCTCAAAGGTTCTGAGCTCCTGATTTCTCACCCCAGCAGCCACCTGTCTCCTCCTTGTGCCCCGTGGCCGGAGGAGCCCCGGTTGGAGCGCTGGCCCGCTGATGTGCTCAGGGACGGAGCAGATAAGGCTGACCCCGCTGTGCAGTACAAACACCCGCTGCCCAGTGCAAGGCACCTGGAAAAATGAGCTGTAACATCAGCTCGGTGGCTTTACGTCTCACACGGTGGCTTTTCCGGGTGGTGACACACAGGCGGGTCGTTTGCTTCTCTCCGGGCAAAGCTGTTCAATTTTTTAAAACCCGTGCCTGTTTCATTCACAGACCCCAAAGATGCTGTTAAGGGGAACAGGGACCGAAACCGGCCCTGGGGTTGTTGGAAGCGGGGCCGAAAGGGCGAGTGGGACGTGCAGTTATGTCTGACGCCCGGGTGGGTGTCCTGCTCCGGGTCCGGGGGACACGGTGTGGTGGTGGCAGGAGCTCTGGAGCTGCGGGTCCATCGCAGCCGCTGGAAGGGCTGCTGAGGAGGTGGGGATCGGGCCGGTCTGTCTGTCGGAAACCCAAATGTGTGTCCCCGTTCCAGCCTCAACTCTTCAGCTCCTTCATGAACAAGACGTGCTTATGCCATGTGGGATCTGTGCTGTGCCAATCCTTTGGACACGGTGAGCGCCTCCGGTCTCCCGTTGGAAGGGTGGTGGTGGGGTGTAGGGCAATAGCAAGGGTGGGCAGAGGGGTGGAGTGCCTCCGTGTGACGAGTGGAGCAGGACTCAGCCTGCGAGAGCCGCGGCTGCCGGGGGAGCACCACAGAGAGTGGTTGTTCACTTCGCATCCCAGCACAAAAGCCAGGAGTGTTAAGCAGGGCTGACAGGCTGTGGCTTTGAAACGAAACACTGAAGCAAGTCTAAAGGCTGTCTTCTCCTGCAGAAAGTGTGGAGGAGGAGGAGGAACAAAGAGGAGAACAGAGCGATGGGAGATGAGGAACAGCTGAGGGCCGAAATGTAAACCCCGGGGCCTGGGAGGGGAAACGGTGGCTGCTGACGGGGACAGGCTGTTGTGAGACCGACCTCGGATGCTGCCAGCCCGGAGTCCTCTTGCCTTCCTGCTCTTCACACGGGATGTGGCGATGGTGCCGCAGTGCCCGTGCCGTGCCAGGCTGTGCCGTGGGGCTCGGCGGGCTCCAGCCCAGGCAGGTGCCCACTGGCCGGGAGCGCGGCAGCGGGGGCCGGGGCTGTAGGAAATACAGCCTGAAGATGATGGGCTATAAATATGTGGTGACTTGGGTCCTGAGGAGGCAGGGAAATGCTTACGGTACCAGGGAAACCTTTCTCAGTCCCAGGGTGAGGCAGGGAAGCGTGACTTTCCGTGCGGGGAAACAGAGGGTTCTTCTCCTCCTCTCCTCCCGCTGGGAAGACCTGGCTGGATCCCTCCAGCTCCCGGCAGGGCTCACGGTGCTGCCCTTCGTCCCTCTGTTGTGTGCACACCTGTGAAGTCTGTGGTGGAGCAGTCAATAGACTCTTTACACCCCATTGGGGATTTTTAAGTGAAATTTTTCTCTTATACTGGTTTTAGGCCATCAAATATTCTTTGGCGCTTCTCATATTTTATAGGATGTTATAACATACAGCGTTTGAGTCTGCCATGAACCCCACAGAATGCATTAGGGGGGCAACTGCTAAGTCTCATTCTTCTCCAACTCTTTTTTTCCCCTTCCTCTGATCCACCGACATGGAGAATGTCGTGACTTTCCCATGGTATCCATCTCCTTGTTCTTTCCGTGGCCGTTGCTGGGTGCAGCTGTGGGGTGCAGGTGCTCGGCTCTCACTTCCCTCTGTGTCTCTCCACAGAAGTGTCTGCGGCTGAATCCGGACGTTCCCGTGTGGGTTTCCAAGCAGCGCATCCTCTGCACTCTGAACCACAGCCTGAAGGATGTTCTGAACTACGGGCTCTTCCAGCCAGCGTTCAACGGCAGGGCCGGGAAGTTCCTGGATGAGGAGCGCCTGCTGAGGGAGTACCCCCTGAACCCCGACACTCCCGTCCCCTACTTGGAGGTAGCCATCATCTGCTTTTTTTTAAAATGTGTCTATATCTATAGACACCTATATATGTGTACATAAGTATGTAGGACTTCTGTGATTCCTTCCACTGCAGTCTCTGTGGGCACCACGAATATTAAGGCCCCCTGTCCCTCTTCCCTGTTTCCCTTCCAGGAGCGAGAGCATAGAAATTTGCGTGGGTGTGTGTTTACTCACGGAGAATCCATGGAGGGAGAGCTGAGGCAAATGCCTCTGAGTTTCAGTTGCTCGTGACTGCCTGCTCGAGAGCTCCCTCACGGCTGTCATAGCCCCGTGGAGCAGCTCCCCTGGTTTCTGACCCTGGTGATGAAAATTCCCATTTTTCTCCTGGCATATAACTGTCATGGGAAATTGCAGTAACAGAGGGAAAGCCAGTCTGTTAGGTACAGAGGGAAAATTACAGGGAGATCTTTGCATATGAGGCTGAAGGGCTTGAGTCTGATATTTTATTTAATTTACAATTAATGTAGAGCCTGGAATGCAACTGTGCGCTTTGACAGCAAATGATTGTCCCTGTATAGAATTTGATTGTATGATGAGCATGGAGGATAATCTATACTGTTTTCTGTTCCAGAAAATTAAATAGAGCAGAAATTAACAGAATTAACTCTCTAGTTACATTCACTATAGGTTTTGCCTTGGGCTGGGGTTCAGGTGATTGCATGTAGGTATGTATTCTCAGGTGACCCACAGCATTTCTTGGGCTCCCTTCACTGTCACTGTGGACAACACCCCCCCTGGCTGTGATGGGTCTCGTTACCTGCACATGGGCTTCTAAATTTAGGAATCTTGTACTATATTTTGCCCACAAAGTCTATTTAGAAAGCATTACACGCCTAAGCTGCAAGAGCTCTTATAAATGCAAGCGTGAATGCTGCTGTTACAACTAATCCCGACTAATTTGGAAAGAAAGTGCAGCACAATTTTTGAGCAAACTAACGTTTAATGTAGACAAAAACATTTGGAACAATGTTAAGAATGCTTGCAAATAAACTATGAGGTAGTAAATTCCTTAATGTTCCTTATACGGGCTTTAATGCTTTGGTTTTGT
Organism: Tringa solitaria; assembly: GCA_026413425.1. Lineage (NCBI taxonomy): Eukaryota > Metazoa > Chordata > Aves > Charadriiformes > Scolopacidae > Tringa > Tringa solitaria. The sequence goes on from JAOXJM010000001.1 coordinate 199,602, forward strand.
ATAATTTAGCACAATGTCCACACTTAATGTCTTAGCGCGCACATCTAAATGCAGACTTGACATGGGTATTTGTTGTGTGTCATTTTGATTCTTCATAACTTGGTAAGAATGGCAGCAGAGCACTGGAGAATCCTATTGGAAAACCCCAAATCCCAAATATATTTACAAGACATAAATCCTGTGTTGATCCCACTGAGGTTTCATGAGTCCAAAAGATAAATTAGCCCTCAGGGCGGCATATGAAGATAATCAAGTAAATGAGGGGTTTGTGTATATTGACAGAAAAATTACATTAAAAGCAGGTATAGTGTAGAACCATAGAATAGTTTGGGTTGGAAGGGATCTTTAAAGGTCCTCTAGCTGGCTCTGTGCTGTACCTGGGGAGCTGCAGGTACCCCAGATTCCCTCATCGGAATAAGCCAGCAGCTGCAATGCAGTGTGTTGGTGATCAGGCAACGTGCAGGGGGGTCACCTGCCCATCTGCTGCCATCCCGTCACCCTCCTGTGTGTGTGGCGGTACTGGCTGTGTCCCATATTATCTTACTGGTTGTTACCTACTGTCGGAAGCTCATTGTGTCCTTCTTAATGAGGTACTTACTTCATTTGCGTGCCAGGCACATCGTTCTCGCCGTTATTAAACATCTCACAATCAGTTCACGCACCTTGTAAATCTGAGTGAGATTTGGAAATTCCCGTGCCTGTATGTCCTCTCTGTGGGGTCCTGTCTGCAGGTGAGCTGCTGGAGCCAAACCAGTGGGTTGTGTCTTGCTGCCCACTTCAGTCGCTCCTTCAGAAGTTCTGCTGCTCAGTTTCGAGCAACGGACTGTGTGTTGTACAGCTGAACTCTTCTCAGGTGGGGCCTTAGCCTTGCCCCTGGGTGGCATTGCTCTTGCATCAAAGTCATAGAACCAGAGGACCATCTGTAAACCAGTGGGCAAGACGGTTTTTACCTTGGAATGATTAGGAAAAAAAGAAAAAAAAAAAAAGAGAGAAGTTGTGTGAGAAAGCACATGCCCAGCAGGGCAAGTGCATGACAGACTGGAAATGTGCTAATATTTTGCCAGTATTGAGAAGTAAGTGGGATGAGCTTAGTAACTGCAGCCCAAAGATAATTTGGTGTCAGTTCCAGCTGAAATAATGAAATGTTGATGGAGGATTAAGTTTGTAGCAATTCAAAATCTCAGAATACAATTCATGCATTGAAAAAGATCTAGTCAAACAAATCCAATTTCATTCTTTAAGGAAACTGGAATTCTGCTTGATAAAGGTAACTACACAAAGGCAGCAGCCTCTCAGGGGTACTTGATACTGTTCTACATGATATTCAAGTTCAGGATTAGCACTGTAAAAAGTCGGTAGGACAAGTGTCACTGGGTAACTCATCGGTGGCAAAAAGCAGCTGTCACTGCTTCATACATAGACGTGTTTCTATATCCTACACTCTGCGTAGACGTAGATGTGTAGGGTTTCTGAGGGACCGACGGCAAGCTTGGTGTGGTTACCCCACGGATCTGGGTGTCAGTGTAAAACCACTGCTGATGAAGTCTGATTTACACAGAGTTTGGCAGAGAATACAACAGCATCGACTGCGCTGTCAGGGGTGTTTGGTAAGTGGAGGTCCCATCACAGCACACTCCAAGTCAGCCAAGTGACAACCACACAGGAGCAGGGATTGCTTGCTAGGAAAGAACCCTTGTTGTGGAAAACAAGGCTTCCAAAGAAAAATTCCGAGCCTTTTTGTCCAGAAACCTAACAGCAATTACCAGTGTGGTGCTGTGGCACAACGTGCCCCTGTAATCCTTCGGTAGTGAGTTGGTTTCAGGGTGGTTGGGCTGGAAGTGGCTGGTTTTGGAGCAGTGCATGGGTGACAGTCAATGTTCTTGAGAGGACGTTGGAAAAAGCCCTGGCACGGAAAAGGGCAGCAGAAATGATCTGAGAAAAGCAGAGAAGATGCCTCAGTGAGAGATTTAGAGCTCAGCCTGCTTAAAGGGAAGTCGGCTCGAGATCACCTGAGAGGTGAGGAAACCGTTCTGTTATTAGAAAGATCCCTAATTAATTGGGAAGAAGCAGAACAAAATCCAAACCTTCTGGAAGCTGGAGCCTGACAGATTAATCTGAAAAACTGGTCAGAATTTCTTTAGTGAGGAAAGCAATTAACTATTAGAGCAAATTATGGTGGAGAACAGTGTATCCTGTATCTGTTGTTGTTGTTTTCAGATCTAGGCTGAACGTCTTCATGCACACTGGTGGCTACTGGAGCTGCTCGAGAGCCGCTTGATGCTGAGTGGGTTTTGCTGGTCTCACATCTGACATTCTTCCCTCTTGCAGTTCCGGTACAAGAGGCGCGTGTACACCCAGACGCTGCTGGATGACAAGCAGTTTGCCAAGCTCCATACAAAGGTAAGGCTGGAGTCCAGCTGGGCCAGCTCAAAGCCCTGAAGCATGTTCAGCACCGATGGTGGCCTGTCACAGAGACGATACCAGGCTTTGGGATGTTTTGGTTGTCTGTGCTTGCCAGACTGCAGAGCACCCCCGAGGAGTCGATGGTGCCTGCCAAAGCTTGAGATGGTGTAGGTGGGGGTGCAAGCTGGAGAACCCCACCGAGCCATGGTGGAGTGCCTGCCCAGGCACAGACCTGTGCTGGGCACGAGTGCGTGCAGGTGGGTGTGTGGTTGGAGGCTCCGTGGGAGAGTGTGGGGCCAGCTTTCCATGGGGTGGTGAGGCAGAGGAACACATGATGGGCTGGCTGAAGAGAAGCTTTATTCTCTGGCCTGGAGGAGTCACTAAATGCCTGGTGAACACAATGGTGGGCACTGAGGAGAGCATCTTCCCTTCCCCCAGCGAGGCCGTCGAATGCCTCTGCCTTCCACCCATCGCCTTGTCTCTGGCTTTAACCCATGCCTTTGGGTCAGGATGTTGCTGGTAGGACCCACACGTGCAGTGGAAGGCACCCTTGATCTACTGCAGCCCCATGTGTTGTGGGTGGTGATCAAAGCCTGTGTCAAGATGAACAGTGCAGCAATTGCGGCCCGTCTGGGTGTTTGGAGAAGAGGGAGTGAGGCAGGAACGGTGCTTTTTCATGCATGGGTATTTCCTGGGAGGAGAGATGCCCCACCAAAACCACCAGGTTCTGTGGCCAGGGACACCCCAGCTGGCACAGCCGGAGGGTCAGGGATGGTGACGGTGGCCAGACTGGATGCCCTTCTGCATTGCTCTTCCCCTGGACAGCTGTGGTGGTCCTGTGGTGTCACTTCTTGCCCAAGAAATTAAGAGCAACGATTGTGGACAGGTCTGGGACCATCAGAAGATTTGTGCTGCCACTAATGATTGTGCCTTCAGATGGCATGTGGCCCCGTGGGGACTTTGGTGGTCCTGGGAGGCTGGGGCCAGCAGCATGTGGGAACTGTGAGATGGGAAGAGGGAGGTGGGCTCTGGCAGCGTGGTGGCCATTGTAGAGCTGGGTAGCTGCGGGCACTGGGCAGCATCTGAACTGCTGGGTGGCACGGGGACACCTCAGCCCCCATCAAACTCATTTTCTGGGAGAGTCCATGGGGAAGGGCAGGGAGCGGTGGTGTGGAGAGGCTGGTGGGGATGGCCTGTGCCTGGATGGCACTGTGCTGGGGAAGGCCACGCAGAGGGGTTTTGGGGCTTCTTGTGTAGGAAGGACGTGGGATGGGCTGGGACACCAGGACTCCCTGCTGGCTCCCTTCCTGCTGTGTCACACGCTCCTTTGGAAAACCCCTGTGCGGAGCCACTGCTCCCTGAGGGCCAGGCAGCCTCTTGGCTCTTCTCCTTTCACCCTCTGATGAGACGGGCACTGTTCTCTGCCTCCCTTCTCGTACACTCTCTCCCGCCAGCAGCAGCTCCAGGACACATGCAGGAGGTGCCCAGGGCCAGGTGACCGCAGTGCCTCCTCCTTGGCCCCTGGCAGCCCCCATCTCCGCCAGGCACAGGTTACCCCTGCGTGGCTCCTGCTGTGGGTCTGCAGGGCAGCTTTCTTTGCTTTTGCAAGAGGCGGGCAGGCAAGGGATTCAGATTTTCAGTTCTGAGGTGGAACAGCAAGAACTGAGCTAGGTGGAGCCACAGCTGTAAAGCGGAAGGGAAGAAAACCTTCTCCCAGAGGGCTTGACCTACCCCAAAGGTGAAGATCTTCTTGGGACGCAGCAGGGCCTCTGTCTTCTGTTTGCAGAGCTGCAGGAACAAGTAACAAAATGCTGCTGAGGTTTGGGTTTGACTCACGAAGATTAAAGTCACGAGGCTTCTGTCTGGTGGCATAAGAATATCCAGGCAGCAAGTCTGGAAGGCTCTCAGCATCTTCCTGGCGCCAGGAAGCGTGAATCACGGTCCCCCTGAGCCTTGCCAGCCAGAGACCATGCCTGCCAGTGGGAGGGCTGGAGGCGCCTGCCACGGGGAGACCCGGGCGGCAGCATCTGAAGACTTCCCCTATGAGCATGTAGTACCCATAAATGCACTTGATTAAATATTCACTTCATCTCCATGCTTTAATTTCTACTTAAAAAACAAATCTCCTTCATGTTGTTTCTTTATTTTTAAACCATCCCTTGCCGCTAAAATGTGGCATCCGAGCGAGCTCCTGCAGCTCCACTCCCTCTTGCCTCCATCAAGAGGATGCTGAAGAGCGTTTCCTTAGGCTGGTGTTTCCCCGGGGCCCGTGGGCACCGCGGGCGGTGGTGCTGGTGGGGGTGGAAGGGGAGCCCCTGTCCTGCCCCGGGGCAGGGGTGCGATGCGGGGGGGGGTGGTGGGGGCAGCCGCAGGGGGTAACGCCAGGAGGGGTGCGAGCAGAGACGTGCTGGTGCCGGCCGCTCGTTGGAGCGATGCCAGGGCTGAGAGCCGGCATCATCGTGACTTACCCGCCCGGCACGGAGCGAGGCGGTTTCGCCGGGAGAGGGTGAGAGCGGAGCCTGTGTCTGCAGCAGCTGGATGAGGGTGAGAAGGGGACGGAGCGGCGGGACATGGGCTCCTCTCTGGCACGGCGGCTGGCTGAGCAGAGGGACGACCGGCGAGCTGCTGGGGACCACGCACCCCAAGCCAAGAGCACGGTACTGCTCCTGCCCCGGCTGCCGTGCCAGGCACCGCCGGGCGAGGGGCACGGGAGGACAGTCCTGCCGTGCCACCCGTCCCGCGGAGGGACCCCACGGGGGCTGCGGGGCTGGGCGGGGGGTCCATGCCTCACGTCGGGGGCGCAGTGGGGAGGTGTCTCTGAGCCAGTGCGGGGAACGGCTGGCGCAGGCGTGTACAGGTGTACGCGGGGTGGGCTGCTGCGGGGGTTCTGCTCCTGCCCGTGCCTTCAGGGGCTGGTGCTCTCTTCTGGGAGAGCAGATGCGCAGAGGGGATGTCTCTGCTGTGTGGTGCGGACCCTGCCCATCGCTCCAGGCGTGATGCTTCCCCGTTATTTGTAGTGGTGCCTAATTGCTCAGGCAGCGAAATAACGGTTTTATTTCTGAGATGTGGTAATTTGAAGGCCTGTGAAGGGTTAGCTTTAGGTTTAACAGGATGGTGGGACCGCTTCTAAGGTTGTGGTGTGTGTGAAGTCTTCAGCCCTGTGGCTAATGAGAGCAAAGTGCCAAAACATTCAGAGTTTAGAGTCTGACTTTTAGTGGCAGGATACACTACTTGAATCTTTTAATGACCTTGAAACATGATTCTTTACTGCCATTAAGAAAGAAAAATAAGAAAAATGAAAATAACTCCTGTTTTTTGAGTGCCAGTGGACTTGTTTTAAGAAGCGGGGAAATTGATTTCTTGAATTGCTAGCAGTAATGAAGTGACTTGCTAAAATTGGTCAGCCTCAGTCCCTTCTGCCTCTTGGGATCTGCAGGCAGTGACATTTCTTATAGATATTTTTCCTGCTGAATTGCAGTAGGCCATTTAGAAATGGGAGTGCAAAAAAATGCGTGTTGGAAAAGGGCAATCGCATTGTGCTTGTAAACGAAAATCTGTGCAGAAAAAACTTGACATTTACCATAATGTCCACTAAGGGCATTGTGCTACCAGAAGTCTTGGAGTCTTGGGATATTACCACCTTGAAGGGGAAAGAAGCAAGACACTTAAAACATACTTAAAGTAATTATAAGGAGCACATATGCCATTACTGTTGTAGTCAACCGATGGTGGTGTAGAGCCAGAAGCGCTGGCCACAGATGCCAGTCCTTTCCTGCTGCTTATGGTACAGTTATGGAGGGACAGCAGCCTTGGCGAGGGCCGAGGCGGTGCATGTGGGAGCTGCAGGCAGACCCAGCACCACAAAGCAATGAGAAGGTGTCAGCGTGGTGGACAACACCCGCAGCAGGTCCGCAGCATGACTGTCACCACCATTCCTGTTGGGGTTAGCGCACAAGGGGTGGCTGCAGCAGGGAGGGGACGGTGGCACTGGTTGGTGGAGCAGCAGGACATGAGGGACGCCTTCGCCCGAGTTGTGCCTGGGTGAGGGGACTGAACACCATGGCCACTGCCATGCCGGGAGGAGGAGAGGAGCTGACGCAGGCTGTGAAGGACCTCGGGAAGAGTCGGGCTGCTGGAGCTGGATGCGGGAGCGGTGTGTGGAGGCAGCGTGTGAGGGGGGGGCTTCACCTGCCTTCGGGATGGAGGGATCGTGTGTGCCTGGGCCAAAGGAGGGGTTTGCGTCAACAGTGGCTGAAGGTGATCAAGGCTGGAGCAAGGATTCCAGCCCTGAGGATGGAGAACAGGGTGGTGTCTTGCTGCTGGTCTGCACTGCTGTGAGTGCCCTTTGCATCCCAGGACCCCCTCCATGGCAAGAAACACACCGGACCTCAGCACCTGGCGTATCAAAGGTGGGCATGAGTGAGGCTGGTCCTACCTCTGCTGCAGGAGACCTCTCACTTGCCTCTAGCTTCTCCTTCTGCCCAGATGAACCAATGGACAAAGGGCAGGACAGCAGGATCTAGTGGCTGTCCTGGGTGACTGCAGCCCACTTGGCCCCCATCCTCCTCTGGTAACAGCGGACCCGGATTTGTGTCTTAGGAGAGAACTGGAAGGGTAAAAGTGGGAAAACTGGTGGGCTGAGATAAGGATGGTTTAACATGTAAAGCAAAAGCTGCACATGCAAGCAAAGGAAACTCAGGAATTCACCCACTGCTCCCCATGGCAGGTGGGGGTTCAGCCATCCCCAGGACGGACGGGCTCCATCATGCGTGACAGTGACTTGGGAAGACAACTGCCATCGCTCCAGACATCCCCCCTTCCTCCTCCTTCCCCAGCTGAGCAGGACGCCCTGTGGTCTGGGACATCCCTTGGTCAGTCGGGGTCACTGTCCCAGCCGTGTCCCCCCCAGCCTTTTGCTGGCGGGGGGTGAGGAGCAGAGCAGCCCCTGGGGCTGTGCGAGCGCTGTGCAGCAGTGACTGACGCACCCCCGCGCTATCGTCACCCTTCCCAGCACAGACCCCGGGCAGAGCCCCGCACCAGCCACTCTGAAGAAGCTCAGCTTTATCCCGGCCAACACCGTTACATCCCGGTGTGTCCTGTGTGGAGGAGGTGTCCCCGCTGGGGATGGCGGGGGCTGTTCCCCATCCTCTGTGAGGGCTTGGCCTCCTGGGCCGCCTGGGCCTCCACAGGGCCTCCATCCTGCGAGCGTTGGAGGGGCTCAGGGCCGGTTGGAGACGCTCTGAGCCAGCGTTAAACATTGTTGTGGTGTGTCGTGAAATTGATTATCTGAGGTTTCTGTGGGGATCGATGCCGTGTCTGTTTGCTGCTGCCTAATGGCCGGTGTGAGAGCGTATCCAGCTGCTGCCTGAGGGAGGAGGTCGGTCTCTCCAGCCTCTTCCAGGGCCTCTGACCCCACAGCAGCCACCGTGCTCTGGAGAGTGGATGGTTTGTCTTAATTCCAGCTGCCGTTGGGGCAATCCGGACCCCAAGAAAAGATTGGTCTTTCTTTGCTACTGACATTGCCGGAACCATCAACATGTGCTTGGTGTGAAGGGGACGTGCTGTCTCCACTCGTGCCGAACGCCTGAGCCGGGAGCCTGCGGCTGCTGCCCCTCAGTGAGTGACAGAATGGTCTCTCTGCAAGAAGACTACCTCCTTTATTTTCTTTCTTTTACATTCAAGAGAGAGAAGCTTGTTCCCTCACACCAGTTTACTCTCAGTGAGCGTTTCTCTGCTGGATGATGTTGTTTTTTCTTGCGGTTCGGTGCTGGGCTGTGGCAGGGTGGCTGTGGCTGGGCAGCGGAGCTGTGCTCCATCCCTGGGCTCTCTCCTGGCCTCAGCACCCTTCCCACATCCCTCAGCCTTGTGAGCGAACAGAAGCCCCTCAGACTTGAGGAGGTGGGAGCTCAGTTTCCTCAATCACCTCCTTGGCACCAGCGCGGGGCGAGAGGGGTCTCGCCTGCCCGCAGCCCCTGTCCCGGCCTGTGCCACCGGGGAATGGAGAGACTTAAAACACCCCTCAAGAGAGCCAGGGAGAGTCTTACTCGGGGCCTTAGTTCTGTTTGTGTGAGTTTTTTTTGGGTCTTAGGGATTTTTCCCTGCCCAGAGAAAGCTTGCTTGGCTCTGGTGAGCATCACCATTCAAACATTGCCGTCACTGCGGCAGAGACCGGCTCCAGGGCAGGTGAGACTGCGCTGGGTGAGGGATCCGTA
>JAOXJM010000001.1:230506-242794 GCA_026413425.1 Tringa solitaria
CCCTCCCAGCAGAGGGGCTCCAGCCCTCCCAGCATCTCCGTGGCCTCCTCTGGCCACATGGCTCTGTCCTCCCTGGGCCAAAGCATCTTGTGTGTTGCTCTCGGGGACATGGCCCATTATAAGAGCATGGCACTGATAATGTGAGCCCTGGGGGGAAGATGGGGTGGGCACTGCCTGCTGCCATGGCTGCAGCATCACCAGACCCTTGACGGGGCAGGTTATCCTCCTGTGGAGCCACTTAAAGCTGCAGAGTGAGGCAGGCACTTCTCTTGCAGACGCTGCTGGACCTGGGTGCCTCCCCGGACTACAAGGACAGCCGGGGGCTGACACCCCTGTACCACAGTGCCATGGTGGGGGGGGACCCCTACTGCTGCGAGCTCCTGCTGCACGACTACGCCCGGCTCGGCTGCGTGGACGAGAACGGCTGGCAGGAGATCCACCAGGTGGGATGGACGGCAGGATGGGATGTGGCTGGGGTGACCACTGTCCTGCGGCCGGTGGAGAGGCTCGTCCCGTCCCCTGGGGTGCTGCAGGTGGTGGAGGTCCTGCTCGGCAGGGGTGGACGGCACAGGGGCCAGGCTCCGGTGTGTAGGATTCACACATGGTCCAGGAGCAGCTCTGGTTCCATCCCGGGCCAATGCTCAGTCTGTTCTGCTCGGTCAGTGGTGCCTGGAATCCTGCCCAGATTGCAGCTAGCTTGTAGGAGAGCGCTTTGGGATCTCAGTCCAACACCCAAACCACAGTTGTACATGTCCCTGTTTTACACACTAAGTGAATTTGGCAGGGGGAAGCCACGGGCACAGGGTTAGGGGATGTGAGCTGCTTCAAGTCTGAGAAACTCTGAGAGAAGGGAGGATGCTCTGGCTCTGCCTGGAGTCCCCTTGTCTTGGGCCATCGGGAGGACAGGTTGTCTTTGGGCCTGTGGCCTCCTGAAACAACCCAGCTCTCAGCGCCCTGCAAGGTGGATGAGTACTGGCACAGCCACAGACGAGTGGATGAGAATGAAAAAACAAGAGATGTGTGTCTGTGATCTCGATTCAGTGGATATGACTATTCCCCTTCCCCGTCCTACCTTGCCTTGGCAGGTCTTTGAGGGCTGCTGGTCCCAGGATGGACCAAACGTAGAGGGAAATACCACAGCATTTAACTAGGGATGTAGGCCCATTGCCCTCCTCTTTGCCTGCTTGTGCTTCAGGGCTTCTTTTCAGTGAATTATTACACTGAGAGAGCAAACAGTCTGGAGGAGGCCCTGGTACCGCTATGATGCTGATCCCAAATTTGCAATTGATGTAGAGGTGTTTTCTCCAATAAGTATTGGATTGTATATTGCTCTGAGGAGCAGCAGTGTGTGTGCGTGCGTGTTAATGGGACTTTTCAGTTACAGGTCCAGCCTGATTCAACTTTTCTAGCATGAGGATGTTATGGGATTTATCATCTTCCTGCTGCTCCTTGATTTTCTATTTCATTTTTCCGTTTTGGGTTTTGAGCAGGCATGTCGCTATGGCCATGTTCAGCACCTGGAGCACCTTCTCTTCTACGGGGCTGATATGACTGCACAGAACGCCTCAGGAAACACCGCTCTTCACATCTGTGCTCTCTATAACCAGGTACGTCGTGGTTTGGGGCATGAGAACAAGGTGTAGATGGGGCACCAGCCTGCCTGAGACAGAGCACGACATTGGGCTGGGACACCTTCTCATGGCTATGACTGTTCCCAGACCCAGGAAGGTTCTTCTGAAGCGTATCCACACTCTGGCCTGGGATGAGGCTGATCCTGTTTGTATCACCAGCCTTATTTTGGATTTCCCAAGAGGCAGGATGAGAGAAGAGTCCGTGGTTTAATCTGTTCCCCTTCCCAAGATGTTTTTGCTGATTTACTGCCTGAAGTGCTGTAATTTCTTCTCTGGTTCCTATTCCTCCTTCGCAGCCAGCCCCGCTCCTGGCTGGGAGGGAGTGGTTTGCCTGGGTGGAGAGTTGCTAATTGGGCTCAGGTGATCACATTTAATTTGAGGCAGCACCTGGGGCACGTGCCTCCGTGGGGACACATCCTGTGGCTTTTACTCTGCTCTGGGGAAGGTGTGGGCACTGGGGTCCTGCCCTTCTTGCAAATGGCCCTGAATTCTTACTGCTGATCTCTGAATTTTGGAGAAGACTGTCCAGGCAACACAGGGCACTGTTTCTGCTTTATCTGCTGTGTGGCCACTAACCTCAGTTCAGGAGGAATGGAGGGTGGTGGAAGAGCACTCTCTGATCTTGCACACCCCCTGTTCTCTTTCTGAGAAGTACAGGTCAGTATCTAAGGATTTCTCATGTAGGTTTTGCTCCTTCCTGGAGTTTTTTATGCATTGTATTATGTGGCTTTTTATTATAAAGGGAAGTTTCAGTTTGAGGTGTCCATGCTTTAAAAATTGAACCCTGTGATGTTTTTCCGTGGACAGGGGTACACAGAGGGTGATGTGTGGCCTCTTGGGTTCTCATGGGTGCGTTCTGCACAACAGGGACTCCTGTACCCGGGGTCTGTCCCCTGGGGCAGATGAGCAGAGCAGCAGTAAAGAGCACAGGGGCTCATAAACGCGTTGAATTGACATCATTCAGAAGCATGGAGTGTTCAAAGCAAAACCGATGAAAGGCTTTAGGGAACAGCAATACTGGGGAACGTGTGGTGGCCGCTGTGCCTGCAGCTGTGCTCCCGGGCTGGTGTTGGGGCATGGCCACGGTGCCCCAGGGCTGCATGCAGGTGGGTGGACTTGGTCAGCATGGGGGTGGGCAATTCGTAGGGGCTGAGCATCCTTCCTCACTCGCTCTTGCCAAAGGAGGCTTTCTGAGAGCGATCAAACCACATGACTTGTTTCTTCATTGTCATGTCTGCAGTGCTAACTGGTCTCTTCCCTTTCCCCCCTCGCTTGTCTTCACAGGAGAGCTGCGCTCGGGTTCTCCTCTTCCGCGGGGCGAGCAAAGACATTCGCAACTACAACAGCCAGACAGCGTTCCAGGTGAGGCAGCGAGCGCTGGGCCCCGTCCCCACGCAGAGCCCCTCGTGGCCCCCAGCGCGGGCAGCCCCTGCGACGAGTCCTGGGCACGTGGGGGGTAAAGCTCATGGCAACAAAGCCATCGGTTCAGCGTGTCTGATCTGGCACCAGCTTAATTGCAGGGGCCGGAGGGAGGGAAGAGAACATGTGGTGCACATGGAAAGGGCTGTGAAGGTGATGTCTTATGGTGGGAGACTGCAAGAGCTTGGCTTGTTGGGTCATGTGTAATGGAGATGGGAAGGAGAGGTTATTGCTGTCTGTAGAAATGTTGCAGTAAATGCTAGAGAAGGAGCAGAGTCCTTAGAAATAAAGGACAGTGATGCCACAGAAATCAATGCGCCTAAACTCATTAATCAGCTTAAACTGGAAGTTAGAAGACATCCAGCTAGAAGAGGAGTGAGACTCTGGAACAGCTTTCCAGTAAATACGTGGGGTAAGGCAGGTGGAGAAGGGAAACTCGGTCATTTTGCAGCGCGGCTCCTTCCATAAGTTTGCAGCTGACGGGCAGCGACTGCGGGCACAGCCTGCAGGCTGCGGTGTGGGATGCAGGAGGGCTTTTCCCACCTGAGGTCTGCTTTGCTCCTCTTCTTTAAAGCTTTTGAGCTGGGAATAGCCGTTCTGTTCTGTCTGTGCTCTTACTGAAGTGCAGTCATGTGCCTGAGGAGCTTTCAGAAATGTTGTGACTCAGTGTCCGGCTGATGCTGATCCTCAGGTGTCCCTTGAGAGCAGAGAGTGTCTGTCGGCGTCTTACTCACACGCCAGCTCGGGTGGCTGCAGGTGAGCTTTAGATATGCCTCTTCTCGCTTCTCCTCAGTGATGTTCATAGCGGCTTTAGGTCGGACAGCCCCTGTGAGAGAGAGAAGCTCCGGTACAGATGCTATCGGCGCCGTTGGAGCGGCAGCGCGTCCAGGGGGATGCGGGCAGGGACTGGCTGGGCAGATGCTCTGCGGGCAGGAAATTGGCCACACTGGGCCGTGCTGCACCAGCCTGCCTCTGTGCGGGAGCGGTGGGCACGGCCAGTGACCCTCGTGTGTCCCGAGGGACCAACGCCACTGAAAAGGCACCAAATCCCAGTGTGGCCAACGCCAGGAGCACGTGGGGAAGCCGGAGAACATCTGACCCAGCCTGGCCACTCACTGGCCATGGTCTCCCCAAACCCCCTGCCACAGGGGTGCTCTGTTCTGCATGAGGATGTTTCACTCAAGTGTTAAGTAGGTTTTAATTCAGATTAAGTGTATTGTCCTAAAAAGAGTGCACGGAACTGGTGTGTGTGCTCACCATGGTTGTATAAAGGGATCAGGCAGGCGTGTGGAAATAATCACTTGTGAATCACCTGCGTGCACAGTGTGAGGAACTGAAAACACTCAGGTAGTTTCAGGAAATGAATTTGTAGCTTAATCTTGTTTAAAAGTACTTTCTTTATAAAGCCTGAGATGATGTTGCTTTCCAGCTGTGCTTTGTTTTGGCTTGGAGGCTGAGGAGAAAAATGGGCCTTAAATGTCAAACTGAGCATCCTTAAAGGCGGTCTGGTGTTTTGTCATGTGCAGGAACTTGACATTTACACCACTCAGCTAATTCTCCTGTTAAGTGGTGGTTGTCTGGTCATATCTGGAAGCGTCACTTGTGTGATGAAGTGTGGGTGCCTCCCTGCAGAGAAGGGAAGACTCGTCCTCCCCTCCATGGTGGCCTGGGGACCACGGTGGGACTGGCTCTGGCAGGGTGCTCAAAGCACGGGTGCCATCACAGCTTTGCTCTGAGCGATGGCATGACCTTGTCAACCACAGGGGATGCTGGAGGATGCCTGAGCTCAGCCCTTGGTGGGTGGCTCTGTTCTCTGCAAATCCACCGTGGCTCAGACTCTCCTCTGTCTGCCCTGTGATATCTCCTGCCTCATGAGGTGGGTCATGAAAGGGCTTCATGTGGCAAGATCTGTCCTGCTTGGAGACTGCTGCCCTCTGTGGAGCTTTGCTCTGGGCATTGAGGGCAGTCCCATCTGGCTGCTCTCTGATTTAATATTAGAATGTTTATTTCCAGGAGAGGCCTTTTTGCAGGAAACTGCTGACTCCTTTTTGAGATGAGCTGAACTTTTGGAATCAAGAGATGGAGAAAGGGCAGTCTTTGTGCTTTGGGCGTTTGCAGGTGATGTGGTGGGTGGTGGAGGGGGGCAAATGGCTCCTGCTCATGTCCTGCAGAGCCCTAGTGGGTCTCAATGAGGGAGAAACAGTGTTTGTCTTTCCTGTCTTGACGTAGTGTGAGCAATTGGAAACTTCTGTTCCAGAGACTGAAAAGTGGTTGGTGACCCAATGGGTTTGTGTACTGGCAAGTCTAAACCAGAATTTGATGTTGGTGATGTTCTGTCTTCAGTTCCCAGCTTTCAAAGAGGAACTCTCCGACTCCCAGCTTGGGTCTCTTGCTCGAGACTTCAGCGAGTCATTCAGTTGGTGTCCCCTGAAAAGTCTGGTGCTTCCTCCCGGCCGTGGTGATGGGATGCTGCCTTCCTGCGGCAGAGTCCCACCCGGCAGAGGGAGCGGAGCCGGGGTGAGGGGTGACACCCCAGCCCTTCTGTGGCCACTGGCAGCTCCTGTAAATACCTCTGCTGCTGCATGGCTGTTTAGTCAGGTTACTGCACATACCTCCTGTTAATTTGATTGCTGCAGTTAATCAGATAGCTTGGTGCCAGTGGCCCGAGATGACTCGAGATAGCAGGGAGCAATTTAGCAGGTTGAGAAGCTGTAATCTGCTTGGTTATCTTCCCTGAGGCTGATCAGTGTGCTCATGGCCTGGGGTGATGTTCTACCTCCCACTGTGTGGAGCTCCTCGTGCTGCAAAGGGGGCCTGTTCCCCGAGGTGGTGGGGCAGGAGTGCCTGGAGCAGCATCACCTCTTTGTGGCTGCTAACAGGCTTCAGGGGGAGAGGAAGAGCAGGGTGGGTTTAGGGAGAGAGTTTTCCCAGAGTATCTTCCCAGCTTCTGGCAATCTGACCTCTGTTTTCCCAAGCCAGGTTTGTACCTACATCTGTGTTCAATTGCTCTTAGCTGGCTTTTCATCCATAAATTGTCTAAGAGAGTCCCCTGTGCAGGTGCAGTCCTTCCCCTGCCTCATCCAAATACATTCTCACAGAAGGATGGAGACATCATTTTTTCAGGTTATATATTGCATACTCAAAATTTACTGGATGAAAAGAAAGTCTTTTTTTTTTCTTTTTCTTTTTTTCCCCCTTCCAGCTGCTTTAGCAGCATCCTTGAGCAGAAACAAAGTGCCGCCAAAGCACTCATCATCTCACAAACCTCCCATGTACCTTGAGGTGGTCACTGACGGGACTCAGGGTGTTGGCCACTGGAGTGTGCGGTGTGTTCTGAGCCTGTGAATGGGAGGACAGGGACTCAAGCTGGGACCATGAGCACTGGCAGTTGCTGCTGTGGATGTGGTGAACCCACCATCCTCTTTAAACAACAGGAAGGTACCCAGCAGAGGGCTGGAACATGTGGAGAGGCCCATGAGAAGGCAGTTGTGCAAAGACTGTGAATGGTGGCTGAGTCAGTCAGTGGTGTCCTCCCTCCCACCCTGGATCACAGGGAGCTGAAATCCTGTATCCATAAGTTTAAGTTCAGGATGGGAACGTTTGGTAATATTCTGTCCCTTAGGAGGGTGAAGACTTGTCTATGTCTTGTCCTTTAAGAGGTGCTTTTTTATGTTGTGATAAGGTTACCCACCCTCACTACTTCAGTCGTGCTCTTGCTTGGGACTATTGACAGCTCGGAGCCCCCCAGGTCAGCTTGTCTACACTTTCTTGTGGTGTTCATGAAAGTACGAAGTGCTTGCTGCTGTTCAGCTGCAGTGCTTTGGGTTTCTCTTTTCCCTTTCCTCAATGTCAGGTTGACAGAGTGATGGCAGAAGAGAAGACCTTTCAAATTCTGTGAATGACCATGTCCCTCCCTGAGCATGCAAATCATACAATTTGACTTGGAAATGAAATCATTTACCTTTGCAAGCTGAACTTCATCAGGATGATGATCCACACCTGGTGGTGCAGACAGACCATGTGAAACAGCCTTCCTGTGTCACACTGGGGTTTGACATCCAGCTGATGAGAAGTGGTTTGATGGGGTCTTCCTTAACAAGGGTGTGAGAGGGAAGAAGATACCCTCTACTCTTGCCAAAGTCACTGTCCCCATGGGTCTAATCCATCTTCTATCTGCCAAGACCTCCAGGGCCTTTTCTGCTGCACTGCTCCCCGGTTTGTGTCATTGCCAAAGCTGCTTCTCTCCCAGACACAGGGCTTTGCATTTGTCCTTGTTCAGTTTCATGGGGGTCCTGCTGGCCCGTTCCTCCAGCCTGTCCAGGTCCCTCTGGGTGGTAGCCCTGCCCTTTTGGATGTTGACCATTCCCCCCAGTTTGGTGTTACCTGCAAACTTGATCTCTGTGGTGTCCACCTGTCACTGGCCATTGGGCAGAGAATGATCCATTAACAACCACTCTGAGCCAAACCATCCAACTAGTTTTCCCCATCAAGCTGTCTCCGTGTCCATAGTGCAGTGGCCTAATTTCTGCACAGATAAAGATGAGACATGGAAGGCTGCATCTGTCTTGCTTCTCTGTGTCCTCTGAGATAACTACTAGTCTTCCCACCTCCATATCAAAGAGGTTGGGCGATCTGTACCACTCCTGTCTCTCAGCAGTCTGCCTTGTGTGGGGCTGGAGATCTGCTGCTGCTGCAGGAGTTGTCCTCTCCTCCATGTAGAGATTTCCCTGTAAACAGCAGGAGAATCCTCAGCGGCTGCTGTTCCATAGCTGTACAAACGGTCTGGTTCTGCTTCCCATGCCTCTGCATCTGCTTCCCCATCGGTCCCAACTGCTCCCTGTGGGGGTAAGACCCTGCCTTACCTGGGTTAAGCCCTTTGGTTTCAGATCCCCTGGTCTCTGTCAGCGCATCAGGTCTCGATTTCCTTTTCCTTCCTGGTTTTCAGATGTCTTAATGACTCACTCAAGTACTTTCTTTCTCAGGAGCCCAGTACTCTGATGGGATTAAACCAGGTGTCACATGCTGGCATCCCTGCACTTTGAATCTTTGGGTCATTTTTTCACCTTTTTAAAAATAAATGTAGCTTTTCCAGTTGCCCTTACCCATGCGGAAAAAGTAGGAAAGGTCCAGGTCCTTATGGTCAGGTCATGGCTTGTTTTGCACTGTGTTTCCAGTGGCCTGTTACGAGGTGCAGGCAGTTTCCTTCCAACAAGCATTATATTATTCACAATGTGAACTTCCCTGTGTTCTTTCCCAAAGCTCACATCTCTAACATGGAGCCTGAGCTTTGTGTTATCAACGTCAAGGTGTATCTTCCTCGTCTGGAAGGTTTTGGAGGTTCCTTACGCTGCTCCTGTATGTTCTTGGAAGGTCTGTGGGTCAGCCATGGTGGCCATATGACAGCCTTTGCTGTAATTGGTAGTTCAAAGGGAAACGAATGGGTATTGGGGTGTTTCTAGTTCACAGTTGCGTTCACATGGGCCTAAGTCATCTTCATTCTGCATGTGTTTTTGCAGTCTTCCTTTCCCAGCAATAATGGAAGGTGGTTTCATTGGAACCATCCAAATGGAAGATAGCACCTTTGATGTGCCTTTTCTGGATGGAGGCTTCTCATCTGTGTCTTCCAAAAATTTCATTGCTTGGCCAAAGTCAAAGGTGACTTCTCCCTTGTCTCCTCAGTGACGTTACTGACATCCAGACTGTGGCCATCAGGGCTGATGGTGCCCAAGTGCTGCTCATAGTACCAAATCACGCCATGTAAGAAAGACTAACACAGCTTGGTTGTATTGGAAAGCGTTTGGCTCTATTTGATTTCCACTCTGCTTTGGCCCATTTACTTAACCAAAGTATACACTGAAAAATTATTATAAATGTGTGAGCTTTTAGAGCCGGTAAGGATGGCTATGAGGACCTATCAAAACATGAACTCGGCACTGGAAGTTTTAATTGTCAAGAGATAATAATTCAGTGTTATTTATTTGAAAAAAAAAAAACAAACAATCATAATTTTCTAAAGGTTTGCTTGTGTATGTGAGCAGGTGACTGGTATCGAGCTGAAACTAAACATAGAAGGTGATTTCTTTCCCGTCAAACTTGTGTGCCAGTGGAGCTATGGGATCACTTGTGTTGACTCATCACAAACATGTCTGATGTAGGCTTCAGAAGTGCAGACAAGTTTCTTAATGATCAGTAAATGTCAAATTTGTACAAATTTCTTTGTCCTCATTATACTCATGGTTGAACTTTTCCATTTATACAGGATTATCATATGCAGAATATAAAAACAGTATGCAAGGAGTTGTTTCCAATTTCTTCTAATTCCACTGAACTTTAACAATCAGAGCTGCAAAAAGTTATTTGTCCTTTTGATTTCTGTATTTTTGTGTGATGTTTTTTTTATCCTCCCCTCTCCCCAGGTTAAATTCTTTTGAACACATCTTCATGGTGATGGGGTTTTTTTGGCGGTTTTGGTGGTTTTCTTTGGTACATAATCATGCTATATGGGAACAAAGTTTCTTGTTATGACTCGTACAGGCTTTGTAGATGTAGAGCTGCTCTGGCTGTGGTGCACCCAGTCACTTGTGCTGGTGTCTCTAACTGGCAATACTATCTTGGTCATGAAACTCAAGCATGTACCAGAGGTTTTAGTCATAGGATCATAAAATGATTTGGCTTGAAAGGGGCCTTTAAAGGCCGTTCAGTCTAATGCCCTGCCATGAGCAGGGACATCTTCAAGTAGACCACTTTGCTCCAAGCCCTGTCCAACCTGGCCTTGAACCCGTCCAGGGATGGGGCAGCCACAGCTTCTCTGGGCAACCTGGGCTGGGATCTCACCACCTTCATTGTAAAAAAAAATCTCTTCCTTAGTTCTAATCTAAATCTAGTCATCCTTTAAGTTGACTATGAACACTTTGGACAGATGTTTAGCTTGATGTAAGGAATTCATTTTCTGAGCTGGGGGTTCTTGTAGGGTGATCACCTCCCTGCAGAGCCCAGGGAGTGCTCAGGGTTGGTGCTGGCTGATGATGGTCAGACGCAGGGCAGGAGATGTGCTGGCTGGAGCTGGGTCTGAGAGGCCCTGGGACCCCCCAGGCCATTTCAGGGAAGCTGTTTGCCCTGTCCTGCTGCAGCCCACAGGCAAGACCTGGCCCTGGTCCCAGCTGGGCCCCACCAGTCCCCATTGGTCCCTTTCTTCATCATGGGGAGGTCCTGTGGGTGAGCAGCCCTGCTCTCGGCTGCTCCCCAGGTTGGTGACAGGGATCTCCCTCCATTGTCCCAGCAGTCAATGAAGACACCAAATGGTACTGGCCCCCGTGTCCATCCCTGAGGAATGGGCTCGTACCCAGCCACCAGCTGGGCTCCGCACGGCCCATCCCCACCCTTTGAGGCCACTGGCCCAGCCAGCTTTGCACCTACCTTGCCATCCTCCTGCCCAGACCATCCCTGTCCCCTTTGGCAATTAGGATGCTGTGGGAGACCATACCAAACACCTCCCCATGACCGGGGCTGACAACCTTCCCTGTGCTCCCCTTGCCCCACAGGAGAAGGCAGTCCAAAGCTAGGACTGCAAAGGGACCTGAGAGGATTTTTTGGGCTCTCCTGCCCCCTGCCCCAGGATCGGCTCCGTCTGATGTTTCTATGATTGGCATTTGCAAAAGCTGCTGGTGACCCCCCGGTGCTGCTGCAGCCCCCTGGGGTGCCTGCTCCTACCCCCTGAGCCACCTGCGCTCTCAGGGAGCCTTTTCTGACACCCAACCTGAATCTTTCTTACTGAATTTTAAGCCCATCACTTTTCCATGGTTATTGAGAACAGATTATTTTTGTCCTCTCTGCAGCTGCCTTCTTTCTGTTTTACAATTGGATCACCCCTTCCCCACCCCATCTTCTATTCTCTGGGCCGAATATCCCAGGGCACACAGGCCTCCCTGCAGAGACCTTGAAAGCATAATCCGATCATTACTATTGATTTACTCTGGATTCTCTCTGTATCTTTCATTTAACTCTGTTCCTAAAAGTAGCCTTCTCCAGCTGAAGCCCAACCTGTTCTGCACCAAGCAGAGGGTTTACATCACACGTGTTAGAGGTGAGGCTGCTAATTGTAAATCCTGGTATGTTTTCCCTTTTCTGCCACAGCGTGACTTTGTTGACTCATTTTCAGCTTGTGATCCTGCAATCCTCAGATCTTCAGCGGGGCTGCTGCCTGCTGTCTCCGAGCTGGCATTTGTGCCCAGTGCCACGGGCTCTGAGCCATCCGGGCTGGGGAGACCCGGGGTGTCTCTCCTCTGTCCCTCCCGCTCCGATGGGACGGTCCCAGGGATGCAGAGGGTGCTCGGGTCCTTCCCGGACGGGCTTATCAAGCCCCCCCCTGCCTGGAGGGCTCCCACCTTGGGCTCATTCCCACACTCAGCACTTCTCCTGCTGAGGAGCCTCTTCCTTGTGCCCAGACAGGCCTTCCCCACTGACTCCGAGCACCCCTCGCAGGAGGGGCTGGCTCCATCGTCTGTGATCCCTGTATAGGAACTGCCACTACGTTTGTCTCTATTGACTAAATCTTCCTGCCACCCCCTTCCCCTCCCACCAGCCCATTTCTTGAGTTTCCAACTATCATTTCGATTCTAATCCTCTAATGACTTTGCAGCTCCTTCCAGCCTGGTCTCATCTAGGAATTTAATATTCTGCACTCCATCATCCAGGCTGCTAATGAAAAAATTGAATACTACTGAACCTGGGGTAGGGTCCTGTGAAATCCATTTAGCATACATTTTTAGTCTGACAGTTAGTCATGAATTAGTTTTCTGATCAGTTTTTCATCACTTGGCAGGAGTTTCAGCTAGATTTAATTTCTGTTGTTTCTGAGAATGTCATACAAGGCTGTCAAATTTTTTGCAGAAAATGGCTATGTGATATCTTCAGTTTCTCTGCTGGTCACCAAGCCTGGCTGCTGCCCTCTCCTAGAAGTACCTCGGAGCCCTTCAGTTTGGTTTGCTCTATACAAGGTGCTGTTGTTGGTTATCTCTGCTTTGCCTGGTGTTTTTCTGGATGATATAATTAAATTGCCTGATCCATAGTGTGATGTTCCTCTCCTTGCACTGCGCCATTGAAGCTGGTTGGAACTTCTCTTCCTTTGCAGGCATCTGAGAACTGTCGCGGATGATCCCAGCTTCCTACTGAATGATAGGGGATTGAATCACAGAATGATATGGGGTTGGAAGGGACCTCTGGAGATCATCTAGTCCAA
>JAOXJM010000001.1:251097-262826 GCA_026413425.1 Tringa solitaria
CTGGCAGAGGCTGCCCAGAGAGGTGGTGGAGTCTCCTTCTCTGGAGACATTCCAAGCCCCCTGGACATGTTCCTGTGGGACCTGCTCTGGCCGGGGGTTGGACTGGGTGCTCTCCAGAGCTCCCTGCCAACCCCACTTCATTCTGGGATTCTGTCTCTGTGCATCTTCGCTTTTAGCTTGGTGGCAAAGCAGTGAGTGCACCCCTCTGTGGGTGACCTGTGCGAGATGGAGCGAGGAGGCAGCTGCCCGGGCCAGCTGTGCCCATGGCCTGGACAATGTGGAAATGGGCTCCTTTGGCTTCTCTTCTGTAGAGACTGGGCATCCCCATGTGCTCTGAGGGCCCCCCCAGTGCTATCACTCCTCGGCATTCTGCTGCTGTTGTGTTTCTGGTGAATCCTCAGCAGCCCTTGCCTGAGCTCTGAGCCAGGCTGTGCCACCAGGGACAGGAAGGGCTGAGGGACCTTCTCATGGTTTCATGCAGTGCACTGGGCTTTTTTTTTTTTTTGTTTGTTTGTTTTCCCAGTGCTATTATCCACAGAAGCTGGGTTAGATCTCAGAGCTATGACTCTTACCAGGCATACCCCGGCATATTTCAACGGTCTTTCTCTGCTGTTAACTTTTAAGACCTTAAAAGCACAGAGATGTGAGGTGCTGCAGAGCTGGTTCAGATACCCCTCCTCCTTCTTTCTTTTGGAAATTACTGATTTTGCCTAAAAAGATAAAAATAGGCAAATTGCTGTTAGATTAGAAAGCATTGTCACTTTGATATCAGGCCATGGAATGACTTATGGTGTTACAGTGTTTGAGAAGAAAGCCACGTGCTGGATCCATAGGGCGGTTGTCTGTCTTGTGTGGCCTGAACCTGGATTTTTGGTGTTGAGAGGGTGCCGTGGGTAGGACGGAGTCTGCGCTTGTAGTGTCGGGGCAAGACACGGTGAGAGATGCCCTTTGCACGATGTCTGCTGTCTCGGTGGCATCTCCTGGGTAAGAAGCTTGGTTGTGATGCTAGGATGGCATTCCTATGTGGGACACCTGGCTTTTGGCTTGAAATGGCATTATTTATTTTCTGTGAGGAAGTCAGGCTGTTTTTTCTGATAGTCAGCGATTCCTCCCACTTTGATGTAGAAGCACTAAGATTGCTAGCTATGAAATATTAAAAAAAAAAAAAAAAAAAATCTGTTTTCTGAAGTTTCCATCCTTGATACTTCTTTTTTTTCTTTACCTCTCCCCAGAAAGCTGTTGCTGGTAACTTAGAGGGGTTCAGTGGCAGGGTCTGTTGCGTGGTCTCTCGGAGGGTTTCATCAGTGGGATTGTGTGCAGAGAAGAGATGCGGGGATGGGACCATGGCTTGTAGCCAGGGGACCCTGTGTGCCGGGAAGCACTGGCTGAGGCCACAACGCCATACGTGAACCCTTCTGTCTCCTTTGCTTTTTCCAAGTTGGACTGAGAAACGCGACCAGCAGAGCTCGTCTCCCTTCCCGCAGATTTCTGTGTGGTTATGTTCTCAACAGACTTCTCATCTAGCATGTTTCTTCTCCCCTTCCCGGGAAGTCATAGCACTTCAGGGCCAGGAGGAGGGATGGAGGGGGCGTCTGTTGCCTGTGGTCCCAGCGCTGGGACCTCCGGGGGGTGGGAGACTGTCCCCTCCTGCGGCCGGAGCGGGAGGGACCCCGGGGGCACCGCAGCGGCAGAGGCTGCTCCTGGCGCAGCACGTGTGTTCCCCACACATTCACCATGCGTTTTAGGAATTATTCCTGAGATCCACATCTGAGGAGACTCAGAATTTGTACTTGGAATTTGGATTTTTCGCAGAGACAGCGGAACGTACATTAATTGTTCATTTGAGGAACTTTGAAGTTCAAGTGCATTTTCTAAACTCTCCTTTCCAGTCTTTGGTCAATTTGGTTATTTTTGCTTTCACATTTCCCCAAATTCAGGTCATCTGCCCTTCCGCACAAAAGCCTGCTCAAAGAATGTGACCTTTGGGAGAGCAGACCTTATAAATGTGGATGTATATATAAGGAGAGGCAGAAAGATCGCAATTTGAAGCAAGCTTGGGGGGAAACAGAGATTTGTACTCGATTTTCTCTGCTACTGTGGCCTAATTTCCCAAACGCAGAAGGAAGGCTTCCTTTCTTCCAGCCACCACTGATCGCTTCCAGCTCCGGCTGAGGAGGTGGAGCGCGAATTCTGGGCCTCAGAAAATGCAAAAAAAAAAAAAATTCACATAAACATTGTTGAGCTGAGGATAGTAAGACTATTTCTGCTGATAAAGGATCATAGTAGAGAGGTGTGCATGCTGCACTGAGTCACCGAGTTAAATATATCCCTTCGTCACAAGTTAGTGGTAAAATGCAAATGAAGCCCGTATTTCTCAAAGCTGTTCTCGTGGGAGGGCTGGGAACGTTCAGCAGCTGGAGCTGCCAGCGCTGCCGCCGGTGTCTGGGAGGGCTGGGCTTCTGATCAAATACCTTCCTCTCAAGCACCGACCCACCACGTGTGTTCATCTCAAATGCCAACCCTAAATGAAAAGCCGTGAGATGGGGGGTGATGGTCCCAGCAGGGACCGGCAGAGCCAACAGCTGTGTCTCAGCCTGTCCTCGCACCCCTTTTCACCCCCCCAGCAGCAGCGCGTTGTTTCCACCCAGAATCAGCTGGATCCAGCTGCTCCTCGTTCCCAAACCAGCCTGCAGGTGCTGAGCGAGGGCACCAGTCTACGAAGCCCAGCAGAGACTGGGGGTCCTGGGAGGGGTGGGAAGGGCAGAGGTGGCTGTGGTTCATGGGGGCATCGGGCACGGGACTCAACCAGCTCAGCCCAGAGCAGTTCCCCCAGTTTAGTTTCCTGAGGACCAGTGATGGATTTCATGTGCTCCTGCCACCTCACTGCAGTTCCTTATGGCATTAAAAGAATACTTTTGGGCCTTGTTCTGGAAATAATGGGGTTGTTTTGCATTACTAGCTGTGATGTGGTGCTGTTTGGCGTTTTTTTCCCCAAATATGTAAGAAATCAACAAGGAGTCAAGTGACATCACTAGTCTGTTGGCTGAAGCCTTTCTTCAGGAGTGGTACCTCAGTCTCTCGCCTCTTACGAGTGTTGGCCTGCCCTGGTGCGACCGCTGCTGTTCCGTGGTTGCCCAGGACCGAGCCCCTCTAGAAGCCGTTCCTGGCGTAAGACATGCGGTTTAGTCTGTGTGTTTTGCTGGCAGACCCGCGTTGACTTCCCCGCTTCCCTTGTTCTTTGAGTTCTCTGTGTTCTTCCCATGGAGGGAAACCATGGGACGGGTGGTGGGCAAAGCGATATTCAGCGTCGATGTAAAATGCTGTGGCTTTCCTGGGGCGAGCCGGTGCTGCAGCTTTGGGAGCAGCGGTTCCTCGGGCAGCGCAGGCGGGAGCGAGCAGGAGTTAGTCTGGGGCGGTTCAGGTGAGATGTGGGGGGGGGCCTGGTTGCGGGTAAGTCACCGTTCATCAGCTAAGGAGGATCCACTGGAAAGCTTCAGCGTGGAGAACACCTTGTCAGTACCTGCAGGACCTAGGATCAATTCCTCGCTGGCGTTGGGCGTTATCACCACCAGGCTGTGAGGAGAGGGCGATGGTTGCCTCCGAGCTATTCGCCACCCTCTGGTTGCACGAGCCATGGACATACGCTCTCCCCGCGGTGCCGAGAGCGTGTTTCCACCGAGGGGTCCCTGACTGGGTGAGCTGAGGCAGAACAATCGCTGGCGCCCGTCCCCTCGCAAAGCAGCTGTGAGGACTCCATATGGCGCGGCGCGAGCCAGCGAGAGTGGGGTCGGTGCTGCTCGGAGCCGCTCAACTCTCTCCCCTCCCTCTCTTTTCAGGTGGCCATCATTGCAGGAAATTTTGAATTGGCTGAAATCATCAAAACCCACAAAGAGTCCGATGTTGGTGAGTTGGATCTTTCTTCTTCCCCCTTCTCTCCCTTCTCGGTCCTGCTGCAGAGCGCGGGGCTGTTATCGGGGGGTTTCCTGGTGCTGCCTGCGGCGGTGGGTGGAAGCTGCGGCTCGTTTTGGGTGTGGGGGGTGGCAAGAGAGCTCTGCTCCTGGGGCCACCAGAGTCCGGTTTGTTCAGTCCAGCCTTTGCTGGTGACTGCTGAGGCTGCCAAGCTAAAGAATTAGCCACGCCGTTGGTCTGGAGAGCTCTGAAGAGCTTCTGTAAAATTCCTTACCTTTTGCATCCCTGTTTGCGTCCTTGAGGCCATTTCACGTGAGAGATGCTCTCCTGCTGAGCTGTTAGCTGGGGGCTGCGGGAGGAGACACCCTCTGTCTTAGTGACAATGGTCACGGAGCTGCCCCACACTGAAGCTCCTGTAGGTCCAAGGGAAGCAGCAGCCGCTCTGCTTGGACTTGCTTCTGACGGAGGAGTATTTTTGGATTTTCTCTTCATCCTTTTTCCTTATGGCATTTCTTTTGTGGGGTAAGGATGACCATGTGATATATTATACGCTGTGCCAAACTGAGCTTTAGGTCAGATATAAAATCAGCGCTTACTGAATTTTCTTGGATTATTCTGAGAAGTTTGATGGTCCGGAGCTCTCTAGAGCGATGGAGGAACCAGTGCAAAGAGTGAGTTCACTGTGTGTGTGCCTGCACAGAAGGTGCAGAGTCATCGGGTCAGCAGCTGAAAAAGAACCTGTGGAGTTTGAAACAGGCAGCAAGCATTGGGCTTGGTTCTTGGGAAGGGGCTGTGAATCTGGATAACGTGGGCCCTGAGGCACCCTTTGTCGCTTCTTTTCTCCGGCAGCTATTGCTGAGAGCTACAAACAGCTGCTGAGGATGTGTGGGAAGATGTTAAGAGTCAGAAAGGATGCGGGGAAAAGCCTGAAAATTCCTTATAATTGTGTCAGTGAACAGTGCGTCCAAGAAAGTCACCCTATTAATTCAAGAGGGTAGTGACTGTGCTGAGAGAGGGGTTTTGGACTCTGTGACCTCCAAAGGTCCCTTCCAGCCTAAATTCTTCTGTGGTTGAAGCTGAATCTGGCTCAATTATTTTTATTGGAAAAGTGTAAGAAAAAAGGGCATAAAAACATGTCAGGTAGGATGAATTCTTTGTGTTTTTGATAAGGCTGTGTATATAAAATAGGTCAGGTAACAGTTGCAAACTAATCACAGGCAAACCAGCAGGTCCAGATGGCTTCCACCTGGGGTCACGGGAGCTGGCAGTGAACTTCCCCAGCAAGGAGAAATTGTCTTTGGAAGTTCATTAAGAGCTGAGCAGTGCGAGTGTCTGACCAGAGGAGAGCAGACTGGCGTTACTGGGGAGGAGGAAGGGGCAGTGCTTGGTCTTTTCTGCAATAGTTCTGTCAGAGCGGCTGAAGAAATCCTGAAACCCAGAGTCTGGTGGGGAGGGCAGCCTGGTGAGTGATGGCTCCTGGAGAGGTCTTCCTCTCAAGTTCCCAGTGTTAGGCTGCACTTGTCTGACTGTGAGACACTGGAGGTATTCGTGGAGGACCTGCTGTGTCAGGGCTGTGGGAGGAAGGATGGTCAGCAGCAGCTTTTGCTCTGTTCTGCAGGACAGCCCTTAGCACGCGGCTGAGCCTCCAGGCTCTTCAAGCGTCCATCCGTGCTTCTGTCTGGACCCCGAGAGCTCTTCTGAGGTGGAGCTGGCTGTCCCCACTCGCTGTGCTTTCTCCTACACTGTAGATTAAGCCTGGAGGGTGTGAACTGAGTTCCTTTCAGGTGAAAATAACCCAGAAACTGTGTTTCAGAAAAACACCTGATGTGCTCCATCCGCTGAGAGGTGCCCAGCCAGGGTCAGCACAGCGGGAAGTGCCCGGTGTAGGCACCGGGTGGTCGGTGAGAGCAGTGAATGGCTCACTGGACGGCAGGACTTCTCATGAAGGTTTTGCTGTGGTTCCCAGCGCTCAGGTCTCCGTCTCTTCAGTCGGGGCAGAGACTGAGAGCTGCTTGTTTCATCACAGCCAACAGCACTGGGGTCTGAGGAGGTCAGAGTGGAACCTCCAAATCTGGGGAGGTAGAACAGGTAGAAAACATTTGCAAGTATTTACTTACAAGTAGAAAACATTTGCAGATACTGTGGAATTGGACAGTTCCATTGGACTGTTCCATCATTTCTGGTTTTTAACTTCGTCCTGTGTTTTAAGGATCTGCAAACAGACAACACCATGAATGGCAACTGCTGCGCTTTATTTTCTTGGTTGGACTGGAGAGGTTGGGTCGTGAGGACCTGTCAAGGCCACTGCAGAACCTCTGTGGTATATCCCAGTGCCTGTTCATCAGTGCAGCCCCTGCTGTTGCCCACATGGCAATGATGGAAAGGGCAGCCCTAACTCTCCTCCTCAGCAGCAGCAGGGTCTCTTGGGGTACGGCTGCAGAGCCTTGTCTCCCACTGCCTCAAGCAGGTCTGGAGACCTTCTCAGTTCAGCACATTTACTGGTAATGCCTTGGGGAAGCCTGAGCCACCTACTGCAGCACCCTCGAGTTGGTTTGCAGGGGCTGTATATAAAGGGAGGGCTCCCTCCAGGGGCGTCCTGAGTTGTGTGTCTTGTTCCCAGCACAGCCCCTGGAGATGGCCCTGGAAAAATGCTGTGTGTTGAGCAGGAGCACCAGGAGCTGGTCAGTGGGGAACAGGATGGTGTCTGAACCCCAGGGCCTCTCCAGGGTGCCACTGCCAGCCTCCTGGCACAACCCCTGGGCTGAAATCCACAGCGACGTTTATCAGTCCAATGTGCAATTCCATCAGCACAGTCAGATGCACACCGCTGTACCTGGTGTCACTAAGACATTTGCAATGGTGTTAATTGCACTTCGGATTTGTATCAGTTGGATCCGTGCTGGGTGCTCAAGAATTTTCATGATCCATCTTTGTAGGAAGTTTTCTCAGCCTACAAGTTTTAAGGTATTTGTTTCAGTGACTTAGTAGCCACCTCTGCTTTGCTGTCATGATGACACAAATGCCTCTTCCTGCTCCTTTTAGAACATAATTCTGCATCTACGAAAGAGCCCAAAAGCTTTCTTTGAAGTTTCCTCCATGCTACAAACCACTTGGTTTTCTTGAATATTTTTAGTTCCCTTTATCGATTTTGAGTGTATTGTAACTCCATATTGATTTCAATTATTTTCCATAATTACAGAATAAATATATTCTGCAGGAGCAATTGATGTCTTCATTTTGCCACTCTTATCCAAACAGGCATTTAATCATAGTTGCTTTGTTTTCATAATTGTGGTTTTATAACTTTTCTTTGTTTGCTAATTTTTTAGAAACTCCCAATTTTCATTGTATTTTCTCTCCCTGCGTGAGAGTAGATCTGGAGGAATAAAGTAACATTAGTTCAATGCTGAGAAATTATCCTTAAGCGTTACATGTGCGTAAGGCTGGCTGGGACTGCCTTCCCTTTTCTTACGCTGAATATAATCGGGTCATGATTCATGGTCACTAAGCAACCACCAGCTTCAAGTCAAAGGAATTAATTCATTATCAGTCATAACGAGGCCCATACCAGTTGCCCCGTATGACGTGGAACACCTTTTTGTTGGGGGACGGTGATGTGCAGCTCCGCCTGAGCTCACCAGCGCTTGTTTCCCACCCTGAAGCTCACAGTAACTGCGCTTGTTTTCCTCCCATGTATGGGCAGGGCTGGGGAGTAGCCCACCCCTCAGAGACCCTGCCATATCCCTGCTTTTGGGATGGGTTGGTCTCTTGACCCACATCTGCTCGAGGCCCTGCAGCCCTGGTGCACCATCAGCTCTGTGCAGGCAGTGCTGCTGGCAGAGCCTTCTCCTCTCTTGCTGCTTTGGGGTGGGTTTTTTCAAGATATTTGGGCATATGAAGACATAGATTGGATGTAGAAAATGTTGGGAAATGACCTGGTCACCAAACTCCTCATTAGGTGTCCATCCCAGGTGGAAAGCAGTGTGTATCCAGATGCGCATGGCCCCATTCCCTAGTTCTTCTCAGTGTGAGCTGACATGGGGGCATTGATTTAGAGCGCGGCATATTAGGAAGATTATGTGAGACTTTGGGCATTGCATTGTCAGGTGTTGCTGAGAAGCCTCAGCTTTATGATGTTTTATACTCAAACCAAAGAATGTTACTTCTTGTTAATGACGGTGTCCTGGAGACAGCACAGGATCAGGTGCCCTCCTTATCTGAAGCCTGTCCCAGGTATGTCCATGTGCTGCCAAGCATCTGTCAGAAATGCTCTGTGAGACCTCAGTCTGGGGTTACCCAGAGTGTGAAAAATCTAACATCTTCCCGTGCTACTGACTCTTCAAGTTCTCCCCTGTCACTCTTGACAAGTTTGGATTGGAACAAGATGATCTGTAAGGTCCCTTCCAACCCAAACCATTCTATGATTCTGTGAAATACACCCCAAAGGATTTAAAAGACAGAACTTTGCTTCCTTAGGAGACTATGACTTCATATCACTTGTTGCTAAGATCCAATAACTTGTTCATAATATTCACTGTCTGTAAAACATTTTTTGTCTCATGAGGGAAGCGATGCCATTTCAGATCTTTGACCATCCATGTTGCCCTGGGCTGAACCTCCTCTGGCTTACTGGCTTTTTTGAGATGGTGGATTTCTACAGTGGCATAAGGATATCTGCTTTTCTTTCTGCGTTTTCCTAACGGTACTCTGTGTTTGAATAATGTTTCTAGCCACTACCAAGCTCAGGGAGAACTTTTTCTTGGAGCTGTAATGTAGAAGGGCATAGACCCTCTCAGGTAGATGTGTATGACAAGCGGAAGTTATGACATTTCTTCTTCCTTTCTAACATTTCCCCTGGATCCCTTCTCAGAGGAATTTTTGGAAAGTGCTGAAGGAGGTAGATGTTGAAAGATTTTGTATGGAAGCCATAAATGAGTTCTTGTACAATGGAAAGCTTTATTTGTTTTTGTCTGATTTTGTCAAATGTTCTGGAATGTGTAAAAATGTGGATGTTCTTGTTGAACTTGTTCTATTTATAAGGATAGTTGGAGATCTGTGAGCTAGCAGTGGTAAGGAGAGAAGATGGAGAACAATAACGTTTTTTGTGCCCTTCTTCCTTGTGTGCCTTCTACAAAGACTTTTTTGCTCGTTATTGTGGAAGCTTAGAATACTAAGCTTTGTGAGGCTTTGGTCAGACCAGCCCAGCAGCTCCTAAGGAAGGGTATGGTTATCTGCCACAAATGCAGTAGGAGGTGGTAGGATAACAGGAACGGCTCTTGGGTCCTGCCAGAAGCTGGTCTTCAATTACTGAGGGGTAGAGAGGGTTTCATACTCTTCTAGGCACAGCAAATTCAATGGTCCAGCCTAGGGATGTTCCACTGCAGAAGTCATAGGATGGTCATATAAGATAGATATTCTGCAGAAAATCGCTCTAGGCTGGGACGACTGAGTAGTGTTTAGTGGCAGGACTTGTTCGGAAGCAGAGTTGAAATCCCGTCTGGCTGAGTGCGACTCCTGGAGTGTATTTGTACAGTGGGCATGAGAAGAGCAGCTCCTCAGGCTGTGGGTTCCCCTCTCTGAGGAGCAGGGGGATGGTGGTGGTGCTCAGACATCTGCACCTCACTGGGAGGCTTCTTTCTCCGTGGTGAAATGCTGGCTGTTGTTGGTCCCTCATGTTGACCCATGGCTGGTGAGGGGACCTGTGTGGGATGCTGGGAGTGTGTCCGCATCTCTCTGAAGGCTCTTCACCACCCCTTCCGTAGGGGACGCAGTCAGTCCCCTGGTGACCATAGACCTGCGCATGGATGATCTCACAGGAGAAATTTATGTTTTCATTGTGAATTTGAAAAATTCCTCAAAAAACTACTGATGGAGCAATAAGTTTTTAAGACCAGAGTGTCTGGTATTGTCCTCTTGTGATGAAACCAGTAACGCTTTCACAAGTCTCTGCAAACTTTTGCATAAGAACTCTTTGCCAGTCTACACATCTAACTGTGACTGTCACCTTGGCAAACCATGAATAGCTGCTGTTCCTTTATTTTCTTAATATAGATCAGGTTGACCAGCTTCTGAACCACTACATGGCTTTATTTTGAACACTTGCTGATTTTAAACATTATTTTTAGAAATATGGCATGAATTGAGATGCAATTTTCCATCATAACCTTATGGATGAAGAGAGGATGCTCCCCTTTTCAGGGGTTGATGTGTCTCTTGGTTATGTTAGCTCCTCTGCTCACGACCTTGGTCTTGGTGCCTGACCTCAGGTGGTTTGTGTCAGGACACGTGGGCTTGTTCCAGTTTCACTGCTTCTTGAGGAACTGTCCTGTGTTGTACAACCTCTGTTTGTGTTCCCAGATGCTCCCTCCTGCATCAGGCTGTAATGGAGCATGTTGAGATGACCCTGTCTTAAGAAATTCCCAAGATTTCATTGTGTTCATACCTGTTAGAACCCTTTCTTGTATGTCATGGAATCAGAGTGGTTTGGGTTGAAGGGACCTTAAAGCCCCCCCTGTCCTGGGCAGGGACACCTCCCACCACACCAGGTTACTCCAAGCCCCCTCCAACCTGGCCTTGAATCCCTTCAGGGATGGGGCAGCCACAGCTTCTCTGCCCAACCTGGGCCAGGCTCTCACTATCTTCATTGTAAAAAATCTCTTACCTCTGTCCAATCTCCAGCTCCCCACTTTAACTGATGATGTTTGACCAATGTCATTGTGTCACCTGTACTTCTATTGCCAGTGATCAATGACTTTTTGCTAAATCATTGATAAAGACAAAAATGTAAATACTGCTGTACCAAAAACTGACTTCCTGGATAATACTGGAAATATTCCCAACCATTGTTCTCTATTAACAGTCATTATTGTGACTGCTAAAATGTGCTTGGTAACTTCTCCAATGGTAGCCTGGAGTCAGGGTGTCACAGGGTTAACAGTTTCACCCAAGCTGTGGTGTCAGCAGTTATTTTTGTCAGTGAGATTTGAGCTCTTAAAGCTGGCCTGGCTGACATAAATTAAATTCTTAACCCTTTTTATTAATTGGTAAGTGTCCTGTTTCCATTTTTCCCAGCTTTTCCTAGAAATGCTATGAAGTTAAGCTCTGTAGGGTTATTGGAACCATCCCCCTGACCCTTTGAGAGCCGCCTCCCCATCTCTGGCGCTTTTGAAGGAGTGTTATAAATATAGGCCAGCGACTCAGTGAGCTGTATGGAAAATTCTTTTGAACTTTGCTGCAAGAGCTTTCAACCTGCTGGTTGGGATGTACGTGACGGAGCCAGTGTCAGATACTGCTGTCCATGGCTTCGTGGGGGAAGTTTTAAAACGCTCCTTTTTGGTCTTGGGAGCATTTTTTCCCAGTACATGGGTATGTATGGGAATTATTTTCCAGGACAGACTGATAATACTAGTTAAATTGTTCTGATTTTCTGCTGTTGTCAGTGTTGGTTGAATTGTGTGCTGCCTGTGACAGGTCTGAACAGCCACTGGGATTTCCTCTGGGGGGTGGCAAGGGGCTGACAGCCCAAGCAGGACCCTCCACATGCTGGATGTCACCAACGAAACAGGGGAAGGAGAAATGCACAAACTCCTGCAGAGGAAAATTCCAGTGTTGAGCTGCATCAGGCTGGTGGGTTTTATCTGAAGAGAGAGGCTGAAAATCTCCCCTCAGAGTAGCCCTCGTAGGTGAATGGCAGCACATTCCAGAAGCCCTTGTAAGAGAAAATGAGCAAGTTTAATTAACACATGTTTTTAGCAGTTCCAATTTCGGTTTTACAAATGGAGAGCAAAATCTGTTTCCAGCTGTGAAGGGCTGGCACTGAG
>JAOXJM010000001.1:269101-279649 GCA_026413425.1 Tringa solitaria
CTCAGCCTTTCCTCAGCAGAGAGATGTTCTAGCCCCCTCACCATCTTGGTAGCCCATATTGTCACCTCTGGGTTCCCTGCTGGAAGTTGCCACGCGTCAGACAAACTTTAAGCATGTTAAGCTTCAGGATGGAGATGGATTCGTTCAAAAAAACCATAGGGAGCTCTGTCTTTCCTGAGGAGCAGTCTGTAACGCTGTGGCTCTGCAGCAGAGCCCTCTTCCCCCGTGGCCACATCGGGTTCCTCGGTTCCATTCCCTCTCCCTCCCCAGAGCTGCACATAGGCAGGAGGTTGCTGCTTTGGGTGGCTCCATGAGGTCTGTTTGTTCTGGGCACTCCTGAGGGTTCTGTGGAGGGTCAGGGCGGGCAGGGAGTTGCTGGTATTTTATTCTGTGCGTCGTCTTTTCTAGGCTTGAGCTTGGCTGTGCCTGAACCTCTAGAGTTAGGCCTTCCCTGCCTCTGAAGCAGGAGTGAGCGGTGGCTGGGGTTACTGCCAGTGTCAATGTGTCACCACCTCCGAGCTGAGGTGGCAGCTGGAGATGGGCTGGCAGGTCCTGCTGGTGGCCCCGCATACCTCCCGCGTGCCCTTGCTGGTGCTGCCTCCCCCTCGGGCAGTGCTCCTCAAAGCTTCCCAAGATGCCACCTCCAGGTCCTCCCCGCACCGGAGTGCCGCGCTCAGGCTCACCTGCCCCGTGTGCTCCTGGGGCAGTTTCCCCCGTGGTGGTGCAGGGAGAGGAGCTGGAAGCAGATGGAGCTGCCTCCTCCTCTGCCCTGGCTATTCCTATCCCCCCGGCCCAGCTCCGTGTCCTTTCCCAGCCCCCCTGCTTGGCCGCCACCTTCCCGCTCGGGCACGGCCGCCATCCCGGTATCCAACAGTGTCTCCCTGGCTCTTTTTGCAGTGCCTTTCCGAGAAACGCCGAGCTACACGAAGCGGAGACGGATCCTGGGGTCCGGCGGGCTCTCCTCCCCGCGCCTGCTGCAGCGCTCGGCCAGCGACAACAACCTGAAGGCGGAGAGCCGGGCGTCCTACTCGCCGGTGCCCTCGCTGCGCAGCCTGCCCCCCCAGCTGCTGGTGCAGATGCAGGAGGCGGCGGCGGGGGCCGGGGACGGCAGCCTGGCCAGCTCCGGCAGCGCCCGCAGCGCCCACAGCCGCTCCCCGTCCCTCCAGCGGGTGCAGGAGGAGAAGGAGGCCGACCTGCCCACGCTCCGCAGGAGCAGCCGTGGCAAGGCCAGGTAAGGGCACGGGGGAGGCGTGTCAAGGTGGCCCCGTGCCATGGCACCCACCGGGGACCCTGTCACTGCACGGGGCCGGGCACCTGCGGGACCCCGGGCTGGGGAGCGGGACGGCCGGTGGAGCCTGATGGGGCCCTGCATCTCCCTGCCCGGGCCCGGAGCAAGCGCCGAGGGGTTTTCTCCTCGATCTTCTCCTCCTCGGTCTAATCTTGCGTCTCAGAAAAATGGTAAGTGCATCAATGCCGCGTTGCGCTTGGCGTTGCTATGACAATGAATGCATCTCGAAAACTAATACTTGGAGGTGGCACGTTGCAGATAAGCCAACACCTAACGTGTCCCGACCCCGCTGCGGTTGTGGCGGTTGCCGGAATGCTGCCTGTGGGCCCGGGTGGTGGCGGGGCTCTGCCCCGGGGCCAAGAGCAGCTGATGGACACCCTCACCTGACCCGCCGAGCAACATGAGGAATTCTTCCTTGTCGTTGGGTAGCTTTGGTGGCCTGTAGGTATGGGAATGAGGTGAACCTCCTGTTGTCCCACTGCTCCCACCACTCGCTGGCCATGTGCAGCACCAGTGTCCAGAGCTGGCGCTTGCCTTCAGCACCCCTGGGCACCCCTGCTGGTCCCAGAGGATGCGGCTGCTCCAGGTGCTGCTGGAGAGCCTTTGTGGCCAAGGGTCTCTTTGGTGGCCACCAGGGCCAGGCTTTGCTACAGGAGGCCCTCTGTTAGTGGAGAGGTGAGAGCGACCACGGCCATGGCCGATGTGAAGCTGCGTCCGCTCAGAAGGGGCTGGTGGGAAAGTCGGGTTCCGTGAGGCCGGAGCAGGAGTCTGAGGAGCGGGCACCAGGTCTGGGCTGTAGCTGTGCTCACCAGTGACCGAGAAATGGATCTGAGCATTGAGGAACCACTCTGCAGAGGGCGGCTGTTTGCATCAACTCCGTAGCAGAAACAGCTCTGAGGCCCTTTGAGGCAATCTAAAGAATTTGGGGAAAAAGAAACATGTCAGCAAATAAAAAATAGTGAAAATAAATGTAAAATAGCTACTAGAGGGGAAAAAATTGCATCACTTGGGTTCTTCATTAACAGTTTAACTCGGGATAAGTTGCAGGGTGTTTTCTAAACAGCCCAAGGGAGGCCTCTGCTCGATGTGCAACCTCAAAAGTACAAAATGCCGTGACGTTAGGTGACCTCGCAGTGTGCTGGATGGCAGTATGGAAGACAGTCCAGTGCCCTGGGGGCTGTCCATGACGGCACCTTAGGGTGCCATACCCGGCTGGGCACTGCCAGTCGGCAAGAAGCGCGTGAGTGAAAGGGCTTGGGAGATGCAGTGACAACGATCAGGAATGAGGAAAAAAAAAATACCTCTGCTTTGAAGAGAGATTTAGAAGAGCAGGATTGTTACCTTAGAAACGAGATGAATAGGAGGAAATAAGTTAAAAATATTGAAAATAGTGACTGGCTTATCAGAGGGAAATGGGGAACCTCTGCCTGTTCATGGCAGAGGGAGAAAGGCGCGTGCAATGACATTAATGGCAGGCGTGCTCAAAAGCGGTACCAAACAGTGGGCTTTGCCCACCCTGCGGACAGCTCGGGGACTCACTGCCTGGGGACTGCTGAAGGCAGAAGCACAGTGGGATTTAAAAGCTTTAGGGGCTTGGTGTGGGCTTTTATAATCAATAAGCTTTTGGGAGTATTCTCAAAACAACCTGGAGCAGCTGATGGCAGGGCAGGAGGAGGCAGCCGGGGCAGTTCCCAGCGAGAGGAGAGCAGGAGCGTGGCTGGGCATAGGGGTGCTGGGGGGGTTAGGGTCTGCCAAGGGCAGCAGCACAAGGGGGCTCCCAAAAGCAGGTCTATCCTGCTGCTGGAGGAGCTGGTGGCCAGCGGCTGGTGTGCTGTGGCCCTGGCTCCGAGCTGGGTAGCTGCTGGCCCGTTGGCCAGCTCTGGATCAGCCTGTGTGTTCCCTGCTGAGTGCAGGGGGTGGGATGCTGGGGCAGGGGTGGGATGCTGACTGGGAGTTGGGATGCTGGGGCAGGCTCCAGGCTCCTCTGGGTGCCCAGACCTCCAAAATACCCACTGAGCCTTTGTGTGTGGGGTGACCGGCTCCGTGCTGAAGCCGGGGGGAAGGCTCCTCGTGGTGCCATCATGTACAGGCAGGGCAGAGGAAGGCAGCTGCCTCCTCCTCCTGCTGCCAAGCGCTGCTAGAGCAAGTCTCTGCCCCATTTTCTTCTGTCTCCTGCCTCTGCAAACTTCTAAAAGCGTCGCTGGAGATGACTTAGTTATTCCTAGTCATATGCATTTATTAAAAGCATATAAAAGTGCATTTTGCTCCATTATTTTCAGATACTTGTCTATTTTTTCAGGGACAGGATGATTATGGAAGTCATTCCACTGGGTTTGGGGCAAGTGACAGTGACACGCACACAGCCCGGGTGTTTAATGGCTGGTACACGCTGGCAACTTCAGAACTGCCGGGGCCGTAGGGAGGTGGTCTCGGTGATGGGAGAAGAACAGCGGTGATAAGTCAGAGGGGAGGGAAGGCAAAGCCTGTGATCAGGCAGTGGGGTTTGAGCCTGATGGCTGCTGTCCCGTGTCCCCTCGTGTCATTTGTGTGGTGGGCAGGGGTGGGCTGCCCCGGGCTGTGAGCAGGGCAACACGAAGGGGACATTCAGATGTAGGGCTGGCTGTCACCGTCACGTCGCGTGGTGCCGGTTGGGCGCAGCTCTACAAGTCCCTCGGGCTGATACTCTTTGAAATTACAGAGACGTAATGCGCACTGGTGCTGTTCAGCACGAGGCCATGTGCTAACAGGTGCTGAGAGCAGCTAATTAATAATGGTATTTTGTTTGACCCAGTATTTCTCTCACTGGTTGTTTGGCCTTATCACTCTCCCAGCCGGTTCCCGGTGTGTTTGTGTTGGTTTGACAGAGCTTTTATTCACTCTGGGGCTGGGGAAGAGTGGTGCAGCGATCCCTATCTCGTCTCAGCACTCAGTTCCTGGGGATGTTTTATTTTCAAACAAGAAAGCCTTCACTTTGTGGGAAGTGACAAGGCATCCATAAACACACGGAGCCCTCTCACATCTTCCTTGAAGAGTCTTGCAGGAAAAATGATTCTGGGTCAGAGTTTTACTGAAGTAAATATCAAGAAAATTTACTGTCTGTAATGTTGCCCCAAAATTCTTTATTCCGAGGGCAAAAACTCCCAGCAAAATTCTGATTGTTTTGCAAATATATTCAGGGTGGCAAAGAGAATTTAAATGGAAACTAGTTGAGGATTAGCATTTCATTTTTTCCGGAGCCGATGGGCAGCAGCAGCTCCTGTGCCTGGGGCTGGGCAGTGGTGCCCTCGGCGCTGGCACTCAGCCCTGCCAACAGCAGGAGCAGCGATTTCTCCGTGTCGCTCTCATGACTTTGGCCAGGCCAATAGTCCTGGTGGCCGAGTCCTCCCGTGGTCGTGGCTCCCCGACCTCCCTGGAGGCTGAGCAGAGGCCCTGGCCGGCGGAGGCTGAGTGTGGGAGCACAGGTCTAGCCCTGGAGCAGGGGTGGTGGGGACGAGCCCGGGGTGAACCATCCCCGTGGTGAGGGATGGACCGTGGCCGGGAGCCTCTGGAGTGGGACGGGCAGGGCTGCCAGGAGCCTGGAGTGAAGGAACTGGGAGATGCCGGAGGTTAATCCAGCCCGGGATCGGGTGAGCCTCGCACGGCGTGTCCCCAGATGCCTTTTGGTGGCGTTTGTGCTAATAACCCGCCCTGGGGGAGGCTGTTGCCGATGGGGTTGGCTCTGAACCCCCAGTTGTGTTGTGGCTCATGGGGGTCCAGGGAGGAGCAGCGGGAAGGGTCTAACCCACAGAACGCTGACTCTGCTCGTCCTGCCTGTTCTGGGGAAACCCCAGTGCTGGATGTGCCCTGGTGTTTTCCTCACTCCTGCCTCCCTCTGTCCTCACCGCTAGGAAGCTTTCTAACATTTGGTGTGAGTATCTCCTCCTCTGGTGTGTTACACCACGCTGACTCTGCTCTGAGGAGCTCGCTCGCTTCCCCTGGCAGCAGCCTTGTGCGCGCTGCAGACAGCTCGCCGTGTTTTCCTCGGGGCTGGCTGTTATCCCCCATTGTCCGCCCTTCCCAAAGCTCCGTTTTCTCCCAGCTCCTGCCAGGCTCCTCTCCCGGCTCCCGCCGCCCCCCTCCTTGCCGGCAGTCGGTGCCGGAGCAGGCACCAGCAGCAGAGGAGTGCGGCAGCAGGTTACCTTGCCTGTTTTTCAGGCTGTGGTTTTGATAGCTCGTCACACGGCATTTTATGGGGTGGTGTGATGTCTGACTCACATTCCGCGTGTGATAGCCTCCACGGTTTTTCCCCCTCAAAACCCACTGCCTATCCAGCCTTTCCCCATCTGAATCCCTGTGCAGCTGATCATTCTTGCCTAGATTTAATACCTCCGGTTTACCGGGATCCATCTAAATCCTAATCCCATTCTTTGGAGTATTTTGCAGCCCCTTTGTACTGCTGGTAGATTTTGGTGCGTATCATCTCCAGCCCATCATTGGTTTTGCTAAAGGAGTTTGTACTGCTGGTAGATTTTGGTGAGGATCTTCTCCAGCCCATTGTTGGTTTTGCTAAAGGAGATGCTGACCCCGGTCAGCCCGTTGTCGGGGGGTTGGGGGGGTCTCAGGGCAGTTGTGGGGAGCCCGGCCAGGCCAAGGTGTGCGGCTGCTGCTCAGAGCTGGCTCCTCTCGCCGTCTGCCCTTGACAAATCCCTTCTGACTGTTCCTGCACTGCTTCCCTCTAGGCAGGTACAAACACTTCGGGTTGTTATTTGCTCCAATGTTCTCTTTCCAAGAAGTGAAGTGATGGTATTTCTTTAGTTTTTCTTTTTTCCCCTTTTTGGCCATTTGCTATTTTCCACTCTTTTGGCGGCACTTTCTATAACATAAACCTTCAAAGATGACCTTAGGTGTTCTTAGATTGCTTCAATCTGTTCTTAAACTTCCCAACACATGTGTATCAGACAGATCCAAATATTCTTAATTAATTCCTTCTTCTGGTTTCCAGGTAGGATCTTAGTTCCCTGCCTCTGAGATCTCACGCTTGATCTCTGATTTAAAGACGAACAGGTATTAAGCACGTTGGTCTTTCTAGTTTCCTCTGTTGAAAGCTTTCCCTCTCTGCAGTTAGCCAAAGGAGCACCAACAATTGCCAACAGTCCCTGGGATCTCTTCTTGCTGCCAGTGTATTTACAACATGAATAGCTGCTTCTCACCACGGTGGCATCTCCTCTCGTGCTTCTGCTGTCCAGGTGTTCACTTCTGTTCCCTTACATCTGTCCACAGCAATCATTCCAGTTGATTTAGTGTATTTGAAGTCAATGATTGTCTTATGATTTAGCTGATTTCTTATCTTACTGCTTATACATCCTCTGTGTCGGGATAGGTCTGAAGTCTGTTTTCCTTCGCCTTCCCCATCATGGGATCATGTAATGGTTAGGGACCTCTGGAGACTATCTATCCTACCCTGGCCTGACCTCTCACGAAACCTTGCTCCCAGTATCCAAGAGCATAGAGAACTTGGCCTCAAAATGCCTTGCTGGTATTTTGCTGGTCTTTCTCGCTTTCTTCCTAAGAAGTGCTGAACACTCACCGCTTCATCGTTGTTCCTGCCAGCATTACCTCAGCCTTCCCATTTTCAGCCACTTGGAATCAAAGCTCTAAAAGAGTTTCTATGGCTGTTTTCTGTACCCTCTCTACAAAAATAGATTGTCATTAATGTATTCCAAGAGCTTGCTGGGCAGTCAGTGTCCCCATGCTTCCCCAGTAGATCTCTGGATCAGTGCAGTCTCCTATCACCCCTCAGTCCCACACTCCAGCCTTGGAGGGACACTGCCCCGGCTCAGAGTGGACATTGCCGAGCCCCGGTGTCTTGCCTGATGCCCCTGGCATGTGCCTGAAGGGCAGGACACGTGCTGAGGAAACCAGGGATCATCCTCCCTGCTCTCTGAAATCCCTCCTCCTTTGGTCCTGCCCGTGAGCATCTCGGCACTCGGGGATGGGAACTGCTGATGTGCAGCTGCCTGCTGGAGTCCTCTTCAGATGGAGATTCTCCATAAAAGCCGCGCTGAGCCTAGTGCTCCTCAGCGGCGAGTAAATACAGAGCATCCTTTTCTAGCACCTCCCCTGAAGATGCTTGGCACTTTGCCACCTTGAACAAACATCCTTCTTCTGAAATTGCTAAAACTGCAGTTATTGCATCAACCGGAACCTGGGGACTTTATTTCTAATATTCTTGACCTCTCCTCAGGGGGTTTAATAAAATAAATGCCTTGTCCCAGTCTCTTTTTTTTTTGTATTATTACTTTTAACAATATGAACTGATTCACTATTCCCAAGCCCTTTTTTCCTCAGTGATGGGAACGAGATCCTGGCCCTAAATACGAAGCCACTGGTTCATTTATTTATTTATTAAAAGCCTGAGACGATTTGTTTTCCCTTCCTGCCTTTGTGAAAGGGTTAGATCCATTTGATTTGTTCCACCTGCATCAGGGATTTGAGAAGAAATTACCACAATTTGTTTCATTCTCTCCTCTGCGCCTCTCGGCTCCCAGCGTGGCGCCGGCTGGTGATTTGAGTCCCCTCCGCGTCTCGGCTGCAGCCTCAGAGCCCCCGCAGCAGCTTCTCAGAAATGCACCCCTGGGGTGGTGCAAGGGCCACCCATTCTCTGGGTGCTTCTGGGGCCTCCGGGCTGCTTTGGGTCCCTCTGCGCTGCCTGGGGCTGAGCTGAGCAGCACCACGAGGCCAGCCCCATGCCCCACACAGGGCTGTGATCTTTCACTGTAGGGCAGACGGTGAAGGGTGTAGGCAGGGGAGGTCTTGCTCCTGCGGGGACACCATAGACTGAGGCAACTCTACCAGTAAGCAACTGGACAGTGCTTTGTGCAGAAACGTGTAGTGAAAAGACCGTGAGTCCCCAGTTGTCAGACTGGAGACCTTGTGCAGGAAATAGGGG
Source organism: Tringa solitaria (assembly GCA_026413425.1). Classification (NCBI taxonomy): domain Eukaryota; kingdom Metazoa; phylum Chordata; class Aves; order Charadriiformes; family Scolopacidae; genus Tringa; species Tringa solitaria. The sequence continues at coordinate 277,318 of JAOXJM010000001.1, forward strand.
ATGTTTGCAGAGGAGTTACAGACTTGCAGAGTAATTTAAGATGATGGAAGGGACATCTGGAGGTCATCTGGTCCAGTCCTCCCATCTGAAAGAGAAAAGTGGGCTCCAAAAACTTGTCGGTAAAGCAGCTGGAGGGGCCTCGTCTCTCCCTCGGCCCTGGGAGTGCTCCTGCCCCTCGCCGGGGGCTCCAGCTGCCCCAGGTGGGGTTGGATTCTGGATGGGGCTGAGCCAAGAGGGTGCAGAAGCCTCGCTGGGGACAGCCCCTTGGCTGGGGAGCTGCCTCTGAGCTCAGGACCTCACCACCGGTCCCGAGCTATGCCGTGGGGTGCCTGTGCCCAGTGGGCTCTGGGACCCGCCTCATGCTCAGGGCTGGCCTGGCCTGGCATTCCTAGGGTTGGCCTGGCATTCCCAGGGCTGTCCTGGTGTTCCCAGGGTCTCCGTCACTGCTCCCCTGTCTGTGGGGCTGTCCAGCTCCCCTCTGCTGTCCCTCCCCTGGGGGTGGGAGAGAAACTCACCTGTGCCACGAACCGTCCCCACGCTGCTCCCCCCGTGCACATCAACAGGCGCCTGATGTAACTGGGACAAACACCTTTTGAGTTCTGATAAACTGAAAGGGAGTCTGAGCAATATTCAGGTGAGATTACCTCCTTGCCAGGCGTGTTTGTCTCTCTAATAGCTCTTTCTGCTTGCCTCGAAGTTCCCCTAAGGATATATGCTGTCAGCTCGGGATGCCAGCGAAGCTTCAGGAATATTTGTTTCAGTGGGGCAAGATTAAAATGGGACTAGATCAGAGGCGAGCAGTGCCCAGCGGAGCCCTCTCCTCTGCTGGGGTGCAGACCCCCGCTTCTTACCGAACCCTTACAAAAACCTGCAGTTCGAAGGGAGTGAGAGATGCACAGAGCTGCTACCATCACCATAACTCACCACCCACATGAAGAGCAGAGCATCAGGCCAGGCTTCCATGTATCCGCTGGTTAAAACATGGAGTTTTGTGTCTGCAAACGATACTGCAGGATTTCTGAAGGGCAGCAGAGTTTGCAGGACCCTCCTGGAGATGTGTTTTGTTCTGGGTGAACGGGAGGTCCTGGAAGTGGAGGACGGTCTTGGTGCGATGCTGGGGTGAGGAGGCGCAATGGGCTGGTGTTAAATCTGATCCGAGGTGTGGGAGAGGAGATTAGATCCGGGACGTTGGGAGCAGTGTTGGGGAAGGTTTGGTGGAGTCTGAGGAGCTGAACTTCAAAGGTGATGCAGAGCTGCTGTGGGGACAAACCCCGAAGCCTGGGGGTGTGGGAATTGGAGAGCCCAATGGTGCGGCGGCTCTTTTGGGGGCCCCATGGTTGTGTGTCCCAGGCCAGGAGCTGTGGGGGGTGGACCATGCTCCATCGGTGATCCCCCCGGGGACCGCTGCCTCCCAAGCGGCTGCGCTGCCTTTCTCTGCTGCCCACGCACAGAAATACCCCCCCTTCAGAGACCGTGGAGCAGTGAATGACAGCAGTTTCACTGGGCTCAGCATCTTGAGGGAGGAGAGACACCGACAACACTTGCCATGCCAACTTCCGAAGGGGAGTTTCAGAAAGATAAGAGAAATTCATGAGAAAGGCCTGAAAACTGAAAAGCAGTGCCATCACCCATGAGGTGGTGCAGATGGTGCAGATGGTGCACCACCATCAGGTGGCTGATGCCAGCAGAGCTGCACGAGGCAGGACCTGTGGAAGGGGAGATTGTCAGTAAGGTGGCGTGGCTGGCCTGAGAGACCATCCGGGAGTAACGGGACCACAGGGAGTGGGATCCTGTGTTTGGGGAAGGAGCAAGAGCTGCCGAGAGCCAGGTGAAGGTCTCTTCTGGACGAGGAATTCATGTGGACGCTGGTGGCATCTGATGCCTTTGGCCAAGGTGAGGTCCCAGCACAAGAGGTGGGATATAGCGAGTGTCCCGAAGGAGAATTCCCCATCCTGAGCCGGCAGGACAAATCGAGGTCTGGGAAGAGAAAACCCGTGTGAGGGAACAGCAACGGCAAACGTGGACAGGATGGCACAATGTGTTTGTGTTGAGCTGCGGGGGGGAGAGGCCTTACACTGCAGTGGGGTTTTGTTAGCAGGGGATTTCAGTTTCTCCAGTCCAAATCATTAAAGCTTCATTATAGATGTTACAACGATGTGCAAATAACATGTTAGAGTGGGGTTTTTTTCCCCCCATACAGCATTTTGATCTTTTTGATCCCTGTCCAGGGCTGGGGGCAGCAGGATGAATGATGGAGATCACAGAATCACATGGGACCTCTGGAGAGCACCCAGTCCAACCCCCGGCCAGAGCAGGGGCACCCAGAGCAGGT
>JAOXJM010000001.1:293404-310102 GCA_026413425.1 Tringa solitaria
CTGGGCAGCCTCTGCCAGGGCTCGGACACCCTCACACCAAACAAGCTCCTCCTCACGTTCCTTTCATGGGAGCTGCCATAAGTACAGTATCACCACCCTCATTTGTACAGCAATTAGCATCCCCTGCCCTGAGTGTGTTGCAGTCTGTGGCCGAGGACAGCACAGATGATGATGGGCAGTGTTTGTGTTTGAGAGGGCAGCGATGACACATGTGAAAGGCAACAGCGAGACGATGGTTTGAGAGAAGGTGTGAAGGCACCTGGAGGGTACCGGGAGCTGCAGGAGATGGGGAGGAGGGCTCTTCCAGGGAGATGGCCTGTTGTGTGCAGGGACAGAGCTGAGCTGCAGACACCCGTCAGGGGTCCATCTCCTGCAGCTCGCCGGGGCTGGGGTGCCTAGGGAGTACCAGATGTGTGTTTGTCTTTGGACATAGAAAGGTAAAAATGATTAATGAAAGCTAAGTTTATTGTCCAAGCAGGTGAGTCAAAGGAGGCAGCTCTCCTGGCCAAGGGGGGGGCAGCTGGTGGGTTTGCGGTACCGTGGCCATTGCCTGGGGCCAGACCATGGGGACTGGGGCTGTGCCAGCACCCGACGTGTCTCTGCTGCTGCCGGAGCGTTGCAAGAGCATTCCCGGGTGGGGAGGACCCCTGGGGAATTGTGGTCAGGTGTAGAGGCCACTGAACCCCAGGGATCCAGTCTGGTGTGGACGAGGAGGGGATGTGTGGGCAGTGAAAGTGCTGTAAGGAAATCTGGGGCAGTGACCTGTGGGTGTTGCAGCAGGGAGGTGGGGGCACAAGGCGATGGGGTGGTGATGCCCTGCCCGACGGCAGGAGAAAATACGCTACAGGAGAGCTGGACCTTTGGGAAGTGGTTCCACAAAGGTTAAGGCAAGAAGGGAACTGCTGCACCCCATGGAGAAGTGTTTCTGGGAGCGGTGCCCGCAGAGGATGGTGTTAATTTGGGGAGCCTCGGGGTTGCAGCAGCCTCCCCCGGGCTGTGTCACCGCCCCACTGCCACCAGCCCTGACCCGCACAGTCTAGATGGGACAGGACAGGGTCCTCTTCTCAGAGCATCCCTGATTCCACCACCAGAGGTTCTCTGCAGCTGGAGGCTTGGAGTGGAGCAGCCAAACCTCACTGCCCCCCCGACACAGAGGTGTGGGAATCATGGGCAGGAACTGGTCCCACAGGGATCGCAGACGGAGTCTCCTCCTGCCTGGCCAGAGTACACGGAAGCTGAATTTGTGTGTTACAGCACTTTGAAGATGCACACACCTTCATACGTGCGTATGTAGCATATAGAAATGATTTAGTCTGTCTTGGCCTCTATATGTCTAATCCGTGATTTGGGTTTTAGGGAGTGTGTGCATCTTTTTGTGCCGTCACTAAAGCGAGCCCTCCTGGATTTACACGTGCTACGTGTGCAGTTCCCCAGCAAAGCTGAGCAGAGGAGATCTAATCCATCTGGGCAGCAGTGGGCATCTGATAGAACGCCCTGTGTTAAGTGGTTGGCTCTGGAGCACATGGCATGGTGCGGAGGTGTAAGGGAGATAAGCAGAGATCTGAGTGTGCCAGAGCAGTGGGCTGCTGGACGGGGCAGCGCTGGGGCAGGAGGAGGTAAAACTCAAGTGTTGGTCTCATGAATGGTCTTTAGTGTTTTCTGTAGTGTCCTTGACATGAGAGGCACTCTTGAACTCCGCTGATGATATAAGGTTGGTGCTTAGGAGGATTGGAATATTAGGAACAATTTGAAGGGTGGGAAAACTAGAAATAAGATAAAACAGTAAGCAAGCTGTATGTAAGAGATAACAACAAAAATTTTGACTATGAGTTCATAGTTGCCTTATCTGTTAGAAACAATAGAGGGAAATGTTTGGGAATATTAATCAGAAGATGATGGCCAGTGTCTGTTGTGACACGAAGGCAAACGCTACCATAGTTGTACAAAATCCTGTAAGACCTTATATAAAATACTATTTACTGTTCACCGTTACAGAGGCTCAGAAAAAGATGAACAGAAGCTAGAACAGAGGAAGGCTGCCGGTAGGGGCCAGGAGACATGGGGGTGACCATTCTGGGACCAGGCCTCCTTGGGCCCCGGGTCCTGTCCCCAGTGACAGCGGGTGCAGGGACAAGTCACCAAATCGAGCCAGTGCCCAGGGGTGACTCCCATGACATATTTGCCCGTAGCTGGTGAGGAGCAGTCAGCGCGCTCCCCGGCACAAAGCCTGCCTGTGGATTATCCTTTTCGTTAACCAGCGGTGGATTGTCCTCCATGAACATGTCTAATCCCCTTTTGAAGCTGTCTCTGCTGTTGGCATTCATCGCATCCTGCGGCACTGTCCCTCTGCTGAGAGAAACGGCTTCTTGTCTGAAACTCCACGTCCCTGCCACAAGGTTAACGAATGCAAAGGCGCTGGAAAATGGGCTTGTTTATCCTATGGAATTGGAGACAGAGATGGGATTAAGTACCAGGAAAGGGTAAATATAACAGAAATGGGAGACAATACTGACACAGGTACAAGTTGGTATAGTTTTTCCACACATCAATATGGAACTGGAAAGTAAAAAGTGACCATCAGAGCTGCAAGGGCAGTTCTTCCAGTAGGAGCACCTTGAGTCGGGTGTTATGAGTCCTCCTTGGGTCAGACTTGCTTTCTTTTGTACCTGATGGCTCTCGGTGGAGATGTTTCTGCCTTGAGTTTGCTCTGTGGCTTTTTAAGCCCATGTAATCTTTCCACAACATCAGGCAGGGGGAAAATTTTGCAGCTTGTTTACCCTTATGTGAGTGAGCGCCTCCTTCTCTCTAGTGTGGACTGACCCTCTCCCCACTTCGTTTCACACCATCCAGTTCCCGCCTCTGAACAGCAGATCCCTGTTGACCTGCGCAGTCCCACCCCTGCTTTCATAGATCTCTGCCATGACTCCCCCGGTTTTCTCCTCCCGGGGAATGCTTTGGTTGTGAATCATAGAATCACAGAAGGGTTTGAGTTGAAGGGACCTTTAAAGGCCATCTAGTCCAGCCCCCTGCCATGAGCAGGGACGTCTTCAACTAGAGCAGGTCGCTCCTTGTGCAGAAGCCATCACAGACCTTTGCTCATCCCGGTCACAGTTCCTTGGCCTCTTCTAGGTCTGCAACAGCCTTTTTGAGGCAAGAGACCAGAACTGCACAGAGATTCACAACAACAGGTTGTCCATCTGCACAGTAGCCTTCATCTTTACATAGCCTCTCGTGGCAGGTTTAATGGTGTGCCATTTCTCCCACAGGTATATTTTAAGAAGTTGCTGGCCTATTTGCCACATTCTGGCTCCTCAAAGCAGACTTGAGGAGCAGGTGATGCACCACCATTTGTGCTTCAGCCCTTTCAGACCTGAGCTCCTGGTGGTTCCTCGCTGTTCTCACTGCCTCTTTGCTGATGACGATTCTCTCGGCTCCTGTCAGGGCTGAGGCAGTCTCCGATACGCCGTCAGCCAGGAGAAGACCCATTGTGGGGTTGTTGTCAATCTCTGGCCAATCTCCTGAAAACATAGATAGCAATTTTCATTTTGTTTTTCTACCATGGCTTTATTATCTTTGAGCACTTCTTTTATACCTGGGTTATCTATTGGTCTTTTAAATCCCTGAAAGGTTTTCTGTTCTTGATGTTTCTGAAAAATGACTTACTAGTTTTTAGGCTTTCTACGTGTTATTCTTAATATTTTCTTTTTTTTTTATTGGCTTTTTTTTTTCATTTTTCTCCCATTTAACAAAATAATGCATGATCTGTTCTGATTTTTCTCATTTAAATACAACTTTGTCTTTTTGACTGCCGTTCCTTAGTCCTTACAGCCTGACTTACTCAGCTTTTCTTCAGTCTTGCTGGCTTCATTTAGGCTTTCTGAAGTCCTTCTTGACAGGCGCTATGTGTCTGAGCATCCAAAAAGGTGTCTTGAAGTAGTCTCCAGGACACCAGCAGAGGCTTTGCTTTTAATGGTCCCTTTTAGTTTCTTATTACCAGAATTAATTTTTATGAATTTTGAGTCCCAGTGCTTTAAACCAAGCACAAAGGCAGTTGATTTATGGGCTTCCATTCTTCAGCAAGATTACAAACTAGCTGCACTGGGGTCACTGTTAAATAATGATTCTTAATTAATAAGATTATGCGCTACAGCAGACTCGCTGGTCAGTGCGAGGTCAGGAGTGCATTTTCCTGCGGTCCGTTCCCTGCCCAGCTGCTCTGTGGCCGTGCCTACAGATGGAACCTCGGCGTCGTGCCCCGACCCGGTGGTTGCTCGGTCTGTGAAGAACTGAGGGGTGAATTGGGTTCCCTGCTGTTCCCTGACCCCTCTGGTCTCGGGCAGGTTGTCCTCAGCATCTCTGTGCTGCCTGGGTGGCCGGGTGTAGTCCCGACCACGGGCGTCTCCTGCTGGAGCATCGACCCACGGCAGGTCCGTGGTCCTTGCTGGCACAATGAACTGTTAATCTGATTTAGCCTAAGCCGTCTCTGCAGCACTTGCCTCCTCCCTGCCGGAGCCCGCTCTGCCGTCCCCAGCGCTTTGTGTGACGCTTCCCTGTGTCCCTTTTCCTCTGCGTTTCCAGTGCATCCCGTGTCCGTGTTTTTATTGAAGGCGTTCTGCTTCTCCCGCCTGGTTTCTAGGGCCGCCAGCTCCTGTGCAGAGGAGCGCACGCCTTAGTTCGGGGGTTCTGCTTTCTCATTCTCTTTGTGCAGCTGCTCCTCACGATTTTGTGTCTGACTTTGCCACCTTCTGTCCTGTCTCTTTATGGCTTCACCCCACAGCATGAGTCATCCCAGAGCAGGGCTTGTCTGCGTACGCTGCCTTTCCTAGCCCTTCAGCTGTAGTGCTCTCCTCTAACCTCGCTCATGTTAAATCCCAGCAGCTTGCTTCCAGCGGGGTTTGGGAACGGGCCGCCCCTGCGGCACGGCTATCGTATTCTCAGAGTTCTCCTCAGTTTCTAATCACAACACATCCTTCTTTGTCACACCATTTTCTCAGTCAGGCGGTGGGATTTTACCTCCCTGCTCCTCTATCTGCCTTCTGCATGGTGCCCAGGGTACTTCAGAAAGTATTAACAGGCAGGTCTTGACCTTCAGGTCCCTAGAAGTTGCCTCCAGCTGCTCTCTCCCACCCTCCTCGTTTCAGAGACCTCAAACCCGGGATCCTCCCCAGCGCGCCCAGACATCCCGTGGGGTCTGTGATGTTAACAGGAGGGACATTAGTCACCAAGAAGTTTACTTGTGCGTCACAAACCTGGTCGCCTCTGTGCTGGATAACCAGACGGCTGCTCTGGAATTGGCCTTGTCTGGTGGCATTTCCCCCTCCTCCAACCTTATTCTTTCCTGCCGTGAGACTTGCCCCCCTCTTCAGCGGCACCGAGACTGAAGCCGGAGGGGGGATGGCTCCACGCAGTGGGACTCCAGCTCTTCTCTCCTGATGCTGCAGTTGGACCTCCACCTTCACCAGATCTGCTCTCTGTGATTCTGGTTGGCTGTAACTGCTGACTCAGCATCCTAGACCCCTGCAGGGGTTCGCTTTCTTCAGTTGTCATGTTGTCTTTGCTCCTGCAAACTTGCGTGCTCGTTTCACTTCCAGACCTCGGTGCAAAGCTCCAACCCGCGTGCACAGCTTGTCCTTATGGCACACGTTTTCGGGTTAGACTTCCCAGACTCGGAGACATTAAGAGCAGTCACACCGCGCTGCAGAACGAAGTCACCCTGGGTGACTTCAGCGGCTCTAATCAAGTGGCTCGTCTGCAAGACGAAGCTGGTGCTAAACGAGCTGAGGAGTGACTTTGCAGCGGAGGAGCCGGTTTGCCCCCGGCGTGGATGCTCTTCCTCGGGAGTGGCGCGGGGCTCCGGACCCCCGGGCTGCGTGGGGAGCGAGCGCTCCCGGCTGGGGCACCCCCGGTCGTGTTCTCACCCCCAGGAGTTCTGCACAGACAAAACCCCTCGCGTGCTCTTTGGCCACTGGCGAGTTGGAAACGGCTACGGCTGTTTCAGCGAGTGAAGCGGGGTCGGAGCACAGCCTGAGGGGCACTGCCCGACTGGAGCTGCTCCTCTCCAGCTGCCTCCAGCCCGTGGGCACCAGCTCAGCCTCTGGCACGTCTCCGGGGGAAGAGGGGGCTGTGTTTGCTGAGTAAGGAATAGGCCTCTCCACCCCGTGTCCTGCAGGGGACCTGTTCACGGTCATCCCTCTCAGATGCTTCTTTTAGTGCCTTTGGTAGGTCTCAGCTGGTCAGGGGCAGTGGTGGAAACCTCGGTGTCGTCTTCTGCACAGCCATTGCTGCTCTGAGCACTGGGAGATGAGGGACAGCCCAGTGGGTCCATTTCCAGAGCTTTTGGGTCCCATTTCCACCTGCTGTGGCTGGCTCTGTCTGCAGCCTTGTCTTTGGGTCACTTTGCCAGAAGCTAGAACATGGATCCTGATCCTGATAGCGTTTGGAGTGCTGGGTGACCGCGATGGCCGGGGCTGGGACCCGTCCCATGTGAAGGTGGCCCCACTGCCGTGGTGAGCTCTGGATGCCTCCTGCCTGATCCCACCACATCTGCAATAACTGTGTCACTGCCTGGATCCTGAATCAGAATTTGTGGTGGCAAAACATCTCTGGTGGCAGCGGTGGAGACAACAGTCCCCTCCCCAGGTGCCCGTCTGCTCGAGGTGGCACAACATGCCACTCTGCCCGGGCGCGTGACTCACCACCCTCCCTTTCTGAGAGATACAGATGCGGAGTAAATGGGAATCAATGGCGCTTCCTACACAAAGAATCCCCTTGATTTGGCATCTGACACAGACACATCCTTCCTTCCCGGGGAACGAAATTGAAAATTAATTTGCATTCCAGGGAAATTTCAATTATGAACGCTCTTCCTCAGCGGCAACTCTGCTCGGCCGTGTCGCACAGGTGAGAGACCCCACAGCCCCGGCACCGAGTGTCTGCGCTGCCAGAGGGTCCCTTCCCGAGCAGACCCCCGGGGCTGGGCTGTGCCCGGGGGGACAGTCCCCGCGGACAGAGCTGCTGCCGCCGCTTCCCCCCTCCATGGCGGGGTCAGACCCCCTTCCCCTCTCCATGGGTGTCAGACCCCCTTCCCCTCTCCATGGGGGTCAGTCCCCCTTCCCCCCTCCATGGGGGTCAGTTCCCCTTCCCCTCTCCATGGGGGTCAGTCCCCCTTCCCCTCTCCATGGGTGTCAGACCCCCTTCCCCTCTTCATGGGGGTCAGTCCCCCTTCCCCTCTCCATGGGTGTCAGACCCCCTTCCCCCCTCCATGGCGGGGTCAGACCCCCTTCCCCCCTCCATGGGGGTCAGTCCCCCTTCCCCCCTGCGGTGGAATCAAGGGCTGGGCCAAGCAGCAGCCCCGGGAGCATGGTGTCCCCTTGCACCAGTCCCAAACGTTAGGTACCACAGGGGTCTGTGTGTGCACGTCTGGGAAGGAAGGAGACGGGTGATTTAACTGCCGAGTACTGAGGGGCTGTGCCCTGAGGGGCTGGGATGGATATTCAGTGCTACCTTCACCCTGTCCCTCGGGCACAGGCAGTGACCAGGGACCGGGAGAGGTCCATGAGTGGTCTCTAGGACATGAGTGACGGACCTGGCCCCCTGTGGTCTGGGACACGGTGTTGGGCAAAATGCCTGAACTCCTGATCCGGGGCTCAAACAGCAAGCTGTGTTGATGTCCAGCATCTCCTCTATGCTCTTCCTTATTTTACCTTATCCAAACAATAATATGGAAAATAAAACAAGGAAAAGGAAAAGAAAACTATTTCCATATATCAGGCAGGGCCATAGTTGTTTCCAGGTCTCTCTCATCTTTCTGGAGATGCAAACTGGCAGCTCCCAGACACAGACGTGGTCTTGGTGGGGTTGGCGTGCTCATGGTGCCTCCTTGTCACCTCTGCTGGCTTGGGCTGTGTCTCCGGCAGACCCAGCCCTCCTCGCTGGAGGGGCAGCATGTGGTGGGGAAACATCCACAACACCATGAATTCAGGTAAAAAATTCTCCAGGACTGAGTGTCTTACAATGTCATGGAAGAGAAAACATCAGTATTCCCAAAGTGCCAGTCCTTTGAGAAGAAATCTCTTCCTCTGTGCCATGTGGGTCAGCAGTTGTCTTTGATCAGTCTTGGGCGATGACAGTTTCGGTGAAAGAGCAGTTGCTGGCAGGAGGTGTGGGTCTGAGTGACGTGTGAACAACAAGGAGATGGCTGCAGCCACCCTGCATGTCCCCTGGAGGCCATGTCCCAGGCTGGAGCTGGTTTCCATGTCTCACAACCAGGACGGTTTGGCCCCAGTGCTCTTGGTCAAGTGCTTTATGTCCAAGTTTTGAAGCTGCTCTTCCCTGAGCAGAGCCGGTGTCTGAGGAGGGAGGTTGCTGTCAGGGGCTGTGGCGTTTCTGGGACGCGCTCGGCCGGGCTTTGCTCGGCCTGGGACCTCTGCTGTCCTCTCTGGGGCCACAGCCCCCCTCACTGCCCTGGGAGCTCCCTCCAGCACCTCCTGCAGCAGACCCGGCTCCTCTCTCCCCCTACGAGGAGGGGAAAAGAAGGGCTCTGGCCCAGCTCTGCGCCTGCCAGCACAGGGGAAATTCCCTGCAGAGCTGCTGCCTTCTGGGGGGTGTCCCGTGTCCTCCTGCACCAAGGGCTGCTTCTGGAGTTTGGGTCAGGTGGTGGAGCAGTTGCTGTGTGACCTTCCACGCTGCCTTTCCTCCCTTGGGGACGTTCTGAGCTGCGTGTTGGCAGTGTGGGATACGTTTCTGTGCAAGTCCACGTTCTTTGGCCTTATTTTAATCCTTTAACAGTTCCAAGTTGTTCCAGTAACTTCTGGACTCAACTGTGGCTGTCTCCCAGCCACTGCTCCGGTGATGAAGGGAATTTGTGGGCAGAATGAGTGAATATCATTTGGTCAAATTATTTAAATAAGAGTTGGAAAGTAACTTAGAGCTGCTGTCGCCAAGACAGAGAATGAGTGCTGGAGCCCACAGGGTGTGAGAGCGTGGGGTCCGTTAGGAAACTCTGGATCTCCAGCAGCAAGGACAAAGAGGGTAATGATCTATGGGCGTTAGTCCAGGCCAGCCGTGGCATCCGCCTAACAGAGCTCAGAGTGATGACCGTCGTGTTTGGAATAGAAATACTGGTGTCTTTGTGCTGGCTCTTGAAACATACCCACCAGAGTGGGATATTTAGCTTGGAAAAGGCAGTTTCAGGATCATCATTCCTGGTTTCTCGGAGGTGTGGGGGGCTACATGTCTCTGTCTGAAGGGTGTGCAAGGAGGGTGCCTTGGGTTGAAGAATCTGGTAGATGTACAAAGGAGAACCAAAAAGTGGGCCAAGAAGGCTGTTCTTGGTTGAGTTGGCCAAGAGATGCCAGCATTTTCCGAAGGGGGGAAGAGCTAATGTAATTCAAGGAGTTAGCTGCAGGCTTCTGATTAATAAAATAATAAAAATGGTAATGAATTAAGCAAATAAAGCTTAAAGATCAATGTTTCACACTACAGTGCCAAAGTCTCAACTCATTCTCCTTGTGGTTCTTGCTGCAGATGCCTGTACCGTCTAAACAGTTCTCCCAAGGTCATTTTAGTGAAGGCAGAAGGTGTCAAGTTGCGGGTTGTGGAGTCAGAAGGTTGTGCTGGAGTCACCAGATCTACCTTAGCCTTTGTCATGGTGAGGACTGTGATCTTGTGGATCTGCTGGGACACCTGGGGAGGACCTCGTAGAAGTCCTTCTAGACCTCCAGGTCTGCTCAGTGTCTGGCCACGTACAGGGAGGTGGTGCTGTGAACATTTGTTTATGAGGAATGGAATGTGTACCCCCAAACCAGTTGCACGCAGCAGATGCTGAATGGCATGTGTAGGGCACCGGGTTTTGACCAAGACACACAAAAGGACTTAGCAACCAAAGTGTTAAAGGTTTTGCAGTCACAGGCTTTGCAAATGATTTCCGTCTTTACCAAGTAGCTCCTGCCTTCTGCATTCTCCTTCACCTCTGGGAGCTGCAAAGACACAGACCTTCTGAGATTGGAAGGTTCACGGTGCCTGAAGCAGGGAGGGACCGATTAACCATCTCCTTTCACTCCTGGGTAACGCTGACCACGAGATACTGCTGAAATTACTCTTCTTTTTCCTTTTTTTTTTTCATAGAGAAGAATTTCTGAAATAGCTTGTCATGATCAGCAGCAGCTTGTGAGGGTCTGCCTTTGCCTCCATCCTCCAGCGGGGTGGGGGGTTTGGAGGTCCTCTTGCAGCTCCTTTCCGTTACTGTCTACCATGAACTTGCCGTGCGCCTTCAGCAGATCCAGGCTCTCTCTCCCCTTTGTGAAGAGCTCCTGCCGAAGAGTGAGGTGCATGTTAATTGGCGGCGGTTGCCTGTTCCTGCACTTGCTGGGCTTATCAGACAGGTTATCCAAATTCCTAAGGACTGTGATCTTGTGGGATAGGCAGGATTAGAGGCATAATTTTCAGAAATCCCGTTATCCTCTTTGTCACCTGATAAGACTATATTTTGTCTTTTCAGTAGGACTCTAAGATCTGATGGAGCTGCCCAGTGATATAAAACACTCTCAGCTGCCAGGGTGGAGAGGCACAAATCCAGCTACCGCTGGGGATGTTCCACTGGCGGGGATGCAACCGAGTGCTTTAAGGAGAGAATCAATATCTGTGATTACATAAAGGGAGACAAAACCTTTTAATTAATTGTCTCTCTCGGGTTTCCAGTTCCGCTCCATCTTCTCCAGACGCGTTTGTAAGGCTGCAGCCACAGCCGGGAGGCGTTTGTGCTTGAGGGGAGGCAGCTCAACGCCCCAACAGATCATTGCGCCGAAGCCCCGGGAGGAGGGTGCCAGCAGGATCTCTGCTGGCTCACGCTGGGGCCGGCTTTCATGGCCGTTGCCAGCGTGTCCTTGGCCACGGACTCTCACGCCAGGCTTCTGAAGCACCTCGTGGGGCAGGGCTGCCAGCGCTGCTCGGACGGACGCTCCTCTTCCCAGGGTTTTTGGGTCGGGCTGCTGGCCGTGTGGCTGACACCGTCCCACGCGGCGTTTCCCTCGGGGAGGATCCCCAAGGAGCTCCTGCTGCTCCCAGCGACACCGGGATCTGACCCAGGGCTCCGCGGCTCCTGCTTTACATCGTCACTCAGCCCTTGTGCTAATTAGCTGCGCGCTGGTCTGGCGGCTGTCAGAGGAGGAGCAGGGAGGGCGAGTGACTCCCGTTCTCCTGTTGCCTTCCTTTTCCCGAACGGTGGGAATCTGCCACTAATTGGCTCTCGTTAGCAGGTGACTGTGCTATTCTCATGTAGCTGTGCAGAGAGGATCTGATCTGAGACCAGAAGTTTCTCAGCAGACGGAGCAGCGAGCTAAACGAGCAACGCTCTAGGAACTGGAAGGAAGAAAACTGTTGTGTGCGAGAGCACTAGCGGTCGGCCCCGGAATGTCAGCCCCGCTCTGCCTCCTTACCCAGCTCCGGGGGTGGGGGAGAAGGGGGTTCCTGCTCTGCCTCTGTGGCTGGGGGGAGCCCCAGTGGTGAGGTGTAAAGCTCTCAGCGTCAGAAACTGCCTCCTGAATTTTGGGCAGAACCCGTGTCTTTTGGTCATTATATCTGTCCGACCCAGGCGATGCCCTCGACAGGGTGTCCCTGAAGATCTCTCCCGTTCCTGAATTCAGGATTGCTCCCTAGGTCGCTGGGGGACAGCCAGGGGAAATTCCCGTTGACCCTGAATGTATGCTGGGGGGCACCCAGCCGGAAAGCAGCTTTGCAGAGAAGGTCTTGGGGGTCCTTCCAGGTGACACCAAGTTGAACGTGTACCAGCAACGTGCCCAACCACAAAGGTGAGTGGTCTCCTGGGCTGCGTTAGGCAAAGTGTCTGCAGCAGGTTGAGGGGGGAGATCCTCGCCCTCCACTCAGCACTGGTGAGGCCATGTGGGGAGCGCTGGGTCCGGTGCTGGGCTCCCCAGGACAAGAGAGAAATGGACATACAGGAGAGAGCCCTGTGAAGGACCACGAAGATGATAAAGGGACTGGAGCATCTCTTCTGTGAGGAAAGGCCAAGAGAGCTGGGATGGTTCAGCCTGGAGAAGACTCGGGGGATTTCATCAATGTGTATAAACACTTGCAGGGAGGGTTCCAGGAGGATGGAGCCAGGAGGATGGAGCCAGGCTCTCCTCAGTGGTGACACAACCAGAGGCAAACTGAAACGCAGGAGGTTCCCTCTGAACATCAGGAAACACTTTTCCACAGTGAGATTGACAGAGCATGGGCACACGTTGCCCAGAAAGGTTGTGGAGTCTCCATCCTTGGAGATGTTCAAAAGTCAGCCGGATCCACTGGCTGGAGGTGTCCGTGCTTGAGCAGGGGGTGGGATGGGGTGACCTCCAGAGGTCCCTGTCAGCCTCAACCCTTCTGTTCAATTCTGAGAATCTGGGAAAGTTTTGGAAGCGACAAAGCTGCTGTTTTCTTGCTGGAGCTGGAATCGTTTCCACCAAACCCAGTCTGTTTCCATATCTGTCAGCCAGGCGTGGAGTAACAGTCTGAAACTCGGGATCAGCAACAGCGTTTCTTCCAAGGGACACGCAGTAAGTGCCATAATGGAGAAGCAGCGTTTGGTTGTCAGTCACGTTCTGATGGTGCCGTGTCAGAAGGACCGGGTGGACTTTCTAGCGCTGCTTGTGCGATGGCAAAACCTCTCCTGCCAAACCACCCAAGAGCGTGACTCAAGGGAGACCGCGGCTGCTCTCGCTGGGGGACAAAGCAGAGGGACCCGTGGCAGGGCGCGTGTCCTGCGCTTCTCCCCGCCACGCGATGGGTGCTGGTGCCTCCAGGAAAATTTCCTTCAGAGAAATCCTCTCCAGGTGCTCCGTGGGTGCGGAGCTGTGTGCGTGAGAGCAGACAACTCTCAGAGCAAGGGGGGCACTTCACAAACCCTTTCTTCCACGGCCGAAGTGAAAGGCAGCTCCAGCACCAGAGACAAATCAGCTGGAAAAAAAGAAAGGCAAAAAAGCCTCCTTTTGGGATTGGAGCCTTGTGGACAGGAACAATTTAACAGTCATACAGTTAGGAGGAAAGGCTAACAGGTTAACTGCAAAGCTGCCAAATACATTTCATTCCTGAGGGGGTCAGTTTATAGCGCATTTTAAAACAGCAGGAAGTTCCTCCATGCAAAAACCTTTCTGTAGCCTAAAGCAACAAAAAATCTGATATTCGAAGGGGGAAAATGCCCGATATGTAGGAGATGTGTTCATGATAATGTGTGAAACACCTTGGTGTGTTCACCGGAGACAAGCAGGAGTGCGGCCAGGCAAATCCTGGGTGGTTCCCACAGCTCCAGCACAGTCCCGTGGGCTGGGATCAGCCACGGCCCCTGGTCCTGGTCCTGCTCCTGCTGCGGCCACAAACACTGCAGGTCCCCCAAAACTGGCCACCAACATCTCACACCGCAGGCGCTCTGCTGGGACGGCGGTGGGCAGGAGCTCCCTGAAGAAAGGGGGAGGGGGAGGAGGAGGAGGAGGAGGAAGAAGAGAAGGAGGGTTGCTTAAACCTACACAGAGAATCCTTCAGCCAGAACTCACCTGACAAAAAGTGACTCCTCTGATCAGCCCCTTGAGAGCGCGGGAAAACTCAAGGAGCCGCGCTGGGTGTGTGGGGTGGTTCGACGTGTCTGAGGTAATTGTGGGGCTGTTACAGTCTGTTCATTCACTTGTGGTGGTTTGAACCCACACCCAGCCTGGGGAAGGGACCTTTGGCTTCCCTCAGAAAGGACGGTGGCCTCTTGTGAGGAAGCTCCTCCATAGCAGGACCCAACACTGCTTCTGATGGAGGTGCTCTGTCAGATGGTCAGGTCTCCTTCACCGTGTCCAGGTGCTGTTGACTCTGGATGCTCCCAGGGGCTAAAATATCTGTAAGAAGCGTGAGACATGGAGTTGAGTCCATCTCAAATAGTTATTTTCACCACGCAGAGCAGGCGTGAGGCCTCAGAAACGTCATCCAAAGGTGTGCCATCAGGTTTGCACTGCAGCGTTTCTGGAGCACTTATTTATCTGTGGGAGACCCAAACCCAAGCAGCCCCCCCGCAGGACCTGACCAGAGGAACACCACACATGGGCGAAGCCTCCAAAGAAACCCCACATCAGCTTGGTGGCTTCCGGAGCAGGTCACTGGTTGCAGAGGCAGCGCGTGAGATGGGAGGACACGTCCTCCATCTGCTGTGGAGGCTCATTGGACCAGAGGGTCCCTATCGCCGGTGTCCTTTGGTTGAACGATGCCCACCGCTGGGCTCATTCACCCGGCGTCCCTCTCCCGGCCCTGTGATGGAATCCCATGTGCAGCTGGGAGGGACGAACAGATAAACGGCTGCTGCAAGAGAAGACCCCGTGATCCCCAGGGGCAGGGTCTCCGTGCAGCAGAGGAAGGGGCTGCTCCTCTTCTGCAGTGACTGCATTTATTTAGGCTGCCCCCCCAGCGCCCCGTGGGGAGCCCTCTCCTCTGGCACCGGGGGCCCCGCGTGTCTCGGGGAGGAGGAGGAGGAGGAGGAGGAGGAGGAGGATGTGGGCATCGCTCAGCAAAATCACGATTATGCACTGGGGACGTGAGGAAGCTCCTCGGCTGCTGAACAAACACGGCCGCGCTGCGTGTGTTTTATTCATAACATCCCCGCCGCCCTGCCTGCTGCTCGGAAATGAGCCCCGGGTCCAGCCCCCCCGGCTGCAGCCGAATTCGGCCGAGCGGAGCACCAGACCCGCTCTCCGGGCCCCGGGGTGCCGCGTGGCCGGGGGGGTAAAAGGGGTGAGGAAACACCTTGTCAGCTTGTGTGGAAACACGCCAGGAGACGCTCCGCTCCCGATGGGTGCAGGACAGAAAACCCCTTCCCCGCAGCTTTTCCCACGTTTTCCAGCTGGGAATACAGGTAGAAATATTCCCCGAGCGGAGCCCGAACCTGGAGCAGCTGCGCGACTGACACGGGTCTCTATCAAGCGGGCATTAACATGAAATATGATTAAGCTAATTAGCATCCTTTAATTGAAATTGAGCTTGCCCAAAGAGGGCAAACAGAAATGGTGCTATTCTTTGAAATGATTACAAAACTTGTTAGAAAGGTACCTCTGACATAATGGATGGAGGCTTTGGAGACATTTTGACTTCGTAACTCCTTAACGATTAAAAAATGAGTGTGCTACGGAATCAACACGGCAGATCGGCTCTGGGTTGCAACCACGCAATTAACCCTTCCCCGGCGGTGCTGCTCCAGAGGAGCTGTGGGACGCGGGGCTGTTGTCCTCTTCCCGTCACCCCTGCAAGGAGCGGCTCGTGGTCCGGCAGCGGCACCTTCAAAGCGTGTGGAAAGCCACGGAGGCCGGGCTGCTGCTGAGAAAACGCCCCGGACACGGTGCATCCACCTGCGGGAGGGTGACAGCATCAGGGGGAGCCGTGGCTTCCTCGGTGGCCCAGCCAGGGGAGGGTGGGCTGGTAGTGGGTACCCTGGAGAAGCCCGGCGGTTGAAGCGGGGTCCCCCCTGCCGACAGGTCTGTGTGGGCACCCAGCGGCGCTGGGGGGGGTCACAGCCCCGCGCTGCGGCGTTCCCTCCCCCCGTGCACCGCCCGCCCTGCGGGTGCTGGGGGCTGCGTGCCCCCCGGGCATGGCGGGCAGCGGGGTGGGGGGCTGCGGCGTCGGGGGGGGGTCGCTGCCCCCGGCAGATATTTCAGCTCGGCACCCCCGTTCCCCGCGAGCTCCTGGTGACTGCGGCTGGAAACACACCGGGGCCCTGCAGCCACCCCAGCCGGGCTTTAACGTCTCTGCGCTGACTCCAAATGATTCTGGAGTGACATTTACAAGCAGTATAAGGAAAGGGGAGCTATTTATTTCTTATTAAGTGTTTGTTCCCTTGAGGGACTGTAACTTAGTGCAGCGCCGGAGCGGCAGGGCTGAGGCGGGCAGGTCATGGCGCCCGTCCCCATCCCGCTGTGGCAGGGCCTGCTCTGCGGTTCGGGCACCCCGGGGGTGGGGGGTGGGACAGGGGGTTCGGGCACCCCGGGGGTGGGGAACAGGGGGTCCGGGCACCCCGGGGCTGGGCGAGACACGAAGCCCTGCTCCGTCCCCCGAAGCCCTGCTCCGTCCCCCGGGCTGTCTCGGCGTTGGGTCACCCTTGGAGCGCTGCGCCCCGATGGCGAGGGTGCTCCCGGGGGAGCAGAGACTGTCCCAGGGCGAGGGGCGCCCTCCCCTCTCCTGGCTGCCCCCCGCTTTCCGAGGAGCGGTGTCCCTTGGGACACCCACCCGCTTCTGGGGTGACGGACGGGGCAGCTTCTCCTGCCGCGGCGGCTGCTCCCCCCGGCAGCGGCACCAGGCAGCGGAGGGGCTGCGGGAGGGGACACCCCCCCCCTCCCGGGGGGCAGCAGGAGGGTGATGGGGGCAGCCCTATGGGGGCTGTGGATGCGCTGCCCCACAGACCCGGGGGTCGCCGGGGGGGGGGGTGTGTGTGGAGATGTCCGCACCCAGCAGGGGCTGCCTGTGCAGATCGGGGGGGCTGCGGAGCGCGGGGGCTGCGAGCGCGGGGCTGGGGGGCTGCAAACCGCAGGGGCTGCGGGAGGGACGAGGGGTGCTGCCAGCCCCGAACCCCCGTGTGCGGGGGGCTGCGAGCGGGGCAACTGCGGGGCGCGGGGCTGGCAGGGCGGGGGCAGAGGGGACACCCCCCCCCGGTACTGCCCCCGTGCAGCGGGCACCGCTGTCCCC
>JAOXJM010000001.1:383013-395279 GCA_026413425.1 Tringa solitaria
TGGAGGGGGCTTGGAGCAACCTGGTGTGGTGGGAGGTGTCCCTGCCCAGGGCTGGAACAAGATGATCTTTAAGGTCCCTTCCAGTCCAAATCATTCCATGATCTGTGGAGGCTCCTCCCTGGGTGTGTTGGCACAAGAAGTGGCTGTGTACTTGAGATAGTAGGAATATGGACCCCAGCCTTGTCCATCCCTGAGACCACTTCTCTGACTTGTGTGATACTGCTTTTAGCTGCCATTTCAGCTTAGAAGACAGAATCTGTTTTAGACCCTCTTTTGTGACTAGCACAGTCTGAACTGGCGTCTCCCTCCCTCAGTTCCTTGTCTGCCTGGTGGCTCTATGGTTTGCTGTCACCTTGGCTTCTCGTATGGTCTGATGTAGCTCCTGGATGGTAATGACCATGTCCCCACTGCTGCATCAGATGATTAGAGATCACTTTCCAAAGCGTGACTTGTCGTTCTTCACCCAGTGCCACGGTGCGGGCGTCTCCTGCGCTGGCCCAAAGGACACGCAGCCGGTGACATCGGGGAAGGTGCGTGTTGGGGTGTCTTGGCTGCAGAGTCCAGTCCCGTGTTGGGTTGTCCACCTCTGAGGGTGCCTGCTGCTAAGGTGCTCATTGTGGTGCAGGAGCAGTTGGTCAAAAATAGATGAGGAGAGAGAAATCCGATAATTAGAGGTGCGTAAATCTTGCATTTAATAAGATTAAGTTAAATTCTAAATAACATTTAGAAATATAATCCCAACATTCTGTAGCAACAAAAAGGTATATTTTTCACGTTCCAAAAGAGTTGTTTTTTTCTGCTTGGAACCCAGTGTAGTGGCTGGGAGCAGAGAGGATGGGGACAGTCAGGGTGCTACAGCCGAGGAAGCAGGAGGACGAGGAGGGGTGCGGGCTGTCCTCACGCTGCCTGGAAAGAGCTTTTGTCAAGTTTTTAAAGGCATTTCTTTCTAGGGGAGTCTGGAATATTCACATCCCATGGCTGGCCAGGAGCAGCCGGGACCTGCCAGAGAACAGGTTCTGGGAGGGGAGCAGCTCTCAGATATATTATTTCTGTACAGATATGTCAAGTTGATAAGAGTTGTGGGTGCCAACTCGTTCACAGGCACAAGCCTTGTCCTTTAGGTGTGTTTTTGGCCTGGGCTGTGTTTCCTCATCCCTCGGTGGGAGCACTGTGTCCCCCCATGGTGGTCAGGGCGTCCCCATGGTGGCTGCTCCCCCCTGCCCTTCTCTGGCCGCTCCGGCAGCAGCGGGATGGAGCCGTTGTGGGGTGCAGGGGGTTCCCCAGCAGCATGTTGGGGTCTCCTTTCCCTCCTGGCCACGGAGTGCTCTGGGTGTGCGGTGGGGGCAGAGTCCGGTATCGCTCCTGACCCGGAGCTGGGATCCCTGTGCCTCCACGGAGGAGCCTGAGCGAGGTGAGATCTGGGAGAGAGGGATTTCTCCTTGAGCTCTCTGCGGCGTGTGGCTGCGCCCATCAGTCCTTGACATCTCAGTTTCTTGGCGTGGCCTCTCTTTTTGCCAGTAAGATTAATCCCTTGGTTCTTTGAGACAGTTTTTCCCAGGACCGCAAGGATGGGGCTTGGTGGACGACCACCTCATCGGAAGATCCCCGGGGTGCCCTCAGCCCCCCTTGTGCCATCGGCCTCCAGGAAATCTCCCTCCGGATTAGGTAAATGCATCAGACAGGGCTGGAAGAGCACGTTGGGTCACCGGAGGATGCTCCCTGCACGGTGACATCCCCTGAACACCCCAAAGCAGTGGCACAGCGAGGGCCAGGCTGCTCCTGGCCCGGCATTGGGGTGTCCTGGCCCTTGCCATCAGCATGGGGTGGCCGGGGGCTGCTGAGCACCCGTGGCTTGGGGGGGGAATTGCCAGAACACCCACCTTAATCCCTTTGATGCTGCATGGCCCACACCTCGGGCACTCACTGCTTTGATCACGAGATCCTCCCTAAAAACATGTTTTTGAGCATCCCCCCCCCGTACACTATTCAATTATGTGTGTGTATATATATATACACCTGTTATAAACACACATACATCCACATATACCTATGTGTGTATACATATACCTGTATATACATGCACACATACACCTCTGCTACTCTGCTCATGGACTGCGTGCACTGTAAAGCAAATAGAATAGAAAATATTATAAATGCAACAATAGAAACTACAAAATAGTGAGATAAGGATGGAATAAACATTTTTTAATATTTTTAAATTTTATTACTGGTACAAGAAAAGATTTCTTCCTGCACCCCTGTGGATTGTCTCATGGCCCCACTTTGGAAATCGCTGCTGTAGGAGGGAGAGCCAGAACCACAAAGAGCAGGGTGTTATTCTGGGGGCACCAAGTGCCATCCTGCCAGGGTCGTTCTTCAGCTCTGCTCAGAAAGAAAGGAAAAGGCTAAAAAAAAAAAAGAGCATGCAGGTGGAGTGGAAAAACAAGAATTTGGAATGGGAAAAACAAAAAGCAAGGCTCTATTTTCCATAGTATAAAGAAGTACTGTATTTGGTGATTTTATTTCTAAACTTCGGTAAAGTTAATTGTTCTGTCGGCGTGTTTGTGTGAGGAGCGGAGGTGTGTGCTGAGGGCGAGGTTCCTGGAGGAGGACGTCTGTGCTGGGTCACGGACCCCGTACCCCAGGGCAGAGGCGCCTTTGGGACCCCAGAGGCTGCAGCCTGGGCTCTGGGAGCAGAGCCCGGTTTGGAGGGCAGCGGGGCCGGTGGGAGAGTGTGATACGGGGTGACATGGCTCCTGCTGCTGCCTCCAGGGCTGTCGAATGTCCCCAGGGTGGGGAACTGGTGTGTGGCTGCTGTCGCAGCATTTCCCTCTGCCAGCAGCGATGGTTCCGTGTCATCGTGAGACCCTGATGAAAGGTTGGAAAGCGTGTCCTGGCCTGGGCTTAAAACAGAGTTTGTTGGGTGGGTGGAAGAGTGGAAGCTGCCCCTCTGCCCTTGCAGCCCCTTCCCACTGGCTGGTGCCGCTCTGAATTCCAGTGCAGGTTAAACCAAATGGTTATTTTGGAGTCATAGAACGGTTTGGGTTAGAAGGGACCTTAAAGACCATCTCGTTCCAACCCCCTTTTGTGTTGCTACTGCTTTGGGTGCAGACAGTTCCTGTCCCTGCTGAAGAACCAAAGGTGGGTCTCATCCACGCTTTGCTCTTTGTTTCCTCTCTCTCTCGCCCCCGTTGTGCATTCCCTCTGCCCGACTGTCCCCATTACCCTGCTTGGTGACCTGCTGAACCTCAGTCAGGCCAACACCTACAGCCAGCCAAGGGCTGCGCAGGGGAGTGGTGGCAAAGCAGAGTAGTTTGGAGTCCCATCACCTGGCTGAAGCCATGGATGAGCTGGTTCCACGTAACATACACAGTCGGGTTGGGGAGGACCCGGTTGCTTTCCGCAGGGTGAGCATGCACCAGGAGTCCTGGGTCATGCAGTAGATTTGGGGTTGGCCATGTGATGCACGTTCCTTCTGTGCAAGGATCATGGTAGCTGGGGATGTCTGGCTTAGATTAGACCTTTTTCCATCTCCCTGCCACATCTCCTGTTAAGCCCTTAGCTGCAGACCCTATTTCGGATGTCTCGGTGGCACCTCTCTCCCCATAGTCCTGGCTGCGGCTGGAGTGCTGGTGGGACCGGAGCCGGTGGCTGGTAGAGGAGCAGGGACAGAAGTCTCTGGGTTCCCATGCACTGGGAGAGCTCATGAGCACCGGGGAGAAGGAAGGCTCACGGGACTGTTACCAGCTCTTCTGTGGGAGCTGCATCCTTCGGCCCTGAGACAAGAGAGATTGCTGTGGCCAAAGAGAAGAGGGGAAGGGATCTGGCTGCTGCCACGGGACGTGGAGCCTGTGTTTCCTTTCCCAGAGCTGATTCTCCTCTTGGGCTCCGCTCTGGAGTCGTGGTGGAATTTGGTGCCTTGATGTGGATTAGAAGTTTTGATGAAGTGATGTTATATCAAGAGAAGCTGTTGGAGTGTATATGGGACTGCACACGAGCATGTACGGGACCGAGCACATGGACACGTGGCACCCAGATCGTTGTCTATGGATAAGTGTGTGCATGGGAGCGGGGTTCACTCTGGGCGCGGGTGGGGAAACAGAGACCATGGGGGAGTGTTCCTTTAACTCTCAGCTTTGTGATGTGTCTTTTTTCTTGTAGAAACCAGAGAAGACAGAACAAAGCGTCTCTTCCGACATTATACTGTGGGCTCTTACGACAATTTCACCTCGCACAGGTAAGCAGCAGCATCTTTCCTGTGTGATTCCGAGGAGATTTGTTACCATGGAAGTATCTCCTTTCCCTGACAGAGCAGTAAACGTTGTTTTCATTTCATGGGAAGGAAACTTTTGTGGTTGTTTGGTCAATTGAGTGACAGTCTGAATTATAAGTCCTAGGTGAGGCTTGGGTGAATGAAGTGTTGAAGCTGCAGGGAGGTCCAGCTCAGGTCCCAGCTGAGGAGCGAATGTTCTGGAGAACTTTTGGTGTGCTCCGGGAACTGAAGGACACGCATCGGATGCAGGTTCAGAGTTACAGCTTTGCTCTGGAGGGGAAGAGAGGAGGATGCTGTTGTGCAGAGATGGCACAAAGACGGTTGTGGCTCCAGCTGCCAGCAGTGACCATCAGGGTGTTGGTGGGGCTCTCCTGGTTCGTGGCCATCGGGCGCACTCACCACAGCGTGGGGACTGACCTTTGGGAAGATGGTCAGACTTGGTGGGGAATGAATCGTGAAAGCAGGGGTGACGTTGCTGGTTTGTGGTTGGTCTTGAGCACCCGTGGCTGGTGAACACATTCTAGGGGGCTGGGCTCCAGGAACGGGGCTGCTGGTTGGGTCTAGGAATGTGCCTTTGGCACTGGGTTTCTGTGTTTGAGGGATAAACGTAGGGTCGCTGTGGAATCCGAGCTCTGCTTGCAGCCAGCCTTTAGTGCTCTTAAAAACTGTTGGTCTTGAAAGGAATTGGATGGGCTTTACTGCTTGTGACGTGATGGAAGCAAATTGTGACAATTCATTATACAAAAACTGAGTTATCCTGAAGTCCTGGAGCAACCAAGAGGGCAGTGACTGTTGTTGTGCTTTACCGAGCTCCTTATCCCAAAGCTGTCTCCCTGGCTCTGAGCACTTTTTACTCAAAGCAATGTGTGTAACTTGTTTTGATTTTCCAAAGTCCCGTGATGTGCTTCTTCAGGGCTGTTTATATTCTAAACTGATCATGGGGTGAAAGAGAAAGTGCTGCCGTGACTCAGAAAACAGTAAAGAAGAAAACCAGAGCAGGGAAGTCAGTCCGTTTCCACCATGGCCAAGTGCTGTAGGGAACCCCCAGAAGGTCTGGGCTGGGGTCACTGCTTGCTCTTGGGCTTAATGGGCAAGAAATAAGAAAAAATTTGCAGATGATTCAAAATTACATTCCTTAAGCAAAACAGGAGTAGGTGGATGGGATTGCATCAAGCGGGGTGGATAAACATTGTGATAGTAAAACAAGGTTATTTTTGGCACTTGGAAGATGACACACACAAACACTGAGATACTCTTGCCCATTAAAGATTTTTCAGCTCCTCATAATTGCTCAGGAATAAAGATCTGGCATCACTGTGGCATCACAGTGAAATCATCTTCTCTAGCATTGAGGTACTCAAGAAAACAGATGAAACAGTAGGTCAGAAAATGCAGCTGAAGCAGTTGTGAGGTAGGTCCCTGGTGACCCTGGTACTGGATGGTCAAGAGCAGCAGAACACAACACAGAAAACCAAGAAGTAAAGCTTATGGGGGAAAAACCAGTAGCAATATTTCATGTTTAGTGAAGGTCTTGGACTGACTTCTGCTCAGGAACAAGGTTTGGGACTTACTTGGAGTCCAGTCCAAACCTGCAAAAAAAATACTGAATTTTTGGAATTGTTACAAAAGGGAAAAAGAACCAAATGGAAAATGTCATTATTAATACGTTTGCATAAGTCTCTACTACACCCACGTGTTGAAACCTGCGTGCAGTTCTGGGCTTTCACCCTTCAGAAGTAATGCTTGAAAAGCTGGCAGAGAAAACTAAGAGGTGCTCAAAGCTGTGCAGCATCTTCCCTAAGAAGTGAGATCGGACGGACTGGGACTGCCAGGCCAGGAGAGTGATGGTGAAGGTGAGCAGGTTTGCTACAAGTCCATAAATGTGTGGGACAGAAAAGGTGAACCAGAGGTAGCTGGTCTCTGCCTGTCCCTTCCCGTGCAAGAACATGAGGTACTGAATCATAGAGTCATAGATCATTTAGGTTGGAAGAGACCTTTAAGATCATGAAGTCCAACCATAAAGCTGACACTGCCGAATCCACCACTGACCCGTGTCCCTCAGTCCCATGTCTGCACGTCTTGAGACAAAACCACAGAAAGTGAACAAAAAGAGGAGGTTCTCCCTGTAACGTCCAGCTGAGCTCTGCGGCTCCGTGCTGAGTGACACCCGGGGAGCTGGACGCTGACGGGGCTCAGAGAGCAGCAGGACAATCCGAGGAAGAAAAGTGATTTGCATGGTTGTGAAGATGAAGGGACCCACTTATCATCCAGCGGCAGAGGTCAGGAGGCATCGCTTTGTTCTGGCTCTGCTCTTCTCTCCTGGTCACGTTCTGCTCTCGGCTGTGGGGGGGAGGTCGGGAGGATGCCCGGCCTGACCTGGGACGGCTGCTGCTGTGAGCTGGGGTGGGGTGGGCTTTCCTCTGAAGACTAAAGCGAGGTTTGACAGCCCTACAGGGAGCGGATTTCAAGGCATGGCCTTCTTGATATCCTCTGTGGCTGCTAAAGGGGCTCTGTGTCAGGCATCATGACTGTGGTCCTGTCCCAGGCTCAGGACTCTTCACTCCATGATGGAGAAAGCCTGAGCATCTGACCTGAATGTCTGGAGAGCAGGCTTCAGCCTCTTCAGAGATCTGTATGGCAGAATCCCATGGGATACCATCCTGAGGCAAGGTGTGTCTAAGAGAGGTAGTTGATGTTCCAGAACAACCTCCTCCAAGCTCAGGAATGGCTCGTCCTGACGACAAGGAAATTGGGCAGGGGCAGCAGGAGGCCTGCGGGGATGCACAGGTTGCTCCTGGCTAAACTCAGGCACAAGAAGGAGGTGGACAAGGGGTGGAAGCAGGGAGGAGTGACCTGGGAGGCATATAGGGACACTGCCCAGTCCTGCAGGGATGGGGTTAGGGAAGCCAAAGCCCACCTGAGGTTGAATCTGGAGAGGATGCGAAAAGAAACAGGAAAGGATTCCACAAGTGACCTCAGCAGCAAAGGGAGGACTAGAGAAAGCATGGGTCCACCACTGAATGGGGCAGGTACCCTGATGACAGAGGTCGAGGTGAAGGCTGAGGTAGTTAATGCCTTCTTTGCCTCAACCTTCAGCAATTCCTGAGCCCTCAGGCCAGAGAAAAAGCCTGGAGCAAGGAGGTCTTGCCCTGGGTAGAGGAGGGTCAGGTGAGGGAACATGCAAAAAAATGGGACATACTTGAGTCCATAGGCCTGATGAGATGCACCAGTGAGTGCTGAGGGAGCTGGCTGGTGGTATTGCCAGGTCACTCTGCATTGTCTTTGAGAGGTCATGGTGGTCAGGAGAGGTTCCTGATGTCTGGAAGAAAGCAAATGGGGAACGAGGAGTGTGTGAAGAATTCCAGGCCGGTGAGTCTCATCTTGATCCCCGGGAAGGTGATGGAGGAGCTAACCCTGGAAACCATTTTCAAACGTGTGAGGCAAGGTGATGAGTGGGAGTAGCCAGTGTGGATTTGTGAAGGGGAAATTCTGCTGAACCAACTCGAGAGCCTTCTACAGTGCAGTGACGAGCTTGGATGAGGGGAAAGCAGTGGAGGTTGTTTGTCTTGACTTTGGTAAGGCTTTTGACACTGTTTCATGAAAGGCCCTCGTAGATGAGCTGACAAAGCACGGTTACGTACGTGGAGAGCGAGGTGGATTGAACACTCTCTGAGCCCAGGGGGTTGTGCCCAGTGGCACAAAGTCCAGTTGGAGGCCGTTCATTAGTGGAGTATCCCAGGGGTCAGTACTGGTCAACATCATCATTAGTGACCTGGACCTCTTCTGCACCCAATCGTCTGTGTCTTCTCGCAGATCATGGTCTGGTTGGTCTTGGCATGCCCAGGCAGTCGGTGCACGCAAAGTGCTGATGAACTGGGCTGCTCTGCTGACGTGTGACTGGTGTCTGCTGGGTGACGGTAACGGTGCTGACACTGGCTGTGGAAGTTTGGGGTTGCGACAGATTTTGGTGGGTTGGATTGGAACAGATTGGAGGATTGTAGCTGCATCCCCGTGATATGGTGTGGAGTCGTGCGACATAAAAGCATGGGGACGGCCGCGGTGGAGCAGAGTGCAGGTCCTTCGGGCTAGTGTCCCGTGGTGCATGGTGGCCAATGGGAGGTGCTTCGTGCCGTTACGTGAACAGAAGCAGCAACCCCAAATATTATTCCTGCCTGCAGCAGTTTTCCGTTCAGAGCCTTCCTGAGCCAGAGGCGATGTCTTTGTCTTTAATAGCCTTTAATGGATTGTTATTCTGTTAATTTTCCCGATGACCTGCAACTCAAGTGCTTCTACCCTCTCTCCAGAAATGGAGAAGGAGCCAGGGCTGGCTTTGGTGGAAATGATGAGACAGTGGTGGGGCTGAGCAGTGGGTGCTGTGTCTTCTGCTCCTGCTGGGTCAAAATTACAGCGGGAAGACCAGAAATGGTCTTAAACCAGTTGTTTCTTAAAGCATATATATGTGCTTGTTGTTCATTCTTAGGTTGCTCTGGGCACAAGTGAAACAGCATCACCCTTGAGTTTGGGAAAACCGGTGCGAGGTAGAACAAGCGGGCCTTTGTCACCTTCCCTGAGACCCCGTGCTGGAGCCTGTGGGCACCCACCACCCCGTCTCTGGGGTGGGTGGTGTGAACAGTGCTGCTGGAGCCACCAGCCACCCAGCCAGCAGAAGACATCCCAATGGGTGCTTGCAGAAACAGGGTTTCAACAGAGGCTTCTCTGCTCTGTTTCTGGAGTTCAGAGCGTGGCTGCGGGGGTGAACGTGGGGGACCAGGGCCCCAAGGGTGCGTGGTGTTGGTGTTTTGGGGTGGAAGCAGAGTTTGGAGTCAATAGTGGGCAGCTTGTGGAGGTGGGGTGGCCCTCAGGAGCATGGTATGAGGATCCACATGGTGGTTCTAGGATTGCCTTAATCAATAGGACAAAGAAAATGGATTTTTTTTTCCCTAGTTTTTAAAAATATTAAACATTTTGGCCAATAGATTCCTTGAGAGCAGAAATTAAGGACTGACTAGGGTGCGGTAAGATGACTGCAGCGAATCGATTAACGGGATGTGCAGGAGAACGCTTCTTCCATCAGCTCTGACTTCACTGGAGGTCTCAGACGTGGGAGAAGATTAACATAATGACAGTGTTTGAGGAACAACTTAAAAGTACTTGAGAAAATTACACACAAGTGACTTCAGATTTCAGGAAAAGCCTTTGAAATAGTTGCAGGTTTGAATGGATGCCCTGTGCAGTGGAGCAGGGAACACGGCTGAGCTGGAGGCTGGGGCAGGGTATGTAATTTGGTCTTTTTTGGGTTAATAAGGTAAAAAGAAAGCGATGGATATGTGGAGGGGTATGGTTGAGAACATGAGAAGACAGGAGGCTGTATAGTGGAATACAAGTATTGTCTTCAGTGGAATCAGGCCCTGGGGAAGCAGAAGAGACAGTTGGGGCGAGGTCTGCTCGGGCAGAGGGTGAGGGGCTGCTCTGGGACAGGTTCCCCCCTCTCATCCATCCCCCTTTGAAGCGTGACTGCGGTTAAAGAAAGCAGAGAGCAGGAGGCTGCTCCGGAGTGGGGTTTGCTGGGGTGCACCCCAGGTCACCAGAGAGCAAGGAGAACCTTCCCCAGGCCCCTGGGGATGAGGAGCGTGGGACAGGGCTCAGCAAAACCTAATCTGGTCTGAAATAGGAATAAGGCAAGCGGGGAGAGAAGTCTGAGCTTGTTCTTATCAGAAAGAGGCAATCACAACGGGAATTGACTTCCCTGATCAACTATGTTAAGGGAAGAGATTAAAGTGATTCAAAATTAACTCTATAAAATTAAGAGCCCACATTCTGCAAGGCACAGCTGGGAAGAAAAAGAATTGGGAGCAATAGACAATTTAGGATTTATTTTTTTTTATTATTCAATCACAGGGATTAGTTGACCAGGCAGAGAGATTACAACCATGGGCATTCACAAGCCATCTGGATGGGCCTCCCCTCAGAAGAGGGGAAAAGCATGAGGAGGTCTCTGAGCAGGCATTTCTGTGCCCTTAGGTGCTGTGGCTGTCCAAATTGTCAATACACAGAATTATTTAGAAAAATTTAGGTTGGAGGGGACACATCTGGAGGTTTCTAGCACAACCAGTTGCTCAGAGTGGGGCCAGCTCCATCAGGTTGCTTTGCATGTCTCCCAGGCTGGAGGTCTTACAGCCCCCTTGCGCCAGTGGTTGGTTTCCAGGCTGAAAATGTTTTCTATATATCTCATTGTAATTTCTGGTGCTTCGGTCTGTGTCCACTGCCTCGTGTCCCATCCCCTATGCACTTCCAAGAGTTTCCTTCTCTCTTCTGTACAGCCTCCCATGAGGTGGCTGCAGGTGGCAGTGAGGTGTCCACCATCTCTTCTCCGAGCTGAGAAAGCCCAGCACTCCCAGCCTCCCCCTGTGGGCTGTAGCCCCATCTCCTCGGGGGGACTGAGGGAGAAAACTCACCTGGAGACACTGGGACTGCACCAATGACTTGCTCTTTCTCCTTTCCCTGACACGCAGGAGGGCAGTATCGTGTTTGCCCCTGTTTGGTGGCCTCAGTAGCTTCTATTTCCTTCTCTCCCTGGGTCCTGTCCTGGGGTCATCCCTCTTGGCAGGGAGGTCGTAGCTCTACTCCCCCATCGATGCCGGCACCTTTGCCCACGCCAGGCACTGGGATCCCTGTCCCCTGAGCATTTCCTCTGCACATGGTCACCTGCTGGGAGCCGTGCCGGCAGCGGGGACGGACCAGGAAAGAGCCGGTTCCCGTTATTCCAGGTGGGACCAAGGAAAGGAGTTGCTCTGGATTTTCTGGAGCCATTTCGTGGCTGCGTGTGGCTCTGAGACAATGTCCTTTGGTCTTTTCCATTCTGCGGCGTATTTATTGGCTGTTCCTGCCGCACCAGTCCGGTCGCTGTTGGTTTAGGATTGGTGTTAAGGGGTGGAACCCTCCCCGGTTTCTGCTCCGGTGAGTTGCCGTCTGGAGGCGAAGAGCAGGCAGGGAGCAGGAAATTCCATCGCCTTTGTCTCTCGTTGGGTCTAGTGGTGACCCATCAGCAAACCTGGAGAGAAGCCGTGTCCCGGGCTGGGCTCAGAGAGGAGCAGGGAGAGGTAATGGCCGTGCAGGGAGGGCATCGAAGATACCCCTGGAAAAGGGTGTTAGAAACGGGGAATGAATCTTTGACAAACGTGGGCTTTGGGCTGCTGGCCAGGGGGTGGCTGATCCTGAGAGGTCCCTGCGTTTGGAGCGTTACAGGCAGTGGTTTTTACAGCGAAAAAACCATCTCCTTGGGAAAAGGTAATTTGCACTGGGGCAGTGCAACCTGCATCTCTATAGCAACAGAAGTGCAGAGGGAGGAAATTAAATCTCTTCTTGAAAAGGCTTCTGTATAATCTCACTTGTCAAATTAACGTGCCTTCAAAATAGTCTTTTCAGATCTTTTGGTGAGCGGTATCTTTGGGGACCACTTACCGCTTTCACAGAGAGGTTCAAGAACATGAAATGGTAAAAAAGTGAGCTCCCCCCGAGCCCGTGCCCTCCCTCGGCGGTCCGTGTGCTGGGGTCCTGTCCCAGAGCCCTCAGCTCTTCCTGAAATGTGGAATTTCATTACAGGTGGGTAATACAAGGCTTTGGGGCCTGTTTCATAAAAGAAATAGGATGAAGAAATGATAGGAGCTGACTGAAGCAGAGTCAGCCAGCAGTGGGCTGCTCAGAGGTGCCTGAGCTCCAGCCTTCGGAGCTGCTCGTGGTGATTAAAGGAGCATTGGGCAAGGGAACTGTTTGCCAAACCCCGTTCATTCATTTCTTCTCCACAGCTCCCTGAAAGGAGGGTGTAGCCAGGGGTGCTCAGTCTCTTCTCCCAAGGAACAGGCCATGGGACAAGAGGAAACAGCCTCAGGTTGTCTCAGGGGAGGTTTAGGATGGAGATTGGGGACAATTTCCTCCCCAAAAGGGTTGTGAAGCCTTGGCAGAGGCTGCCCAGGGCAGTGGTGGAGTCCCCATC
>JAOXJM010000001.1:1255436-1268262 GCA_026413425.1 Tringa solitaria
CAGGTTGGAGGGAGCTTGGAGCAACCTGCTCTGGTGGGAGGTGTCCCTGCCCAGGCAGGGAAGTTGGAACAAGATGATCTTTAAGGTCTCTTCCAAACCAAGCCATTCTATGATTCCAAAAAAAAAAAAAAAAAAAAATTAATAATTCCCTTTTTGGGTGACAGATTTGCTACCCAGCGCTTTAAGGGACAGATGTTTCCAAGCACTGAGGCAGGAACTGCTTAATGTGATGGGGCAGCCCCCACCATCTCTGTCCGTTTGGGTCCCGGGGCCAGTTTGCAGAAGCTGAAGACCAGTGCAATCTCCTGCCAAGATGCAGAACCCAGTGTAACAGCCATTGCCCGCAGAGCAGGTCTTTGGGGAAGGAACTTTCTTCTGGGCCACTTATTTTCCAGGTACCTCTCGCAGCGTCGCGCGCGGTTTCCTCCGAAGCAGCGGTTATGGGACCAGCGTGGGAGGCAGCGGGCCATGCAGGACGGGCAACTGGTCTCTTCTCACAGCCAGGGTTACAAGTAAGCAAAGCCATTTTTACGTCCCTGATAGGCCAGAGATACGATGATTTAAAGACTCCAAAGTTTTTAGTATGCAAAAAAATTACCGGAACAAATAGTGAAATATCGTTGTGTGTCTTCTCCTTAAAAAATAAAAATAAATCTGATTTCTACGTGATGCAGTTGAGCACGGCAGATGGTGACCAGCAAAGTGCAAAGGACAAAGACTCTGCTTTCTAGCGTATCTGAAAAGTTGCCATTCATTTCTTTAACAACAGATGAGAAAACCCTTCCAACCATCCCAAACTGAAAAATTAAACACTTTTTCCCTTTTATGTCTCTCATGCCTTGATCCGTCTCAATTCTGCATGCATTTTGGGCTCCCTGGTGGTTAATACAGACCAACAGACAGCTCTAAAGAGAAGCTGGGATTTTAAATGGCTCGGTTCTCTATTTGACTGTGTTTAAGAGTGCCGCAGGCTGCACTGCTGATTTGTAAGGGAAAGCCTTTGGCTCCGGCAGACGTGACTTTACAGGGAGTCTCCGCTGCTGCGGGATGACACTCGCAGGTATTTCCATTTTATCACAATCTGTAAGATTTTTGATTCTCTGACGGGCTTTTTTTCATGCCTCCTGGGGTGCAGAACTTAGAAGCTGAGTTTATGATGAATAAAGCTCAAATCCAAGAATCTTTTGAGGGGGAACTACAATCCGGAGAGGCCATTTGCTTTACAGGCTCAGCGCAAGGGGAACTTCGTGGCACTTTTTGCGTCATCTCTCGCCGGGAGTTCATTTTTTTTTTTACTGTCGGGGCTTCCTTCATTTCTCTGTTACCGAGCAGATCGGGCGCAGCGTTGATGCTCCAAGCACGCGAGGTTAAGGTTTCCTGCAGGAAGTTGTAGACCAAAAACCCAGTGGATAAAAATACACTGGATGACGATGATGATGATGATGTGCCTGTTTGTGGGTGGGGCAGAGCGTTGGGGAGGGGGGAGTCACGGGACACCTACGTGATGTGAGTGTTGGCTATAAATATATCGAAAAAGTTTAAAAAAAGATATTATTCACCACATTTGGTAATGGGATATTTCAAGCTGTATGCGAGCAGCTTCCTTTCTTTACTCTTTCCTCCAGAGAGTGTTCCTGTATTGCCTGCTATCTCCTAGAACGTTGTTTTTCATAGAATCATAGAATGGTTCAGGTTGGAAGGGACCTTAAGGATCATCCAGTTCCAACCCCCTGCCCTGTCCCCTGGGCAGGGACACCTCCCACCAGACCAGGTTGCTCCAAGCCCCATCCAACCTGGTCTTTTCTTTCATGTTAAGAAAAGCGTTGTGGGTCTTTAAGAAAGGCTTAGGAAGTGGCATTTGCCCTTTTTGTCTCATTTCTTATTTTAAGAAATACTCTGGCTGTTATTTCCCAACTTCAGGGGGGACTCTTTTGTTTGTAAAAGGTATCTCCATAATGAAGAGGTTACTATGCTGAATTCTTAAAGAAAAGTTTTCCTTGAAAAGGCATATTAGATGTTGGTACTAAATAGTGTCAGCAGAAGTAAATAAATTTAAATTTTCAGTAGGTTCACTCCTGTCCCATTTGCTCATTTTTCACTGTCTTGGGTCCCCACTGCCATTACAGATGTCCTCCAGGAACAGAGACTCCAAATTTATTGTCTTTTTTAATAAACCTCTTTCAAGCTTTATGTTAAAAAAAAAAAGGTACAAGTGATTTTTTTTTCTCTGTCTCTTGCTTGTAACTGTCATACAAAAGACCAGAAGGAACAAAAGATTAGAACTTACAGAAATGGTTGCTCTCTGAGATGTACAGTCTGGGTACTGTGACACCTGCTAACATTGAGCTCTTCCATTTCAGATACTGGGATGGGTTTTGTTACATTAAATATTAAATATTTATATCCTAGGAAAAGTTCAAGGTCAGGTTAAATGGGGCTTTGAGCAACCTGGTCTGGTGGGAGGTGTCCCTGCCCACTGCAGGGGGGGTAGAACTAGATAATCTTTAAAGTCCCTCCCAACCCAACTCATTCTATGATATAATTATCCAGTTACCAGTAGTTTTCTGGCAGTATTCAGTGAATTCAGGAGTCCTGCTTCTTGCAGATACTTTTGATGTCCCCTTAGAGGAAGCTTACGGAGCCTCCTACCCCAACAGCCTCAGACCACAGGTTAGTCATAACAGAATCCTGAGGAGAAAATACCTTTTTCCTTGACTTTTTTTTTTTGGTTTAGACTGCACATAATTTTGTAAAGGTAAGAAATATTTCATTCTTTTAGAATAAAATATAGTCCTTTTAAGTCTGCAGTGTTCCTTCTGGGTTATTGCTGTATTTCAGGAGAAACATAACCAAAAGGGACTTTTTTTTAATTTACTGTTACGCTGTGATCTATTCACAACTAAGCTAAAGTAAACTGAGTGTGAAATCTTTTTTATGCAAAAGACTGGCTCAGTATCAGCGTTTCTCCCAATTGTCTTCTAGCTGTAACTGGCACTAAAAGAGAGAATTGTCATGAAAAACGAGGAAAATATTGACTCCAACACATGGTTACCCCAGCTTGCTTGGAATGGCCCCGATTATATGTCATGAAGGGAGCAGTTTGCTCTTTGGTGGTTCTTGAACTAAATGCTTTAAAATTTTACCTGTGATTACTGCTGAATGTTAGAACATTTTTACTTGCTGCAATTGCAAGCGATAGGTCAAGTGCTCCTACCATCTAAAAGGAAGCCCTTTTTTAATGTTAGCAGGTAGACCCAAGTACACAGGCTATAAGAAAGCAAAAATACTTAATGCTGTTAAGTGCAAATTGAAAATTACATCTAACTTCAGAAAATCTTTTTCCAACAGGTCCAACATCTCTTGATGACATCACCTGATTCCAACAGGTCACACGTCTCTTGGGGGCCTTTTTCCCACGTCATTTAATAGGAAGTGCCTGTTCTGCGAAGTACGAAGATAACCAGCCTTGGAGAAGACGCCTCCATCCATACTGAGATGTTAAACCAGAAGCTACAAAACTGGTATTTGGATTAAGGTTGTATTGGTTAAACAATTAGTCACAATAATTATTGCAGCTGGGTTTTTCATGGGTTTTCTTAGTGGTGTTATGGTCAACACACTTGAAAGAGATTTTAAACACGGGACATCTCAAATGAGATAGCCTGAAATGGCGTCCTTGAAAGCAAGAGTCCTCCTTCTGTCACCTGTTGTTTTGGCTCCTGAGATACTTTATCTCAGGATAAAGCCTGGCACCTTCTGAAAATAGACATAATATTTCGGGAGTACCTGATAATTATAGCTTGCCCTCTGGGGACCGTCCAAGGAGTAGCTCTGTTTTCTTAGAAGTGCAAATGCTTTTATTGATTCCTCATCCTTTTCCATTGTCTTATGCGTGTGGCTTGCATCGTTTCTGCTGCCATCACCAGAAAGCAGATAACAGAGTAAGAAACACTTCGAGCTCTTACACTGGCAGCTGATACT
Organism: Tringa solitaria; assembly: GCA_026413425.1. NCBI lineage: Eukaryota > Metazoa > Chordata > Aves > Charadriiformes > Scolopacidae > Tringa > Tringa solitaria. Next base: position 1,259,418 of record JAOXJM010000001.1, read on the forward strand.
TTGATTTTTTGCCTAGAACCACAGTTAGGGGCTGCCGCAATGCCTTGGCAGGTCTTAAAAAGTTCTCCACAATCTGGCATCGCGAGATTACTTGGAAGAGGAGATCAAAGTAGTTTTAAGAGTTTGTGAGATTTCAGAGCGGCGACCTCCTGGGGGTGTCTTGGGTGAGATTCTCAGTGTCCCTTGAAATGTCCCAGGGTTGTTCAGCCCCAGGACTCTTCCCACAGGGCAAAGCTGTGCTAGTCCTGAGCTTAGCAGTAGTCATGACCCTCAGTTCATCACTGTCTTGAAAATGAACTTCTATGAAGAGAGCATCGTGACGTCTCCTTTCTCTTAAAATTCCTTCCTTTCAGCTCTTTAGGATAAGAAATACACTGTTTTCAGCCTTTCATTCCTACGTTATGTTTCTTAAACCTGTTATTCTCGTTGCTTTCCTCCCTGCTTCACAATGCTACCGCTTCATCGGCACAAGGTGACAATTAACACCTCCGACCTACAGTTTTTCTTCTCACGTGTTGCTACACCAGAGTCATAAAACTGAGACCCGTGGGATTAATATCCCCTAAGTCTAAACATCTGCATCAATGCCTGCCTTAGTCGTCTAAATTCATCTCGTAAGAGCGGTTCAGGATGTGATTCCTCTGACCAAACGTATGCAGAGGCTTAAAGCAGCACCAGGTGTCTTGTTTAGGTAGAGAAGCGTCTAGAGAGTGTCTTGCTTAGGTAGAGGAGTGTCTAGAGAGATTTATCCAACTCTCTGTGATTTATTATAAGATTTTTACTGAAAAAGCAAATTCAAATTTAGCACGGGTTCAGAAAGGGAAGTTCTTCACAAAGTGATAAGTTCAGGGAAACCGATACGGCTTGGGGGTCCTAAGGAATTTGGGCTAAAGGCCATAAAAAGGGGTATCAGAAAACTTCAAAACTCTTGTGACTCCAGTGTCTTGGATGATGAGGGTAAAATTGTGTGGGATATTCTGTCTACGCTTTCGTTAAAAGGAAACCATCCGGCCTGCGCCTCTTGGGCACGAATCCCTGTTCAGAGAACAAAACTACCTCCTTGACTTCAGCCCGGTGGTGTCTCAGAGGCAGAGGAGTGGAGCAGAGCGAGGCGGTTCCTTGGAGAGGAACCGCAGCCGTCGTGAGCTTATCGCTCCCGCACAGTCGTAAACTCAGCCCCGCTCACTCCGGCTAATAATAGCCAAGCGTAATTGCGTTCAGAGGGCTGGCCCAGCCAGGGGAAAACCGCCTTGCCTCTTACGCAGTTCAGGCAACATTGCCTCCAGTAACGAAGAAAAGCAAATTATAAATATCCAACCCGGTGTAATCAGTCTTCAGTGACGGCTTGGGGAATTTATTTCCCTAAGAAAAGCAGATTGGATGTGAAGGAGCATCTCACAACGAGCAGATTTGCAGCCCTGTGGAAGCGCTGTACGCTACAGTCCGTGTTTAGGAGGCAGCAGCCGTTGAGGTGTCACCTGGGGCTCGGTTGCCAAGCCTGGTGCTGGCCACAGCCACCCCTGCCAGCTCTGTCCCACAAGCGAGGACTGGGATTACTGGGCGCTTCAGCAGCAACACACCACAGGACAAGCCTCAGCACGGAAATTAGATACTTGAGTCACAAGCAGGTTACCTCTGTCCTAAGAAGCGATTAAAAAGAAAAATTAAAACTTCACCGGTGTCTTTGAAAATAAGCTTCAGGCAAACTGCGGGGATGGGAGAGGAAAGCCTTTCTGCCAACAAGTTCCCAGCTCGTTTCTTCCGTTCTCACAGTCTCATCTTTGTCTCCCCATTAAATGGTTTTGCCATAAAATCTACTGTAGTTTGGTGCTTAGCTGCAAGGAAGATCGCAATGGGCACCGGAAAGCTATCCATAATAGCCTAAGTGGGCTCTTACATGCCATTCTCTCTCAGTAGTTGTTCCTGCTGTTTCGCAGAGATGAGAGAATGGCACTCATCCAGCGCTGCCGTCTTTTATTTCTAAATACTCTGGGTACTGGCAGAATAGAAACAATTAATCACTAGTTATTAGAAGCAGCGAAGAAGCTGGCTGCTGCAGGGTAAGCCCAAAATCCAGACTGCTTTTGGTTAATGGTTGCTGCAGAAGAGGAACCACAAGTCCCCAAGACACGTCACGTATGGCTTGTGCTGCTGCACATGCAGACCCCATTCTATTGTATAATCATACACCAAAACAAGGGTCTCAGCCCCTGTTTTGGGGACCTTCTAGGTCTTCACACCATGCAACCTTTCTACCTGCTGATGAGAGAATCAAGGTCTTCAGAGTCCATAGCACAGATCCCCTTTCTGCCGTAACCCTCCCTGCTACTAAGGGAAATGTTTGGAGGCTCAAGGCTGCCCCCGAGCACTGCTGGTCCGGGTGAATATCTAAACCAGAACTTCAAAAATAGGCAGCAAAGCCCTAAAATAACTTATTACCATCCAAGGAAACATCTTGAAATTAACTGTTGATTCCCTGATTGCTTTCCATACTGGGGTTTGGCACTGGTGCAATTCTGAGCGTGAGCTGGCTCTGGGGGGTGATGCCAAAGGGCTATAAAAAAGGGTAAACTCTGCAGTTACGGCATCACAGCCCAGTGAGGCCATACTGGAAACTCTGCTCTTGAGATGGCTCTTGTGACACTGTACCTGAAACAGAGGGAAAAAAAAAAGCTCTGGAGGTGTCTTTTTCACGGAAGTACTGGCAATCTGGGAAAGAGATGGAATATGTTAAATAATAATAAGCATGGAGAGCTGGAATTTTATGGGAAAATGCCTCCTCCTCTCTGTAATACCTGGCAAAGCCGGGGTTGGTCTCTTCTCCCAAGTCACAGGCAATGGGACAAGAGGAAATGGCCTCAAGTTGTGCCAGGGGAGGTTCAGATTGAATATTAGGAAAAATTTTGACTCTGAAAGGGTTATTAAGCCTTGGAAGAGGCTGCCCAGGGAAGTGTTGGAGTCACCATCCCTGGAAGTATTTAAAAGACGGGTTGACATACTGCTTAGTAACATGGTTTAGTGATGTTTTTTCATCAGAGTTAGGTTGATGGTTGGACAGGATGATCTTAAAGGTCCCTTCCAACCTAGACTATTCTATGATTATAAAGCTAATCACATGTTATTTTCACCCTCTGCAACACCGGACAACTTTAGATGCTTGTCATACTCCACGCAGAAAAAACAGCAAGATCAGTGTATGCAGAACTTGGCCAACCTGTATTTGAGGAAAAAAAAAAGTGAAAATAAGCTGAAAATATCTGAGGAGTGTCCACAAAGGTGGAGAACTAGGTGTAAGGATCTAAATTGAAGAGAGGACATTCAGATGGAAGACCAGAAATGTCTATTTGTGGAGGGGCACGCTGCAGGAATCCACCGTCCTACCAGCAGCAGCTCTTCCAAACCACTGCAACTGTGTAGATTTTGGTGACTGCACAAACTAGAAGAGAGCTTTTCATCACAGGAATCCTCCCGAAACTCAACCCCAGCTTTGGTGTAATCTGGCTGCAGATGAGCTGTGGGCAGGCGGGGCCCAACTGAGGATACTTACAACAAACTCATTGCACTATCAACCTTTCTCCCTCGAGTAATGAAAACCAGCCCGGCTCTTTATGAGCTGTGCAAATCTGGTTTATTGCACATTAGTGAACAACCGCTGTTGCAAAGACTCACATTAAAGGAAAGCAATGGATGCACTTCTTTTTTAATCCGAAAACAAGGGAGAGAAGGAAAAGGCCAAGCAGGGGTGTCCATAGTCTTCCCCCTTTCAGTGAACATTCAAAAAGCGCTCAGTTCTGCTAAATCATGAAGGTGTTTTGCTTACATCATAGTGGGCGGATCAGCTACTTTTCTGTGGCCTTAAGAAGAGAATAAAAACTGCATTTGAAAGAAAAAATAAAAGACCCATCCACTTTTTCTCCCTTGATGATACGAAATGCCAAGCGGATTCCACCTCTTCTATCGCCTGCAAGCGCAGGCAGCCAAGAAGCACCAAGAGGCAGCAGATGTTTTTACTCTGAGGCAGCCAGGACATTTTATGGCAAGCAGACCCTGGAGAGAATTGCTGCCAGGGAACGTGTCTTCTGCCACACGACCACGTGCAGCTCCTTCATCTCCAGCATGCCAGAGATCAGCCTTCCCACATAAACCCAGCAAGGTAAGAGATCCTTGTTTGTTCTAACGTCTGTTGTTGTAAAAGAAGCGAGGGTTGGCGTGTTCAGGAAGTCCTAAAGCTACACCTGTGTCTTTGAAACACTTTTTGGAGACATCTCTCCTGCCCACATTGGCTTAGCTGATAGGATCAATGAGTTGGGTTGACCTGGTCTATGAGATGTGCTAAACACGCTACCAAGGGCACGTCTCATCCCCTTATGAAAACCTTATCTCTCTGTGGTCCCTAAAAGTCAATAGTATTTTTTTCACACTTCCAAACTTTCCGATCAGAGTGAGGTTGATGATTGGACTAGATGATCTTAAAGGTCCCTTCCAACCTGGATGATTCTGTGATTCCACAGAAGTCTTCACTGCAGCCTGACCTAGGGCTCTTTATTTGTGCACAGACCCTACCATGGCACCTGAAAACACACAAAATTTGTGACCCAAGGCTGGTGGCACTTTCAGGCCAGACCTGTCTGAGGCTGTTGGCCAAAGCCCAAAAGCCACTTACACTGTTGGTAATAACCCACACGTGTTACAAAGCAGCACCAGGTAATTGACCTGGGTACTCCCAGTCCTCTTATGCTTCCCTGTGCATATTTTCCAGGTAATCCTTTCCCTGTTAATCATCATTTCTTGTTCTGTCCCAGAAGTCACCAACCGAAGACAAGGTGGTCTGCTAAAACAGCCCATAGAGTCTTCTGACTTCTTTCCCATGGCCTCACAGCATCTAAGCCCACACATCCAGCTGGGAACTTGATAATGTTGACCTCCCATTTTCCTTTCCATGTTTTCTCTTCCCAAACCCAGGATGCGGACAGGTAAACCTTTCAGAGCTCCTTTTCCCTGCTGCGCATCATTGCTCCTCCCCTGTCTTTTCCTGAATGCCAGATATGGCATGTCCTAACCAGCCCATGGCATTCCCATGGGAGTGCAAGCCAGGCTGCCTACCCTCTGCAGGCCAAATGCACATTTATACTCCCAATTAAGTCTTTTCCCAACCCTTTTCACGTAGGATTATGGGTCTATGACACAGTGCGGTCTGGATTTCCATGAGAACATGGGGAGATGCTCAGAGTTAGTTTGTTCATAATGGGAAATGCTGCCTTCATGTAACTAAAAGTCTTCATGTAACTAAAAGCACTTTGAGAGGGGTGGAGAAGCAATGAGCACGCGTGCCAGCCACAGACCCAGCACACTCAACAGCCACTGACTCATAAATGTGCAATTTCACAAGCCCATGGGTTGCTCTGCCCATTCCAAACCCATTGGCAACATGTGGCCTTGAAAATATGCACCTGGACGGGACCCTGAAACGTCATGTCATCCATCCCACTCCCCGAGGCGGGAGCGACTCTACCTACAGCATTCCTGAGCGGCATTCTGTCTAACCTGTTCTTAAAACTCCAACAGGGGAGACTCCAGAGCGTCCCAAAGCTTTTCCAGTATTATCACAACCTACCATTACAAAATTTTCTTGGTGGATCGTCTAAACCCACCTTCTAATGTAAAAGGAAGTAACCTTCCTCCTGCGGAGATGCTGGGTCACTGTGGGTTATACCAGGCCTGCCAGGTGGCACGGTCCCAGGTCTCTGGGCTTTTGGTCCTGCTCCAAAACTGCTGATTAGCACAAGGGAATTCCACTGCCGTTGCAGCCCGCATCAGCTGCCTCCACACGTCTGCCTGCGTTGGCAAGGCCCTCCTTCGTCTCCACGGCGCAGCGAGCCCCAGCCAAAACACCTTCACGGCTCTGCAGCAAAAGCTACGTTCATCTCAGCAACCGGCCTAACTCATCGTCTGGCCCAGATCCACATTTCGTACCTACGGGAGGCCGACGACAAAAAATCCAGGGCATCCCAAACTCAAGAGTGGTTGAGTCTCCGGCCTGAGATGACATTGACGCCAAAAGCAGAGGTGTTTTTTTCCCCCACAACACATTGTGAGAGCGCGTACGCGGTAGCCAAGATCCTCAAAAAAAACCAGAGGGGCGCTGCGGAAGTGACAACCGGAGCGTGACGCCGTAGAGTGTGGAGAGTCAATCCCGAGGTGACCCCACACGCATGCCAATTGCCTGGGATGGCTCCGCAGACGAGACCGGCCAGTTAGCGCTTGTTTTCCATTCCCTGCTTCCCGTATTTCTCGCCTCTTCAAATGGGAATAGCACAGTCGTCGCTTCCTGCCCTAAGAAGTCATCTCCTATTGCTTTCTTCTATTTGTAAATAGAAATAAAAGTGATGGCGGCATTTCACTCCACCATCAGATGAAGTTATTTCGGTATTTTCTGTATTTTCCTGACTATCAGTAAATTTGCAGAGAGCTGTGAGCTGGCGGGCACGTAGGATGCATCCCCTTTTACAGGGACTGATACTGCATGCTTCGAGGGAACCTGTAAAATCTCAGCAGTGGATATTACTATAACGACAAAAAAATTTATCATTTTGAGTACAATGACATACTCACAGAAGAGGTTTCTACTAGGCACAGATGGTAGGCTGATGTCTTGAAATGAAAGAAATTACATACGTTTTATGCCAAGAAAAATAAAACTACGGTTACTCTAATATAAAAATTTATTGAATTTTTGATCCATCAGATCTTTAGCACAGAGTGCAAAATAAATACATAAGATCCATAATGAAGGAATATTACTGAAAATTATTTTGCTTTCCAGGCTGCTCTTAACCATCCTCTGTTAATTCTTCCCCTAGTACCTGTTCTCATTGTATTTTTAATGTCATTCTTTAGGTGTGGGGAAAACATCTTAAATTTGACAGCTTCAGTGCATCAGACATCAAGTCCCATCTTAAGACTCGCTCGTACAAACCATGGATTTATACCCATTTTTATTATTTTCTTCATCTCTGTGTTTTAAATCCTCCTCCTTTGTATTTTAGGTTCCTGTTGAAAACCCCAGGCTGCTTGGGGACAGCGACAGCCTTCAAACACAAACGTCTTCCCACAGAACAGGGCCACGATCCTAATAGATGTCTCTGAGCCCTGATACAATAATAGAAGAAATCATTAGCTTCCATATAGCGGGAAGGGTAATTAGCGGGGCTAAAACTGAGTTCAGTTCATCGATACCCACAGCGGAAACGGGAGGCTTTGGGGACTAGGTTCAGGGCAAAGAAAAAAGCAGGAGGTCAAGTCTGCTGAGCTGGTCTTATCGCCGGTTTCTTGTGTGGAGAAGGGACACCCGTCCCCGTGGTGGGAGACCAAGCCGCGTTTCGCAGGAGCCACAGCTGCTTCGCTCCGGCGGCCCTCACCGGGAGCGGGCAAAGATTTACAGCTACAAACAGATGGCCCCTCGCACACCCCGCCGGCCTCCCAATGTGTTATTTTGATCTTTATTTATTTATTTATTTATTTTTAACCCCAGATTAGCTCAGCAACACGGCTTCTCCTACCCCAAAACCACCAGGGCGGTTTTGTTTCGCTCACCACCAAAAACGCGGCGGCGTGCAGGCGGGAAAGCCGTGGCCCAGCAGCAGGCTGGGATGGTTTTAAACGGTGTTTTTACACAAAAAAAAAACCAAAACAAAACCCACGGCTGTGACTACAGCCCGCCTGGCTGAGGTGCCAGGTCCAGCGCAACTCGGGCTGAGATGGTTTTAAAGGGTTTTTTTCCACAGAAAAATGCCCTTGTCACCACAGCCCCCTCAGCTGAGGTGCCAGGTCCAGCGTAGCCCAGGCTGGGATGGTTTTAGAGGTTTTTTTTCCACGGAATAACATGATTGTGAGCACAGCTCTCTCAGCTGAGGTGCCACGTCCAGCGTAGCCCAGGCTGGGATGGTTTTAGAGGTTTTTTTTCCACAGAAAAATGCCCTTGTGACCACAGCCCCCTCAGCTGAGGTGCCAGGTCCAGCGTAGCCCAGGCTGGGATGGTTTTAGAGGTTTTTTTCCACGGAATAACGTGATTGTGAGCGCAGCCCCCTCAGCTGAGGAGCCGGGTCCAGCGCGGCCCAAGCGGGGTCCCTCTGCCCGGCCCGCCATCACCTCAGGGCTCTGCCGCCCGAAGCCCCTTCGCACCTCCTCGCCGAGGGGGAAAGACCTCCCGCCGCGACCTCCCCAAGATGGCGCCGACGCCCCCTCGCCCCCTCCGCGCCCCTACTCCCCGCGGGGGGAAAGCGCCGCGACCTCCCCAACATGGCGCCGGTGCCGCTCCCCACCCTCCCCCCCCCCCCCCCACAACCCCGCTCAGCTCCCCATCGCCTCCTCCTCCTCCCTCAGCCCCTCCGCCGCCCCGACCTCCCGCACATGGCGGCCCCGCCGCCCGCCCGCCCGTCGCGGCCCTCGCCCTCCTCATCATGGCGGCGGCGCCGGGCTATGACGCCATACGTCCTCCTCCTCCCCCCTTCTCTCCCTCTCCCCCCCGGCCTCCTCCCGCCGCCGCCGCCGCCGCCGGTCCCCGCCTCTCCCGCTCGCCATTGCGGCGGCTCAGGGCGAGCCGCCCCGCGTCCCCGCTCGCCTCCCTCCCCGGCCGCCGCCCGGCAGAGGCTCCACGGCGCAGGCCCGCCGCAGCGCAGCCGCTCTGAGGTGAGTGTCCTACCGCGCAATCTCCCAGCTCCTCCAGCCCCGGCGCAGCCGCAGCAACGCGGGGGCCCCCGCCGGCCGACCAGGCACCCCCGGCTCCGGCGCCCGCGCCTCCCCTCAGCGCCGCCGCGGGGACGCCTAGGCCGCGCTAGGCCCCGCC
>JAOXJM010000001.1:1373899-1387371 GCA_026413425.1 Tringa solitaria
TCTCTGGGCAACCTGGGCCAGGCTCTCACCACCCTCACAGCAGAGAATTTCTTCCCAAGATCTCATCTAAATCTCCCCTCTTTCAGTTTAAAACTCTTAACCCTTGTCCTGTCGCTACAATTTCGATTTAGCACTTTTCCGTGTCCCTCCTTTGGTCACACACCTTTTCTCCAGAATCGTTTCTCTAATTTCTCAAAATCGCATTGAATCCCAACCCAGTTTGATTTCCGACTTCCCTGCTTAGGGAACTTACTTAAAAACTTACTTAAGAACCCTGCTCCACACACTGCACGCATCGGCTTTAATCTTCAAGCAGCAGAAGTTCATCCACCGCTTAACTTCAGACCAACCCCATTTAAATTGCCCAGGAAGGAGCGTGCACTGACACACAATAACACACAGCAAAGACCGACGCAGTCCCCCAGAGCAGAGTCACAGTAACGTCACTCACTCCACAATATGTTCTTTACACCCTTACCTTTAATTTTCTGTTTGTACTCTTCTGGTCGGTGGAGGTACATGGCTGCAGCGTCACCATTTAGAGGATCTATAGGGTTGGGATAGGCCAGCAGCTGGGGCAGGAACGATTCAAATATATTGGTGAGATCTGCAAGTGAAAAGACACGGTCGTTAATGTCCACGGACCTGGAGTCAGCCTGATTAATTCCCTGCAAGCACCGGCGCTGAAACAGCAGCACCTTCAAGGGCAAACACACTGAAAATCCGGGCACAAGTGAAAAATGAAGGAAATGGCATCGGGGGAAGCACCCACGGGGCTGATAAAGGAGCTTCTGCTGCTGCTGGAGGTGAGCTGCAGCTCCTCAGCTGACTGCACAAACTACTTGATATCCCAGCAATGCAGAGACAGGTATCTGTGGGTCAAGCAAAGAAGTGGAAGGACACAATTGCCTTGTTTCCCATTTAGGCTCAGCCCTGGCTGAAAAAAAAAAAAAGGAAAAGAGAAAAACAAAGTGCTATGCTTCACCTCTCACCGACTTCTTCTCCTAATTCTACCTCCTTCTGTCACTGTTTTATGCTCTATAACTAAATTGATGTATCTCGAGCACAGAGTATCTTCCAAAGCACTTTAAATGATTATATGTTAATAGAAAGAGCAACCAACAAGTCCCTCCTCCAACTCAAAACAATTGGCAGAATGTGAAGAGCTCACATTAACACCTTGGTACTGGCTGGCATCTGTCACTAAACAATCCACAACAGGGAACATCCTTCTGGCGCCGATGAGTAATTGTGGATACACGAAACCCTCTTCCCACATCCCTAAGACGACAAGCACCGCTCTTTGGCGGTGGGGGGGTGTTCAGAAACAAGCCCTGCATCATCGTTCCTCCTCGGGATCTTTGGCAGGACCACACAAGCCCACACAGAGCAGAGATGAAGCCCCAAGTGCAGGGCTGTGTGCCAGGGTTTCGCTTTGGCCACCGGAGAGCTGCCGATACCGGCCAACAAGTGCTTGTCACATGGGGTCTTCTGTTGGGTTTTGGTTGTGAATATTCTATACATCTTTTATCAGGATTTCCCTTTCCTCCCTAATTATAGGGAGTGTCTTTTTCCTCGTGGTAAAGAAATCCATCCTGCCTGTGGATGAGCATCACCAATCCCCTCTAACATGGATTGAAGTAGAGCTCTCAGAAGGGAAGCCCAATGCTCCCCAACATCCACCACGGGAGCAGTCAACCATCTCAACCTGCCTCTTACAGGAAGGTGTGACTACTCCTGAGCCCAGTCATCGTCAAACCTCATGGAGCTGCTAAATTCAACAGGATCTGATGGTGGGCAAGGACCTCAGAGCCATTAACTTTCTAAAGATTCATCAAAAATGGGTGGGCAGGTATGGGGAGAGATCTCCAAGTGCAAACAGTTACTCTGGCTCTGGGCTGTAGCCACAGAAAAACCAGGCTCCAATTCCACCTCCAAAGATACAGCCTCGGAAGAGCCACACAGTAGATCCAGGCAGATCTCCACCACTGCCCCATGTTACAACTGCTGAAGATCTACCAATGGGTGTTCTTTCAGAATGTGCTTTCAAGAGCTTGCTCAAGAGGATTAAAGGAGATCCAAGGTTTTATCAGTTCTTCCCTCCTGCATCAACATGTCTGGGACACACAGACTCCGTGCTACTTCAGTCACCCATTCACCATAAACCCTGCTGAGCAGGAAGAAAGTCCATGGCTTTAGATACTCAGGAGTGTAGGGTTCATTATAGCTGACCCAACCGCAAAAAGCAATGACATCAATTGCCATGCCTGTCACTCTGAGTGGCCAAGTGCCACCAGCTGCTTCTGGGGTGGAGCACAAGAGCAACTGCAAAAAGGATCCCAATCCAAAAAGGGACCACAAAACCTGGTGAGAACGCCCTGTAAGAATATTTTTCTGCCATGGTAGTGGCCTTGATAAACCAGTTAAACCTCCTGGCTCAGGCACTGTCAGCAAGAAGTTGATTTTAAGTTTGTGAAACCACCTGCTGAAGGGTGAAGTCTCTCCATGGACTAGGCTTAGATCAAGTAACGTGGCCAACTAAACTCTAACATAGGCTGAACAAGCAGAGCCCTGAGAGGCCACCATAGCTCACAGGACACACTGGCAGGGATTTTTCTTCTTTGAGATAACTCAGTAATTTCCCCTTTCTTTTAAATCCCCTAAAGCGGCACTGGCTTAGCAGGAACTAGCTGAATGAGTGCGGGAAGCCTAAGCACAATGCTAAGGACTTGATACTTCGTTAGGGAAGGAGAGGGAATTTAACCACGAGGTCCTCAGGAATTTCTTGGTAGCTATTCTGGGTCTCTTCCACCTTAGTCGCTCCTGGAATTATCTGACCCGTATCCTCTGCCAGCGTAGGAGCACTCTGCTTGCAAGGGGTGACACTCTAAACAGCACAGCTCTGCCGAGAGGCACGGGGAAATATTATTTTCCCCCTTTTCATTTCATGTTCAGAAATGGGCCACCTCCTTATTTCACTGGAAGGGAAGGGGTGATGGTGGCACTGTAGTTATTGATGACTTCTGAGTCAAGGGGCAGAGGACACCCCAGCATCCTCCCTGCAGCCTCAAGGCATTCTGCAGCAAAGCAAGGGAAGTTTGCAATAAGATGAGTGTCAAACGAAGCACTTAATGCCTAATTTTCACCAGTTACTGTGGAAGGTGCTCTGTACAGAACACACACCTGGTACCTTCAAGTTTTCTAACACCCATCACTGATATCACAAGGAAAAAATGCAGATTTTTGCAAGCTTGCTGATATTAATATATCATAGTAAATACCAAGCTGTTTTCTCTACCTTGACAAGCAACAAGGGTGACAAAAATACAGCAGCGCTCCTCAGGAAACCTCTCACAGAAAACCTTCCTGTAAAACTGGAAACAGTGCAGAAGCCCCACTGTGGCTGTCGGTGAGAGCGTGCTGCCGAACAGGGAGGCTTACCCATGCCCAGCTTCCAAAGCAAAACCCGGACTGACGGAGCACAAAAACCAGCCCCACAGTTACACCAGAGCAATTTTCTTTTGCTCAGTCATCCCCAGGATCTGCAGGTGGCATTTAAGGTCTGGAACAGCAGCCCACGCTGCACTGCCCTGGATTCTGTTGCCGACTGAACCATGCAGGTTCATCCCCAGCAGAGGGCTTGGTTTGCTAATACAGCTTTAATTCCTCCCTCTCGCATCAGATCCTCCCAGGACACAAAAGCATCCTCTTCCTCCATCAGCAACAGCACCTGGGTCACAGCTACGCTCATGTCTCACAACAAAACCATGCAAAGTGTATCCCATGCAACCACAATGCGAAGACTTCAGGCATTCTGATGAAGAGTAAAGTTCAACAAGTTGCTATAGCAATTTCCCACCCAGGATTCACCAAGTCTGGTATAAATTGTCCTTGTGAGGAAGGTGAAGTAGCTTGTCTCTCTAGCAACTGCTTCAAAGCTTCAACTTACATAGGTAAAAATCAGCTTTTTGTGGAAGAAATGGGAAGGATTTGATGTGCACGTTCCCTGAATACCCTTCCACAAAGCATAACCGGAAGATCTGATGAAGTTCACATTTTTCAAATGCAGCCAACCCAGATGAGATACTCAGCTGTGTTCCTTTTAACAATCTCAGCTTTCCCTAAATGCTACTTTAACGGGTCTTCCGCTACCAGCTGATGTTTTAAAAATCTCTAAAAGGGAGAGTTAGAGCCAGAAACAACCTAATGGGAAACTCAAAACTGCAGTACGCAGCGCAGTCATCAGATGCACCACCACCTCCCAGCCTGCAACGAAACGATGCTGCCGTGACAAAGAGGAATGGTTTCTGGTGCCATCTTCTGTAGGAGCGGGATCGTGGCCTTGTGCACAAAAAAAAAATACCAGCTCCAACGCACGTACAAAACAGGGATGGGGCAGCTGGAACCAGGTTTCCCTTTAGATATAGTCCTTGCCCTCTTTCAGTGCCAAATCCTGGCAAGGTGCTGTTGTGCAGTTGCCTGGCGTTGTCTGGCGACAGATTGAGCGATCCTTTGTGAGGTTTATGGAATATTTTTGCCCCTCTGGCAGGCAAACAGCTTATGTAAGTATGTTCACATGAAAATCATATTTTTCAGGTGATCTTGGCTCAGTGAGGAGTCTAAAACTTCGGTTAAAAAAAAATAATAAATTGGCCTGAGATCATCTGTCTCCAACAAGCTGTGTTATGTTAACACACCAAATAGGGATGTTCACGTGCTCAGCTTTCGGGGAAATGCCAAACTCACCGTAGAGAGCTGTCCAAGTTTGATTGATTACATCTAGACATACAGTTCCTGACCTGAAACATATGGAAAGGATGGAATTAAACACAGTCACACTCACAAATACTCTGGGGATTTAATACAATCTACCCCCTCCCTTCCCTTGCCCTGCCTCTGCCCCCCAGTTTCAGATATGCTATGATTTACCCCTCTCTTGTGGTTAATAGAGGGGCAGCCTTTAACTACATGAACCTTCATACTCTGCACTAAAGAAAGTAAATTGGAGCCTTTACCAAATTAGTTGGTCCATATGGGGTTCCCCTTAACAACCTTAACTGAAACAAAATGTGGAAAAACATCTTATGCTTTGAAGAAGTTTAGTACAGACGTGAACCTCCAGCTAAAGAGGGAGCCACGGCTTAGCTGATGCTGTTCCTTGTTTCTAGAAAGCCAACAAGGAGGGGGAACCAGCAACCTCGAATTTTCTGTAAATGAAGCGTGTTGCAATAAAAAGACCACATCTGCAAGAGAGCCTGCAGCGTGCAGTTCTCCAGTCTTGCCCACAGCCTCAAAGTTAACTTATGACGTCTACTCCTATCAAATCCCTCACTCTGGACTCTTGAGATTGATGAAAGCATTATTCAAACTCATCAGAGTATCATCATGAAGCCAAAATACAGTTACAATTAGGCAAACCCCTTAGAAGAAAAAAAAAACAACAACCCAACAACAAACCATACACTGGGGATTTACTTACGCTTCGTCAATGTTGGGATGGAAAATTTTATTCATGAATCCTGCAAAGAGACACACTGGTAAATAGCAGAAAACAGCCAAAGATATATTGTTTTGTTTTGTTTTTACAAGAGAATTCTGGAATTTACTGAACAAAGACTCGTCTCACTCATTTCAAAGAAAACCCAGCCTTAGCTATATATAGCTACGTAACCTTTATAATACGCAGGCAACATTCTGACCCTAGGGTCCTCAGCCATGCCCTCAAAATTCAGCAAAACCCTCTGCTGACAGCGCATCCGTACCCCAAAGGTTTTGTGGTTCAGTATTATCTCGAAAAGAACTGCCCATCAGCACAATCAGGCACCCACATCTGATAAAGCCTTTCTAAAAGCCACAGAGATCTCTTGAATAAACTCTAAACACAAAACTTAAGTTCAACATTTGCATTAAGATTGGGTTTGGTATTTTTTAATGTCTCCCAACAAAGATTTCCTATTAATTTGAAGTCAAAACATCAGTCTACATTTGTAAGCCATCTGGGGGCAGAGACTGGTGCAGAGAGTTAATACTTCAAGTTTCACATCAATACAGCAATTAATTCACCAGTTGGTACCTCTGGTCTCCTAGAAAAGAAAACAGCTCAGACACAAGGCCTGGAATAACAAAGCTCATCTTGGCTTTGTCCACATTTCAGACTTCTAGATTTGACAGTGCTTTCTTTGTTCCAACTTGCAAATTAAATTGTTAAAAAAAAATCCTGTGGTTTCAAGACTTGCGACATCACGGCAAAGATGCCTCACACATATATATATATATATTTTTTTTTAATATATATGGTATATATATCAGATACAAGACTGTATCTGATAGCAGCAGCTCAAGGTAAGCCGTGTTTTCCAGCTGCCTACTTTAACCTCCAGTTCAAAACAGATGGGACCTCAAAAAACATCCCCCCCCTTCTCCCACAAAGGGAGTTTATAAAACAAAGATATTAAAAGGATTATAACACCATATTTCACACCATAGTCTGTGGAGAAGTAAAGCACAGCCACCCCAAAAGCAAAGCTAAGCGTTTCAGACGATGGCTGTGAGGGGAGGCAGAACTCAGCTTCCAAACTCCTCCTGTTCCTTTCAGCAGAAGGAACCCAAATACCTGGGTGTGGGACACGTCCCCAGCACAGAACGGACACGGAGCAGGGATCAAAAACTCAGTTTTCCAGTTATTTCACTGCCAAATGGATTCAGTATTCCTACACATTTCTGCTGGTTTGGCCAAATCATTTGGGCTCTGCCCAGCAGCGCCGCTGCAACCTCCGATCAGTCCCAGGTTAAGCTACTTCCAGATTTTAGCACTGTTGGTTGGGTTTTTTTTTTCAAAACATAAAATAAAACCTTCTCTCTTCTGTTGTACCACCACCCTGCAGCCTGTAAAGCCCTAAAAACGCCGCCCATGTGGGAATCACACCTTTCTGCTATAAGCAGAAATCTCCTTTAGCCAATAGCAACCATTCCTTCCGACAGAGGTCTGCGTTTATAAAAAAGAAGGAGGAAGAAATTGAGGTCTGGGATATAGACTTAAATTCATTTTGAAAAGCTCCTTCCAGGGAAATTCTCTCTCCAGGGCAGCCCAAGAAGTGTAGGAACACGTCGCTGTTCATCATCGTTGGGTAAATCCCCCACCTTCACCACCTTTATCCAGCTATTCCCGGCGAGAGGTTGCAGCGGCGCCGATTTACCATCGCTGCCTGAACAAGGAACAATCACGATTTGAGTGACAGCACGGGTCCCATCTGGGGTAAGAGCTGACATATGGATTTAACTCCCTTTCCCCCCCCCCTTCTCCGTGTATTATGACACAAATATAATTTCATGTTTACTCGTACCGCTCGGATTTTGCATAAATACAACGGAAGGCTGAAACGATGCCCGGAGCCAGAACCATCTCTAAAAGATGGGAACTGCATAAACAACTCCCCGCTAACAAGTGTCTTTCAGGAATAGTTTGCTGGGCTTTAGCTTGAAAAACTGAAGCAGCCTTAAAAAGGGAAGCTGTAGACTCCATCAAATATTTACGTTATGGCAGCTCTCGCAGGTTTAAATCAGGTCACAGACCCATCAGGCTGGCACTGGAGAGCTGCAGCGAGCACCAGTCCTGATTCTAAATCTCATCTCTCTTTTTTTTTTTTTTTTTGGGGGGGGAGTTAAGATTCTGATAAAGCAGAATAAAAGAGAGGTTCGGGAAGACGCCACGTGCTTTGAGCAACCTGGTCTAGTGGGAGGCGGGAATCTCCATGGCAGGGGGGTTGGAACTTGATGATCTTTAAGGTCCTTTCCAACCCAAACCATTCTATGACAAGAAGAGGATGGTAATGTGTAGACCTGCTGAATTAAACACTACTTGTTTTGGTACCTGGGGCACAGACCGACTGTCTTTAGCCCATCCAGAGACAGGCATCCCTCTGTCTTCCCTCATTTTGGTTTTCTGAGCATCTCACCTGTTTCCCAGGTCCTCCTACCACAGCCACCTGTGGCTGGTTGGACAAGGCTGTGCTGCAACCCCACCTGTAAGGTTTTGGTCAACTCTTCGTTCACACACTTCACCATTTGAGCTGCACTCGATATCCAGGGAGAGGAGATGGGGTTGTCTGCTCAAGCAGCTCCTGAGCTAGAGAACTGAAATCCTTCTCTGTCATCTTTGCATTCATCCAGGCAAGGAACAATCCCTTCTTTCACATTGTCCTTGGTCCCGAGCTTTGCAAATGCAACAGTTGTTCTTCAAGAAAGGACACAAGCCTCCTCCCACCGCACTCCTTGTTATCCAGGTTGTTGCCATATCTTCTTGCAACTCTTCAAGGTCCTCCCCAGTCTCATTCTCCCACAGACACAAACTGCCCTGTCCAAGAGCAACTCCGTTCAACATTTTTCCTTTTCCTGACTCTGAAATAAGCTCAAACCTATTATCTCCTCCTTTATTTGAAATGCCAAGTCACCTGCAGCGATAAAGCACTGATACTGCTCCAATAATACTGACTTGCTCTGTATTTATTTTTACAAATACAAAAGACAAAGCAAGCATAAACATCCATGTAAAAATGAAATTCCAATTTAAAGAGGGAGCCAGGAGTAAAAAAAAAAGACCTCCCAAGCCAGTATAAACACGGGCAGATTTACTGCCATAGTCTCGAATGCAGCACACCCCAATTAATACATTACGCAGAACTCCAGGTGAGCACTCCACGAAGGGTACCAAGGGACAGGGTCTTGATTTTGGGTTCTCACCACAGCCCACAGGATGAAACCAAGGTCACAGCCTGAGCAGTCATGATTCCGGGTGCTGGACTGGCTGTAAACACTTAATTTAACATTTTAAAAACAATAATCGCACTGAACCCTGGAACAGCCAACGCTTAGGAAGGATGTGAGCAGCAGAGTGGCTGTGGTCCACCCTCTCCATACCAAGACACTGAGGTCCAGGATTGCATCTGGAGGTAAAGCAGGACTGCGTAAAATCTGTACGGACATAAAGCCTTTGGGTGACAACAGAAAAAAACCCAAACAAACCACAATAGAAAGGGACACATCTGTTCTGATCCTGGAAGACGCTGAGACCAATATGCAGATGCTGACCTTCAAAAATGTTGGTAGTTCAGCAATAGCCCTGGAGTAATCACTCCTTGGGTTGACAAAATCTTTGAAGAGAAGCACATTTTTAAATTAAAAACCAGCTAACCGAATGGCTGTCAATCTTCCTTGACGCTGCAAACATGGGAACATTCATAAAGCTCCAGCAGCTGGACATATTCCAATATGAAATTAAGTTCTCTCACTGTGCACACACGTCAACCGTGGATGGGTCTGAACATTCAGGGCACTCAGTTGCAGTTGGGTCCAAGCGGTGACTCTGAGGATGAGTGACCCCTGAAGCTGGGCAGGAGCTGAACACAGTCTCCAGGTGAGTAAAACCACGATGAAGAACAGGGAGGAACTTCACACTTATGTTGATGTCAATGTCTGTCTTGAACAACTGCAGACTAAAGCTCCCAAGAAATGGCTAGAAGGCACTGCGAGAACCAAGGTGGGCTGCTCTGCCAGCAAGAGGCTGAGCCCAAATTCCCAGATAACTTGGGGAACGATGAGGACTCCCTCAAGGCACCTCTTGCTGTCCTGTGGAGCCATCAGGCAGAAAGCTCCTACAAGAGATTGTTCCGCATCGATTATCCCCCTATCACTCTGTCTGTAGGGCTTGGACTGTGATCTAGAAAGGGTCCTCCTACCTTGGTAGAGCCCTTATTTACCATTCAGGAAGAACGGACTCAAAAGTTGGAGATAAGAAGGATCAGAAACCTGGGCTGGAGACTGCCTCCTCGGTCCTTCTACATCTCCAGCTGCACAATGCTGGCCCACAGCAGCAGAAAGCTTTCTGTACCCTCTTGGTGCTTCTCTTCCAAGTCAGGAACCGGTTGCGATCCAACGAGCGGCGCTTCAAAAGATGGTCGGTTGTTTATCTGAGCTCAAAGTACAGCCAGCTTAGCTGGGAGGTTTAGATCCACAAAAGAGACTTCTTTTTTTCCTGCAGCATGGCTCTTCGAAGCGATGTAAGTGCTGCTGGCCCCGGTGAAACGCGCAGGAAGGAGACAAAACAAGGTGCCAGCAAACACAGCGCATCCCAGACTCCTGCCTTCGTGTCTCCTTGCTCTCAGCTGCACGGCCGACCCACACCGGCGATAACTGGAAGAGGACTTCCCACCGGCTCCGGGGAACGTGCCAGAGTGGAGCTAGTTTATATCCGCTTCCCCATCCCAAACTCGCCACCGCTTGCCCACGTGTCGGCTCTCTTTGCTCATAAAAATAAGGCCAGCTGGACACTTCTCTACCCAAACAACTGTGACAGCAGATTCCGCTGCGGTGCCAAACACACAGCCAACGGGACAAGTCTATGTGACCACTCCTGACCTTCTAGCGCAGCGAGACCGACAAGCCTCAAAGTTTTCTTTTTAATGAGAGATTAAGGCCAAACGAGGAGACGGTTCAGACTGCCTGGCTGGCGAGGTGGGAAGGTGGTTACGGTCTCTCTCAAGAGGGATGCGGGGAGTTTTAGACCCTACAGCAAATCAACGTGGTGGTGGGCTCGGGTGACCACCCGAGGCTCGGGGCAGAAGCATGAGCACAGAGATCAGCACGCGAGAGCTTACGTACAGCACAGAGAGGTCAAGAGCAGTGTTTTTTCCTCTGCTTTTTTTAACCACTGGACAACCGACCTCATGGAAAAAGATCTCCCAAGTACTCCTGCAGTGTTGCCAAACAGGCAGATAAGATTAGTCTAAACAACGTTTATTACTTCCCCCCCCCACCTCAAACACCCCAAAAGCCTGCAAGGGAACGTGCTTTTTTTTTTTTTTTTCCAAAAAAAAATACCACACTGCACTCATTTCAGGCACTACCTTCTTGTGTAACTGATCACGAGCCCACCCCGTGTTGGTTGCGATTGTTGATCACGATCACAACCCTGTGTTGGTTGAGAAACCGTGGTAGGAGATGGGGGAGAGGCAGGAGAGCAGGACCTCTGCCCCAGTCCTCAGCTTAGTACCCATTCCTCTCGGCAGACTGGGACAACTGGTTTAGCTTGTGGCTGTTCCCCATTTGAAGGGCACAGGATCAGCCCACCTCGGAGGTGCGTATCTTGCCCAGAGCTCTCAGGTCAAATAAGCTCTCACTGACAAAGGCGAGGATTTCTCTTTTTTTTAATGAAATTTGGAGGTTAGGAGCCCATTCAGAGCACTAACAACCGCCTCCAATATAAGACTGTGCGCTCACCGTGGAAGCATTCACTGCAGGTGGTGGCTTGTGGTGCTGAGTAACATCAACTGGCTACCAGCAGAAGTAGAACAGTTTATATTACCATACTCAAATCCTCGTAGCTTTTCAAAACAATACCATAAATAATTCCGCGGCAGCTTCACGAGGCAAAGATGAGGACAGAAAAACATGGCTGACGGAAAATAGTAGCAGAGCTATCAACTCTGGATCTCCTGCTCAGCGTGAATCGCCAAGAGGTCCTTCTTGGAAGCAGAAAAGCAGAATCTATAACTTTAGAGACTGGTGCTGCAGCAATCTCTGGGAAGAAACCTGCAGAACTAGCACAAAGCAACTGCCCAATATCAGTTCATCTCATCGCTAAAGTGCACCATCACCTGATGCCCAGGCTTCAGAGACTGGCACGGAAGGCAGTGAATCCGTGCCAAATCAAGCTGAAAACACCTACCCCATTTTGTCAAGCCTGTTTCCATTCTCTGGCTGTAGCGGGGGAATCTGCAGAGGGTGCAGAGTTGTGCGTCAGACCGGAGCGGAGACAGGGATACAAATTACCTTTAGGTGTCTAGTTTTTCCCCTTCAGACAAAGCTAAGCGTATTTGAAAGAACAAGCATTTTCACGTCGCTTATAGGTCAGAAGAAGGATCAACACACAGAGGGGAAGAGCCAGCTCAGAACGGTCACAGGGCGCTAAGTGGCTCATGAAATTCTAAGTAGCAAAACGTAAGGCAATCCAGAGAGGAGCTGAAAGTAAAAATAGCAGCTGCAGTTAAAAAAGAAAAATTAAGCAACGGCCAGGAGTGATCTGTTAAATCCTGGCTGGAGCTAAACGACGCTGCTTCATTCCTGTACTGGCTGCCACAATGTCTCATTATATCCATACATACACACACACTCTTCCATATGTTTGGGTACACACTAGGCATTTTGTTTTGCAAAACACTTAGGAGAAAGGTGAAACAGAAATACAAGATATCTGCAGATAACCGGGGCCAGAGATGAGAGGAAAAATGAGAACTGTGTATAAATATACAGAAGTTATTTGAGAAATCAAGGCTCTGAGCATATTGTATGCAAACTCTGCAGCTGTGACATTTGATTATTAAGAAACCAGAGTGAGTCAGTGCCGGCCTAATATTTCTGCAGATTTTAGCAATAAAATAAATGCCACGGTGCTTTCAGGTAAGAGCTCAGGCTCCCAGGTTCACAAGTTTCTATGGCTATTATCATCTAAGCAGGGCAGGACATTCACACTCTGTGCTTCCTCCCCTGTTTACGGCATCAAAGACCATGAATCTCCAGCTCTTGGCAGGCGTACGGGCTGATTAAAAACATACAAAATTTACACAAAGTGTTCTCATGACTTGGGAGCTCAAAACAGCGAGTCCTTCACAACTCCCCTTTGAAAAAAGCAGGAATAGACTAGGCAGAAAGTTCCCCTGAAGATATTAAATCCCAGAGGGAAGGGCAAAGTAGCAAAGCGGTGCCAGCAGAGTTACTGAAACCATAAACAGCTCAAAACATATTGTCTAGGAGAAAGCAAAAATGGAAGCAAACATCTAGCAGAGGAGTGCTTGGGGTCCTCATGAGCACGCAGGGATATTTACATTAATTGCCAAAAGCATAAAGAGCAGCAGCGTTCACCAGCTTCAGAAAGCATCTGGGTGTTTTTCAGGAGTTGGTTTTGTTCTAACCAACTGCTCAAAAGTTCAGGAGGTTTGTTTCAACTCTGCAGATTTGGGTGTTTAGGGATCACAAGCCGAGTTAGTTCATCCCAATGGGAGCACTCAAGCCCAGAGCCAACATGGGAGCCCTTTAACTGCTTCTGTTTAGATTCGTGATCTTCTAGGATGTGCATTGCCATTTTTATTGTACATATTTTATTGAACATAGCTCTTGCTCATCCCGTACCAATATGGGATGGAATTCGACAAAGGCAAATGTAGGGGTGCTGCACCTGGAAAGGAGTAACACCAGTACAGGTTGGGGGCTGACCTGCTGAAGGGCAGCTCTGGGGAAAGACCTGGGAGTCCTGGTGGACAACAGGTTGACCATGAGCTACCAATGTGTCCTTGTGGCCAAGAAGACCAATGGCATCCTGGAGGGCATCAGGAAGAGTGTGACCAGCAGGTGGAGGGAGGTCATTCTCCCCCTCTGCTCTGCCCTGGGGAGGCCCCAGCTGGAGCACTGGGACCAGTTCT
>JAOXJM010000001.1:1402184-1414982 GCA_026413425.1 Tringa solitaria
AAAGACTGGCCCCATCCTCCTGACACCCACCCTTTAAGTATTTGTAGGCATTGATCAGATCCCCCTTCAGTCTTCTCCAGACTAAAAAGACCCGAGTCCCTCAGCCTTTCCTCATCAGAGACATGTTCTAGAACCTGAATCATCTTTGTAGCCCTGATGGGGCTGATGATCCTTAAAATGATCCTAGCTGGAGTTGACTGTACAATTTGAGGAAGACATCCAGTCAGAAAGGACTAGCAAGAAAGACCATGTATGGAGCCATAACACAGGAGCATAACGCCCTGGGCTTCTTTGGGATAACTGGAGAGGGAGAGGGTCCTTACAATATGGTTGCACTGGTCTCCTTTGCCCCGATGCCGGAGTCTCTCAGAAGAGTTCACTACAAGCTGCTCACCTGGCATGAACAAGGTGGAAATAATCAGGAACCTTGTGCTCTCAGCCAGCCACCGAGCCAGAAGTCATGGAATTCACTGCACTGACATTTAAAACCAGTCATGGGGGGAACCAGAGGCATATCCAGAAGCATCGAAGGCGACAGCAAAGAGTAGTTTCCACGGCCATACATCTGTCTCTTAGATAAACCTCTAGATGTAATATTTGCATTGCTACAGCTTCCATCAAGAGAAGTTTGTTACCATGGCAATTGTACGTACTGGTAGGAACAGAGTATTTAATGTACGAATAATAATCAAACTTCTCAAATAAGCAAGAAATTTCAAGTGTGTTTTGAGTGAAACATCAGAAGGAGAAAACACAATCATTTCTTTTTCCAGTTGGGTACAGTTGGTTTCCTCTTTGCAAGGATTCAAGAAGTGTCGAAACGCTTCTGAAAGAGAAACCGTGGTTGTAAAACCACAGAATTGAGAGCGTGACCCCAAACGTGTGCTAGACCTGACACCCAGCCGAAGATTTAACTGCGTTTTGGGGGCTGTGCCCCAT
Source organism: Tringa solitaria (assembly GCA_026413425.1). Classification (NCBI taxonomy): domain Eukaryota; kingdom Metazoa; phylum Chordata; class Aves; order Charadriiformes; family Scolopacidae; genus Tringa; species Tringa solitaria. The sequence continues at coordinate 1,403,124 of JAOXJM010000001.1, forward strand.
CACAGGTTTTACAAGAACGTACCAGGTCTGTTAAAAGCAAAATGCCTTTCACACGTTTGTGCAGTCAGAATATTTTACTAATTTAGACTTCCTCAAGACCTGCATTATTTTAAGATGCGGCCTTTTGCCTCAACTGAAGCTTGTTTTAGGTTTCTATAGACTTTACTGAAACACTTTTTTACTCCAAGAAACCTACACAGTCATTTAGAAAGTGCAAGCATGTCAAGCCACCTCAGCAACAGCGACATAAAACCCCCAAACGTACAAACAACCATCTCCCCTGGCTGTAAAGCCCTTGGGACGTGACATGTTTGTAGTCAAAGCAGACAGATGCAGAGGAGGTCAGCAGCTGAATTTTGGCATGAATTTTTATTTAGGAAAAAAAAATAAATCATCTAGGAGTACCTCAAGTTCTTGACTTTAAACAAGATAAAGAGTTTAAGGAGAAAGCGTCAAAGCAAGTATTTTCATTCTGGTAAATCCAGAGTTATATTCTGTTGAACATCAGTTTAATTTTAAGATCAGTTACCAGTTCTGGAACCAGAGTCCCCATCCTCTTTGCTCCCCTTCAGCAGGATCCTTTCTTGCCCTCCAGAGATGCTGAATTGGGCCCCAGAGAGTCACAGAGGGGATGCTGATGCCCTGCGCCGGCTCGAGCTACATCATAACACTGAATTGATAAAGTGTTAAATATGGGAATCCTAAGAATTGTTTTAATAAACACTTCACTCCAGGATGTCTCTTCAACAAAAATCCTGAAGTTCTCTCTAAAAGAGGCTTCACACAAACAAAGTCAAGCTTGAACTATTAAAACACCGAGTGGGAAAGAAGCACATTTAAAGTCCTGTCTAGGATCCCACTCCCTTGGCATCAGGGTAACATATCACGACAGCTCTCCATGGCCTGCCAGGAACATAATTCAGTGGAATTTTTCCTTTTTTTTTTTATGTGTGTGTGTGCGTACAGGCACAACAGAGGTGAGGCTCACCAGGAAGTGCTGGTTTAGCACAAAAAAACCCAACCCTGGCAACACCCCAAGAACTGGTCCATGTGATAAGCATATGCGATGAGAGCAAGACGGTTAGTGGCTCGAGCTGCCTTTTTTAAACAAGCACAAAAGAGTTTGGCAACAAGACTGGAAAGATAGCTGTGGGGCACCTACTTAGATGTACTGCCTCCGCTCGCTTTAGAACCGGATCCATGGAAGAGGTTTGCTTTGCTGACCTTTGCTATAAACCTAACGGAGCCGGCAGCTGGAACAGAGCACCTGAAACGTCGGAGCAGAAACAAAAGGCAGAGCTTTTCCATAAGCACCTCTTCCACCAAGGATACCCAGTTATCTATAGCGTAGCATTGTTTTTGCAGAGTTCCTTCCAACCCTACAGCAGCAGACGCGAGAGTACGTGGAAATACTCAGTGATGTATTTTTTGCTCGCTGAGGTCACACCTGCACTGGGGTTTGGGTTTTTTTTAAAGGATTTTGGAAACCAGAGTCTTCAGAATTGAGCCAGCAACAACTATTTGAAATGCCAGCTAAAGCAAGCTGTGCTTAAACTGAGAGTAAGACTCAGAACCCAGAGCAAGCATTGAAGTGGACAGTGATGGTGAAAATTAAGCAGCCCTGGTCCTCACAAAACTTCGTCAGCTTTATGCATTCAACAAAAATTAATGTCCTGAGCTTATGTGCTTAACATCAAAAATCCTAGTAGCGAACTGCCACCCATCTGGGTGTTTTCTGTACCAACCACAACAGCAATAAGGTCTCTCAAAGACATTTTGGAAAATATTTCTCCCTCTGAAGAATAGGGCACAACTGACATTTGCTTGTTATACAATACTTTGCCACTTGAGCCAGAAGCTCCAGCATTTCTGAGCCTTCCTGGAGAAGGGTTGTTATCTGCCAGTCCTCAAAGAAACGAGCTTTAGAAAGCACTGGTGTTTCTACAGCATGGGTGTAGGAAATAAAAGCAAACCGAATTTGCAAATTAAGCTAGAGATTAGTACAATTCCCTTGACCTCAAGTAACACAAGGGAAAAGTCATTGTGTGGCTTCAATCCAGATTTCCCACCACCCACAATGGCCCAGTCTGAAGTAACACATGATGCCCCACCACACACAGGTGTTTGTTTCAAGGTGGATCACACACCGAGGCACCTGTGGATTTCTGTTTCTTTCAAACCACTTTATTAGAAATATGTTTTCTCAAGAACAAGTTAAATTCTGCTCTTCTGCTGATTCCCAGGTTCAGCAGACGACGCACAGACCGGCTGCATTACCAGGTGGTAAATCATCAAGGATGAACATCACCCTTGAGGCTGTCTACATCTTACCTATGCAAAGGGGATTGAACCTATATGTCCATTAACAAAATGTTGTAATTAATAAGTCTGTTGATACAGCACCCACACCTTCTAAGGGCACATCTGAAAGCAGTGACGTGGAACCAGAGGGCAGAGCGCCTTTTATAGATCGCTTGCAAAACCATGAGGATCAGATTTGTCCTCTTCTCCGTGCTAGAGCAAGGAGTCCTGCCAGAGCCTGCCAGAACTTCTGGAGGGATCAGATTTGCTTCTCCCCTCCTCAGTTTTGTTAAAAAGGTATCTCAGGATGTTTTAAAGGAACCACTCAGACAGGATTCTACACACAATGTGGGGTTTTGGCGGTTTTTAACCCAAAACAAGTGACCTGAAGAACAGAGCAAGAGATGATTTTACTCAATATCCGAATCACAGAACTCGTGAAGTTACAGCAACCATGACCATAGTTTCCAACACAGACCATATGCTGTTTTCCCTCATACCAAAGCATAAAGAAAAAAATAGGAAAAAAAAAGTGATTTTGGAACAAGACCTTGGTTACCCAAAGCCACTGAAGCTAACAGACACTGTTTTCTTTCTTTCTAGGTCACCTGCAAAATAAAGAAAAAACACCAAACAGTCCCACGTACCAGGAAACTGCAGTTCAGTTTTGCAAAAAGGTTTAAGAGCTTCCTAAGTGTCACAAATTTGCACCCACAAACACCTATGACAATCCAACACGTCACTGTCATCGCTATTAAAGCAATTATCCCCTTTATTCTTACTATATAATGAGGGCGATGGGGACCTGTAGCCTATTCAGTGCTTCCTTGGTAGATCCCATAAATAGATCCATCATCCCAAGTGCTGGCTGTAAACAAGATGCACAAGGCACGTGGTTTTGCCCCAGCTTTGTTCTGTCGAGTCCATCTGGCCACCTGTATTTAAAGGTTTAATTTATAAAGATGAGTCTGTCACTCAGCTTTCTACCTACTCCAAAGTCAGGTTGGCTTCTACTGTACATACCTTCCTCAAGAAAATACTGATAAATGTTTCCAAGTTCAGACAGAGGGCCAATACGTGCTGTTTCCCATCCATCAAACCACTAACTCAAGCTGCAAACATGGCACAGCTTTGGCAGTTCATCACCAAAGCACCTGGATATGTTCACTTCTTCATCAGGAAAACTAAGTAATCAGGCTGGTGCTAACGTTAGCCTCAGCAATTCCTCTTGCATCCCTCTCCTACCATCAGCTTTTGCATCAAGAAGTTAAATACTCGCCTGCAAAAGAGTCTTTTTAAAAGCTTCGAGCGCTTCCGAGGGGTTTTTTGGCTTTTCCCAAGGGATTAACTGCACAGGATTTTCCTGAAGTTTAAGGTATAAAGATACATTGTGTTCGAGAGGAAGACATGAAAGAGCCATACTTGGAGACTAACAATGATCCCCACGCCAGCTTCCTCGCCCAACGGAAAGGCAAGCTTTAGGGACGAGGCAGAAAGGTTGCCAAGGAAGGAGCCTAACAAAGGGTTTGGGGCTTTGTTTGGAGATGTGAATGCACCCGCGGGCCTGAGCTCGCCAGCCACCAACAAAACCGCAGCGAGGCAGAGCCGGGGTGGCACCGGTGCCCAGAACGGAGGCTGCCCTCACCCTGGGACACCCGCCACGCTGCATTCAGTCATGTCAAATACCTTTTTTTTTTAAAACACTTTCTAGGCTTTGAAGACCAGACCTTCGCTCAGCAGCTGCACCAGAAGGAAAAGCCAAGTTGTCCGGGCTATTTCTCAAGCGCCGTGGCTTTCCCCAGCTCTGCCAAGCCTCCAATCTCAGCAGCTCGCAGGAAGGCAGGGGTTTATTAAAGCCACTCTGGCACAAGCGACATCACCACAATCAGAGGAAGGGAAAAAGGTAGTTTTTGTTTTGTTTTTTTTTTTTTTTTTTTTAATAGCACGACCAGCAGAACAGCAGAGGGTGTTGCTGAAACACAGGAACACCCAGTCCTCGTGGCTGTGGTCGGGCAGTTTCCTCTGAAAGCTCCTCTGGACCGTACAGATGGAAGGGCTGGAGAGAGACCGGGAAACTTCCCTGGAAGGGTTTGGAAGGTGCTCTCACAACTGCCCAACTTAAAGCCCTTTGAAGAAAAGCTTCCCACCCAGCAGGAGCATCAAATCCACATTGAGAGAGGAAGCAGGAGAGAGGAGCAAGTTTGCACCTGCTGGAGTCAGGAGCTCCCCATCACCCAGCCCTTCTGCTTCTGATCCGAGAGCTTGTTCTAGCACATCTGCTCAGGCTTAATTATCCCCCTTCCCTCTCAACTCCCTAACGAGAGGCACATCAGTTATCTGATGACGGAGCCCAGGGGAGTTTTTACAAATTAGCCATCCCAATTTATGGCCATGTCTTTCTGATAGCTGCAGGAAGAACGCTTGCCTCAAGGTTTCCTGCAGGAATAACAAAACCTGAAGTTTGTTATGCGGATCAAATTTAAAAAAAAAAAAAAGCCATCAATTTAAAACTAAACTTTGTAATCCAGTTTTGCATAAATCACCGTAAAACAAGCCACACTATCGATATAAAAGCTATTGTTAGACCACTGCTATTCCCAGCTTTTAGACTGCTATTGAGCTTTTGAGAACGAAGGCAGTGCTTTCTTATAATTAGTTAAATTCAGCCGAAACAGAAGATTCCTTGACATCATCTGTTTGGATCACCATTAGAGAAGGGACAAAGGAACACTACTGCAACTGCACTAAAAACTAATTAACACAGTTTAGTCGTTAGCGGGTGCAGCTGCCTGAAAAGTGGGATTTTGTCACCGAGTTTGAAGTATCTCCTCCTTCAGAGATGAGCTGAAAAAAAAAACAAACCCAAACCCAAAGCTTACACCACTACAGAACAAAAAGCCTCGTGCTGACCCCCGCCAGATGCTCTGAATTACAGGTGACCTCCGGCAGACCCAGCGAGAATTTCAAAGACACACATTTATCACAGCCTTCTTTAATAAATCAGAATTAAGCAGACTTAACAAACTTGAAGCCATTTTGGATGACAATATTACTAAGCCACAGAAAACCCCCAATTAACCAGCATGCTACCGCAAATAAATAGAATCCCGAAACAACCGAGGAAGTTAAAATAAAGGACAGCTTGGAACTGCAAGAACCAGCAGGCTGCTCCCAGCAGCCTTGAAATTTTCCCTCGTACTGTCAGAGAGACTTATTTTCCCCCCTCTTTACTCATCTCTGCCATCCTGACAATTTTAGCAGAGATGTGGGGCTCAATAGAAAGGAGGTGGGAACAGTCTCCACTTCAGATGTAATTTAAGGTTAATGAGAAAAGCACTTTTCCCCTTCCCTCTGACTCCAAGCTGTTCCCATCCCCAAACCAGCACAGATCTTGACAGCAACTAGTGTTCAGCAATTAATGGTTTTGGGGCTACTGAGGCCAAGGTGGGCAACCAAAAACTGGACAGGCTTCTCCTCTTGGCCACCTGGAACCACTGTCAACCCAGGCGGGACTCAAGCCCATGATGTGCAGGATGAAAAGCTCCATATCCTCAGCAAACTGTTAATGCTCTTCCCTAAAACTCCCTCTCTGCTTCACATGGACTTTGCAAACAAATCTCAGCAGCGTAATTTGTGATTAAAAAGGAAAAGCAGGTGGGGATTTCACCCCTCATCCTCAGCAGATGCAAGACAGGTTGTAGGGCACAGCCCAAGCAGACAGCCCAGAAACAGGGACCGGGCAGAAGGCTGGATACAAAGCCTCACACTTCTGGCTCATGTGCTAAATTTAGTCCAGTCTGGTAATGACCTAAAAACAGTTGATGTGGGTTTCTGTGACGCATGTGGCAGCCTGGTCAGCTCCATTCAGCTCCTGAGAGCAGAACGTGCACGTTGCAAAGTCCTGCTGCCTTTTGGGTGAAAACAGGAGAAACCAAATGGTGAAAAGCAGTTATTGATTCAGGCCTATGTACAATGGCTTTGGCTGAGCCAAGCAGTTTCAGCTTCTGATCTATCCTTTATCTTGCCCAAGAATTAGGGGAACATTCTCCCCCCTCCCCATCCTGGGTGTTTTACACACTCTTGACCACAATTTTGGTGTCTTAAAGAAAATGAGCAAGAGAAAACTAACACCCATGACAAGTCACACTTACTCACAGAAGCACACAACCTGCCAGCTCAGGACCCTCTTTCCTTTAGGGGTCTTTTCTCCTGTTTGAAGCTCCTCGTGAAGGAGAGTAAAAAGGCTTCAGCACGAAACAATTCAGCATACAAGTGACTGCACAGCCTTTCCCTGGGTGCTCAGCAACAGATCCTCAGCTGCTATTTGACATAACATGAAACCTACAGAGGATTATGAAGCTCACCTGTCTCAAAACTCGCTTCTTGTGCCTTCCAAACCTGCAGAAAACTGGTGGGAGAGAGTTGTACGCAGAACACCCTGAAGTGCCCTAATTATTCCAAACTTCAGGTAGCAGCGAAGAAACCTGTGACTTTGGAAGCCACCGAGAGGCACAGAGGACAATTTAAGGACTCATTTGCTACCGAGCTGTACGTATTCTGAGACTCTTTAAAAAAACTCACATTAATGCAACTCCTGACCCTGAAGAATCCTGTTGCACCCCAGTCACATCGAGCAGGAAGCCCTCGCCAACAGATAAACTGAAGTCCAAAGGAAAAAAAAAGGAAACTACATCAAATGCAATATTCACCAGTGGAGGACTAAAAACGTTTGGTGCTAACAAGACAGAGATGCTGGTTCAGGCTCAAACCAGCCAGATATAACTTAAGCTGTCCTCATACACGATCCCCACTTACACAATCAACTCCAGAGGTGGTTAAAGGAGGAAATTAATGGAGGAAAAATTAATGGTGGAAACCAGTTTGTGAAGCCCCAAAGCCACGTGCACAACGTTGAGAAGAGGCACCAGCAGCACCTGGGCTCTCGAAGCATCTCTGCACAACAGCCTCAAATAGCCTCTACTGAACCCCCATACAGACAACAACCCCAGAAAAAGCATTTCTTGCTATGACTAAACATGTAAATCTTTGCTTAACCCCCAATCTTTTTCTGACGCATCACGGTGAAGTGATGAAAGATTTATTTTTCCTTTTTATAATGAACTGACGTTTAAAAAACTACAGCGGGTCAGTCCGAAAGGATAAATTTTCAGTGAGAAGTCACTGTCAAGGTGAGTCAAGGGACCACACCTGAGGATCTGCACAAATGGACGTGTGTCTGCAGGAACTCATGCGAAGCAGCACAGGGAGAGGAGCTCCCACGTTGGCATTTGATCGTTCCGAATCCTAACGCAAGAATCTAATCCTCTAGCTTTGACGTACGCCAAGAATCAAACACACCCCTCTCCTAAACAATCCATACTCTAAATCTGTAAAATTGAGTTTAGCAACGGAGGACGGGCAGATGGTTTAATCCTCCAGTGGTCAATAAGCCTTGCAGGACTGAATACCAAGTTCATTTCACTGGGTCAGCAATTTTTTTTTATTTCTTTCAGAGCTTACACACATTTGTGGAATGCTTTTAAATGCAAAATAGCACTTTCTGAGATGGATGCAAGGGCTTAACATTATGAGTACATTATTGCTAATCATTTCAATTTTACAACATTTTTTTGTTTCATTTGGCAAGATGTAGATCTCAATATTATGATGGGGAAATTCAAGCAGTGACCGACAATTAAGGTGGGGTTCACAGTTTAAATGACTTGCTGAAGCTACGGGACTATATTTCTTCAGTCTTAACCACAAGCAGTGTTTTGAGATCCCCCCCTCGCCCCAGCTGCTAGTGCTGTGGCTCTTTCTCTACATGTAAAACACATGGCTTTTTCTTTCTGCAAAGTTAGCAGGGCATGGCTATTTATTTACTGGTGAAACCTCCTCCTTCTTGATCCAAACAAGGCAAGTATTTAAACTTACCTTTTCAGGGCAACCTTCTGGTCACACTGCCAACCTCAAACAAAAGAAAACGTGGCAGAAACCGTGAAGTAATATAAAAAAAAAAAAATCTGGATTATGACTAATTTGTAACTTTCTCAGCAGCTGCAAGCAAGCCAGAATCTGTTTAAATCCAAGACCTTGGAGCTTTACACAAAACGCACGAGTCCATTATGATGTCCCCAACTTTTTTTAAAAAGCTGTAAGCTCACTCGCAGGGCACAGTCGCTCCTATCAGCCACGAGAAAGGGTGAGTTAACACCTCCCCGCATACCTTCCCTTTCAAGGAACGCAGAATCCGGTACTGAGTTACAAGGATCTGATTTCTGACATCTCAACTTTTCAGCCCAGCGCCATCTCCCCCCTTCCCCGCCCCAGTCTCTCAAAGCCACATTCTCCTCTCGGGATCTAAGCTTACCCCAATAACCGTGCACGGATTCCTCCCCTAGGCCAGGAATATTAAGTTACCTATGATGCCAGGCCCGTTAAACAAAACGCCGATCGTTTAGCTTCCTAATTTTCACTGCTTCCCTTGTTTCACAACTGACACAGTGGCAGGTTGAAAGCTTCAAAAGAAAAAAAAATAAATAAAACAAAACAAAGTAGGAGGTGGCTCCAGTAGCACCAAGGAGTAAGTCAGTATAACCGTGCTGAGTCACATCATGGTTAGATTTGACATTTCCAGGAGAAGTGCTTCACTCCTAGAAGGGTTGTTTCTTTATTTCAGCCTTGTTTACTTTACAATCCTGTCAGACAAATTAAGAGGATTACAAAGCAAGGCCATCCCCAAAAACTTGCGTGGAAATCAGCCCGCGACACACCGTTCTTCTCCAAGCAAACTGCAACTGCCGCCGCCAAGCGCGAAGTAGATGCCTCCAAGAAGTATCACAACACACTGTCATGGAGGATTCCTCCCAGGTACCACCGACACGGACGCATCTCTCACCCAGAACAGAAGCTCAACAGGAAAATAGCCTGGTTATTTGGAGGTTTAAAACTTGCCTTGCTGCTACATGAAACCAGCACTCTGCACACATTCATATTCAGCTGCGTTGGCTTTGAAGATTTGAGGGGGAAGGTCAGTGAGTTTGAATTAATGGTATTAGACGGAAGAAAAACATAACCGGTTTCATTTGCCTTCAGCAGAAAGGAGGGTGTAACAGAGCGTTAGCTTCCACCAGCTTCCCCTGATGAAGAAGCTTTCATTGAATGTATCATCAGGGAGAAACCTCTCCCCACCTCGAAAAAGAAAGAAAAAGAAATAAAACCAAACCAACTTTCCCTGAACAAAAATGCTTGGGAACAGCCAGGACACGAAGGCAAGTTTTGGACTTCACCTATCATCAACTCCATGCCACGTTCGGCTCCTCCAGGTTTCAAAGCATCAGGTTCTTCTCAGTGCAGATCTCCCGAGGCTGACACTGGGTTTAGAGAAAAGCCAACACTCCCCTTCCCCAAATGCATTTGAAAGCCAAACCTGCTTCTTTTCAAAATATAAAAAGAACTGGCTTCAAACCATTCACACTTGACTGAGCAAGACTTAAAGAAGCGGCTTCATTTGCCCCTAAAATCAAGATGAGTCTTGACTCTTCAACCATGTCCACAGCGGTGATCGAATAGCTTCGTAGCACAGTTTTAAAATGCCACTGCAATCTAGAAACACCTTTAAGAGAGAAATGCTTTTCAATCTCTGGTCAGACCTCAGCAGACAACCTGGGTTTATCTTATCATCCAGTTGAAAAACTGCAAAGGAAGGGGTGTCTCATGGGATGTTCACTCCTGCCCCAACGTGTCGCTTCGCAGCTCCGGAGCACGCCTGGTCCTGCCACCGCCGAGCCAAAACAACACAGCACAGCCCACCGAGAAACGCCAAAATGCTTAAGTTAATAATTTATCAATCTTTTCAACTTTGCATCTAATAATCTACCACACCGGAGGTTAATCAGGGACACACAGGCCTGATTTGGTACCACATGCTGATTTTTAGCTTTTTTAGGGGATATGCTTGATAACTCTGTAATTATCTGATCCTACCCTAAACCCTGTTCGGTTTTAAGTCAAAATCTCAGGCTTTATGACCCGACAGAGCGTCTCTCTCCAGTGCAAACACACTTAAGCTTACCTTTCAATGTCATACCTTGCTCAGGGGCCAGGAGCAGGCAGACTGGCCACTATTCATCCTCTCTCAATACCGTTCATTCATTATGCATACCACTACCTCATCCCCTCTTGTTCACCTCCGTTCCAATATAGTCTGTCCCAATACAGTCATTATAAAAGGTCCACAGACGACTGACTAGAAACAATCAGCTGTTAAACACGGAGAGAACCCAGGCAGTTGGGAAGGCAGCAATGATTTGCACATCTATAATTTACATGCCGAGTCCCCCACCACCGCTCTCGCAGGAGAGAGCGCTCAAGGCCAGGTGAAAAAGCCCACTGGAATTTGGAAATAATGCAAAATTTATCTAACAATCAACTGTCAGCTTTTAACCTCAACCTTTCACAGGGGATGACAAATGCCTCCAGGGTTAAGCTCCCCTAAAGGGCAGCAACTGTCATAAACGCAGACTCTTCCTAACGAAGACATTAACACAAATTTGAAACATTCATTTTTAAGGCAGCATCACAAAAAAATATCGAAGCCAGCTACAGCCAGAATGTTTCGGAATAATCCACCCAGACACTATTTGTACAATGTCAAAGAAAATATTACGCTTCTTTCTTCTAGCATTTAGCCCAAGAAGAGCACACACCAGAGAAATGCAATCATTTCTGGAAAGCAGCATTTGACCGTCTGAAAATGATCAAAAAATCCCTTCCTCACACTGAGTCGCTAATATCTGGAAGTCTACACCACCTCCTGTACGTGGATCATGCAGAGTATGCAGACGTGCTCTGTAATTTGCAGTTTAAAAGGGATTAGAGTCAACAGACCACCATCACCTCAGTTCAAAAACGATGCCCCCAGATCCACCCCTCCACCTGATGTGAAACACCTAATGCCAAGAAAATGGACTGTGAGCGATTCTGCTTCTCTTGGAAGGCTGAATCAATTTGCTTCAGGGAATAAGCCAAATGATTTAAGACTACAGGACAGCTCTTGGAAGCTGCTACAAAAAAAAAAAAAAACCAACCCAAAAAAACAACCCACCCTCAAAAATAGTATCTTAGTCCTGAATCCAGTATCAGACCCAGTTTGCCAAGAATCACTAATGGCTACACAAGCCCAAGAGGCAACAAAATCACCTTTTTCCAAGAGGCTAAATGCACCCTCAGTCTCAGACGGATCATTATCAGAGAGGATGAGGAACTGGAAGAAGATGGAGACCAAAGATGAGGATTTAGAGGCAAGCAGTGAGAAGGCCAAAGGGACTGAGGTGGGACAAGGAGAGCCTGGCAGAGACCAAGCAGAGATTGCCTTAGTGATGATTTTCTGTATGAATACATAAAGGGAGGGTGTCAAGAGGATGGGGCTGGTCTTTTTTCAGTGGTACATCAGGGACAGGACAAGAGGAAACGGGCACAAAATTGAACATTAGATGTTCCACCTCAACATGAGGAGGAACTTCTTTGCTGTGAGGGTGGCAGAGCCCTGGAAGAGGC
>JAOXJM010000001.1:1459071-1470109 GCA_026413425.1 Tringa solitaria
ATGATCCCAAGGGTCTCTTCCAACCTAAATGATTCTGTGATTCTGTGATCATCGCCTTTGGGCAGCTCACAAGGGCAGAGATTGGGGTTCTTCGGTTATAAGAGCATGTGTCACCTAGTTTGGAGATCGTTAACTCTTTCTTTTTGGAGATTGCAACTCTTTTTGGGAAACTGTAGGCCTGCTAAAGGTGTTTCCCAGGCAGGTGGGTGACTGGAAAGCAGGAAGGCCTCTTCTTTTACCTGTATCCTAAAGGAACACCTCTCTGAAAGGAGGCCAGCAACTGAGCTTTCCATGTTCATGTGATTCCTGGAGCAGGGCTGTGCTGAGTCGGCGGAATGCAACATGTCTTTTTATGGTGTGGGTTTAGTTTTAAAAACATTTTAGCTGGAAACTAAGTATGGTTCTATACTAATCTATTAACACTTTGCCCCACTCCTAAAATTGATTTATTGGGGTAGAATTCATGTAAAATTTGTGTAAAAGCACTCTAAGGTGGCAGATACTTGGTTTTGGATAAGACGTGACCTTCAGCAACGCGATTTCCTCCCCTTGGCTATCAGGAGTCTGGGGTGACCGGCTCAGGCAGTGACACTTTTGTTACCAGCCCCATCTCACTCTTTGATTCTCCAGCTGGGAATCTGGACAGTCAAATCCCAGTTTTCCTGGCAGCATCACTCCTCAGCACCTTCTGGTGTTCCAGTTCGGTCCATGCCCCACGTAACTCCCCTCTTCCCCTTTTCCCATCCAGGCCGGCTGCATGTACGTTCACGGAGGGGTGGTCAACATCCACGAAAACAAACGGACTGGCTCTCTCTTTAAAATGTGGCTGGTGGTACCCAGCTTGCTGGAACTGTCGTGGGAGAAGCTCCTGGAATATTTCCCTCATCTAGCAACCCTCTCCCGATCTCAGCTTTTGCACCTTGGACTGACGCAGGGACTCGTTGAGCGGCTAAAATGAGAACATCTCACGCTTCTGTCCAAGACACACTACGTTCAAGAAGCCCCCTCCTGCCCCCTATTTATGGATACCGTTGGATGGTCTTGCTAAGAACATGGAGGAACCTGCTCAACGCCTTACTCAGCTAATACATCGATGCCTTTCTGGAAATTTTTACTTTTAAGTTGTTGGAAGTCTGCTTTTTATTTATGAATCTCCTAAATCACACCATTAATCAAAACTGCTCTCTGGGACTAATCCCTAACATTTGATGGCTAATATCCAGCCATCAAACTTGTCATCAGCACATGCTTGCGACTTAATTGGGGAGGGTGGGGGGAGCTTAACGAATGTCTGAGCCCACGCTTACAGGTGGCGTGTTCAACTTAGGTATTTTCACAAGATGTATCTCAACAGAGGACGCTCAACACAGAGCCACAGCCAACCTGGCCTTTTGCTTTGGACACCACTCATCCCCCCCCTGACGCCCACCTGAGCTCTCCTTCCATAAACCCAACGACCCCTGCTGCTTTGAAGGCTTTGCATGTGTTTCATGGGCACGTTCCCATCTCTTTGAGCTTCAGAAGACGGCTGGAACGTCGCATGGGGGGGCAAGAGGGCAAAGCTTTGCCTGTGCAGCTTTTCTGGTGCCGTGTTGCAGTGATTTGAAACAACCCCCCCCATGTCTGTGTTCCTCACCTTTTCATATTGAAAGGTTTGCTTAGAAGACTGGTTAAAAGTTGCCGCTTAATGGACTACTGTGTAGTTTACTCGGGGTGGTGAGGGGAGGGAAAAGGTTTTGCCAAATCTTTTTTAACCCTTTCTGCTCACGCTGCACCCAGAAGGAGCTAACTGCAGAAACTCACCCCTTAGATTTCAGAGCTGTCTTTGACCCCGCAGTATGTTCTACCCCATGCTCAGTCCTGGTTATCAACCTCTAACCCTAAGCTTTTTGTTTTCCTCCCTCCCACACACCACACCTTGGCCTTTTTCTAGTTTGCTTCATGTTCCTAGAGGACTGGGGGACGTTACTGTTGCGTGTGGTTTTACATATGAATCCTCAGAAACCCCTGGATCGCTCATCCCAGGAACCACAGCATCAAAAGAAGGGGAGAGGGAGCATCTCTCCATCTTGCTGCAAGCAGCGGTCACCTCTGCAAGGCAAGAGGGGAAGGGGTCTTGTCTGTCTCTTGTCTCATTGTGCTCCATATTCTGTGAAGTTTGCTCTAGAGACAAGTGGCCATTGAACTCTGAGCAGCTCCCCTTGGCTGGCATCAGGTTGTGGAAAACCCTTTTCATTTGAAGACCATTTTTAAGTGCCTTTTCTTTTTTTTTTTTTTCCAATCAGCTTTTCCCCTTCTGTCGTGAAAGGCAAAGGTTAGACTCTGGGGTTTTAGTTTCTTTTTAAGAGATTGCATTTATGTTTAAATAAACTATAGCACTGTCTTCATGTTGTTAATCTGAACAGCTGGTCGAGTCACTACCCCCCTTCTTAAGGGGCAGCTGCCCAGATGTTCAGCTGAAGTGTTACCACCCATCCCCACATTAAGCTTCCCCTGTTCTTGGGAATAGATTTCCCCCCTGCCTTCTGCAGTCCCAGTTGCTGCTTTTTTTCCTCCTAAGGCCCAGAGAAGTAAAGGGCATCACAGCTGAAGTATTCTCTGGTGCTTCGAACCACAGAAGATGGTGGCAGCTGCTCGTAGCTCCATGGTATCTGTCCCCGTTGTAGGACATGAAGCTCACAGGGCAGAGCTGGGTTTCACAGTCTCATCATCCCATTTCAGCCCCTTCCAAGCCCCTCGGTACAGGATCCTACTGCTCCCAGCTCAGGAGCTAACCCCAGACCCTGGTGGCACCAGGGTACCTGCTCTGCCACGCCTGGCTCATGGTGTCCTCTTCTGCAAGACCACTTTGGGCCAATAGGCCTTTTCTCCAGCTCCCTCTGCTGACCTGAGCTCAATAGCTCTTGCCTCTTTCTTGTGGAGGCTGAATGTCTGCACTTAATCTTTGCCTTCAGGCCTCCAGTTCTGCTGGGACCTCTGTACTGGAAGAGCCTGGTCATAGCATGTGCTGGTTCTTCTCTTACCTACTTTAAAGAGCATCTCCCATCATCACCAAGGCAATATTAGAACCCTCCAGGCCTGGATCTCTGATGAAGTAGATTCCTTAAGCTCTTATGTCTTCCTTGCTCTGACAGCCTTATGGGGGCAACCAGGAGCTTTTCCCCAGGGGAGAAGGTGGTGAGTGTTGATCTGGAGCACGTCTGGCCTTACTCTGGCTCCGTACTGACACCAGTGACACTGTCACTTAACCTTACCTTCAAATCTTGACATGGAAGATGTTCAACCACCCAGTCCTTGATGTCCCTGTGACACACCAACACACTGGTGGCCAACCCAAGCCTCTTCTACTGGCTGGGCCACTGAAGATGCAAGCCCAGAGCCCACCTGTGCCCTTTGGTGGTGGCCTAGAGCTGGTTTCATCCCTCCTACAGAGCTGTGCCATGTCCCCAGCACACAGGACTTAGAAGAGCATGGCTAAGAGAGCTACAAAATAAGGGACCAGGGACTTGATTTTGCTGATAAAAGCAAATAGAAACATTGTCCAGGGACCTCTCCCAGGATCCCAGGGT
The DNA here is from genome assembly GCA_026413425.1 of Tringa solitaria. Lineage (NCBI taxonomy): Eukaryota > Metazoa > Chordata > Aves > Charadriiformes > Scolopacidae > Tringa > Tringa solitaria. The sequence goes on from JAOXJM010000001.1 coordinate 1,462,641, forward strand.
GGCTGCTGCATGATGGGAACAAGATCTTGGAGGCCCTTCTGCTGCTCTTCCTAAAGAAGTGGCTTGTTTTAAGCACTGCAAAGCTCACAGCTCCTTTCTGAGGGTTTGCTCGCGTTGCTGCTCGTCTACTGCATGTTGAGTTTTTGAATGGTGGAAGCTGCTTGCTGGCTCACTGTGGCAGAGGCTTCGCTCTGGGATGTTGCTTGAAGGATATATGGCTCCAGGCTTTTCATACCTCATCTCCTGCTTGTCTTCACCTTCATCTGCAGCCCAGGTTCCTCCCTTTTAAGGACAAGTTAACTCCCTCCATGCAATTCCAGACATGAAGGCAAGAGAGCAGAGTGTTACCAGCTCTGCCAGGGAAGGGCCAGTTCCCCAAGGGAGAAGGAAAGGATTCATCATCTGCAACAACTGATGGAGGGAGAAGAGTTACGAGCATCCACAGTGATGCTCAAGATGGGGGTAGGACACACTGAGACAGAGAAAGCCATCTCAGAACAGGGTTTTGTGAGACAGCCCTGCTGCCTTCACCCCATGACTTACCCCAGCACCAAGCAGAACAGCTCAAGGCCATGTGGGACCTCTTCATGGGATGCATGCAGCCACCAGCAGCTACTGCTGGGCTTGCACTGGGAAAGGGACCTGCAACATCCATGCTTACCCAAACACGAAGGCTGGATCCACCACCAGAAGAAGTCCCAAGCGTCCCTCAACCCAGGGTAGATGTTTTCATCTTAGCCTCAGCTGAGATGTAGGAGAACCTGCTCGGCGCCATCATCTTCTGCGCTCCCATTCCACACCTCTTCCATCTCTTACTGCCCTGTACCTATCTATCTGCTGCCATCACCCAACTCCAGATGTCACCCAGGAACCTTCCCAGGCATCCATATTAACAGCAGCAGGATTGTCCCCACTGATGCTCCACTAGGAAAACAAAATAAGCTTGATAAGGTGGCATCATTAATTGCTAATGAGCAGCTGCCCTCCTTTGGGAAGGAGAAAGATCCCAGGCTGCTGCCCCCTGCCTTACTCTGGGATGTTTGAGGTCTAGTCCTGTTTCTCTGTTGACTGTGGGACCTACAGCACCCTCCTCCCTGGTTTTTATGCCCAAGTAGGTCCCCAAGGGGCTGGGGAGGGTGATGGGGTGCAGGAGCCACAATGCCTGTGTTTATGTATCTGTCAGTGTTTTGCTTTTGGGTTGGTTTGGGTTGTTTGGTTTTTTTTAAAGCTCTGCTAATAAATCAGTCCAAGGCACCTGCTTTGTCCTCTCACCTCACCCACTGGCATTTCCCTTCACAGAGGGAGATGAGCAGGTCCCTGGCATGTCACACCTCATACCCTGCATCAGCACCGGGATCATCCCTGACCCTTCTCAGGAGTTAAAGACCTCTGGAGCAAGGGTGACCCCAGGACAGTTGGGCAAGAGCAGGCTGGAAACAAGAGCTGGAGCTTAGGGAGGGTCATGGAGAAAGCTGGAGCCCACAGAGGTGGCTCTGTCCATGTGGCACGGTGGTGGATATCCCCTGCCACCTGTTCTGGTGCTGGGACAAAGGACATTGCTATCCTGCTCCATTCCCAGGGAAGCTGGCTCCAGCTGTGCCATCACAGGTGCCCAACACCCACCACAGCCATTCTTTGCAGACACCAAAGCAGCCATCACCCCAAGACCATCACTAACCTGGGTGGTGGGCACAGAGGGGCCCAAACAGGTAACCAGAGGCTCGTTTAAGGAGAAACAAGCTTGTTTCTGATCTGTACAAAACTGCTTTAATGACAAAACAGCTGAAAAAATACCTTTTGGTGCATTTCTAGTACCATCAAGAAGCCCTGTGTGATCCCCAGACCCAAATCCCTTCCAGGCCAGGGATCACCTACTACCTGGAAGGTCAAGCAGCTCTTCTCAGGCACTTTCTCCCAGTGCAACGTATCCCAAGGGAGGGGTCTGTCCTCGAGACCAGACAGAAATTCTCTTCAAGACCCTCCACTAGGGACAACTCTCCTTCCAACCACACAAGCATGGGCTGGAAATACCTCTGTGAAGTGCTCTGGTGTTGAGGCTCCTTCTTGGTTCAGGAGTGCTTCCATCACCACCACCCTTCTCATCACTGAAGCTCCACTGGCACCCCACTGGAGGTGCCAGGCAGCAGCAGGAGCTTCAGCACATGATGCTTCCAGACTGGATCCAGCCCAGCCAAGTCCCTGAGACACCAGATAACGCCTTGACGGGCGCTGAGCCCAACGAGAAGGTTGGAGAACGCAGAGTCCAAACCTCAGCAACCACTGGGCGATGGGGCGAAGAAATACACAGCCAGGAGGATGAAGTAGACCATCACCAGCACCGTGCCTAGACAGAGCAAGTTGGAGGAGGTTACTCCCTGGAGCAAGGAGGGAAGTTGCTCTTAAGACCTTCTGGTGTGGTCCGGACTATTCCACTGTAGAGGACTTTCATGGTCCTCAGCAAAACCTCAATTAAAAGGGGTTTAGAACTCCCTCTTAAGGGTGAAAGTGGTGTGATCCCCCTCGGAGCTGCTGCAGGGTGGCAGCTCCAGCACTTCCTAGATGGTCAACCAAGACCCCAGAATTGCTCAAGCCATCACATTGCCCAGGAGCTGCAGCAAGCAGATGACCCCGTGGTGCTCTCCAGGAGCTCCCCCATCCCATCAACACAGAGAAGGTGGGTACACCAAGTCCCACAGCAGCCTCACAGGTGGGCAGTCACCTTGGAAGTAGTCACATTTGCCATCCATGAAGATGTAGTTCATGAGCACCACACTGAACATGCTGGCATAGACATGGAGGTCGCTGAAGACAAGTGTGAAATTGGTGGGCTGCAAAGCAGAGAAGATTTGGGGTTTATGGCCAATCAGGACATCCCTGCACTGACTGGGGACTTGCATGTCACCCCTTAAACCCCCTCTGCCACACGTCCCTAGGGCTGGGGACAGCACCAGCTGAGGTAGGAGACATCTGACCCCACTTTCCCCTGCGCTGAGCAGAGGAGACACTGCGGCTGTCCCCTTGCCACCATGTTTCATGGAGTGCTGTGTGTCCCCAACCCCACTGCAGGAGGTCACCCAGGGGCTGTTCTGGGTCTACTCACGTAGAAGATGGTGAAGAGCACCAGGATGGGGATCTGGAGCATGCAGACCTGGACAGCAATGCAGTTCCCAATCTCGATGCTAGGGAGGACAGAGGACTTTAGAGCTGCTGAACTCCAGGCCTCCAGCAGCCCTTGGGTTGCTTAGCTCAGACTGAGAAAAGCCCACCTCGGGGAACCAACTGGTTCTGACCCCATTTTTTTGGGTGGGTTTAGGTCTTCTTGAGGGCAAGTTGGCAGGGATCTGACCCAGCAGTGGCATGAAGCTGGACAGCCCATCACTGACACCGAGGTACAGCTATGGGACTGGGACAGGGACCACACTGGAGGAGGACACCCCAAAACCCATCCTTTGAGCCATCTCACCTCAAACTGAGATTGTTCTGCAGGGCGAACTGGATGCCATTGACTATCTCTGGCAGCTCAGGCACCATCGCCAGCACAGTGACACCGATGAAGTACTGCAGGGGAAGAGGTGACATCAGCACATGCATGTGAGCTGATCCTGACCACATCCAAGCTGTGGGCAACCAAGCTCCTCAGTCCTTTGAGGATCTCAGCATCTTTCCCCCAGCTTTTGGAACTCAAAAGGGCGGGTTCTTATCCCTAGAGGGCACATCTTGGTCCCCTGGGTCACCCCAAGCCTGGTTCACCACCATTCCACACTCACCTGTGAGATGGTGGAGTTGGTGAGGATGGGGCTGATGTGCTCCGTGGCCAGGTCAGCACAGGCTGACATGCAGAGGGTGGAAAGCAGGAGGATAACCAGGGCCCGCCAGCGAGACCAGTGGACCACAGCGCTGTGGTGGTGGCCAGGCACTGGGGGAAGAGCAGAGACGTGGTAGGACGTCCCAGGGAGGTGAGAAGAGCCAGCCCTGCAGCTGGGACATCCCACATTTTGGGGACACTCACTGTGGCAGCCGCTGATGTGGATGTCGTAGATGTGCGAGTGAGTTTTCAGGGTGAAGAAGAGGCCGATGAGGTAGGCGGCGGGGAGAAGGAGGGACACGGTGTACACCAGGGGTCTGTGGGACACAGGTGACATGTTCAGTGCCACCAAGATCTGTCGTGGAGACCCCAGAGGGGTTCCCTGCGCTATTTGGGGATGGGGGTGCAGGATTGGAGCCCTTCAGAGTGACCAAAAGAGGGGGATCTGGGAGGAATGAGGAGCCACAGCCCAACCTGGGAGGTGCCACCCCACTGTGGGGACAGTGCTGTCCCCACCCCAGCAGACACTCACTGGACGTGACTGTAGTAGAGGGTGCCGTTGTTCTCCATCTGCAGAGAGAGAGCCTGTCAACGGGGCTGCAGGGGACAAGGGACAGCCCCACTGCCACCACCAAGAGCAGGAGCCAGGTGGGCTCGGAGCACCCCTGACCCCAAACTCCATCAGAAGTCCCTGTCCCCACTCACCAGGTCAAAGTGACAGTTGTGGCAGAGGTAGTGGCCCAGGGGGTTCTGGGTGACGTTGTGGCACTCGCCGCAGACCAGCTTCCCGTACACCTTGGAGAAGAGCGTCGGGGCAAAGACACCTGTGGGGATGGAGGGACATGGAGTGGGCGTCCATGCTGGTGGAAACCTCCCCAAACCTGGGGACACCCCTGTCCCCAACTCACCTCCCACAGAGAGGAAGAGCAGGGCCGAGCTGACGCCCGCCGAGCGGCTGTTGAACCGTTGCTCCTGGTGCCGGATGCCCCCAATGACCATGCACAGACCCTTGGGGATGGAGAAAACCCCCCCAAGAAATCTCCATCAACATCTCTGCTCGCAGCATCCTCCCAGGTCTCCGCAGAGACCAGGCACCTTCATGCCATGAATGTGCCACCCCGTGGGCTCACCGGGACAAAGAGGACACAGCCCACCAGCGTCCCTGTCAACGCTGACTTGACAATCTCAGCGTAGCAGCGGTTGCCCTCACGTGTCCCCTTGATGAGGGCCGTGATGTAGAAGGTGAGCTCCGTGATGGAGCCAAACGTGGCGTTCACCACAGCTCCCACCGCAAAGTTGCTCTGGGCTGAGATGCTGGAGGAGGAAGAGGAGAAGGAGGGTGTCAGGAGGGCTGGCACGCGTCGCCACCTTGCCACCAAGTGTCCCCACCATCATCACCGCTCACCTGGCGATGGCCATCCCGATGTAGTAGGAGAGAGGCATGATGGAGAGCAGGGCCAACGTGAACTTGACGGGGGAGCTGGTCAGGAGGTTGTGGCTGTCCACGTAGCCCAGCACCAGTGTCACCAGCACCAAGGGCAGCAGGTCTGGGGTGGCCGGTCAAGGAGATGACAAAGGTGGATGGGATTTGGGGCCAACCCCCCCACCCCGGGTCCCCTGCAGCCCACGGAAGGATACTGACAGCGAAGACGTTGATGCCATCCACGGCGTATTTGTAGTAGTAGGGGTTGACGGCCCGGTAGCAACAGAGGATCACCTCCCCCTCCAGTGGTACCTCCGTCTGTGGAGGGACAAGTGGGTGACACTGCTCCAAGCGCTGTCCCCACCCCCCCAAAAAAAAAAATCCACCCTGGAGCAGGGTGCAGGACCACGGCACAAAGGCACCCACCATCCTCAGGCGCCGGACGAGCACCCGCTCCGGGGGCAGCAGCAGGACACGGGTGGCCGTGCGGGCACTCAACTTGGCCACGGGGATGAGGACGACGAGGAGCCACGCGGTGACACACACTAGTCCGTGGGCCAGCACCAACACGGGGTAGCCCAGGCACAGCCACGCCACGGTTCCAGCACGCTGCTGTGGGTCGGTAGTCACCTTTAGGGTTTGCCCAACCCAAAACGCCCACCCCAGGGGAGCAGAGGCACCCATGGGTGCCATCCCCGCCGTGATGGGGAGCTCCCGAGGTCCCCACACCCAGGAGAAGGGTGTCACCGTGTCCAGCACGGGGGCTCACCCAGTGTCCACCGTCTGCCCAGCACCACGGGCGCCAGCGGCGTGGCACGGGACCACCAAGCAGGGCTGAGGTCTCCCCCGCACCGCTCGTCTCCGAGCCGGCCTCGCACCCACCCAGCGCCCGGCGGGATTTGGGGACCTGGAGGAGACGAGGGGTGTCAGGGTGTGGGACATGGGGCACCCCAACCACCCCCACCACCCTCCATGGGGGGGGTCCTGATTCGGGGCACACCGTTACCTCCACCTTCTGGATCACTTTGCCAAAGGGCCAGAGGAAATACCCGGCCAGGTCCCAGCAGAGCCGCCCTGTGGGGACACGAGCATCAGGTCTGTTGGGGACACACATGTCCCCTCCAGCCTCAAGGCCACCCTGTAGGGATGGGTGGCCCAGGAGACCCCAGCACCCATCGGTGCCATTTTGGGCCCAGCCAGGAGACACACAGCTCACCCAGCCCTTCACACAGGGGTCCCAAATTTGGGACTCACCATAAGGAGCCCCCACAACGGTGATGAACATCATGGCAGCCATGAGGACGTAGAAGAACGAGAGCCACCAGCCAAAGAACAGCAGGTAGAGGACATTCCCACATGTCACCGTGGACCCTGTGGGAGGGGAGGCACCAGATGGAACCATTGTCACCTACAGCACCCCAAATCCACGCTGCCAGCAGACAGGGTGTCCCCAAGGCCACCCACCTCCAGAGCCCCGGATGATGTTGAGGTCGGAGTAGAGCTCCTTGACGATCTCCGATCGGTCCTCCCAGGGCCGTGCCGTCACGTGGCTCTTCCATTTCTTGAAGCCAAACTGCAGAGAAATTGTTTTGGGAGGAAGTGGAAGAGAAAACCTGTTACAGCCACCCAGGAGCACCCACGGGTGCCCCCACCCACACCGTGAGCACCCACCTTGTAGTTGTTGGAGAGCTTGTTGGCCTCCACGACGTTTTCAGCCGTCAGGGTGGTTTTTACCACGCAGCTCTCGCAGACCTCTTCCGAGTGCTGCTGGCAGCAGCACTGTGGGGTCATGGCTGCGGGCGAGATGAGGGGGTGTCAGTGGGTGTAGGACACCCCCACCACCCCCCCCCAGGAGCCCCATGCCCATCCCATCCCATGGCCAACCTACCTGAGGGGACACGGGGACGGTGCAGGTGGCAGCCCAGGTCACTCAAGTCACCCTGCACGTTGTTGATGGCGGTGCAGTGCCGGTCGCAGAGGGAACCCCGGCGGGGACCATCGCTGTCACCCCGGGGCTCGGTGGCCTTGGGGACATCTGCGGGGGGGGTGATGGGGGGAGGTTGAAGTCACGCTGGGGACGTATCCTACCTGGGCACAGTGCCACAGGACACCCAGGTGCTGCTGCACTGAGGTGGCACCATGGTCCCAAAATCCCACGGCAGGGAGGGGACAGGGCTCCTCGGGTGGTACCCAGGGGTGCCCCCGGGGGCCCCCTCCCCATCTCTGTGTGTGTGTGTGTGT
>JAOXJM010000001.1:1797091-1808635 GCA_026413425.1 Tringa solitaria
CAACCTGGGCCAAGGTCTCACCACCCTCACAGCAAAGAAGTTCTTCCTAATATCTAACCTAAACCTCCCCCTTTTGGTTTAAAGCCATTATCCCTCACCCTATGCTTATGTCAGAAAAACAATCACAAAATCACGATTACTAACGGCTTCTTCCAGGATCTGGATATCGGGATGGTCTTTGGGAGTGTGTCTCAGGATCTCTTTTAGGAGCAGCGGGTATTTGACCAGCCGGCTTCGAGGAATGTCCAAGAAGCTCCAAAGGTCAAGCTTGCGGCTGAAAGGAGACTCAAGGCAGCGCTGAAGGAAGTCCTGCACTCTCCGGTCCTGCTTCTTCTGATCCAGAAGAGCTTTGGCTGCCAGCTGATTGCTACAGTAACCTTTGTAGGCATGGAGTCTTGGTAACTGCAAGAGGAACAGAGCAACATTCAGGAGTCAAATTCCCTGTAGGAAAAGCAAATTGCATGAATGTGTCAAACTCTGGTGGTGTGGTGTGTGTGTTCTACTTCCCTCAGTGCCATATTTTGCCCAATAAAATAGAGCTAACAGAATGTCTTGTATATATAGCCAGTCTTTTGTGAGGAGAACAAGGGCATCCTGCATGCAACGCCTTTGAAGTTCAGATGTTTTGAGATTAACAGCGATAACGCGATTGAAATCACATCGGTGACAAAGAGTCCAGAAGTTATAGACATTTCAAACATAAATCAGCAAATAATTGCAGTCACACTAGTGTAAGTCTCCAGGGTGAAATCGTGGCCCATCACGGCTGACAGAGTCCCATTGTTTTCAGCCTAGCCGGGATTTCCGTTTCAATCTTTCGCTCAAGGCCACAAAAGCCCACAGCTTTTCGGCCTTCCAGCTTTAAATGGTCTTTAAGCGCATTGTTAGCCCGCTATCGCTAAGTTCTGTACTCACCCACTTGACAAGAATGGGCCCAATCTGCTCCACTGTTCCATCTGGTTTTGTTGCTTCTCCTAAACTTGCCAACAAGTCTGGAATCGAAACACAAAAATAGAAGTTGCAACAATGCCCCAGTAAATTTTTCAAAGAGAGAAAGCACAGAGTTCCTCGTCAGCACATTAAGTGAAAATGCTCCAGTTGCTCTTACCTTCATGCAGAGGAATGTAAGAATCCAAGTCCCCAAATATGTGGGTGAGTTCCTCCTCAGACATGATAGAGAGTTTCAGCATGGGATCATGATAAGCCTGTCAAAGAACGTCAGTATTAAAATATATTCAAATCTCCCAAGCCCAGAGGCTGCAATTTGAATATGAGGGGACGTATCAGGTGCAGGACAGATATAAAGTGAAGCCAACACAAACAGTAACAACGACTTTGAATGCTAAAGATTCTCTTTGGTATCAAGGTATCAATCCCTTCAAATGGAAGGGATTTTCCTTCCTGACCCCTCTCTCCCTCTGGGAGAGGGATTTCCCAACCAGCTCTGTAGGACTGCAAAGCACAATCCTTTTTTGGCTGGGTTTGTTACAATCAAACCAGTACTAAAGGGCTGCTGATGTCAGCTTTCCAGGCCAGCTGTGGATTCTGGGCCTCAAAAAGCTAATATGTATTGATTGCAGGTGCAAATAAATGTCACTATTAGCTGTAAAATGATTAATGAGTGCAGGAAAAGAAAAAAGCCCACTCACCTTTCTGGCCAGCTTCAGGTCTTCAATTAGGTCCTGCTCTCCCCTGGACATTTCATATATTGCCTGTGAGGAAGGGGATAAAGCATCGAGAGTCATTTTTAATCCCAGTCTTCCTCTGAAAGAGCCTTTCAGCTCACATAATGTACATCCTGTCTCCGCAGCTTGAGTGGCTTTGCCATCTGAATCACTGTATGCCACCTGGGCATGACAACCTCAAGTAAATCTGCTGGCTTTCCCAGCTCCGAGAAACCAACATGACTTACAACTGTGTGAAAGGCTCTGATGCTCGTGCACAAGCCAAATTAAATATTAGCGCCTTTTAAATCACTGCTTTTACACAGGCAAGTACAAAAAAAAAAACCAAAAACCCAGAAAACCACAGAGGTCAAATCCCAGGCGTCTTTAGTCAGCTTCTGTGTTGTCAGTAAAAGATTTGTCTAAGAACTACAGGAAAAAGGCAAGCCAAGGCCTTGCCATTTGGCTTTCAACCAATTGTCAAGAGCTTTAAGAGAAAGACAGCTGGCTTCACAAGGAACTCGACTTTGGGGCTGCTGCAAAGCAACCAGCACGGCTGGGTCTCGGATTTCAGAAATGCTGAGCACCCCCCAGGGAAAGAGTTTGGCATCTCCCAAGGGTCAAACTGGGGAGAAGAACTCCCTAGTGACTCAAGAGAGAGAAGCCTACCTTTTCCCATGCCTAATGCAGAAATAAATCTAGTGGTTTAGAAATGAAGGTGCACAGGAAGATACAGATGCTCGTTACCCCTGTCCCTGCCAAGGAAAGAGGCCAAGCCAAGGCCTGGGCTGCGTTTTCCAGCCCCGCTGTTTAACGGGCAGCCTACCTCCTGGCGTTTAATTTCTTTGGTGCTGAGGGACTCTTTCATGTTGACGTCTAACATCTCAGACCAAAGCACGCTGTTTCTTCTTTTAGGAGGAGTAGGAGCAGCAGATCTGCTACATGACTTCTGGGCACAGCCTGGAGACTTGCTGTCGCTGCGAAGGGCAAAGGACTGTAGGGATTTAAAAACAAAAATAAAATTAAACAAAAATATGTAGGGCCAACATTTCAGAAGTAGAGAAGTATTACAGTATTATCCATACCCCTCCCAATCCTTCATCCTCCTCTGTTGTATAGGGCAGGAAAACACACCCAGACACTTTTCCTCAGATAAAGAAACACTTTAATCAAGCTGCCGAGAAAGCCCAGAGACTGGCAAGCTTTTCCATGCGCCTCTTCCTGCACCAATCCAGCAGCAGTGCTTGGAAGGAGGATGGGAAGGTAAAGTTTGGGTTTATTTCCAAGGTATGAGGAAGTAAATAAACTAGAATCATGATTCTACCTATAATGGGACTAATCAGAAGCCACTTGAACTTTACTCTCATGATTTGCAATGTTATTGAAACCCAGAGGCAGAAGCACTCTTATCTGCATGTGTGGGGTATAGTGTTCCTTAGACAACACCTCTCTAATGCTATTGAAAGATTGCTGAACAGTCAGCTCACATTTAAGCACATGCTCTGATACACGTTATCTCAAGTACTAAAACAGTTTATCAACTAATTCTCCCTATGAATCAGTTTTTTTTGCTTATTTGTTTGTTTGGTTTTTTTTAATCCTTGCATGAATCACGTAGATTTTTCAAGAGATGCCTTGAAATCTCAGCGCCTGTTTTACCCCAACACAGCCAGTACCTTCCTCGTGTCTCTGGACTTTTTTTGGGACTGGAAGGCTCTGCTTTTTACCTGTATTGTCTGCCCAAAGCGCCGAACTGCACCATTTCTTACAGGAGAGATCAAGTTCGCCAGGGATGTGACCCGTGCTAAAGGCCGAACCCGTTTATTGCTTGGCTCCTGTAAATAAAGCAGAGAACAAATTGTACTGGCTGCGACTCCCACTCCGTTTCTCAAGCTGCCCAGGCAGGTTTAAAAAGCACCAACCCACTTAAGGAGTGAGAAACACAGCAAAGAGAGTGTTTTGAAGTAGCCATTCATCTTAAAAGGAAAGCAGAGGCTGTAAATATTTGTCTGAACTTTAAGGCTGCAATTAAACTGCAGAGAGTTTGCCCAGTGTAAAAGAGGCAAGATAACATACGCGTCAGTCAGAATTCAAAATAGGCCTCCAAGAAGGACTGTTATGGTTTGAACATAAATAGACTGAAGCGTTCTCCTCCGCGAGGCAAGGGACTGTCATCTAAAGATGGAGCTGTGATCTGAATTTCTGTTTTATCGTGTTTTCCTTTGTAGAAAGAATGTGTTTTTCCATTTTAATTTTCTTGTGGAGAGCAAAGTAGCAGTCAGAGCCCAGCACGGCCTCAGCAGCTATTCTAACAAATAGCAAACGACCACATGCTGAACATTCCTGCGAGGGACACACACACATGAAGGGGATAAAGTTTAAAACTTTGAATTTACAAAGCTTCCTCCCCCTTCTGTTCCTCCCCACCCCCTGCAAGTCATCATAATTTTTCTTAAATGTTGTTTAGATTTGAAAGATAGAGCTTCTGCTTTTCTACACCACTAATCCCTGCCGGGAGCCCAGAGGGTTTTCAATTCTGTCCTGACCGAAACGCTGCCAAGAAAGAGGAAACGCCCCATGGAAACCTCCTGCTGCTTAGGCTCAGATCAGTTTTTAAAATCACGCTGGCAACCCCACATATTTTACTTTAAAAAAAAAAAATATTGTGTTGTATGGACCGTACAGGAAAGGTGAGCACAATGGGACGCCAAGAAGAGATGGTCTTGGAGCTTAAGGCTAGGAGAAAGGCTAGCTAAGGTGCCCTGGTGCTCTTCAACATCTGGCAAAGGGTTGGATGTGACTCATCATCACAAGGAAGTTTCTTAGCGTGAAGTTCAGATGAGCTGATGGAGGCAGACTCTTTTTTTGACTTCAGCTCAGTAGAAATTTTAACAAAGCTTTATTAGGCATTTTTTTGTTAATTACGGTTGAGTTCCTCCTCTTACATTTCAAAAGGCGAAGACTACTTTGGCCAAGCTCTCCTATGTCTCTATTTCCAGCCTGAGATTGTAAGAGAAGGTGGCCCAAACCCTTCGCTTCTGTGTAGCGACAGAAGTGACAAATGCTGAAAGCAAAACAAAAAAGGGAATAGGAACACACAGAGCTGGATTCCAGTCATGAGGCTGAGGAAGCATAAAAGCTACGTATGTAAGATCTGATTTCAGCAACATGACCCGAGGAGTGGCCCGTCTGTCTGCCTACACATGGTGTTAAGCAACAGAGGAGGTTAGCTCACACTGAATTAAGCATTCAAAGTCTCAGGGTTACGGGGTAGAAAAAACATGAAAAGAAACAATTTATGACTGATGCAGAGTAGAAAAGCCTCTTGGCACAGCACAAAGCGTGTTCAAAGCTGTGCTTGAAACGTTTGGGTGATCTCAGAACTACGAGGGTCCTATAGAAATAGGGAAAAGCTCGAAGAGAGTGTCCCCAACCCTGGGACTCCGACCCTCAGCTGGGTTTAGGTACAACAGTGGGAACACCACAGTCACTCCTTTCCTTTGCCAACCATGAGCCACTGAGCTCAGGACGGAGCCAGTCAGGAAAAGGATTCTGCAGAAGGCTGGAAAGTTAGGCCAGGCTCAAAAGAAGACAAGGAACCTTTAATTAATTACAGATGTTTCTGATTGGAGGAAAAGGATAGGTAATTTACTTCTAAAAAACCACCTATCAGTGTACTAGAATAAAGGGACGCAAGCCAAGAGAAGCTTAAGAAACTGCAGGAATGTAAGCAGAAAATATACAGACATAAGCCACACACAGCTCCGTCAAGGCCAGCGCTATAAATAGCATGGAAAAGAAAAACGTGACAGTGAAAATTAATAGCAAGGAGCCTCGGTGCTTTAGGACGCTTGCACAGTCTTTCACAGCTCACTGTTCAAGGGTCAGCTCCGCAGCCCTTCCAGATATGAGACACAAGGACACACTATCTGCACCGGGGGACATGTGCGGATGCCTTCCCAGCACATCTGTGCCGGGCTGAAGCGACACATGCATATGCACAAGATCTGGCAGAAGGACATTCCTGCCTCTCCGTTGGGGACAGGCGGTACAAAGGGGCTCCCTGGGATTATAAATCACCACTTTTCAGAACGGTTGATATGTACTGAGATGTGCAGAGACAGGCTGGAAGGTAAAAAGCTCTGTTCTCTTGAAGAGGAGGGAGCACAGCTCCCGGGGAAGCCTCCTCTGCTCTGAGGAAGAAGGAATTTCGCACAGATCGGCGTGACCGGAGCCTTTTCCGTACATGTGATGTGCTCCCCTGGGGTGTCTGGCCAACAGAAAAAAAAAACTTCTGTAGGCTATAAATTCAGCTTAGCTAAAGGCCATTTCCCCTCTCTTAAAGAGAAACAAATCCCACTTTCTGTCCTGTGAGTGCTCTCAGACATGAGTGGCTCGACTGCCAAAAAACCGCATCTGTTTCTTCTTCTTCTCCTTCCAACTATATCGTTTGATCCAAGGCAGGGAGGAGGGAGAGAAAAGAAAAATCCCTCTCCTCAGAAACTTCACCTTCTCTAAGATCTGCATTTCAGCTTGGGGTCATGTACTCCACTTACAGTCAAACCCAGCCGTGGTGTAAGCTGAGAACTCAGTGCAGTTCACGCTACGGATAACTTTGGCTCAGTATGATTTCTTTTTTTTTTTTTAGTTCTGTCCTTGCAAACAATGATTAGCCTGTCTCCACGCTGTATTACTTACAGAAGCCCAGATTAGAATGATGTCTGTAAAGTTTCTGTAACAAGCTAGTGGTGTCAAGCATTACGGCATCGACAGATAATTAAAACCTCAGCGAGCTCAACAGCACTTCTGCTTCCATTCAGATTTTTTTTTTTTTCCAGGGGACTCTATTAGAAGTGAATATAAATATACTATAAAACGTACACGCAAAAGCTAAATCGGTGCCTCAGCTGGCAGGCAAGACTTCACGCTAGTGGAATTTCTTCAAGTACCTCTAAAGTGCAGGTTAACTCTTCGCATGGTGAAAAGACTGCACCTTGCTGCTCCAAAGAGCAAAACCAGGCTCTACTTTTGAGCAACGAACACTTTCCCCCCAGCAGCACGCACGCCTATAACCTTTCCCCCTGTGCTAGGTAATAATTAGCAGTTTTTTTACAAGGATCACTTACTAGAGTGCAATGTCTTACGTGCCAGTCCCAGACCAATGCGGACAAACACGGTGACAAACCTAAAAATCACGCGCAGCAAAACTTTTCCTATTAAGCCAAACACGCACAGAGGGTTTTAGTCACCAGTTTGATTAATTCCTACCAGAAATCATCGCCACCTGACTTTTTTTTCTTTTTTTCCTTAAAGATTCACGTGCAAGAGCTTGCTGAATCTCGAGCTCTGTTCAGGAAAACGGCTGTCTGCACTCAAACTCAACAACCAGCCTCTGGTTTGACACGTCGGGACGGAGATTACCACCTTTCCCCTTTCTCAAATTCAACAGGCTGTTCGTGTCCAGGGGAGAAATGTGGCCTCACGCTCCGCTGATAACTCCAGTGGCTCTCGATAGCAACTCAGTACCTGGCACCCAGAGGAGTGCTGGCTTTTAGGAGTCATTACTCAAGCCCAGGCAGACCCAACGTTTGACTTCAGATACCCAACGTGCTGGTTACACCCTACAGAAAAATACACGCTTTAAAGAATTACAAGCCATTTATTCTCCTTTAAGAGATCTGGTTCATGTTATTCCTCTCTCCCAACATCTGGTTTCCTTTTTTGCACAATGAGATTGCCCAAGTTTGGCTATTTTAAAGCCAGGATTTTAAGAGGCTGGCGACTCAGTCTGGAGCCCTCAAACCCCAGAGCTGTCTGGAACCGCCTTTTTTTTTTTTTTTTTTTTTCTCCTTTTCTTTTTTACCTCATCTCACGGCTTATCTCAGAAATAAAACCCTGCCCAGGGCAGTCGGTCCCTACCTGGCTGCTGAACTTTTGCCTTCTGTCGCAGCAGGAGGCATGCGAGCATCTACTAGGAATGCAATTACTCTCATCTACATAACAACAGACGAGAAAAATAACAATACATCAAAAAGCCACCACCCCTCAAAACCCCAACCGACCCTCAGGATTTTTTTTTTTTTTTTTTTTAGGGGTTTAGGCAGCAAACAAACGCCCTAATTAGGAAAAAGCCTGTCAGTGGAAAGACTGCACAGAGCAACAGGAGGGGTTTTTTTAATGCAAATCCCACCGGGAGGAGGGGGGTGTCAGGTGAGGTGCCGAGTTCGGCTTCGGCTCCCCGGTCCCCCTCCTCCAGGACGACCCCCCCCCCTCAAGGGTCTATGAAGTTGTGCCTTCTTTTTAAGAGACTTTTATCTTATTGAATTTTATTTTTAAATCGCTGCCTGCACTTCACGCCGGGGCCGGCTCCCAGCGGACCCGGCTCCTCACCTTCCCCTCAGGCGCGGAGGAAGGGGGGCGGTCGCAAACCCACCACTTTTCCCTCATAAAAAAACAAAAAACCCCACTTTTTTCCCCCCTCTCCGACCCCGCTCCTCCTCACCTCCTGCTCCCTGAAGGACTGGTTCTGCGCGTCGATCACCCGGATAGTCCTTTTGATGGGGAGCAGCCCCCCGAGCTCGTCGTGAGCCACCATGGCCGCCCCTCCGCGGCCGCCTCCGCCGCCTCAGCCCGCGCTCATCCCGGCTCTGCGCCCGGCACCGCGCCGCGCCGCCACCTCACCCGCGGGGGCGGGGCCACGGTCGAGACCACGCCCCCTTAGCCACAAAGCCACACCCATCGGTCACTAGCCACGCCCCCCCGCCCCAAAGCCAGGGTGGCCCTTGGTCGCTTTCCCGGCCCTAATTTCCTCCTAAGCTCCCCCAAAAATAGGACCTGCGAGAGGCTTTTCTTTAAGGCAGTGCAATGCGGACACCCACTGAGGGTCGAGGGGGCTGCTCCATCGCACCCCATGGTGGAAAAGGGTTTGAAAAGTGCAGGGCTTTTGCTATTTGCTCTAAAAAGAAACAAACCAAAATATGTACATTTTGATTTTTTGGTTTTTTTTTTTTCCCTCTTTTACTCTGCTGGTGCCCGCTCCTGCCCACAGCCATCTCACAAGAGTGGTGGTGGGACACACACCTCCTGATAGCACCTCTCCTTGCCGCCCCTGGAATATAAATCATTTGCTGCTGGGAGTTGTTTTTTTTTTTAACCGGCTCTCCTTGCTCAAAGAAAAAAAAATAAAATAATTCTTGTCTAGACCTGTGCTTTTAAGTCTGCTCTCGGCTTTAAAGGTTGTGCTGGCACGGCTCTGTTAGCCAGGGGCTGGGCTGAGCCTCTCCCCCTCTTCTAAGAGGGGAGCCTGTCCCGGCAGGCCTGGCTCTAGATGCAAAAGGGTTTGAGATTTTTGTTTATTTTTTTAAGTCATATTATTCCTGGCACCGCCACAAATCTCCCAAATAAAAGGTCTCTTGTGCTGGTAAAAATAAACCCAGTTTATTTGGTGATAGGAGGGCAGCTGCGTTGCTGCCTACCTAGGCTAACCAACCTTCTTGATTTTATTTAATTTATCTCGGAGGAGAGAAAATTGGGGGGGGGGGGGGGCAGGGTCCCCCTGTGGCCACTGCAGGACGAGAGAGAGGGTTTGAAACGGTGTTTTTCAGAGTCATGAGCAGGAAGAAAGTCCTATTTTCTCCTCCCTTGGCTTTTTTTAGCTTTGTTTGCTTTTTTTTTCCCTGGAGAGTTGCCCTCAGCAAATCTGTGATGCCAGACCTGGATGTTTAGGATCGTCCACGGCAGGATTCTTAGAAATTGGGGATACAGCGACTTTCCGTATACCCTTTTTGAAAGGACAGACTATGACTCCTTCAGATACGGGTAATTCTTTTTTGGATTACTAAAAATCAACTGTTTTTAAGACAACTAAAGACCAAAGGGACGGTGACTCTGGGGAGGAGCAGGCAAACCCTCCATTGAGCTTGATCGGGTTGGGTTTTTTTTGAGGGATATCAAACATGCCCATTTCTCCTACAATCTAAGGTCAAAGGTGGGTTAAAAGTTGTCTCAAGATTCAGATCTAAAAATTAGACTAAAGATTTTCGACCTCGAGAGCGCAGACGTAGACAGGCCGAGTGGAGTCAACTAAAAATAGGGGATGGATGACAGGGTGTCGAGAGGGAAGGCATGAAGCTGAGTCACGGGTATGAAGGTGGCACTTAAATGCTCCTTGTTGGGGCCAGAAGGTGACGTCCTGCGTCTCGAAGCGCTCCCTGCCATACGAAGCGTTCTCCGTGACGTGTTAAATAGTCCCTTCTCCTTTCCCGAGCCCTCGGGGATGTGACCTGGGGAAGCAAGTGATTCACCGACGAGGAGATCCCGGGCTTTTCTGCGTGACACCTTGAGAGGTTAATTAATTTGTGGTGATGCAAGACCCAGCTGATGCAGCCTGCTGATGTCATGTTGTGGAAACCTAAAGCTCTGTCCTTATGCAAGAGGGTTCACCATATGCCTCCTGGCATGGAACGTGCAAAGGGTTACGTGCCCTGGACAACTGTCCTTGGTTCAAAGGAAGGGGTAGGTAAGTCCTCAAAGTAATAAAAGACCCAAGACAAGTGGTTCTCAGCTGTTCCTGTAGCAGATGGGATGATTTCTGTAGGTCTTCTGTATCTGGGTAGATCATCAAGCCCCATTTTGAGGCAAAATCCACCCTGGGTGGTGGAGACACACACTGTGCAATGGGTACTCATAGAATCACGGAATGGTAGGGGCTGGAAGGGACCTCTAGTCCAACCCCTCTACCAAAGCAGGGTCACCCAGAGCAGGTTGGACAGGAACGTGTCCAGTTGGGTTTGGAATATCTCCAGAGAAGGAGACTCCATCACTCTTCCAGGGCTCTGCCACCCTCAAAGGAAAGAAGTTTCTCCTCATGTTGAGATGGAAGTTCCCATGTTCCAGTTTGTGCCCATTACCTCTTGTCCTGTCACTGGGCACCACTGAGAAGAGCCTGACCCCATCCTCTTGACACCTGCCCTTTAGATATTGCTCAGCATTGATGAGATCCCGTCTCAGTTTTCTCTTCTCTAGACTAAACAGCCCCAGGTCTCTCAGCCTTTCCTCATCAGAGAGATGCTCCAGTCCCTGATCATCTTCATACCTTCTGCTGGACTCTCTCCAGTAGTTCCTTGTCCTTCTTGAACTGGGGACCCCAGAACTGGACCTCGCTAACCAACATGCAACGCAGGCAAAGCAATAAATCTGGAGAAGCCCGAAGGCAGCCAGGGTGGAAGATGGTGTTGCACAAGTATAATAACCATTCCTCAGCCCCACGGCATCCCCTCTGCAGCAACATAATCACCAGCTCAGAGCACGCAAAGACACCTGCACATTATTTACCTACTTATGACATGCAAGAAGCAACTTGAACATGACCTTAAAATTAGTAAGGTTCACTGTAGTGGAAACATCACTCCAGTGGGCAAACAAACCATTCTGAACCAGGATGGCACTTGGGAGCCCTCTGATGAAAGCCAAAATAAATGGAAAAAGAAAGAATTGTTCCTCGCGGAACAGAAGCGACAAATCCAGACTTATGGATTTGTACCATCCATGCACTGCACCGTAATCATAAAATAGTATGGGTTGGAAGGGACCTTAAAGACCTTTGAGTTCCAACTCCCCTGCCCTGGGCAGGGGCACGTCCCACCAGACCAGGTTGCTCAAAGCCCCATCCAACCTGGCCTTGGACCCCTCCAGGGATGGGGAAGTTACAACTTCTCTGGGCAACCTGTTCCAGGGTCTCACCACCCTCACAGCAAAAAATTTCTGCATGAGATCTCATCTAAATCTCCCCTCTTTCAGTTTAAAACCATTCCTCCTCATCCTACAGCTCCCCTCCCTGATCAAGAGTCCCTCCCCAGCTTTCCTGGAGCCCCTTGAGGGA
>JAOXJM010000001.1:1821160-1845766 GCA_026413425.1 Tringa solitaria
GGGGTTGGACTAGATGATCTCCAGAGGTCCTTTCCAACCCCATATCATTCTGTGAATCTGTGAAAAACTTATTATTTATCTCTTTTAACAGAATGCAAAGATTGGAGTTGTTGTCTCTGCCCTTATTTTCTCCCTACTGAGCAATAATTATGTGCACTTTTAATGAGACACCACCCCTTTTAGTTCCTGCTGCAGATTTTTTGGTAGATCTTCAGTGGCCTTGCTTCTAAAAGCCATTTTTATCACGGACTGTTCTTGTTTTGGGTGTGGAGCCCTTTTTTTATCTTGCCATCCCATTAACGATGTTATCTTTTCTTTCCAGTTTGAAAGCAACGGGGTTGCAAATGGAATTGCCGCCAAGGGATCCACAGAGGTTTCTGACAAGAAAACTGATTAAAGGAATTAATTCCTGAGGATTTTATTCTCTTGTGTCCGATATGAACTGGTGATATTTTTCTCACTTGGAGACTTTTTTTTTGTGTTTTTCTTTGCATATTTACGCTGAATGGTAACCCTTGTCGCTTAGAGAAGAAGGGTCTCTTTTGCCACTAAAATGGCAGCTGGCACATTTCTTAATTTAAAATGTTTGAAACCTGATGTTCTTTATTCTCCTCACTGAAACCATTTTTCACCTGCAATCTATTTGGTGCGATTAGAGTTTAGGTTTCAATAAGTTACAAATAAATAAATCCAAGGTAAATTTATCTTAGCATCTTAGTTTCGCTCACCGTGAATGCAGGACCGCAGGTTTTCACCTTAAAAGCTGTAGCTGTTTTTGACCTTGCTAAAGAATTATGAATTTCACATTGTTGGCAACATGAGCATCTTGGTTAAATTATGGAGGGTTTAGATTTTTCACGTCAAATCTGTGGATGAGCTAAAATAGTTCTGCTGTCTGCAAAATTTACTCAGCTTACTAAAAGCAGAAAGTCTTGAGTTGATAATTCCATTAATTATTTCCCTCGAAATAGTGTGCCTTTTCTTTCTTGAAGAGGAGCAACCAGGGGCACGATGTGAGAGAATTGTTGCTTTATATTTTGTTGCCGTAGTTTAAAATGCTGATGTCTTAAAAAAAAAAAAAACCAACCAACAAAACCCATCCACCTAAAATCTCTTGAATGTGCTTGTGTAATTTGAATGATAATAAACCGGGATTTTATTTAAAAATAGATTGCTTCATACAATTTCTTAGGCTTTAGAGCTGGAAATATCTAAAGTGGTGACAAAACCATGGAAAACCTGTAGAGAGGCCCCAGGTAGAAGGAGGGGAACCCTAGAAGGTCTCCAGAGGTCCCTTCCAACCCCGTATCATTCTGTGATTCACCTCCAGCAGCTCTGAACGGGACAAAAAGTAGAGGAAGAGCTGCGCTGGGGCTCTTTTCCTTTGTAAATGTATGCAGTCAATTTATAAAATGTACATAATTATTTTGAGGTATTGAGGATATTATTATACGGGGAAGCGCATAATAGAATATCATGGGAAAGAAACTGCATAGTAAATTAGGCTACAGGCAGAACTAGGCTTTAGTATTTAAACACCAGGCCTATGAAAAGACTGCAAAAAGCAAAATAGGCAAGTAAAATTAAACCTTTTTTTTTTTCTTTCTGGAATGCTGTTCAAGTATTTTTATTAGCTGCAGTTAAACACTAATGGGAGTAATCTACATCACGGAACCTTCCTGAATGAGGGACTTCATTGGAAGTCCTGGCAGGAGATTGAAAAGAATAGGTCAACAATCCCATTGCGTTGTGAATTGTAAAAAATCAGGTGAAATAGTAAAATAGGTGAAAGCCTGAGCCTGGGCAGGGCTAGAGCTTATCTGCTCGGATGCAGAGAAGCACAAAAAGCTGTTTCAGAAAAATACGTAGACAGAAATTAAGGAAATCCTCGTGTGAGAGGACAATATATATCAAGTAAATTTAATTTATCTCAGAAAATTTTCACATGTTTATTACTCACAAGATTTACAAAAGGGTTTAGGTACCTCATGGTGGCAGGTGGGCGCCTACCGGAATTTGCTACAGCAATTAGCAGGTTCATTTATGCTGAGAACTTTTAGACCATTGCAGAGGAGGCATCTTTAGGGACCAAAGTACTTCTGCAAATCTAGTCCTCAGATCTTCAACACTAAAGCTCTCTGATTTTATTTCAGTACTATTGAGGAAGAATCAAGAAATCAACCAATGTTTGAAAATACTTGAAAAAAGGATTCAAATGAACTTATTTAAAATATTTTTTCTGAATGTCTAAACGTGACAGTAATTTCCGTGTGTTGCTTTGGAGAGGTAGCTGGGTGCCAAGGACTTAAAATAAACTTAATTGAAATACACCTTTAAAATACTGCAAGTATGTGCAAAAAAAATTTCTTAAATAAAAGGTTTTATGCTGGCAATTATTTTGATGGGCCTGATTCTGCAGCAAAGGGAATCCTGGCAGGTTAAACTGAACACCGTCATCCTCTAAGGATGTCTAAAGCAGTGAATTCTGTGGAAAATTATCTTTATTTAGATGTGTTCATAGAACTGAGTTAAATTCTATCCACAAAACTGAGCTAAGGACAGTAATACAATATGCTGTTATTACCCAAATGCAGCAATCACACTCCAGCCTTCTGGGAGTTGTTGGGGATGTTTTTAAGGTTCAATCCTTAGAGTCACTCCTCCTTGATTTCTCTACAATGCAGAACATTATTGCTGAAAGAACAGTCTTTTCAGAGGCTGCAGGTAAAGGAAATGAAGAGGAATTTAATTTACACTTAGATTAACTAAATCTGCTTTCAATGAGAACTAGTTCTGTTTCATTAAACCGTCTAACACATGAAAGGAGGGATTATCTTCCTTGTGTGGTTTTCTGATCGTCGGAATGTGCTCGATGAACTGAATCATATTTTGGGTTTTAGAGACTGTCATTATTTTTGTAGTGGACTTGACTGCAGTAGTTGAATTGAAACGGTCCAGAGAGCACGCTCGCCACAGCGATTCTCCTGTGCTTGAGAAAGGTTGTTAGATCCTAGCATTGGATCTTTATTTCGCTGTATTTGAAACATGAAGTACTTGAAACATGAAGTATTTGAAACCTTGTGAACAGACGCACTTATAGGTGGATAGGTGTAGCAATAATTGTATTTTGTGTGAGGATTGTGTTTCAGTTCCTTTTTGTGTGTGCACAGTGCTACCTCTTTTATAGCCACTCTGTTGACCGTGCACCGTATTTATTGCTGCAGCGGGTCCGATCAAACGATGTGTGAAGGTAAAGGGACCAAACCCTAAGCCAAGGCTTTTGCTTTTATAGGGCAATGTAAATGAAGAGGTTAGAGCTCACCTTTGCACTGTTTGCATTCGCCCTACTTGCTCCTGCTGTTTACAGATCCGTGTAAGAGATGGGCTGCCTATTTAGTGTCACACAATGTGGTAATGAGATAGATTATGCTCAGGATTAATTATATTGGGAAGGCTTTCCCTTTTGAAGGACCCATTGGTACTTATAGAATCAGCTACTGATGGCATAAAAAACATCTCAAGAGATGGGGATAGGAGGTGAGCAGAGGCAGAATCAACGAGTTAGAAACATAGAATGATCTAGGTTGGAAGGGACCTTTCAGATCATTGAGTCCAACCATCAACCCAACACTGACAAAGCCACCGCTAACCCACGTCCCTCAGCACCACATCTGCCCGGCTTTTAAATACCTCCAGGGATGGTGACTCCACCACTGCCCTGGGCAGCCTCTTCCAAGGCTTAATAACCCTTTCAGTGCAGAAATTTTTCTTAATATCCATCCTAAACCTCCCCTGGTGCAACTTGAGGCCTTTTCCTCTTGTCCTATTGCTTGCTTCTTGGGAGAAGAGACCGACCTCCCCCTCACAACAACCTCCTTTCATGGACTTGTAGAGACCTTCTCGCTCTCTACCTGCTTCATCTACCAGCTCTAGAGGCTGGATGTGAACCACTTCCCAAGTGAGGGATGCATGTTAAAGCATTGAGAGAAAAATACAAGGCTTACAGCAGTTAGGCCATGCATTTGTTCTAGGTAGTTTCTACCAAATAAAATACAGATTTTTGCATTTAAGGAAAAAAAAAAAAAGAAAAAAGAAAGGTTTACTTTTACACCACGTTTTACATCTAGCCTGTTGCATTGCCAGCTTAGTTAGCAGGATTGCTGAAACACATCACAAATTAAGAAGTTTATAAAGAAACCACGGTGTCCCGGATATCCTGCCTTTGCTTAATCCCTGTGTGCAAAAAGCACCCTCCAGCTAAAGCTCAGAGCCCTCAGTGGCTCTGAAAACATCTAGCCGGGTAGAGAAGGATGTGTTGATTTTCTTTCTCTTCCAGGCAGAGGAACCTTCATCTCTGAATTCCTGCTTTTGTTTCCATGCTTTTGCAATATGCACCCACCAGTTGTTTGAACTCACCAGGGTGAAGTCCCAGTGTGGTCCCGGAGTCAGAAACGTGAAAGAGCTGCCTCGTCTGAGAGGGTACCTGGGAGCAGAAAAAAGGAATAAGGTAAATAATGTAGCAATTGATAAATTGCATATGTTTTCCACAGCTTTGATGGTATTGTACATCTTCAACTCCTAGCACAAAAGCTGCAAAGACAACGGTGTAGCACAGTCTTTGGGAAGGAGAGACCTAAAGTTTTGCCAGTATTTCCCACCACCATTGCAGGTGTTAGATTAAAAATCCCAATTTGCTACAACAAACGGCTCTGTGCTATGGAGGAGGGCAAAAACCTCCCACTGGGCCCTGCAGGCTGGTCTGGAGGAAAATCTCTTTTTGACCACAAACCTGCCAAGCTGACCAAGAAGAAGGATACAACAACAATAATAATAATAACAATAATAATAAAAAAATAACAATATTGTGGCCTCATTTTCCAAGGTTAATGAAGCTGAAATGAAAGGAGGCAACAAACTGTACCTTTGACAATGCAGCCTTGTAGTTTCCCATAAAATTACAAGCAGGAATTGAGTTGTGGTCTTTCATTAAGTCATTCTTGATCCAAGAAAGTTAAACCACCAGAAAGCACTACACACAATAGACCGTTTGTATAATCCTTGCTCTTTGAACAATGGTAAACGAATTGCCTTATGCAAGTCATTTATTGTACTAGCACCGAGTTAAGCAAACAAGTTACGTTCCAACTTTCACTGTCTGGTGGACTTAAGGTATGTTTCCAGCAACAATTTTTTAAAGCTTATTCTGGCCACAGTATGGAGAAACATTTTTGTCTGTCGTTGGGTTTCTGCATGTAGAATTTTAGTCCCAAACGGGCCACACACTTATTTTTTTCAAAGGCAGCCAGCTGTATCGCCTAATGGGGAGATTTCCCCCTCGCTGTCACAAACTCAGACAGAAAAGGCATCTCCTCGCCAGCTGCACCTTTCTTCTCCGTACTGAGATCCCAGAGGATTATAAAAAACCTGGAAATAATATAGGAATGCAAATCCTTCTGACTTTCAAGCGACTCGCACTCCAGCACTGCTGAAAATTCATCTTGCAGGGTATTAGTAGTATTTAACGTCAGCAGCGCTCCGTATCGGAAGAGAAAAAGCATTTGTCTGTGAAAGGTTTGTGCAGGGTGGGGTGTTCTGGATTGGTATTTGGAAAATATAAGTCAACCCACCCAGAAAATGCTTTTGCACTTTTACCAGCCAATGCAGAACAACAAGGTAAATGTTATATAAAGTGTACCTCATTGGAAGCAAGATGTGAAGGAATACAAGAGGCTTTCGGTGATGAGGCAAACATTTTATGCAGCAGATGTAGACTGCAAAGGTGAGCTTAGTAGTCATTTTCCTCCAAAAATATATTTCTGTGCTGACCCTTTGCTTACCATCTGTTAATACAAGCAACACTATCTCACTTCAAGAAATCTATGAACTGCTGAATGCCTGAGCTGGTTCTGTGCTCCTCACTCCAGGAAGGACCAGTGTCCACGTTGCAGATTATGTTTCTTGGGATGACTCAAGAAACTGGCATCTGGTATCAAAAAGACAAAACCACTAGGTGCAAGAAGGGCATCTCCTCTTCATTCCCCACTGGTGGTGAAGGAACGTGGCTGCCACACACTCCTTGCACGTTTCTTGAAGCAACCTTTGGCAGAAAATGATATACTTTGATGTGGACAGAGAGTGAGAGCTGTTCAGCCACCTCAGTAGGTCCCACAGAAGAGGAGCATCACTTCCCTGCAACTTTTGGGGTCGATGGAGTCCCCCTGGGACCTGTTTAGGGCGCATTTCACCAGCTCCAAGGGTTTGAGCAAGGCAGCTGCCATGTAAGTAGTGCAAATGCTAAGCAAGAAGCATCTGCAGTGGAAAACCAGGATGTGGGATCATTGTCATGGGCTTCGAAATGGTTAGAATAGTAAATATGCCATCTATGGTATATATAAACACATAGACTTAGCTATCTAAATATATAGATATCTAAAATAAATACCTAAAATTTATAAAATATATTAATATATTTTAAAAACCTTGTTTAAAAGTCCCATATGCACCAATTAAGACTTATGTAAAACCAGAGGAAATTTTTCTTCAGACCACAAGACCTTCAGGTACCTTAGGATTAGCCCAAACCTTTTAATACAATCACTATGTCTGTGACACTGCTCCAGAAAGGAAAGTGGCATTTCCAAGAGCTGCATACCAGTACACCGCTTGCTAGATGGAGAAGAAACTTCTGGAAGGGAACATTCTTTGGGATTTATAAGGGTACATACCGCTCGGGAGGAAAATCTGGGAATGAGCATCGGATTTCTTTGAAATTTAAAATAGAGTCATTTTTTTCTCACGAGAAAGAAAAATCCTTACTGTATAATCCCAACATCTAACCTGCTGGGCTGCTCAGACCAAAATTTATGTGTTTGATTAAACCTTCCTTGACTACAGATAGAAGAGCAAAGAGATAATTAATGGTTTGCAAGCTGTGCCCTGAGCAGCTATAAAGAGCTCCCAGAACGGACTGAGCCTCAGTCTCTAAGACAGGCGGGAGCTTTCATGCTGGGAAGCAGGAGCACAATTTTATTCCATGAATTTTGATCTCCAACACCAGAGGCAGCCAGATTGTGGCCTGGAAGCCACACAAGGCTCGCAAAGTCTTCAGAGTAACTCCCAGTCATCCCAGTATGGATGTGGGCTGCTTGTAGCTGCCCCACTTACATCGCCTGGGGTCCTGGGTGCACCTCGAGTTGTGTCCCCTCTGCCCCTGGGGACCAAGGGAACTGCAGGAAGCTGCCGTTGAGAAAAAGTAGGGATTTAGCCTGTTTGTATTAATGCACTCATCTTCCCACCAAATGGAGATTTTATGGGGTATAAGCAGTTTAAAACCCTTTCCCCTCATCCTATGGCTTCACTCTCTGATCAAGAGTCCCTCCCCAGCTTTCCTGGAGCCCCTTTAGGGAGTGGAAGGGGCTCTAAGGTCTCCCCAGAGCCTTCTCTTCTTCAGGCTGAACCCCCCCAACTCTCTCAGCCTGTCAAGAATATCTGTGTTGGGTGTTTGGGTGACTGAAGGGAACTTTACCTGGGGTGGATATTTCTATATAACATGCCTTTTGTGGGAGGTATTACCTGCATTTCTCCCCACAGCTGAGAGACCAAGGGAGAAAGTTTAGATGATGGGATCTGAGATGGAGAAATTTCCCTCCAGCTCTTGTGGAGAACTGGAAAAAAAGCTTCCTGTAGGTTTCTGAACCCCTAAAGGTTGTTCTAAAATGCTGAGGTTTCCAAGTTAACACCCTCATATGTGATCATTTCCCCTTTTCATGAAAGAATAGTGACTGGGTAGTATTGATGCTGAGCAGTAGAGGGGTTAATGTCTGTGTGATCATCTCTGCAGGTTGTTTTTTGAAAGATGCCATCAGGCAGGTTCCTAGGAGGAAGCCTTTTTCAGGGACAGTGGGGAGGCCAGAGTGGGAGGTATCTCATGCATTTAGCTCTATGAATCCCACCCCAGCTTGAGCAGCATCTGAAATGCTGCAATCCCACAAGGTACATACCTTATAATGTACGTGCCACAATAAAGCACTGCTTTGGATTAAAACCTTATTATAACATCTGAGTAATAGGAATAAAACCCGTTGGGCAGTAAGTGGAAATCTACAGTAGTTGCTTTAAACCTATGAGAGTAAGAAGACATGATGATAGTTGTACAATACCTTTAAATTTGAGTTTTTTGAAAGGCTGCTGTAGCCAAACGTACTTGCTTACACCCCATAAAAATATCAATTTGGTGGGAAAATCCTCATCCTTGCAGGTGTTCAAGTCCAAGCTGGATGGGACTTTGAGCAACCTGGTCTAGTGGGAGGTGTCCCTGCCCATGGCAGGGGTTTGGAACTGGATGGTCTTTAAGGTCCCTTCCAACCCAAACCATTTTATCATTCTATGATCTCAAAGCTTCCATCACATCTCCTGGTGTCCCCTCTCCAGTCACTGCTTGCTCACTGAGCCTTGATAAGGTGCCATTTAAGCGAAGATCAGTGGGTTGATTGTCTGCAGAATTGCCTGAATTTCTGTTCTGCCTGTGGCTCTGCTGCAGCCTGCAAAGCTCTTCAAAACTACAAAGCCAAATTTAGTCACCTGCATGACTACCACGAGTATTACTGTGTAAATGGATGACTCATGATTGCAGTGCTCAGATGGGCATCTCTCCTGAGGTTTTTCAAGACTCTGGAGCCAACGCTGGTGAATTAAAGGTCAGCGATGACCGTAGGAGCAATCCTGGAAGTTTTACCTAACGCATCTCACAACACAACATGAGAAAAAGCAGAGCTTTGTGACAGAGCACTGCAACTGTTGGTCATTGCTCAAAACACTGTAGGATTAATTGAAATAAGTGCAGAGTGGCCTGGATGCAATTGTTTTAGCACCTGAAGACAGCAGAATAAAGTATCACGCTGGTGCCAACAGTTGGGTACAGTTAATTACTGTGTTTACTGCAAAGCTGTTGAAACAGCCCAGCCCAGTTGTAGGGACATCCATAGGTATCTCTGCTGTGTCACCCAAAAACCCAACTAAAGTTGCGTTCAGTCACTTCATTGAAAAAGATTCTTCTTGATAGACTGTCTCCAGCATAATTTCCTCGTTTAAGACAGGATGAGCAGATACGGACTCTTGCCTTATCTTACCAGGCTCAAGACAAGCAGAAAGTGTTAATTATAGCCGGCTGATTCATGTAACTCTGAAACACATTTCAAAGTGATTCAGAACTTTGGGGTTATGAAGGCGATTACGTGAACACACAAAAATAATTTTCGAGATGCAAAATGTTGCGGCAACACTCTGGCAAGGCAAATCTCTCCAATCTAAAAGCAGGGGAAGGACAATCTTGTTGAGGCTGTACAGAAAGAACAAACACTTCTGTTTTGGTACCCTCTGTTTGCTTCAAGAAATGAATGTTCCAGGCTGCTTACCAGCAAATGATGATACTGCCAATCTTGCCAAGAGTAAATCTTTCCAGAGCCTGTTAAAATAGAGATTGCCATGCTGATGGCCCAGAAGAGATTAGCTATGAAATATTTTAACCTTAAAAGAGCACATGTCAGTTGTATTTTCAAGTTGGCCTGCAAACAGGCTGAGAAAAGCAGCTACCAACACTGAGAGAGGCAGGGGAAGTCCTAAGCACAAAACCTGTCCGGCAACATAGCAAGGGGAGGAGATGGGGCCCCAATAATCTTAATAGAGGAAGTTTGGGCAATTTAGTAGATAACATATTGATAAAGGCAAGTGGGCAGGCTCAATTGTTTCACATTGAAGCCAGACTAAGGAAACAAGTCATTGTTCACTGCCTTCCTTGAATAAACATCAGGATCCTCTCACCAGCACAGGACAAGGCAATGGATGAAGCAACTGCAGCAAGCACTTGGCCAAATTTATTCTCAAAATTTAATTTCTAGGTTGATGATCCCATTTCTGAGCTGGACGTGTTTTGATGTTCATAAGAGAGGGGTAAACAGCAGTGAAAACACACACCTCATCTTAAATTAATTTATCAAAAAGCAAATGTTTCTGTCAAGTACCGTGTTGCTTCTTAAGCATCTTTTTATTGCTTGTCTTCTCCAGAGACCTTTTTTTTTGTGTTCACTTTTGCTATTTTTTTTGAGGAAGGGGGTGGAGAAGGCATAAAAGAGATTTTGGAGTCAACAATAATCCAAAAGACATCCACAAAGGGCGTGCTAGAATAGACTCCCATTAGTCAGACTGGAGGATAAAGCACAGAAAAGCTTCACTCATCAGGTTAGAGCAACTTCCCATTAATGTTATTTGAAACATTTTTCTCCCTTTTTACTGTAAATCCGCACCGCCTAGTCAGCATCATTCGACAGTCTGCACTCTTTTTTTTTCCTTTTTTTTTAACTTATTTTTGATGACTTATCCAGGAAACTGCAGAAAAGCTTTGATCTGGCAGTTCTCTTAACTTTTTAAAGTTCCAAAATACATTCTTCAGACTGGGCAGCAATTTTGTTTCCTTCCCTTCTGACTTTCAACACCCCCCCTTCTTTTTTTTTTTTTTTTTTTTTTCTGTTTTCAGAGCAAGCTGTTCTTAAATATAAACCACTTGCACCAGTTAAGTACTAAGATGGTGGATATTACAGCAACATGAACTGTGTTAAAAGCCTTTCACCAAACGAGCGAGCCGTGCTGGTGAATCCTGTTTTGAACGACAAGAGCAGAAAAGCCCCATAAAGAGTCTTTTGAATTTTAATTTAAAGATTTTCTGCAGGGGAAAAAAAAAAAAAAAAGACCCTCTGGATTTCCAACTTACTGGAGTTAATATTTCCACTTCTACAATATCCAGAGGCCTTGGCCAGTATAAGAGGCCTCCCAAGCACTGTGCAAACAAAATCTGACTAAGGGCCCTTACTGCAGCGCTTGTCATGGTTCCTTATCTTGAAAAGCTCCAGGGTAAAAGCCTTACTTGAAGAAAAAAGCCTATTGACAGACATTTTAAATATCTAAAAGCAAGACAGAAGAACTCGGTACTTCAACGGGGCTGAGAGGAAAATGGGGCCAGTGAACTCCTGCATGGAGTTCAAGTCTGCAGGCTGCTTCTCCGTCATTAATGCGAGCTCATTAATGCTATCGTTGCCAGTAATGCACAAAAGGAAGCAGGATACTTACAGCCGTAATTATAGAGAGAGCTAAAAAATGAAGGGTTGCTCTCTGGAAACGCGGTTTAGAAAGCTGCAATAACTTTCTGGCAGCATCATCATCACCCTTTGCAACACTGGTACAATTAGGAATTCTAGCAGTCTCAGCTTTCCAATAGCAAAGCCACAAAAACCCACGGCAGCGGAGTTAAAGAGCGATTAAAAACTCTTCAATCCATCCACCACTTGGCCGGGGCCAAGCAGCGCTACTGCCGAGCTGAGAACTTCTTGTACTTTTCAGATACTCTGGAATAACTATTATTTTGTTCTTTTATGTTGGAACAACCTCCGCTTCTAAAAGGAAGCGCCTTCAGACACTCTGGGCAGGTTTAAATTATACAAAGAGCATTAAATTTTTGTTTAAATAGTTTTATGAAGTTCAGCGCGGACTGAACGGGAAGAGTGATTTTCCATTTTAGAAGCGTTGGCTCCTCACAGGTATTGGTGGAATATTAGAGCTATTTGTCTGAAGAAGCAATCAGCAGCAGCGCTGAACACGAGCAGATAAGCCCCAAGGAGATTAAACATGCACTGATATCCTTAAATAATCACACGCCTGACCCCTCCAGAGCTGCACGTTAACAGTCTCCCCGCGGCCAACACAGCAACATCTAGTTTCATCTGAGGATTGAAGTGATATCTTTTCACCACACACTTCCCTTATGACCCAAGCATCTTCCTTCCAGTTTGCCTTCACACTTCCCTCCCCGAGCGGGTATTTGCTCCAAGTTAAATTCAGTGAACGCTGAGCTCCCCAGCACTGTTGCTAAGGCTGCAGCCAGACCTTTCTGCAAGAGGAAAAAAAAAAAACAAGGGCGACTTTTCGGTAGCACACAGTCAAGTCTCTTCTCTTCCCCACTCCAATTCCCTTTCCAACTGTTTCAGTTATTTCAACATTTATGCTTCTCACACAGTGGGCATTTCTCAAAGGTTTCTGGCGGAATGACGCACTGCAGCACACCAGCACTGAAACGAAACAGGTAACAATAGCCTTTTGTGAAGATTATTTGTAAGAGCATTATTTCAGTGATTTAGTTTACAACGTGACTGTGCAAACATTTGCCTTGGCCAAACCAAGGGGTAGCAAACATAAGCCTGGGGAGGAAAACCTTTGGTCCGCTTTGCTTGCGAGCTGGCCAGCTGAGACAACTCTGCAGCTCCACAGACTGACTTCAACTGCCATCATGGCCTAAGGTTGCCTCCAAACACACGTGCAAACATGGCCAGGAGGTGATGGGAACACCAGGAAACCTCTACTGCTGAGAAAACAAAGAGAATCTGGATGTCTTGAGGAGTCCATTAGTCTGGGCCATGCCCAAGGTGAGAGGACAAAACCACCACCGGGCACGAGCCAAAATTGTGGTGCTCCAAAGTATGGTTCCTCTTAGAGGGCACAGGAGGGAGCTGGTGTCCCTACAGACTCATTAGCATTAACATCTTCATGCCAGTGATGGCCCAGAGGCAACATTCCCTCACCTAGACCTTTGCCCTTGCCTCCATCCATGCTTTGCTTTGGAAGGTAGCAAGAGAAGACTCTCCTCCACACAGCCTCGTGGCACACAGGGGTAGAGCTGTACAAAGAAAGCTCCAGTTCTGCAGGCAGGTATTCTTGCCTGCAAGCATATAAAAGAGGATTATGGCAATAATCCATCCCTAGAAAGACAAAAAACTTTATTCCTCTTCATTAAGAGAAAACGAAAGCTACTGACAGAGCTAACATCTCCCGATAGATGATTAAGCACATGCTGTGTGTAGTAATTCTGCCCACTTCACTGAGCTATTTGTACTCTCATTTCCAGAGATATGATGTAAATGCCGAGGCGGAGGGGGGAGGAGGACTGGAGGGAGAAGCACTGCAGCTGCTGACAAAATATTTCGCTTGTCAGCAGCCCTGCAAGCACTCTCGCTGCTGCAGGATCAGCCCCAGCAGAAGGGCACAGCTCACGCACCCCCAGGTCTCGAGCCGCCGAATTTCATGCATCAGGCCCTTGTCAATCAGGTCTGTCGGCCGGGAGCGACTTCTTGTGTGAACGATGAGCTAGAAGATAATCCTGACAATTAAAAACCAGGAACAGAAATAAAACCGCACCGAACACCGCATGCCGAACCTCGACTCCCCTTTTTCCTGCTGAACGCGTAGCCAGGCCAGGGCTCATCTCATCTGTCAGCCCCCCGATGGGGACGCAGTCGTCCAGGCTCCCCTGTCACTCCCAAAAAGGCTGACACCTCCAGCCAGGCATTTTCAGCCAGCTTGGCTATGCCCCGGAGGCGCCTCTCTTTCTGCTTGGGCTATAAAGGAACCTCGTGCGTGGCTCAGATTTAAGCAATCGGCTTTTAGGTGACCAAAGTTAGGTGAAATGAATCTTCCACGCAATGCTTAGGAGATATCAGCTGACAAAACGTCTAGTTAGAGCTCCGATGCAATATTCGTAAATACATTTTTGACTCACTTGGTCATGTCATCCTAGCTGTGCAGTCGATAGCGGGTATCTCTAAAGGCTTAGAGAAATCTTTAGGCAGGCTTTATTCTAAATAGTTTGCATCCTCTTCAGCAATTTTGGTCCCAAGGTCAGAAATGAGCCGTGTTCCAAAGAAACCACCGTTAAAGAAAATATAAATGCGGGCTCCTCAGTGCAAACAGAGATTAAAGTGACCAGGTGATAGTGCACAAGCACAACAAATGCCACGAATAAACGTTTCGGTATTTGGATCACATTCAAGGAGAAAAGAGAAAAAACCCAAATGTTGTAAACAATAGTCATGCTCACAGGAAAGCACTGTCTCATAGAGACTAGACTTGAAGATAAGACTGTCTTTACAGCGTCTTCACGTATCAAAGTGAAGGTCACCATCTCTCGGTGCTTTAATGAACCACTGACCCTTTTGGATTAACTTTACCTGACTTTTTTTTTTTTTTTAATTCCCAGAAAACCAGACTCTTGAGGGCTGCAAGTGAACTTTTAACTTTTTCCAACGTTTTGAGGCAGGGAGCAAAAAGCTCCGCGTTCAGCTGAATCTAGCTGTACTTTAAACATAGCTGTTTCTACTTAGAGTGACCCCTGCCAGCCCCCTCCCCTGCGATACCTATTTTGAATGCTCTCGGGGGAAAGGGGCCGGGACAGAGGAATTCCAAGTTGCCCAGAAGCCATGGGAGCAAGCTCCGCTGCCCAGCAGCCATGCCAGCCGAGGAAGGCTGCGTCGCTTCAAATCCAGACGACTATTTTGAGTTCTTGTGGGAACCAAGCTTGATCCAATAAATATTAGAAGTTATCACAAGAGAACAGTCAGGAAAACATACATTTTAGTGCTGACAGGCACAAACTTTTCTCTTTTTTAACTGTAAGCAGCTATGCAAACAGTCACTTCAGCTGTATATTTTTCTTTTTTTTTTTTTTTATGCAAACCGTTGCTGCATTCCCTGGTATGAACACAGTTATGCCAGATGTAGGGCTCAAAGATTGGAACAGCAGCTTAACATAGTCTTAAGAAGTTACCACTGACCAGCTGAAGCATTTTAAGAGTCCACAGGCATCCTTGCAACCTGCAGCAAACACAAGGTAGCCCCAGCAAGAGTTTAGCTGGGCTTGTGCTCCGTGAAAGAATCACCTTCTGCTGAGGCTGAACATGTAAAAGGTTATTAAAGAACAGCCAAAATGTGTTTGTTTGCTTGTACTAGCATAGTTGTTGGTTGGGTTTTTTTCTTTTCTATTATACAGGTCTATATGGCAGCTCAAGGCTCTCTTAAAACTGGAGGGAGGGGGATCGGTAAGAGCGGTGGCGCTGCCACGTGTATTTAAAGCAAGCCATCTCACTCTTTGCTCTAGCATCAGCGTGGGGACTCATCAGCACTACAATAATGTGTTTGTAATTAATTATGATTCACAAAGACAACAAACCAAGCCACGGGATGGCTTCGGCTTGAAATAATCTAAGCCAGCATTTTTCCTACTGCTCAGGGCAGTTCTGCAGAAGCCATAAAATATGGCTTGACTGGGGTGGGGGCAGGTCACATCCCTTTTCCTGCCCGTTCCAGTAGAGGAGAGGCTTTCCCGGCCACAGCCCCACTGGAAACACCCCAGGTAAACAACTAACCTGCAGGTTGCAAGGTCCACACAGGATCAAGATGAGAGCAGACAAAGTCTTGGAAGAGATTTACTGGGGGCCACTAAGCAGACAAATTGAAAACTGGTGGAGAGTGAGATATTACAGGAGAAAGGAACACCATAAATGTCAGTCTTGTTCTTACTCAGTGCCCAAATCACTGTTGGAGACAGCGTGTTGGGTCAGAGGGACCCTTGTTCTGAACCAGCTCTTATTTTCTTAAGAAAGTTCAGCTCCTTCTCATCTTTGGCAGGGCTATAAAAAGATGCCCTGCATTGCTTTGCAGGCTGAAGGAGATCAGCACTTATCCCACGCAATAAAAAAGAAACAGGGAGAGGGTTAGATTTGGGCAAAGCAGACCAAGCCAGAAGCAATCTAGGAACCTTGTATTTAAAAACAAACAAAAAAAAGGAGCCATAGGAAAAACAGAAAAGGAGACAAGAGAAAAAATAATCAGAAAATACTCAGGACTAAGGAGTTGGGCAGGAAATGGCTGCAGGGTGGAGCTGTATAATGTAATGTCTATACAGTTTAAGGGTAAGATCGGAAGAGAAACAGGCCTTAGTAGGTGGGTGGTAAAGGCAGAACTCAGTGACTTCATATTTTAAATATTTAAACATTACAAGGACTTGAAGGTGTACTTTGCTCATACAAAAGAGATTGTTTAATGCTTTTACTTTCTGAAGGCACAGTCCCTTTCATTCTTTTCCTATTAAATGTAAAAATGAGTAAACACATTTAGCGCTGATATCCCAGGCAGCCCTGCAAGCCAGTGACAAATCGACCTGTGCTAAGTTGACACAGGCCAGTAATCACCACAGGAGAGCTCATTTTCTCAAACAGGGTTTCCACTGTTTTATTCAATTCATTTAAGGCTCTTTAACTAAAGTACTTTCTGTGCTCAGGCGAGATAACTGTTTCCTTTCACTGTGACTACCTTTCTTCACACTCTTTTAACCTTGAACTACCTCCTTTTTTTGCGTGAGCTTGGAGGCTTCTGATTCCTCAATGGGTTCCCTTTTCATGCAGCGTTTTGAGCCTTGCCCTTTCCGTGAGAGTTTCAGTGGTGGGTCCCAACTGAAATTGTTCCAAATGGTTGGTACCTGTTCTGACCCAAGCTTGCAGTCACAGAGCTCCAACATAAAACCACAGCAGTGTTTCTTGGTCCTCCATGTCCATCTGTACATGTTTAGGACATATCTCATGATGCTTCCTGCTGAGACCCTCCACTGTCCTGCTGGTGGGAAAGCACTAGAGGAGTATCAGCTCTCAAATGACTTGTCAATGAGTCCTGAATGACAATTTCCAGTTTGAGATACCTTCATTCTCCTAATCTGGCCAGTTTAGCTCAATTTGCATGTGGATGGCAGTAAAGATCAGGTTAGACCTCAGGCTGGAAGCCAAATTCTCCTTATGGGGATGACAGTCTCAGATGTTATTTGGTTATCTGACCATAGAGGTTTAAGAGGCAGTAGCAGATAAGGAACCAAGTAAAGAAAGGCCTGCAAGGGGAGGAAAAGAGCTTGAAACCCAGACAAAACAATACAGATGAAGGATTAAGAAATCAGGGAAAATGTAGTTGCTGCAGTAGACAAGGAACGGCTGCCTCCAGGGATAATTTTATGGAGGCTGGCAAGGAAAGGCGGCTGCTTGGGGGCCAAGAAAGACATCCGAGGTAGCATGACGAGAGAGAGAGGAGAGCTCAGACACGAGTCTCTAATCTCTTTCCACAGGAGAAGTATAAATACACCTGAAGCCTGTTTTCAAGTTTTAAACAGAGAGTAATAATGAAGTTTTATTAAAAGCTGTTATAGCCGTTTCCAGTTATTACAACAAACAAACCAACCACCCACACACAAAATAAATCTCGCAGCACAAGGGGAAAATAGCACCTCTCTAGAAAGAATGTAGAGTCTTTAGAGAAGGGAAAGTCTGCTAGACATGTCCACAGGAAACCCGCTATTAAAACTCACTCAGCTCAACCAGTGGTTATTCATGTTCAAGAGAACATTCTTGGACAGTTAGTACAAAGATTACTCTGTCTCTTCTTAAGATTAGCCCGAAGCAATTCTTTACACAAAGAAAATCGATTTCTGTTCCAGAGCAATCTCAAACCTGCCCCCTGACGCGTACGGACCAGTATTGCAACGTGATTACAAAGCTCAGTAGGCTCAATGCAAAGAGATAATCACTAACAAATCAAAATGAGTATCAAAACCCGAGTGGGAGATACATGAGTTAGCCGAAATAACAAGCAGCAACACAAAACGTTACATATGTAAACCCCGTTCAGAAAACAAGGCTTGATGCAACGATAAGGACTATTGCATCGACAACATTGTTGATCTCAACGCTTCACCTCTTACGGAGAGCACCTTCTTGCCCAACCGTTGGTACAGCACAAGTTAAAACACCAACTCATTTCACTGATATAAACCACCTCAGGGAAGGGGATGTGACACCACCAGCAGCCTTTGAGGAAGGATGAGCCAGAGGCCAGGCCGTGTTGTGGTTAATAGATATTTTTGCTGAAAGTCAGCACTTTCTGCCTTGGCCTCCCTCTGTCTGCCCTTAACAGAGTCTCAAAGGTGAGCCCTCTGTGAAAGTTTCAACAAAGTCAGCTCCTCAGGCCCCAAAGATGATTGTATGAAGTGCAAAGTCCCATGAAACAAGTGGCTGTATCATTGTGAAGGACAGGGCCACTAATTAAGATAATGCTCTGTAGTGCCCTGGGGGATATTTTCCAGGCCAGTTTAAGGGACTCATGAACACAACTGCCGTTAAAAATAGTCACACACAGAAATTAAATCTCTTAGTCTCGCTGGAAAGCCTTGCATCTAGAGGTTTTAACTGACTCTTCTCACTAAGCAAGGTATGGAAGAGGCTGCAAAGTCTTCAGACCTTTACATGTGCGGGGGCGGAAAAATCAGCTTAATTGTAATTTTATGCAATAGGCTTTTGTGGTCTCTCTGATGCCAAAGACTAACATATTCTGGGTGCTCAGAAATGAGCCTGGAACCACCCAGACAACTTTGCAGGAGAGCTTTTAAGTGAAGACACAGGTGAGGAACGCTCCCAGCCTTGCTGGGTTCCTCCTCCAGCCCACCCACATGCTGAGAGCTCAGGGCACCTGGAATGTGTTCACCTGCTTTGGTTCCCCACTTGCTTTTCTGCCTCCAAGTTGCCTCGGAGCTGAGCGAGCTTAAATGATTGAGGAAAAGGTCATGGTCAGCAGACATTTTGTCATGGAAGAATACTAATTCACAGCGGGAAAGGGAAAAAAACCAATCAGTGTGCATTCAAGAAATTATTTCCTTTCATCCTGGGTGGAGAAGCACTAACAATATGACTCAATAAAACAAAATTAATCCTAAATGTAGCTTAACCGGTCAATCTATTGGAAATAAGCTCAATGCCCAAGTGAAAAGAGGAAAAGATCTGTTTCACGATCCAGTGGTGACACCTACAGGGAGAGGATTTCATTGCGTGCTTGGCAGCCCCTGACAGGACTGAAAAAGAAATGAAGAGTTCTGTCAGAGCCAGCAGTGGCTCTGGAGATCCTTATTTCATACTCTGGAGTTCCCTGTGTGTGCTCCAGCACAGGAGGACACAGTGAGAAGACAGTTCTGAGAGCAACAGAGGTCCAGAAAAACATGAGAAAATGATGGAGGAGAAAAGGGAGAAGCCTCTTCCATATGGCTCTAGAAGGTCTCTGTCCTCTTAGGAGCTCCTCTGCAGCAGATCCTACTGCCCAGACACCCTTTGCACTGTAGGAAGAGCAAAGTATTTTGATGGTAGCATCAGTGGGATGCAAATCAGAGAATGGTTTGAGTTGGAAGGGACCTTATAAAGATCATCGAGTTCCAACCGCCCTGCCCTGGGCAGGGACACATTTCACCAGACCAGGTTGCTCAAAGCCCCATCCAGCCTGGCCTTGAACCCCTCCAAGGATGGGGCAGCCACAGCTTCTCTAGCCAAATCATGCTCAGCCACCTCCAGGATCACAGACCTGGAGGACTCAGGCCCCCAACAGCAGGTAAGCCCCTTTATGCCTTTCCTACTAGACCTTAATCCCATTCCCCAAACTCAAAGACTCAATCTCCACATATTTTATTATTTTTTTCGTTAAAAGCCTTTCTCTCTCAACTTTGCACATCATGAATGAACTGTTACACCTCAATCCTGGAGGTGGGGAGAAAAAGACCTCAGAGAATCCAAGCACAAGCCAGCTTCATAGGAAACCAGGCTGCATTACTGTCCGTCCTTAGGATTACTTGCTAAAACACGCAGGAAACTTTAGCCAAGGTTGTTACTACTCCTCCACATAAGGTGGGGCCCGCTTGGATTTGCATTTCTAACTACATTATTGGCTTTATGCCTTTTTTGTTGTTGTTGAAGTCTGCATTTTCTTTGGCTTCACCAAAATAAAGATCAAGAATAAAGGTGAGCAGTCGAGCATCCAAATGGAGCAGGGATAAGGATAATGCTGGCAGCACGGAGCCTGTAAGATTGTAAGAGAGAACACTTTTCATCCTTCTTCAGGGACCTAAATGCTTCTTTTGGAGAACTTGTTGACAAGCGTGGGGTCCTGCTCAAGGAACAAATTCCCTTGTCCACCTGGGACCCACCCACACATCTGAAATACTCTCTGCCTTTTTCCTCCCTGTTAAGACTACTGGGAGGGCCCCCGTCCCAGCTTTAATTTCTGGGAAGACTTCAAGGTAACCCTAAATAAAATTGCCCGAGGAGGGCAAGGCACTGGGAAGTCAAGGCCTGTGATCAAGCCCGTCTTCCTGTCCATTTGCAGGTAAAGTTGAAGGTTTGGTCAGATAATTGCTTACAATTATGTCAGCACATTTAATAAGGTACTTCCCCTCTCACCAGGATGTGGTAACTGAGGGGGGACCACCAGGTCTATGGCACCGCAGAATTAAATAGATTTGCTGGCATCCTGTAATTTCTGGTGTGGAGAAACTGAAGGATTATTTACATTTCTCACAGCAAAGGGAAGAGGTACCTCAGCTGAAACAACAAAGCTGCAAATTTTAAACAGTTAAAAGAACAAGGTACATATTGAGGCATGTGAATCCTACACAAAACTGCTTTCCAGGGACTGCTGAAGTTTGCCCCGGAGAGTATAAAAGCCGGGAAGCGAGGAAGACGTGGAGCTGGGAGGACAAACTTAATGACCGTTTAAAATCTTATTTGGAAGCAAGTCACAAACCTTCACCTGCCATTTTCTCCGGCTCATTGGGTATGTTAATAACATGACATGGTTTTGTTTTGAAGATGAATCTAATTCCTAAGCTCACGCCTGTGGACTTGGTGTTCAGGGCTTGTCAGGAGGTGACAAAGTCACACTCGAACGTGACACTGCCTGTCCATGGCTGTGAAGACATGCACAAAGTAAAGCAGTGGTTGCCTGCTGAGGACACACTCCTACCACCTTCACCAAAGGCCCAGTTCTCTGTGGCATTCCACTGCATGAACTATTTTTCCCCATAAAATGCAAAGCAGAAATCCCTCAGCGACAGCCATCCCAGCCACTGTGACAAGCTCTGTGGAAGGTGGTACTTTGTCCAACTCACTGTAGGACCTGCTCTTGCAAGACAAAACTCCTCTCAGGAAGAGCTTAAGTTGATACTACTTGTTTCCAAGCCAAATTAAAACTGAATGATTTACCTAAAGCCTGTTTCAGAATCTGGTGGATGCATTTTCCTAACCCAGAGTACTTTATATTTACTTCATCTGCTAATCAAAACTAGCAGCTGAATATAATTCCTGCATTCACTTCCATTGCAGATTTTTATCAATTACACAGCAGTAAAAGGCATCAGGTACCAAGACACACACACACTAAATAAAACCTCACACTATATAAGAGACACTATCTTCAAGAACAGCCCTGATGCAAAAAAAAAATGACTTCTCATTACCTGTGAGCAAAATTTCGAAATGTAAATAAAAGTTCAGTGTATTCTGAATCTTTACATCTTTTAACTCTCCCAAAGCAGCCAAACATTGCCAGTTTAACAGGAATACAAGTAGTCAGATTCCATTAGAGTCCCTCGGAATTGTCCATATAAGCTTAACTACTGTCTAACCTTCATTTAACTGATTTACACCGGGGGAAATGGTTTTCCATCCTCACTGTTTTACCTCAGCAGCATCAGGATCATCACCAGCTGTTTCCCCTCTGCTGTAAATTATTTTTAAGAGAAACTTGCATGTAATCTTTCTGTTTCTCTCACCCCATTGCTTCTCAGTGTTTCTTCATCTCTCACTGGCACGTTCCTTTCTGGGAAGAGTCCTTCCTTCCACATATTATTGTCAGGGCTGCCTTATCGCTGCTTTCCTTTCTCAGGCATTTCAAAACTTTCCTTTAAGTTTCATTCCTGACACTCACCAGAAACCCCATGTTTCCTGCTGTTTCTTCACGCCACAGATGATAACAGATTTAAAGCTGGAGCAGAAACGAAAGTATGAAATATACTAGCAGATCTGACAGGAAAGGAAGAGAAGGGGGGAAGGGGAAAAAAAACAAAGAGAGAAGGCAACAAGTAATTTTAGCCAACTGATAGCAGAGCTAGAAAACAAGCGTTAAGGGTAAGGATGAAATTTTTCCAGTATCCAGAGAGGAAATCCTTGCAAGTCAGACGAGACGGGAAGCTTCCGTGGCTGTCAAATTGACAGGCGCTTGAAATTAATACAAAGTGCTCAAGGGTAAAATCAGTGCATTTACTGGAAATCTCACCATCAGTTTCAGTGTGGTTATATTTTTATCTATGCATTGCCTTTAAATCTTAGCGATGTTTTAAAGAAAAGCATTGCGGGAAAGCCCAAAAAGAAAGGATTCACAAATCAGGAAATCAAAAGTAGTGGTAACTTCTGAGTACAACTGATGTCCCTAAGAAACTGGGTGGTTCTAGGTCCATCCAAGATTTATAATTGTAAGATCTAAACTCTCTTTCACCAGCATGTATTTTCAATCATAGGCTCCCAAACAGTGCTTGTTTACTGCCACAGACAGCAGCATCCACTACAACTGCCAAAAGATACCATTTCCATAGTTTCTATCTCACACACAATACAAATATATTTTAAAATAATTTACTCCCAACTGTCTTTCTCCAAGCCTCCAGCAAAGATGAGCCCCTACCTTAGAATCCTTCATTTATAAAATTATGTTAATAAGTTTTTACATTAGTGCTTGCTCATTATCTTCCTACAGAAAGATTCATGGGTTAATCCACAACCACTGGACACACACACTAAAATGCTCTGAGCCATTTCTCCACACTTTTAATGTATGTGAATCTAGATAAGCAATGAAAGTTTACCTACACTTTATATCCTGAGTACTTTAAAAAAAACCCAAACAGGTAAAACAAAAACCCTAGTGTTTTATTAAGCTAAATTCAAGAAAAACATCACCCTTCTGAGCACATAGCGAAGGCCAAGATACACGTTGTATTTCTCCTGTGCTACCATATTAAAAGAAACTGCTTCTGTGAAGCGGAAGAGGAAGAGAGCTTGGCAGATTTATTCCCTCATAAGAGCTGAAGGGGACTTTAAATGCAGGACATCTACTTCGACACTTTTGAAAAATGGTCTAAGGCATTTGCTCACATCCTTCCACATGTAAACGGTTCCCAAAAGTTGAGCCCAGAGGAAGTAGAAACATTTTCAAATCCTAAAGGGCTGGGTTTTACTTGGCATAACTTTGGCAAGACAAAGAGCTGCCCAAAAAACTGAAACCAAAAGAAGTGAATCAAAAGCTTCCTAATAAAACAGAAACTGAAAGCCTTGACATCCGGTATGATGTCAAGTGTGAATACTGAGCATTTGGGTCAGTAGAAATAGGAACAATGTGAAAATTTCAAATGTCAGAAGCA
Organism: Tringa solitaria; assembly: GCA_026413425.1. Lineage (NCBI taxonomy): Eukaryota > Metazoa > Chordata > Aves > Charadriiformes > Scolopacidae > Tringa > Tringa solitaria. The sequence goes on from JAOXJM010000001.1 coordinate 1,844,307, forward strand.
TGTACCTTAAAAGCTTGACCCAACAGCAGACATCGAAGAGGTCCCACAAGTTTTCTGTGGGTGAAACAGCAGAGTCTCATTCTTCTCCCATCAGACATGCAAGTGCCTCTCCTTCAGCCTCTACAAGCCCCTATTCCTCTCTTCCTACCCCTTTATTTTCTCCATGGTCTTCCCTTTTACAAAGATAACCTGGATCCAGCCCTGTAGAGAGCTGCCACAGTGCTACAGCACTCCGCTCTCTAAAACCTACTCACATTTCCAACCCTTCTTTGCAGAATATTGCACATTAATGCCTATCCATGTGACAAGCAATTCTGCAGGTTAACAACAATTTTACCCCTACTTGACACGCCTAGAACTCTATTAAACCCCGTCAAACATCATCTCCATAAAGAAGCAGAAGGGCTTTCAGGCTGTCAGTTTTCCTCACCCTCTTCAGAAATTTGCTTAACTATGTTTACAATACATAATGGGCCTTCCTTACCTACTGATCTTAGGTAGCAGGTCTAAGCCAGCCTTAAAGAGTGCTTCCAAGATGTGCTGGGACCAGTACTGTTTGACATCTTTGTCGGCAACACAGACAGTGGGATTGAGTGAACCCTCAGCAAGTTTGCCGATGACACCAAGGCTGGGAGGAAAATGGCTGGAAACCAGCCCTGAGGAGAAGGACTTGGAGGTGTTGGTGGATGAGAAGCTCAACAGGAGCCAGCAACGTGCATTGGTAGCCCAGAAAACCCCCCACATCCTGGGCTGCGTCCCCAGCAGTGTGGCCAGCAGGGCGAGGGGGGAGGATTCTGCCCCTCTGCTCTGCTCTGGGGAGACCCCCACCCAGTGCTGCCTCCAGCTCTGGGACCTCAGCACAGGAGAGACATGGACCCGGTGGAGCAAGGCCAGAGGAGGCCCTGGAGATGCTGTGAGGACAGGCTGAGAGAGTTGGGGGAGTTCGTCCTGGAGAAGGCTCCAGGGAGGCCTTATAGCAGCCTTCCAGTACCAGCCTTGTGAGTACAAGGTCCGTTATGTTCCTGAAGTGGAGAAGAGGATTAAGTAAATAAGACCAGGTCTCTTCTCCTTTACAACTTAAATTTTGGGCTGTTCTCACCTAAAGAGAGCTTCACACTTTAGCATATGTCAAAATATTCTTGTTCTGGCAAAAATAAGTGTCATAAAGAGATGCAGCCTTTACCTGTTGTTTCTCACATCACAGATGCAAGATTCAGTCCTTTGAGAAAGACCATCTTTGTGTTTCAGTTTCCTCTGATCCCACAGGATTATAGTCAAGACACGCAGAGTTTCCTCATAAAATTAACTGAGGTAGATGCCTGCATAGTTCACTGAAGTGAGAACTTGCATGATTTCAATAAAATTATTCTCCTTGTATGAACTCAGTCAGTTCTCCACTGTCCAGATAGAATCATAGAATGGTTCAGGTTGGAAGGGACCTTAAAGATCATCCAGTTCCA
>JAOXJM010000001.1:1856192-1869370 GCA_026413425.1 Tringa solitaria
TGTCCCTGCCCATGGCAGGGGGTTGGAACTGCATGGTCTTTAAGGTCCCTTCCAATCCAAACCGTTCTATGATTCTATAAACACGGTGTGTGCTCTGGGTGTGGGTATGGCGTTGAGGCAGCAGGTTCCTTTACAGAGCTGCCCACCCACTCTCCTTGGCCTTTTGCTCTTGCTTTTGCAGGGTTTTTGCCCTCTCTGGACAACACGGGATGTGCCTGGATGAAACTGGCCCCATCCAGCATCACAAAACCACGCGAGGGAAGAAGGTGGGATTTTCATCTACTGCTTGCTGGCATTGGGAGGGTGGGATCTCACAGGCTCTGGTCTGGCGTCCTTGAGCCATGTGCACGAAACCGCTGTGTAAACCATTTGCAGTGGGGTCTTCAATTCTGATAGTGCTGCAGAAAAGCAGACACCTTGGCTAGACGGAGGTTGGCTAGCAAACCCCAGAAACTCTGCCTTGAAAAGCGATCAGAAGCCCTGATGGTTCCTCCCGTCCCACTACGGATTAGGTGGTGCTTTGAACGAGACACTGGGTGAAAGTTTAGACACGCTCAGGTGAAGGTATCGCTTGGAAACGTGTCCCACTTGGCTGAGATTTGGATTTTCCTCCATTTTACCCCTTTCCCTCTGTGGAAAGTGGCTGCGGTGGAGGGGATGGGGTCTCTCCCTCCCCTCACGGGGTGGCAGCCCCAACCATTCCTATAAGAGAGGGTGGGTTGGGGTTTATCATTGCTTATAGATTGGAAGTATCTCCTCTGGAGTGAAAATCTGCCTTTAGAACAAACAGGTTTTGGCAGAAAGATCCCCCTTTAGGAATGCTGGCACCCCAGGCAGCTGTGATGGAATGGCATTTTACAGTTTATCATGTTCATTTCAGCCTCAGGTTGATCTCAACTTCTGTGTAGCAGTTGGACGAAACGCTTTGAAACCCATCAAAAACCCCCACATATGCACAAGGCATCTCACTGGCTTGGCTGCATTTTAGTAAATGAATCAGAAATGGATTCTTCAGAGATACTAAGAAACAAGTACTACCTTTTGAAGTGCAACCTGCAGCTCGACTCAGAAAAAGTAGATGCCCCCTCTTTAAGCTGGAGAGAGCAGCCTGCCAAAAGGTTTAACATAACCATATGCGAGACAAAGATTTGAAGGTTTTAAAAGAAGTTGTGCTTCTATTTTGAAAGGTACCATTGGGATGGGAGAAAGACTAAGCATACCCTATACACGAGGCTTACCCTCAGCAGACTATGCCGGAAGAGTCAGACTCAGCACACTGATATTATGCCAAAACTAAGGGAATTAATTTTGCTTATTTTATTCCAGTGCAGACTTAACATGACAAAACTGCAAGGTTTCTATTCTTGTTCAAACCTAAACAGTTTAGCAAGTTGCGTTGCCTCACTTGGTATTTAATTTATATTGGCTTACAGTTACTGATAGACATTCATGCACTTCATCTCCACCTGCCAAATTCTTTCACGTCTTTCTACTTTTTCCCCACAGCTGCCTCCTACCTCAGAGACCTCCCCTGCTCAGCTGGACCCTGGTTCCTTCAGCAGCCATCCACAAACTGGTGTGAAAAACTTACAAGGTTTTCGAGACCTCCTGTTTTTTGCATTCTGCAGTGGCTGCAACTGCATCCCTGAGCGCTGTATCCCCGCCCCAGCACAGCAGGCGGTGAGCCATGGACTTATCAAATGGTTTTTCCATCTCGTTGGAGAACTTGGCAGATATATTGGTGTGCTGCAAGGTGCTTTTTGGCAGGCCCTCTCTGCTGAAACTATAGGTATGTAGGTCATGAGGATAAAACATATCCAAGGATGTGATCAACAGGTGTGTTTTTCTTGGTGAAGTCAATACTGAAGGCTCTGCTAAACCAAGGATGTGATGGGAGAGGATGCCACCCCATCAGCAGGTACAAGTGGGATGCTGGGTATTCCAGGCTGTAGTTGGTGACATCCTACATCTATGACATGACTTTCTTGTCTCCTGCGGAGCCTGAGTGCTCCAGGGCGTGGTGGGAGGTCACCATGGAGCTGCCTGTGGAAACTGGTAGGTCTCCCTGTCTCCAAGTTGATTTGCAGAGCTACAGCTTGAATCTGAATGACCTTGCGTGATCCACTGATCAGCAGCCAGCAGAAGGGGGGTTCTGAGAGGCTGCTATAGATGAGTATTCAACCCAAATGTCAAAACCCGGTGTCACCACCAAGACCACCATCATGCAACAGCAACGATTTCATCAGAGGAGCCAGAACCAGCACAAGAAAATCCTTCTTGACACTATGGAGATCTGCCCCTTGCATGTTCCTCCCTCACTCTGCTGTATGGAGACATCATCTCTCTGACTGGAGAAATCGTGCCCAGGGCGATCCCCAGCTTCTCATCACAGGCAGGATGAGGGCAAGTGCTGGGCAGGAGGACTCTGCTAATCAGGACATGAGCAAGAGTCTTCAGCCGGAGGCGCCAACCTCACCCTGTGTCTTCTTCTCTTGACTTACGCATGAGACTTACCAGCTTCACAGCCCTGATGCAGTTTATATGGCTCACCAGAGCTTGCTATTTTAATAAGCGTGAGTGGATTTAGGATGTTCTATAAAGATATTATCTCAAAGTCAGGCATTTAGCTCAACACTTGGTTGGTACAACCAGCCTCTTCTGTGACTGCTTCAGGCCGCGTCCTGACTTTATGGCCAAGTCCCTGGTGGTGTCTGAGGTTGTTTACGCCACTGAAGATAGACTCGGGCAGCCAAGTGCCCATCAAAGACAAGAAATGGTTGAAGATTATGCCCACATGGTATCCGTGGGACCTCATGGGTGGTACACAACTGGAATTACCGACTGAGCACAGCCTCTGAGGGGCTTGCTAAGAGGATGGGGAGATGCCCACTGATGCTACACCACCTACATGCTCACACGTGCTGTCAGGGGTTGCAAAACTGCATTTTCAGAAGGTTGTGATGGACCAGGAGAAATCTCAAGTTTGGCCTTTGCTCCCTTTCTTTGAGGCCAGAAAAGATTTTGCTCAAAGGAGGGCTTTTGCCTCCCCACTCACAGCAAGGAGCAGTAGAGGTTCTATTGACCTAAATGTCTGTCTTGTTAAGGCTATTCCCTTTCAGAAAGATTTTTTTGGATTAGGCAGAGGATTAGTAACACATGCATTAAGGACTTGTGGTTCCCAAACAAGCCGACTTAATTAGGCAAAGATTAAAGCATGCTTCGTTGACACCGATCTCTTTCAGGATTCAAGGCGTCAAGTTATTTTGTAGAATTTTATACACTTGGCAACGTTGCTCATTTAAGCGCTTACGCTACTTCGAGAGTAGTCATCTGGAGGATTCAAGGCAGCTTAGACATTTATAGTGCCATAAAACCTTGGGCCATAAATTGCACATGATTAGGGAGTGTGTCACCATCAGTATTTAGAGGCATTTTAAATAAACCCACCAACCTGACTTGTATTTTCCTCTAGAAAAAACCAACAACAAACAACCCTAGAAAATAAGTGCCATAAAACTTGTTGAAAACTATCCTTGTGTTCCAGGTAATCAGCAATCAAGCATCAGGGTAGCCAATACGTGTGGTTCACAGCCCACGGCAGGAACTCTGCCAAGGGACACATTCAACTCACGAAAGGTTTCGGAGCTCTTCCATGAGGCTGACGAGATACCCAAGTTGGCCAAACTGCCGCTGTCGACCTCAAGTGATGAGTGATTCTCCACTGTTGCACACCACGCAGAAATGATTGCTTTTAGAAAACAAACAAACAAACAAAAAATATTAAGCAAATTAGTGTGGATAATCCAAGTCTCTCTACTTTTCTCACTTCTCACTCCTTCCACCTTCTACAGATGTTATAGTTGGGCCCTGTTTTTGTTTTGTCTTAGCCAGAGAGCTGGCCAGTGTAAAAAAAAAAAGCCAGTTTTAACAGTAGCACAGCCCCACGTGTATTTTTACAAGGCATTTAAACTTTTAGAAGACGAAGGAAAAAGTGTTTTGCTTTTACATCTTCAAAACGGTCGCTTACGTAGGCTTAATGACAGCATTCATCGTTTCTCAAGAAATTTAGGAGCATCAGAAAAGCCCCGCGAACTGGAAGTAATCAGAATTGTCAGTCATTTATTGCCTTTGTCCGTGGCAATGGGAAAGGAAAAACTTCTCCTTCACGCAGCTCGGCACAGCAGGGGAACGGGTCTCTCGCTACAACATTACGACGCCCTTTCGACGCTGCTGCGGATTTGATTTCAGCCGCTCCAAAACAATCCTTTTTCCATCAGGGAGCAGGGATATGTGCAGGAATGAGAAGATCCCGTGCAGCCAAGAACAGCCTGGACAATCCAATGTGTCTACCCAGTTTTTCCAGTCATGCAACAGATCTCTGTACACCGCACATTCAAATTCATCCCAAGAATTCAAATTAAACCTCTGTGCTGAAATCTAATTCTTACAAAACACTCCATGAAAAGCTTCAGTTTTCAACCCCACCAAAGGCAGTGTTGGTAGCTCCAGCATGTGATGGTGCAACCGCCCCCTCGTCCTTCAGGCCACTCGGTACTTGGTGTGATCTCCCTGCCAGCCTGAACAACACAGTGGACCAGAATGTAACGTAATGGTCTAACACGAGAGGAAAAAAAGGTAGAGAGCAACAGACCAAGCCTGGTCCCCATGGCTCCCACCGCTTGGAGATAATAACTATAATTGGTCCCTCCTGACACCATACAGATTGTGGCGACACAGGGGTGCCAGGACCCCAAGATCTAGCAAGCTCTGGGGTCGTGGAACCATTGTCCGAGTCAGGCTGGAGTGGAAAAGTATCTGATGAAAATCAATTGAATGTATATCTATAAATAGCGATTCTACTGAAGAGCCTTTGAGCTTTTCTGGATCAGTAACTCCCCTCAGCTGAGATACCTCTCAGGCTGACACCTCAAGGTCAGGGCAGGAGAAGACCCTCCTCCAGCCTCAGCTACCGCCCGTTGAGGAATGCCAATGCATTGTGAGTATTCAACCTAAATCTGAGAAAGGGAAATTTTAACTCTAGGCTGGTCTCTCTCTCTCTCATCCATCTCTCCACCTATATGGTGTGAGATACACATTAGCTTTAGGGATGTGGATGCTTTTCTGTCCATCCGTTAACAGGTAGGACCTAAAAGTGGCACCTTTTGGCTCGCTGGCATTGCCTGCTATTAAGAAATTCCCCGTCAGAGATGTGTCTGTGTGCTTGTGCTTATATGCTTTGCTTAGATAGATGAATATATATGTGTTAACCTGTGATCTGTACCTCTGCTCATACGTATATGTATTGATTTGGGATACCTTCCAGTAAGTCAGTGTGAATCTTGCCATCTTCGAATCTGCAATTAAGTCGCCACTTAATTATTTTGTTTACTCACTTTATAAACCCCTAGCCCCGTTAATGATTAAGTGCTGCTAAAATTCAACCTCTCAATCTACCTGACATCACTGATACATTTTGAAGAGCTGCTAAGCCATAACCATGTCAAATATTTTCATCTGTGACACATGAAGAGAAGCACTAAGGCTTGAACTGGTCGTGAATTTGGCAAGGGCTTTTCTAGTCCATATTGTCCCATAAGCAGATGGGTGGGAAGGAAAAGTCTCTGTGAAAAGGGTCCTTCATAGAGGGTCAATAACAAATTGAATCAATGCTGAAATGCAGCACCAGGCAGCCCCATGGAGAGGACTAACAGGAATACCTCAGTGAACAATGGGGATTCTGGCTCGGTCTCTTCAATTAAAACAAAAACTTGCAAGACTGGTAGTAGGGTCAAGTACTAAGAGAGCACAACGTGGCTGGGATCCTCTGCAGAACCAGAGAAAATCACTTTATTGGCAGAGAAAAAAGACACAATTTGGTTTCCTCAAGAGATGTGCACACACAAACCCTTGGTTTCAGCTTTGTGGACAGGGAAACACAGGAGAGGGATGAAGAAGAAAAAAACCAAATATTGGAAAAATGAAAACAAGTCACACAGCAGGAAGCTGAGTCCTTGGAGTCCTGAACAAATTGAAACTAAAAGTGCCCGTGAGCTGATCCTGACGTTGGACAAGGTTCAAGGGCACGGGACAAATTCACAGCAGGGAAATGCATTGAGGGTTATTGAGTATGTAGAAACCACATGGAGTTCAGAAAGTCCCTGAGCTGAACAAAACTCAGAGGAGAGGTTTCGGGGGATATATTTATATGGATTTTTCCAACCCTTTATACCTCTCCAAGCAGCTGCTCGTGGCCACGGTCATGGGCAGGGCACCGGGAGGCAGACCTTGGCCTGACACCTTACAGCGACCCCGAAACTCATTAAAGAATATAAGTCCATCGTTCTTCAAGTTACTTTAGAAGAAAACTTTTCCTTAAAGCATTTACCTCATTATTCCTGAGACGATTAAAGGGAAGAAAGTAGAAACAACGCATTGTGACTGGAGAATAAATAAAAATACATCCTTGTGCACTGGCTGTTGCTACAGCCTGACCCCACCGCAGAGGAGCCCGTACCCCACAGCTGGTCCCCGTCTGCTTTAGGGATCGCAGAAGAGAAGCACAGCTGTGCTGAGACAAATAAAGAGAGGGTGCTTTCTCCACCCTTGGTTACGGGAATAGCTTTGAGGCAGAGCTGGTTGGGGGAATTCTGCTGGAACCACGCTCTGCTGAAATATGCAGTTCTCACTCCAATCGAGCCGTCTAGCAGAACGGGATGGGTCTGCCAGGGTTTTATTTGGAAAGAAAAATGAGGGGAGTGGGGGAAGAAGTTGGACTGTCAAAACATCCCATCCTATTAGCCATGAAAGGAAGATTTTTAGTTTTAATCACTTTTTGCTGTAACTTTTTACATTACAATAGAGAACTTCAAAAGTTCCTGCTGATGCCGAATGCTTCTTCTGACAGTACTGCATTAGTAATTTACTTCTGGGGTAAGTTTAATTCCTTTTTTTTTTGGGGGGGGGTATATCTGAATGGATCCCACCTGCATCCAAACTGCTCTGCTGTCTCGCCATTGCAAGGACGTGTTTGCAGACGGAGTTTGGCTGAAGCACAATCTGTACGTTGGAAGGAGGGGTAGGAAACAACCACGTAATCAAAACACACGTGAGGTTGTCCCCACTCGTACCCTTCACGTGCACGAAGCAGAAAGGGCTGACGCCCAAGGCCAGGGAAGCAGTATGAAACCAAACCATGCATGGAGAGAAACACACAGAGTGAAATGGTGGAGATACGGGGGTTAATGCTCGGATAAATCATCTCTGGTTATCAGTAACAGATGCCTGAGCTGAGGTTGGGGCCTCACTGCACGATAGATAAAGGACAACCGCTATCAGGAGCAGCGCTTCAAAGTCAGCCCTGGCAAACCTAAATTAGGGTAACAGTGGCCTGAGGCCTCCCTACAAGGAGAAACAGGGGGTGTCCAGAGGACTAATTGGCCCATCAATAAGTGAGTGCTCCTTGGGAGGTTCCTCATTTGCTCATCAGATGTGAGGATGAAGGCCACCCGGCCAAATTTGCAGGGCCACCATGTGGTGGCCCCCAAAGCTCCTGAGGGTCACAACGGCCTTGTGAGATGCGTGCTCACTACCGGCTGAGCTTTGGGAACCGTTGGCACAGGGCAAATTCCTCCCCTGCCAGAGGCTTGTTAGCGGATGGTGGTGTTAACTGGGATGAGCCCAAGTTTGCCCAGGTCACCAGGAAGTCGCCATTAAGGATGTTACTGGCTTCGTGGCTCTGGAGGACAAGGGAGGCAGGTGGAGACCTGCTGGGGAACGGGATCTGGCAGTTGAGGCTGAAGTGGAGGATGGAGATCTCTAGGACTCTTGTTCTTCACATTCGGCCAGCACTGAATTCACTTGAAAAGACAACAACTGCCTTCGGGGGGATGAGGGTGTGGAAAGTTGGCAGCTTTCGCTCCCCAGAAAAAAGGCATAATGAGAGCCAGTGGCTGGAAGCTGATGCGAGGGAAATTCGCATGTGAAACAGGGAGTAAATTTAAGTAGGTGAACAATTAAACATGGGAGCAAATTATTTCTGAAATGGTGGATTTTGGAACTACATGAATCACTGTTTTTTTTTCAGTTCAGCCAACACACCAAAAATACTGAAAAATCCCACATTTGGCTCAGCCTGAAGCAAAATGAGATTTTTCCTCCCCCGCTTTTTCCTGCTTGGGCAACAGCAAAAATTAATACTGAATTAAATAAATTAATATTCAATTAAGTATCTTCTCTTCCCAGGGACAAATCCTTTTGATTCCACGGGGGGTCCTCTAACAAAAGCAAGCGACAGGCATACAAGGTGACATTTAAGTGCTGTTCTCCAAAGCAGGACAGCAAAAGTGGTACCTTCTGTGTTCCTCAGCAGCCTGGTGAGTCAAGTGTTTGCCCAGAGCTTGGAGTCCCTCCATCTCAGGACACTTGCCCAGTGTTGTTTTGGGATGCCACCCACATCCTTGTGGGTAAGGATTTGCTCCGTAGAGGCGAACTGCAGCTGGGGCCGGACCATGGGAGAGCGAGGAGGCGATATTTGGGATGAGGGAGTGGGAAGAAAGGAGGCAGCAGCTGTGAGGTCTGGCTATAAAAAGGTCGGGTGCTGCCACAACGGGTCTTCTGGAGGGGGGTGGTCCCTGTCCTTCTCGTTGATGCCGTTCTAAATATGTCTTGGAGCTGAGATTGCAGCCAGGCTTTCTCTATCACCACCAGACTAAAGCATTTCTCTCTTTTGCTTTCCATTTCCCATGAAAGACAGAAATCATCCCCATTTGTTTTTTGGTTTTTTTTTTTTGCTTGGGGTTGACCAAAAGCACATCATTTAGTGAAAAAATGCTTCATGCTCTAAAAATGCCTCATTTTCTCTTTTCTCGTTGAGGAATGGATGCCTCTTGGAAAAAGAAGACCTTGTCTGACTGGCAGGCTTGGTGCACGTGTTTGAGAGGCTCTTGGTTTAGGCCAGAAATGAAGGGTTTCTCTGTACTCAGAGGACACATTTATTCCCAGCAGAAGTTTGGAGGCCATGAGGCTGACAGCAGTGTTTGCGTGATGCTCCGTCTAGCAAAAGAACCCCCTGCCTGACCCAATTACGGTTGAATTCCCCCACTTCCAAAAGAGCCATAGCCATGTGCTCAACCTGCTTGGCTTGTATTCCCTAAATCCATGGCATAGTCCCAAGCAGGAGCAGGGTAATGCTCCCATCTTCCCTCAGAGGCAGAGGTTGGGCTCAACATGCTGGTGGAGGAGACCTCTTCCATAGATGCCTTCCTTTTGCAGGTCAGTTCATCTCTTTGTCCCTCAAGGCTGTGATCTTTACCCCGTGGCTGGGGACATCCTTACAATCAGGTCCTTACACACAGGTCCTTGGTGAGAGGGCTAATTTTGCCTCCTAAAAATATCTTGGTGTCAACTTAGAACAGGTTCCTTGGGGACTTCTGCAGGTGAGTTTTGAATATATTCAAGGATGAAAATTCCCCCATTTTTAGGTTCCTTCTCCAATGTCTGACCACCTTCGTGGTGAGCTGAAAGGTTTCCCCTTCTCGAGGATGAATAAGCCCTACACTTTACCCTGTCTGCCTATGTCTTCTACTCCAAATCTGACCAGCTCGGTGGGCTATGCTGCATTGCACCAGTATACCAATGTTTATCTCGTATTGGTTGGCTCAAACTGGACCCAGTAAGCAGAGAGGGTCTTGCAAATGCTGAACAGAGGAAAAAAACTCCCTGTCCTTGACTGCTTGGCTGTGCTCCTGCTGTGACACAGTTATGTCCCCCACCACAGAGCCTGTTGCCACTATGGTGGAACCAAAGGAGGTTTGGGAACCTTTTAATGGGAGAATGAAGAGGTAAATAAGGGCATTAATAAACGAGTTACCACTAATCACTCTTGTCTACCTGTTGCTAGTGACCACACAGGCAATACTGAGATTCAAGGGCAGATCCAGAGCAGTCTTAAGGACGTACCTGCCCATCTGCAGGATGGGGCCAAAACTGGCTCAGGGTCTTCTTATTTTGGCTCTTGGCAGGAGGGCGAAATGAACCCTTAATGGCCAAACAGGGGGCCTGAGCCTACACCTGAACATCCCAGAGGGGCAAAAATCAGCAGATTCGCCCAAAGGTCTGTGGAGATACAGAGCAAAGACCCAAAATTGTGGTATTGTGTCTAAAAAGAAACAAGATACAGCATTATCAGTGCCAGTGCTCTGAATAATGATAAGGGGAAGATCATTTCTGCCGGATAAAGTGAATGATATGGGGGCACACAAACTTCCTCAGAGTTTCCTTCTTTTTAGGTAAACCTAAACTTTAGCATCTACTTTTTTTTTTTTTTTTCCCTCTAGTTGAGACTCTTTGGAAAAAAAAAATATGAAAAAAAGTTCACATTGCATTCTACCCAAGGCTGTCTAATCACAGCAACCCCACCAGCTAGGCACGAACAGATGATTTTATCCCGTGCTATTTCTAGGGATGCAAAGGAAAAGGAGCTCTGTTCCTTTAAGCTGGCAGAAAGCTTCTTTATATTCAGGTGGAGTCAAGCCTTCCTGGGCTATAAAGTTGCAGGGAGAGGCAGGGGCAGCAGCTGTTTTGCTTAGATCTTAGCAAGCCTCCAGCCTCACCATGGTAAGAGCATGCCTTCTATTTGTATTAGTCTAAACTTAAAATATAGAGTATCTCTTTTTTTTTTTTTTTTCCAAGTATACTGAGCTAAACAGCTTACTTGCTCTTTTTCTCTCCTTTCTCTTGGGGATGTTAATTGCAAACAGCTTTGTTTGATTGCTGATTACCTTCTGGTTCATTGATTCAATGTTTGCTCCTTATAAGGGAAAAGTGAGGGACTTGGTTGGAGAAGAGTTATTTAAGTGGCCTCTTGCTGCCTTTCACTCTGGGTTTGCAGCTCCTGAGGTGGGGTCTGTAGAGTTGCAAACTTTCTATCTCTTTAATGCAAGTTGGGTTTTACTTTTTTGGGGGAGAACCAGCACATCTTGATACACAACTCTGTGATAGACTAAAGTTTGAATTTTGACACTGTTAGCCCTTTTCCCAAAGCTTAACACTTCAGTTCTCCCACTGCCACAAAGAACTGGTGCAACTTGCAGAGACCTTTAGGGTGGGTTTTTTTTTTTTCCTTCCTTAGGAGTGAGCTGCCATGTTGCCTTTGTCTGCTACAAACCCTTGGGATTAGATATTAAATGAAATAAAGTTTCCCTTTCCTTCTAGCTTTTTTTAATGGAATCTTTGCTCTAAAGAGTTTGCAGCTGTGAAAGTGGAGAGGATTGATCTGGTTACTAAAAAAACTGCAAGTCCTGAGCGCTCAGATCCAGCTGAAACTTTTTGCAAAGAATAATGCAACTGTCACCTTATTGAGAATGCAAAAAAAAAAAAAGTAACATGTTGGAAAATCTGATTGTGCCCCTTTGCATGTTGCAAATGGAAGAGAAGTTCAAAGTAACTCCTAGTGAGTCAGCTTTTGAACTTTTCCTTTTATCTGCTGACTTCTGGAGTCTGCCCTGGCTATAAAACAGTTAAAACATTTACATGGTGTTTCCAATGGGAAAATCAGCTGGACAACAATAGGCTGCCTATAGCCAGAGTCTGTAAAATACAGTTCATCTTGGTGCAAATGTTGGAGATCTGGGATCTCAAAAAAAAAACAACCCACCCCCAAAAACCCCCTCCTAAACAACCCTTCTGGTATATTTGAGGTGGGGGAAAAAACTTGCAGAAAAAAAGATGAATGTTTTTCCTTCCAACAGGCCCCTCTTCTTTTTTTTTTTTTCTTTCTTTTTTTTTTTTTGTTCCCATTCCCTGGGCTGAAAATACCAGTGCTCCCTTGAAGCAGGTGCTGGGACTGGGGAGCTGGGAGAGGACAGTGAGCGGAGCAGCTGTCCCAGCAAGCGCTGGTGGAGCGGCTGCGGCGCTGACCCTTGCAAATCGTGGGGAAGGAGCTATTGCAACCATCTTGCGGGGAGGGGATGGGCAAATGGCACTCAGCATTTCCCACATAGTGCAAATATCACCTCGGAGAGGGGGGATTTAAACGTGGCCTCCACGCCCAGCAGAACTGGTGATCTCGGCCCAGACTGGGATTAAGCGGTGTTTAGCCAGCTGGGGGTAAAGGGGTTGGTGTCCCTCTGGGGTACCAGGAACGTTCATCCAGTTGGCGTCTAGCTCTACGATGGGTGACCTGGGCATGCAGTGGCCATTGGAGTTGCTTGAGGGTTGAGAAGTGACTTGAGACATCCATACTTGGAGACCAAGAGGGGAGAAGTTGTGTTGCGTCCTTCTTCTGATGACCACAAGTGGTTGGTGTCCAGGACTGTCTAACATTACTCAGAGGGTAGTGACTTTTGAGGGACGGAGTCCCTCCAACAGGATGGTGGTACCTAGGGGTGGGCACAGAGTGTCCTCTCACCTTGGAGACAACTGAGTTGCCAGTGGCATGTTATGCTCTGCTCAAGGTGGGTTACTTGGAGCTGGGGATCTGGGCTTGTCTGTGGAGACCCCAGCCCTGGGCAGGACTGGTGTGAAAGGAACCAAGTTGCCCATCAATGCTACAAATACTGGGATCAGCCGCACTGCTTGCCACCTCCAGATGGGATCACCAGCTCCCTTTCATGGTGATCCCTCAGGAAGCAGCACCGCCCCATGCCATGCATGGCAGTAATTGGGAGTCTCCTCTTGGGAGAGGAGACAGGAGCCTCTGTCATCGCTGCAGCAGTGCTTTGATCTTGGGGCAGTGGAATCAGCAGAGATGCCAATTACCCAGGGAAGAGCGCAACCATCAAAAGTCCCCAGAGAGTCTCCAGAAGACACCAGTACCTCCAATACTGCCCTGGAGTTAGTTAGAGGCTCCCGGAGGGTGACCTGCTTAAATAAGGACTCCCAGCCTCTCCCCAGGTGTCAGCCTGCCCTTGTTTTGGCCTCAGGCATCTGCTGGTTTCCTCCAGCCTCATTTCCTGCTGTGACTCCCAGCTTGGCTGTGGATTTCCCAAGCTTGGCTTCTCCCTGCTTGGTGCAGAGTATGTTTGGATCAAGGAGCCTGCAGCTGTTGTCCCTGATGTCCCATTTTTCTGGGACCTGGGGAACTGAGAGCTGCTCTGCTCCATGGCAGGGTCCCTCTGCTCCCCTATGGTGAGACCCCACCTGGAGTACTGCATCCAGCTCTGGAGTCCTCAGCACAGGAA
>JAOXJM010000001.1:1879147-1905592 GCA_026413425.1 Tringa solitaria
CTGTGCCTCCCCCAAAGCTGTGGAAGACCAGGAACCCTTGGAGTCCACTGCACTGCTCTGTCTGCAGCACCAAGGAAGACATTAGAAGGACCAAGTTAGTGGAGTTATTCTGGTCTCTCTGGACTTATATTGAGCTCAGGTACTGTGTTCATCCATCAAGTTTAAGACTTTGTTTTGGTTTCCCCCTCCCCTCCCCCCACTACAGCTTCCACTTCTAGTGGGCAAGATCTTAGACACAGAAAATGCAGCTGCTTTTAAATCATCTCCCATTTTACCAGGAAGAAAGACCTGGCCTGACAGAGTGTCATACTGGATCAGGGAGAAACCCATGACAGTGGCAGTCAAGAGGATTGGGAAGAGTCTGAAGGCCACTAAGACAACATCTTTACTCCCTTGTTTTCCCCCTTCAGTCCCAACCAGAAAGACACACACCCACATGCATCCCATCATGTTGCTCCAGACCACAGTGGCACAGTCAAACTGATCAAGGTATTCTTCCCCCCCCATTGCATTTCTTGATGGCCAAAGCAAGAGCAACCTGAGCGCTAATGCAGAAGACCCTCCACAGAGTTGTTACCATTTTCCGAACTCTGTCAACAACTGAGTCAATGATCTCCTTCCCAATGCTGTAGTGACCCCGGGCATAGTTGTTGGCAGCATCTTCTTTGCCATTGATTAGCTGCTCCGGGTGGAAGAGTGTGCGGTAGATCCCAGTCCTGATTCCATCTGGAGGAAGATAACATCTCATGAGGGTCACTGACACAAGATCCACTGTCTGCCAAGTTAGTTGTACTAATTTAAATGCAGTTTCACAATGGAAGCTGGCAGCATCACCAGCAGTTTAGGGGGCCAACACTACACTTCAGGATAGAGAAGGTTTTCCCCACCTCTGCTCCCCTTAAGAGATTTGGAGACCTTCCATGACTTACCAATGACAGAGGGCTCCAGGTCAACAAATATTGCTCTGGGCACATACTTCCCTAAGCCTGTCTCACTGAAGAAGGTCCCAAATGAAGAGTCTCTTTCCCCTGAGGATGCTGTGGTGGAGATGGTGCCATCTGGCTCAATGCCATGCTCCAGGCAATACAGTTCCCAACAGGAATTGCCCATCTGGACGCCAGCCTGGCCAATGTGAACAGAAATACACTCCCTCTGCATGAGGGACAGGAGAGAAGAGGAGGTTATGAATGTGCACTGGAGAAATTAGACTAAGGTTGGCACTTCTTGGTGTCTTTATAGAGCACATGGCCAACAACCAACAGACAGGAGGAGCATTAGCCCAGCTTGGTAGCCACCAGGGCTTTTTCTCCATAGCAGGCCCCCAAGAGCAGCTGAACTAGCAACAACAAAACATGCCTTCAGAGACATGTTGTCATATCCCACAAAGGCAGATGCAGAGATGAGTGCATTGCAGTAGGTCCCTCTGCATCCCAGCACTCTCATTCCATTGCTCAGCAGCCTTGTTCCCAGGAGCAGGCCACCAAGCAAAGCACATGACAGCTGGCATGTCCAACTACTCATATTTCTTTCTCTTGGCTCTGCTGCTCCTGCCTTGGGACAGGAGACAGGGCACAGACAGCCTTCCCAGGTACTTCACCTGGGCTCTCAGCCAGGGAGGAGGGAATGATTCAGCCCAGCCAGCAGCACAAAAACTCCCCCCAGGCCCTTCCCAGGGAGGTAGAGGCAGACCTCTCCCCACCCACGTGGGCAGCAGAGGACCTCTACCTCTCTCTCTGATGGGAGAAGCCTGTGCTGTTGGGCTTCAAATATTGACTGTCAGAGCAGTTTCTCATTTCTATTTAGACCAGATGCAGCCATACGGGATCATCTGGCTGGAAACAGCTAGAGAGGATCCAAGGTAGGATGGGTAGGGAACAATTCTTCATCTTCTCCATACAAGACTAGCAGTCATCCCAAGAAGCAACTGCTCCTGGCTTGAACCAAAGGGAGGAGTCCTCATGCAGAAAGTCTGGTTGAGCTCTTGAACTCCTTGGCACAGGAGGCTGTGAAAACCAGGCTTTTGGGTTCAGAGAGGCTGGACTAGAGACTTCCACTGAGATTGACTGGGGGGAAAACCCACACATCTAGTTCAGGAAGCTCTGAGCATCAGATGGAGTTACTAAAGGCTTCTTTTAGCCATGGGCTAGGCAGGACACTGGGCTGCTGGAAACTGAGCACAGCAACTCTCAAATTATCTTCTTGCAAGAAGCCTGGCACAGCAGGATCCCTACCAAGCACAGAAACAAAGCAACAGCCTACATGAGAGCAGAGGTCCTCTCCTGAGGGTTGGGATCTAATGTATCATCCCTCAACCACCACTGCATTTCTCTTCTGACACAACATTTCCAGGACAGCCATAAGCCAGCCACCACCCCAGGGCCAGACCAGAAATACTGAGCCAATCTCCACAAGGAGAGACCTTCATCCCCTGTCCCACATCTGCCCCAGCCTCACATCTGATCCAGACAGGCAGCTAGCTTAGTCTTGGATTAGATGTGTCACCATTTAACCCCACCAAGACCTCCAAACTATCTTGATGCAGGGGAATAGGCAGGCCTGAAGTCATTTCAGCAGGGTAGTCCTGGCCAGGAAGAAGGGGACACCAGGCTTCCAAGACAAACCCAGCTCTGGAGACCAGCTCCCAAGCACAAGCCCTACACTCCCCAGAGTCCCTTTTCTAGGGCTCACCATATGCTCCTGCATAGTCCACAACCACTTTCACCCCCAAGAAAACCCACAGACAAGGACAAGGCACCTTGCTCTAGCTGAAAAGAAAAGCTCACTCCAACTCCATCCTCCAGGAGAGCTGGGAAGGACCAGCCATACCTCTCCAAGAGCAAACCCAAGCCCCATAGCTACTCACCATGACTCTAAACTACCTGAGCTCCTCAACACAGCCACCTCAGTGAGAACACACCATACCTGCCTCCCTCATGGGCCTTTTATAGTAGGTAGAGCTGGGGTTGCTGCTAAAGAGGTTCCTCCTCCAGGCACCTGCTGGTAAATGGTTCAGGTGTTTCTGCTCTAAGAGGGGCAGCCATGTGGGGTCATCCAGGTGCTTTCAATGACTTGCACCTGTAGACCCATGGAGTTTGGAGTTTCCTTGGCTTTTAAGTACTTAAGCAGCATTGCTTTCCCTGTGATGTGTAGGAGCCCTTTTTGTGAAATCAGGAAAAGAGCTTTGAATGTTTTGGGGTTTTTTTGGGGGGGGCAAGAGTATCTGGTTTTGTTTCTTTAAAGAATGAGACTCATTTTTAAGACTTTCTTTTCACTCTTCAGGACTGGAAATATGCTTTCTACTTTCCATCCCCCTTTTCCAAGTGCAAATAGCACATCTGTTGAATCTCCTGGGGATGAACAGAGTTGCAGGAGGGGGCTCCTGCCTTGGGGTAATATCACGAGACTGGGATGGCTTCTCCAGCCCTGATGCTATGAGAAAGCCAGGCTCTGAAGGCTCCAGGGCAGTGCTGGCTTCTCAAAAGCCACCCAGATACCCTCACCATGCCCAAATTTTACAGAATCCTCCTCCCTGGCCCCAGGCCACAGACCATGCAGAGACCAGAGCTCTCCCCAGCCTGCCCCATAGAGCTGGGTCCCACAGCCAGACAGGAGCCCAGGACCTGTATGCTGCTGGGACGCTGGTGGGAGAGGGGACTTCTCTGTTCCTCACTGACCCTTCCATAAAATTGGGATAAGAGCTGTTAGGTGGCAAAAATTCATCAGGGATGCTGAGGCTGTTATGTGATGTGGGGCTGATGGGTGTTCTGGAGGACTTGGGGCAGCTGTGGAGAGAAGTGACAGCACATGGCATAATGCCAGGACTTAGAGACACCAGTGAGACCATCACACTGCAAATGGACAATGGTTTTATTTTCCATGCAGCATACACGAATGCAGGAAACTCACTGACATGTGATGTCCCAGAGACTAGAAACACAAGTTTTAGAATCTGATCTAGACTTAAGACATGGAGGCTGCCTCTGTGTGAACACAGCCTCACCTGGCCCAGCTCAGAACAGGACAGGAGCAGGTTAGAACAGGACAGGACCAGGGCTGGATATCCCAGTAGGAGGCTCTCATGCCACCACAGATGGCTCCTTCTAGGTGTATCAGCAGCCTGAAGTGCATCTCTGCCTCCTACTTAGAGCTCAGCTCCTGATGTAACTCTCTGCAAGACCACCATGTTCTTGGTCCTCTCTGTCTTGAGGAGCATGGGCTAACTCTACGCATGGCTGCTGCTGGAAATCAGCTTGGTTTATCTAGCCAAGACCCCAATATGTGAATGTGGTTACATTTTCACACAGCAAGAAGGCATTTTTGGCCAGGTGCTCAATACCCGTTGAGTTACGCTGCCTGAATTCCTTCCTCACCAGATGGGCATGGGGCCTCCTTGATCCCAAGATGGGATTCAACCCTGGAGGTTGCCTAAACCACTGCGGCATCTGTGGTTTGCTCTGATGTGGGTGAAGGAGACCTTTGAGTGTGGGCATGTGGAGGAGGAGAAGGATGACAAGGGGATTTCTGGAGGCCAGGGAAGAGCTGGATGTCTAGGGGAAGGCTTATGAAGAGGCTGGAAGGACACAGTGGTGGAAGGAGAAGGATGTGTTGGCCAGAGTGAGCCTGCAGAGGCTGCACAACTGAACAAACTACTCTTTTTGAGTGCGATACCGAGAGTTTGGGTTTCATCACCCCTGCATGAAATGGCAGGAAAGACCGAATCCTGACCTGGCTTTTACAAACCTGCACATTTCACCCCAAATAGCAATGCTGTCCTTCCCAAGCACGGCGGCCTTGGCTCCATGTGCTCCCAGACCCAGACGGGGGCTGATGGAGATTTCAGTGCTCCTATTTCCATCCAGCTTCCTCAGGAAATCTGGCTCCTCCAACCTCCACCTGTGTCTCAGTGCCCCCCCTCCACCAAGCAACCCCCAGTCTCACTTGGCAGAGGCTGAGAAGGAGGATTAATTTTGGAAGGGTTTGTCCAAGGCAGTGCTGGCTGTGGGTGAGACTCCCCCACAGGGATGCAGCTGGGGAAGGAGGATCTCTGCTTTCCCCATCACTCGCTGTCAGCTGGTATCTGCTGTCCCCATCTCAGCTTTGCACGTGCAAGCATGGCCTGGTGCCAGGAAACACCTCGGCTCATCTGCTCCCACAGTGTCGCTTCAGTGTTAATTGCCTTCGTTAAAGGGGAGCAGAAGAGAGCGTCAAGGATGTGGTGTGCAACCTTTGAGCAACCTGGTCTAGTGGGAGGTGTCCCTGCCCAGGGCGGGGGGGTGGAACTGGATGACCTTTAAGGTTCCTTCCAACCCAAACCATTCTATGATTCCATGTTTTCATCTCCAAGCACTAGCACAGGGCTGAGATATTCCCCTTGTCTAACTTGACGCTGGGAAAGGACCCAAGCAGCGCTGGTGCAGACCCTCATGGCAGCTGATGGTGAGGAAAAGCCTGTTCTTAGCCTAGACCACTGCTTTACTGGCCCTTACTGGGAAAATCAGGGGAAAATCCCTTCAACTTTCTACTCAAAGCAATGATTTCTGTCTGAGCCAATCCCTCTGTCGCTCCTTGCTGTGCCAAGGCTCCTCTAGACAGCCCTGTGCATCCAAAAGGCTGAGCCTGGACAATGTTGGGGCACCTCTGGCGAAACCCACAAAGGGATGAGGGTGCATCCAGTAGGGTGACTTTGCTCTGCCCTGCTTTGCCTGACCAGATATAAGGGCATATGTGTGCCTCAGTTTCCCTGGGTGTTAAATGGGGGTAATGCCTACATCCTGCTGCAGAAGACCTCAGCGTACAAACAGGGGTTGGATGTGTAGGCTGGTGGGTCATAAAAATGTATAAAGCTATATACAGTGTACGTAAATGGCCATGTAGTCCAAGGTTGCTGCAGATTTTAACAAGGAAAGACGTCACCTGTACACCCTTAGAGCTGAGGCAGGAGGGGATGATTGCACAGAAATGCTGTGGGCATGTTGGTGTGTTGCCTGCTGGAGACGTGTGCCATGAAGGGAAGATACTGAAAGGCCTGGTGTATTGTTTTGGTTTTGCTTTTCAGGACTCAGTTGAATTTAGGTCCTGAATTTGGGTCAGCTAGGAGTCTTGGACAACCCACCATGGGCTTTCCGGGGCTGAATTCAGCCTCCTCTGGGTACCCAGTGGGGCAGAAAGGAGATGCCACCAGCTATGGCTCTGCAGATGGTGGGTCTACTTGCCAACCATTCAACTGAAGACCTGTGGTCCATCTTAATGCCCCAACTGGAGTGTTCCCCATGGCTATGCCCTGCTCAGGGCTGGTGAGAGGTGCTTTGCTGCTCTTGGAAAATATCTCCTGGGGAAGGAGGAGACAAATTTCTCTCTACTTCCCACACCTGCTACATTCAGGAATGGAGGCCAAGAGATGGATTTCCCTGTTGGAGCTGGGCTGGGAGGTGAAGAAAAAGGGAGATTTAGAGGAAGGGGTAAATAGTCCAAGGTGAAGGGATGGGAGCTTGGTGAGCTGGGGCTTGGTGGAAGGTGGAAAAGAGGGAGGTGAACAGGGATGGTCCTGATGTTGTCCCGGCTGCGACTCCTGAAGGTGCTGGTGGGGAAAGTGGTGGTTGCAAGACAACCTTAAAACCTAAATTGTCCCCAGGAGGAGAAATTGGGAAATCCCTTGAGTCCCCTGACTAATCTTGCGTTTCCCTTCCCAATGCCAACCCCAATGCAGTGATGATTGTGTGTAGGAACAGCTTGTGTATGGGGATGGAGTAGGGTCTGCACTCTGGTGGGGACAGGGCCATGAGGTTGAGCTGAAGGGATGTTTTTGAAAGGCTACAGGCCCAGACAAACCTGTCCGAACCCTCTGTGGAGGTGATGGGAGAACAAAGCATTAGAAACTCAA
Source organism: Tringa solitaria (assembly GCA_026413425.1). NCBI lineage: Eukaryota > Metazoa > Chordata > Aves > Charadriiformes > Scolopacidae > Tringa > Tringa solitaria. The sequence continues at coordinate 1,886,028 of JAOXJM010000001.1, forward strand.
GAGATTGTAGCTTTAATAGGGACCTTCCCGAGGCGGCGTGTCCCCTTGCCCTGCTGCGGACATTTCCCCGCGTGTGGAAATTTCCAGGAGGAAGGACGGAGGAGATCGGGAAGGAGAGAAGGATGGAGAAGAGATATGAAAGTTAGGTAGCTCTATGGGTCAAAAATATACAACACTGATATCATACATGGTCATCAGTCCCCTCTGGCTGGCAGGCTGGGGGCGGGTGGTGGCCCTGAGCAGCCAGCCCTGCTCCGAGTCCCCCCTGCCCAATGGGGGGTCACTTCCGCCGCCCGATTTGGGCCATGAGATGCGCGTTGGCAGCGGCCTTCGCCCGCAAGTTCTTAGCTTTGGCGATGTTGAAGAGGATGTTCATGATGTTGGTGGGGACGTCGAGGGAGAGGGTGACCTTGGTGCGGCGGTCGCTCTTGGCCCGGTTTTGGTACGTCTTCCCCTTCACCTGCGCCTGGGAGACATATTTGTAATGGCCTTCCCCCGGGAACGTCCTTTTCCCCATCTCTTCATCCACCACATCCTCCCCCTCCTCCTCCTCAGTCACCTCCTCTGGTGATGGGGAGTCGAAGCCACGCTTGTCCAAGATGGCGTTTTCCTCTGGGAGGCTCTTACCGGCTTCGGCAAGGGCTGCGTTGAGGCAGCTGAAGATGGAGGCGGCGTTGTAGAGGCGGAGAGCCTGGCCGGTCTTGGCGGCGCAGAGGAGGGTGAGGAGGAGCAGCAGCCTGGTGTTGGGCATTGCGGTGGCCTGTGCGGTGGAGAGAGTGAGGGGAGGGCAGAGATGGGCATGAGCTTCCCACGGGGCCCGGGACAGAGCACTATCATTGCCCCATCCTCCCACATTCCATGCTCCTGGGCTCACCTCCCAGGTCCCTTCCTCAGGTCATGGTTAGGGCAGGTGGGAATGAGTTGCCTTGGGGCCTCCTCCTCTAAGGTGCAACACCCCAGCCCTTGTATTTGAGGTTCTGGGTGGGAAGTGGGATGTCCAAGGTGCTTTTCAAGGCTGCAGCCTCCATGGAGGGGGAAATTTGGCCACCCCTTTGCCAAAACACAAGCGCCTGCTGCAGGAGAGCTGGTTTCTACCATGCCCCCTGCCGGGGCCATCTTGTGTCGGTTCTCATAGAGTCCTTTCCACCTTGCTAGTACCTCCACAGAGTAACCAAGGGCTTTACACCAGCTGCTGTAAAGGTTGGTTTTCCTTTCAACCCCTTTCTGGTCAGCCTGAAGCCACCAGAGATGTTTCTGTGCTCTCTGAATCGCCTCTCTCACCCAACTTCGTATGAAAAGGGTATGGAGAGTGGAGTATCATCAGCTCCAGTGCTGGAGGGGGAATCCAGCGTGATGGCTCATGTCCCCTCTCCAGCCTTCTAGTGCTCTGGGGTTGCCCATTACTGCATGGCTCCATCCCCAGGACTCTCCTGCACCGTGGGTGCAGGACAGGACATCCCTGGAAACATTCCAGGTCAGGTTGGACTGGGCTCTGAGCAACCTGATCTAGTTGAAGATGTCCCTGCTCATTGCAGGGGAGGTTGGACTAGATGACCTTTCAAGGTCCCTTCCAACTCAAACTATTCTATGAGTTTATGATTCTATGCCAGGCTGCCCCATGTGATGGCATATTTGGGGTGCAGCCCCCTCAGTGGACAGCCCTGCCTAGGGACCTGGGAGCAACTCCAAATTCAGAGCACAGCAGAAGCATCACTCCTTGCTTGAAACATCGTCATTTTTAGGTCTCATGAGGGCTGAAAACCTTGGGATAACCCTCCTGCTCCGTGAACCTCTCCCTCTCTGAGTCCTGTCTCTTTGGGAAGCTACACATCTCCCTGTGTACCCACCCGACCGCCCAAAAATGCCACCTAAAAGCCCACAGGAGATGTACCAGTGGGGGTCTTTGCCCATGTCGAGGTCAGACAAGTGTCCCCGGGGCCAAGGGCTTTCCAAGCACCGGGAGATGTGCTTGACATTCCCAATCTTCGGGCCCCATCTTGTGGCAAGCACATCGCACGGCAAGCCCTGGCCAGGGGACAGTCCCCAGGGGTGCAGGACCCTGCCTGGGGCTGGTCTGGGGCTGTGAGTTGCTGAGTTATTCCCCATGGTGATGGGAGTGTGGAGGGGCCAAGGAGGCTGGAGAAGTCCTTGGGCAGCTCTTGTGGAACAGGATGGCTCCTGAGAGTCTCCATGGACATCTGTGTCTTTGGGCCACCGCTGGGGATGGAGGCTGTGCCTTGCTGCGTGAGGGGCTGCTGGGTGGGGAAGTGTCCTCAGACCCATCCAACATCAAATCAACTCCCCGTGTCCCCAGGAGCCGTCAATCTGGACCTGTTCTTCTGCCACTGAGCCACTGTCCCTGAAACTGCTGTCATCTTAACGCCTCCCTCGGCTGTCCCTTGGAAGGGAGATGGAGGCAGGTCGTACAGGCAGGATTTGAGGGAGCTCCTTGATTTCCACATCCTTGCCTCACTCCAAGGAGCTCCCCCAGGCAAAAAACATGGGGAAAAACCCCTTAACTCTCCCCTGTGTTCAGAAGGACCTGCAGCGGCCACCACGCATCCCAAGCAGTGTTGGTAAAGTTGTCCCAGTAGGATGGGGCAGGAGAACCCTTCCGAGGCACGCAACCCCCATGCAAGGGCGATTCGGGGCCCAAAACTCTCCTTCCTTCAGTTCCAAATCAGACATTTAAAGCCTGGAATTTAGCTTTTTTCCTTACAAAAGCTTAACAGGACAAACGTCTTTCTCCCACCCCAATGCCTCACTCTTTACAGCTCCCTTTCAGCCCCAGAAGAAGCACACCCACCCCCCCAAAAAAAACCCCTGCAAACCCCTCGCAGCCCCTGTTAGCAGGATGGGGCGCTCGGGGCATGAATTTAGAAATGACCGAATTTCTCGCCCTTGCCTGCAGCTCCTGCTCTCCCGGGGGATGCTCTTTGGCCCCGAGCTGCTGGATGGAGAACGGGAAGGTCTCCGAAAGCTCTTGCCAGGGCTGCTGGCAGCAAACTGAGCTGCTTCCAGCTGCCGCTGCCCTCTCCGGAGCTCGTGGAGCAGCATCTCCACGTCGCCTCTCCCCGACAGCAATTTCACCGCTGCCTGAAACGGCTTTTTCTGCTCAGCAAAACTCTTTGGGGACCTCGGCCGAGAGAGGGGAAAGGCAGAGCAAGGGGGGAACGGGGCCGAAACACATCCGCACCCAGCGCCTGCTTTGCTGGTCCTCGGCTGTGGGGTGGATATCCTAGCAAAAAAAAGTAAAAATCGAGGCAAAGCAGCAAAAAAAATGCAGTGTCCGGCCGCGCCGTTGGACAACATGAGCTGATATTTTGGGGTTTTGGGTTTGTTTTTTTTTTGCATGGGGTTTTTTGTGCCCTGGCATGCCATAAAGTGGTAGTGTGGTGTTGTTTTTTTTTTTTTGAGCAGAAAGCAAGCTGGAATTGGGTTTTGCTCCCACCCCCCCTAAATAAAAAAAAGCAGGAAAAGAAGAAAAGCCAGCTGGGGTGGATCTGAGGAAGTCGGAGTTAAATCTGCTGCTGCCGGAGGGTGACCTGTTTGCTGAGGGTGGAAATTATCAGGATGCCCGTGACAAATTTTACAGGCATTATATCGAGACGGTGGTGACAGCCAGGGCAGGACCATCTGTATCGGCTGAAGATCTGCCTCTCGGCTTTAACGGAGAAGAGTAAATCGTGCCAGCAAGGCAGCCCCAGCAAACTGGGGACAAAGCAAAGGATATTTCGGGCTGCTCGGCAGCGGAGGCACCGGATTAAGCTCATTTTTTTCCCTGGCAAAAAGTAAGTCTGGAACAAAATAACACTGGGGATGAGACCTGTAGACTTTTAAAACTCTTTCTGTCTGACGCCGCCTCCACTTCCCCAATGAATCTTTCCCGACGATGCTGATTCCCAAGGCTCCAAAATCCAAGCTACCCCTGTGGGGACGGGGCTGTGCCCTCCTCTCCTCCCCATCCCTTTAACCACAGCAGTGATTTGTCTCCCCACTTTTTGATTTTCCCAAGATTTCCAAACCCTCCCTGCGCTGCCCAGCCTGATCTGCCTCCAAAAATTGTTATAATAATAAAAAACGATATTTCTTTGGTTAAGAGGGAGGGTGGGGGGAGTCTTTGAACACAGTATCTTGAACTGCTTTTCCCTCTCCTGCCTTTCTCTTTTCTTGCAGAGAAACGTGGGACCTGATCTCCCAAGGAAAGCACTGAAATATTTAAAGTTTGTGCAAATGAAGGCGGTTGCTGGTTAATAAATGAAATCCAGGTACTCACCTGGGTAGTCGGCGGTGGTCGGGGTGGGAAGGGGTTGCTGCGGTCTCACTCCGAGGAGAGAGGCATCAGGCGCGTTCCCCTGAACTTCTGCACCCTCGCTTTTCTTTTATTGTTATTAAGAGGGCTGTGATAGTTTTTTCTCTCTATGGAAACGCTTTTTCCCCTCCCTCGTGTATATATAAAAATGAGCGATCACGGGGTTTGAGTCGTAACTCCAGACGTGGAGCCTTCATTTGGGCATGATTTCATTAAAATGAAATCAGAGGGAGCTGGCAACGTCACGGGGTGCAGTGTCTCTCCCCATTCAGAAGGAAAAAAAAAAGGGGGGGGGGAGGGGAAGAGACGTCTGAACCCGACAGCCTGGTGAGAGTCACCCAAAAATTGGGTTGTCACCAACGCTGGGACTTCTCAGGATCATGCAGACACACTTTCCCCCTGCTCCTCCAGGTAGCCAGGTACCCAATGCAAGGGTATTTTAAATGCCAAAAGGTTTTTATGCCTCCTGAGGATGCCTGTTGGGGATTTCTGCATTGATTAACAGTGTTATCCCAATTAATGTGTTTCTATTCGAAGAGGGGGCTGGTGCAGCAGCATCTCGGCAGGGTTTTGCCCCAGAACAGTGCTCATAACCTGCACCTGCAGTGGGTACGGGCTTGTCCCACTCACACTGCTCTGCCCTCTGCCTGGTTTCCCATCACCGGGGGGTTTTCTCCTCCCAGGCAGGCAGGGAAACCTCTGGAAGATTGAAATTTGGGGGACCTTCTTTTAGGACGTGGTAGTACGGGCTCAGGTGCAGCATTTGAAGAGGAGGGGGGCTAAGGATGATGTGCATCTCAAAAAAAAAATGTTCAAATTCCCCAAAGGCACTGAGGACTAGCAGAATTAAGTCAGATTGCCCCAAGACAGCAGCCAGGCTGGAAAATCTTCCAATCTGGGGTCCCAGGACCAGTCTGGTCTCAGTGTGGTCAGAGAGAGGTCTCCTGCAGTGCGCGATGGTGCTAGTTTGCAAGCAAAAGTGCTTTGTGCTACAAAGAGGATGGGGATGGAGGTCTCCCTGCTGGAAACAGGGGTTGCTCCATGTGATCCTGGGCTGAGACACCCAAAGGAGTCAGGTCTCTGGTGGAGGGTCCCTCCAATGGCCACTGCGGATTTGCGGCTGTGCTGGAGGCTTCTGGTGGCCCCAGGACCCTCTCAGCCCTGCCTGCTTCTCAGAGCTCCTCTATGAAACCTGCTTTGAAATGTCACCATCTTCTATCAAAGGGTTGGTGGGGTGCAGTTATCTCTGGGAAGGGACAAATCCTACCAAAGGTGGGGAAAACCTTCTGAGCTTCTCACCAAAAGGTAACAGCAGCCAGCAGTGACCCTGGATGGGCTCTGAGTTAGGATGGGGAGATGCTCGTGTTCTTGGAACACACCAGTGATGGTCACAGTGGCTCCTTTGGAGAAAAGGAGACACGGCTGCATATTCTTGGATGAACATCTTTGAGCTTCTCACCCAGCCCCTGAAGATGCTGGCTGTTGTCTGAGAGGCAGTGACCAGTGATGCTGAGAGTTCTCCTTTGGCTTCAGTCCTCTGTTTTCCCTTTAATCACCTCCAGCTGTTGGCTGAGACACATCAGGTTCCACCGCTCCAGCAATTCGCTCCTCTTTCATTTTTGTTTGAAGCTTTCATCTCCTGGACCGATGTTTTCTTTACCCCTCCTTCACCGAGACCTGGAAGGCGGCTTCGTTACCCAGATCTTTGGAGCCTTTGGTCATAATTCTGGGCAAGCAAATCCACTTGCAGACTTCAACCCAAAGAGCTGGCTGAGTTAGAGGGACTTCTTCCCAGCAAGAGTGAGGAAAATCACCACCTGGCCCTCAGTTCTCACTCCTCTCCCTCTGGCAAACATTCGTGGCCTCACTTGTTGCAGAGGGACCAGCTTTCTCTAAGGGCTGCATGGTCCCTGGAGCTGATGAGACCCCTGAGCCCATCCTCTGCAGTAAGAAAGCAGTGATAGATGAGAGCTATCTCCAACCCATCCCCCAGGGTGGAGGTCCATTAAAGATGATTTCCCCTTGTGCTCGTTGCAGATGCTCAAGTGCTAATTCTCAGCAACCTTCGGCTTCCCCCAGCTTGGATCATGTCCCACCTTTCCTTGACCTCCACAGGGTAAGAAAGGTTTAAGTCAGCACTGTTACCTGGTAGCTTAATTAGTGTTGGTGGGCCAAGTGACATCACAGGGCAAAGCCTGAAGCTTGGCAGAAGGTATCTAAAGCTTTTGAAAACATAAGCAATTACTTTGGTGGTGCTAAGCTCCACCCAGGTTTGATTCAACCCAGGTTTGACTCAACCCATGGATGAAGGGTGGACAGTAAGGGCTTTGCCGGCATTTCTCTCTCATTGTGCCTCCTTGGAGAGATGTGTTTTCCATTCTTTTGCTCCTCACGGGCTGCAGATTTTGACTGTCATCTTTGCAGAAAGCTCAGAAGACCTTTGGACCCTGTTTAGCTCCGACCACTGATAGCCCTGCATGCTTCAGAGTGGGTTAGGGACTCACCTCCTTAATTTTGTTGGTCTGGAGATGGATGAAGGGGGTTGAGCATGCAAATACATGTGGGATGGAGCCTCTGGGTGCTGACCTGGCCAAGGGGTACTTTATGAAAGGTGTGTGGGCACTTAGAAAATGGATTCCTCTCTGCCTACTAAAGAGGGATGACGCCATTCCTGCTTTGGCATTGCATCCCCTTTGGGTTGTGAAGCACTTGAAAAGGGCTGGGAGAACCATTGAAAATACCTCCAGTGACTTTTGGACTCAGTTGTCACCTGCTCAGAGGAGATCAGCCGAGGAATACGAAAGATGTGGAAAGGTTATTGCTTCTGGCACAGAGTGTGGGCTTGGCATCCCCAGGCCCCAAAGGTTGGGCAAAACTGGTGCCCCAAAAATCAATGCCTTGTGCAGCCCTCTGATGCAAGGACCTAGTCTCCCTGATCACCTCCAGCTGAAGACCTGCTGAAGTCCTGCTATTGCCAAAATCACGGGCAACCTGTGATTCAGGTACTAGGGGAAAGGAAAATAGGTTAGGAAAAGGTGTGATGTCAAAGCAGATTAATTAAGGTCTCCCAAAGCCCCCTCTCTCAGAGATGATGAGGTTTTTAACTTATTTCAGTGCATCTCCAGAGTGAATTAAACTATATGAAGATCATACGTTGGAACGAGATAAGGTCTATTTAGCTGTATCCACACAAGTGATGGCTGTTCCACCTCTGCAACCATCCCGTCCCTTGTGGTGGGGTGGTGGTCCTCTCCCACTGAAGTTTTTCTGGTCTTGAGAGGAGAGTGTGTGTGATGGAGGGCAAAGATGTGAGCGTGTAGTTTTTATCCATTGCCATTGTCTCAGGCTGTCCCCATGGGTTGTGAATGCTCTGAATGGTTGGAAATGGGGTGTTCAGCCCTTCCTGGCTGTTAACTGCAATGAGATGACTTGGGGACATTGGGAAAGGGCTGACCCACATGCCAGGAGGTCCTGTAGGACCCTGAGGGGTTGTTGGTCAGTACCAACTCCCACCTGAGCTCTTCAGTGTCTGCAGCTCCTGTGGTAGCCTGGCACAGAAGGGTGACAAGTGCAGTTACCCACCTCCACTGTGGGTCCACCTTCTCATGGTTGGGGTTGAACCTCAACCCATGGGTGGCACTGGATCCCAAAGGTGTCAAGGGACTGGAGCACAAGAGAAGACTGAAAGGCAAGGAGAGACTTTAATGCTTAACAAACTGCTTTCCTGGGCAGCCAGGCTTGAGACAGATCATCTCCACAGCTGCAAAGGTGAAAAGCAATGAAAACAACCCTAAAGACGTGCTACATTTTAAGGAATGGGGTATATACGTGGGTCCTCCTCAAAAGTCAATCCTACTGCCAGAATGACCCATGTTAATCTATTTTTGTCCTGCAGACAACAAAAACTACCTGAGAGCAAAGCTGTAGCTTGGAGGCAAATGCCTTTCCCGTCATCTGGCATATCAACACTGGAGCCAGGTGGTGAAACCCACCTCCATCTCCTAAGCAGATACTGGGGTGTATTTCTGTGTTTTATTTACCCACAAAAGACTTTGCTGTTGGGAAAGGGTCGGTGCAGGACAACATCCTTTTGGGAGGCAAATCCTCACGAGTCTTCATGGTGATTTTATTAGGGGAAACTAGCAAAGAGAAGGCAGTGCCTAAGAAAGATGAAAGAAGTCAAACTCCCTGGTTCGTCCCTATCAATCTGCTTTAAGAGCAAACTGAGCCGTTTCAGCCATCGTCGGCTGGCTACCATGGCTAACAGACCCCTGGTTCAGTTTGCTTTTGCAGAGGATCGGAGAGGAGATTTTTTTTTGCTGCAAAACTGAAAATATCACGGCACGAAAATAACCCCAGCTGACCCTGGGGAGGGAGGGAGCCGTGCCACGAGCAGCCCGGGGCACCCGTGGGAGCTGGCTGGCAGCAGCGGGGGCTCAAACTCCTCAAAAGTTTCTCCGAAAATTACCAAACTTATGAAAAATGCAGGCTTTGTCACGGGTGTCCTCGTGCGTCTGTCTCTCCAGGAGCAGGACACCTTCCCACCTCTCCGCAGCCTGCCCTCGCTCTCCGCCGAGCTCAATTTCCTCCCGTGAATCATCGTTTAAAGCCAAGATGTGGGCAGCTGAAGAGGATCTTATTAAAGTTTCATCACTACAACCACTCTGCTACTGGGAAAAATAAGACACAGCGATTTGTGGTCGTTATCGCACCTTGAAGCCTTGAAAGCAAAAAAAAAAAACAACCCCACACGTCCCAACCAAATACCGGCAGAGAAGTTCCTCCTGGCCTGGGGAGGCAAAAGCAATGCGATGCAAGGTCCTGTTTACGGCTTCCAGCCCCGGAATTGCATAGAGGATTGGGACACAGATGCACTGTAGGTCCGTAGAGGGGCAGAAGGGAGTTTTCTGGTTTGCTTTGCCCCTTCTTCAACAATCTCTAAGACTTAATTTGCATTTTCAAGGCTGCAGAGGGAGGAGGACCATGCTGTGATATGAGATTGCCCATCTCTCCGTAACCCTACAACGAATGGCCCTTCCTGTCCCCTGAGGCTGTTTTTTGGTGGGTTTCTCTTCTCCATAACCCCATTTTGGGGATGATTTTCACTCCTTCCAACAGCTGAGCAGCCACAAGTCCCTGCATGTCTCTCTAGGAGGGCTGGATAGTGGGTGCTGAGAGCTTGGAAAGCTTTGACCCAAAACCTTGGTAGAGAGAGGAGAGGAGCTGGGAACACAGAGTTTGTTAGTTTTGCAGGGATGGAATTATTCTTTTGCCTTTCTTGCCCTTTTTTTACCTTCTTCAGCCCCGAGTCTCTTGCTGCTGCTGCTGCAGGGTCACAGGGGATTTACAGCCCTGGTCGTATGCAAAGCACTTGGCTGCCTGTAACGAGCAGTTACCCACCCCACTTTCAGCCTTTCATGTTCCTGGAAATTAATTAGCTCTGCTTTGAGCTTTTGATGCAAATGTAATATCAGAAAACCTCTTTGGGATAAAATGGGCTGGGGCTATTTTGCAGATCGCTACATATGCTTCTCCAAGAATCGCTTGGACCGAACCCAAAGACCAACTTCACCACTGACAGCCTTCAGGCATGAAATAAAGCTTGGTTCTTGATACTTTCCCTCCAAAGAAAGAAAAGAAAAAAGCTATGGAGAAGAAAAAATGATCTTAAATCCTCCAAATTGTCGTCCCCAAGTGTTTGCTGCGATATTTTTATCTGTTCTCCCTCTGTTGCACCCCTTCTCCAAAGAGGTGTTTGCACTCACCTGTACACATGGTATGTGCTTGGCCATCACATCTCCAGTTGGAAGGAAACATCTAAAATCAACACAAAATGTAAAGGGAGGCAGCAGGGGCCTGGATCCTTGTGCAGGAGCAGCTCTGGCCTTGGGGCATTTATCCTGACAGTGGGTTTACACATAAAACCTATTTATACCCCATGGAGTGAAGGATAAAAAGAGCTGCTTCTCCTTTTTCCTGCCTCCATAAGCAAGGATGAAGCTGCAGCAGCTGGACGAGGCGGGTGGGAGAGACATTGCTCAAGAAATGCGATGGTTGCTTCTCTACAGATGGGTTATATTGGTCCTCCAACATTTCTTTGCTGTGGGTTGACCCCTTGGCTTCATGATCCATGGGGAGGTGCTTGGGGTGGTTTGAGGGGCAGGTTGGGACACATCTGGGGGATGCAGAGCCCACCAGTGGGGTTCAGTGTGCTGGGCTAAGGGATGCCCAAGGCAGGAGCCATCCAGAGGAAGCCTGAGGGAATAATGGGACTTACTGGGGTGGTTTGGGGGACAGGATGGACAGCCTGAGGCAGCTCCTGCAAGACCACCAGCTTCCGGATGGGGAGAGTTTCTCCTTGGGCTTCCTACTAACCCACACAATGACGATGTCAGGGGCAAATCCATCTCCTTTTTTGCTCCTGCTTGTCCCAGCTCAAACGGGCAGAGCTGCCTTCCTGGCACAGAAGGTTTTTTGGGCTTTTTCAACAGATTCCCTCCTTCTCAAGGGTGTTGTGGCTGTTGGGTTGCGATTCCACCCTTGCATTGGGGAGGGGATAGCAGCAAGAGGCTGTATATTGCAATATTGATTACTATTGCTCCAAAAAGTGATAGATATCACCCAAAAGGGCTGTGGGAAGCACACAAACCTCCACTGCCGCCCACATGGAAGATGTGGTGGAGGGTTTTGCAAGATGGACTTGCTGGTGCTCAGGTCCAGCCCTGCATTAACTCATGGCCATTTGCCTCTGTGGCATCTCCAGAGCCTAAATTACTCCTGCTCTAAAAATACCGCGTAATTAATTAACCTAGCCGAGCTCAAATCATGCTGGTGACGCGACGATGAACTTTTTTGTTGCTTTTGACTCCGGCAGGAGCGAAGATGTGGGGCTTTTTGGCAGCTCCCTCCCAAACAGCCTGTCCGCTCCAATCTGCTGGAGGACGTTGGATGATGCCCGGGGCCCAGCTGTCAGCGCCGGCGGCCGTTTCAGGGGCTGTATCATTATCAAATTACTAAATTACGCCGGCCCAGCCTCTTCATCTCTGGCGATCCATTTTCTTTTGTCAGGGTTGCTAAGGAACCGCCCGCCAACATCGGATGCCGCGACGAGGTGAGTTTCTCCTCTCCATGCCTCCTTGCAAGACTTCTCTGGCTGGATGCATGAGAAACCCTCTCCTGCAGAGGGGCTGGGCATGCTCAAGCTATAGATGCACATATATCCATAGATATACACACCCATGGGTATGTATCCATAGATACACACCCACGGGCTTAGCTCTGGAGTCGCAAAATCCGTAAAACACAAGTGATGGGTGTCACTTGTGCTCCAAAATCGCCCTCCACTTTGCCAACTCCAGGAGGATTTGGGAATCTGGTTTTATGTGCGTTAAACCCCCCCTTCCCCAGGTTTTCACATGCTTGGGGGCTGACCTCTCGTCGCGATGCTCTTTGCTTTCTAAGGCCGTTCTCCAACATGTGTTCAGGAATCTTCTGGCTTTTGCCCTGTTTGGAGCAGCCCCAGCTCCCCGCGCCTGGAAAGCAGTCGGCTTGCCAAGTAAATTGTTCAGCCCGAAAAGTAACCCCCCCTCCCCTGGCCCTGCAATCAAATAATTTCAAGAAACTCAATTAGGGCGACCTGACATTTCCAAGGAAACACCGAGGATGCATTCCGGTAATATTTTGGCCCTGCCAAAGCGGTTCAGATGGCAAATCAATAGTAAATATTTAAGCCTAGATGTATTAAAAAAAAAATAAAAAAAATAAAGTTATCAATTTCCCATTATGTCTAAGCTCCCAGAGCACTGATGGGAAATTCAAGCTGCATTTAATACACCTAGCAGAGGACTGAACAGCTTGATCTTATATACTTGCCCACAATATCGGTTTTCACTTCTCAGGTCTTCCAGTCGCTTTGAAAATCTGAATTAAGTCACCTGGCTCCCTGGTGAGCTGCTGCTTTGGCCTGTACCGTAAGCACAATTTATGGTGAAGAGTTTTCAGCCAAATCCACCCCCTGCCACGAGCTTCTGGCCCCCCCCTCCCTTGGCTACACTTTGACCATGAAACCAGGTGGCCAAATTTGTCTCCCAGACATGGCTTTGGGACACGTGCGCTCCTCGCCAAGCTTGGCGCCAAAAGCTGCCAAGAAATTCTGCACGAGGGGAGGTGAAGGCCTATTTTAAGTGATGGCACTGGACTTAAAAGGAAAAATGAAGGTGGTGTCCCATTTTGGTATCTGGGATTAAGGAGGCAGCAAGAGAAAATCTTCATGTTCTCCAGGAGGTCCCAGGTCCCCCAGATCATTTGCTCACCTACTGCTGCCTCCAGACCCTCACTGTCTTGCTGATTCACAGCAATAAAAATGATCTTCATGCAATTACTATTATCTCTTCAGGCTGGATGTCAACTTAATATGCCTGCCAAGGGATACCAGCCCACAGCAAAGCACCCTCCTCTTCTCTAATGCCCTGGTGCGATTGACAGTTGGAGGAAGACAGTGAAATGCAGGTCTGGGGTCCCTGGTGGAGTAACCACAGGATGGAAGGCTTTCTCCTCTGGGTTTTGGTAAAGTAAGTGCTGCTTTGAGTTATTCATGAGGTGTCTGATGGCAACGGTCCCCAGGTGGGATGCTGTTGCAGCCTGAATTGGAGAAAGGCTCCTGGGAGCATCTCCATTGTCTTGGTGGAAACCCAACATCACAGCACACAGGGAGGGCAGAAACAGGACATGGGGGCAGATGCCCAAGAGGTGTCCTGGGAGGGTTTGGGGAGCCAAAGGACACATGGGGAGCTTGCACTCTGCAGGGCACTGCAATGAGAACCCAGCTGCGGGATAGGGACAGGCTACCCAGTGACCCTGAACCATGGGGACAAGGGGCGACTTGCACCACAAAACCACAAAAGCAGCTGGTCTGTAGGGCAGAGATATGCCCCATGTATCACCAGAGATGGTGTAGCCACACGTGGGTTGGCTTGGTAGGATGAGGCAGGAATGAGCAGTCCAGCATTTCCTCTGATGGCCAACCCGAAGCCTTTCATCTCAAATCCCCCTTCTTGGGAAAAACCTCCTTACCTTCTTGGGCCAAACTCCACAGTCCTGGGTAGGGCCAGCCAAATACTGGACTCAGGGAAACATGCAGTCTTGGGCAGCCCAAGAGGAGCCACGAGCAGGGAGGCTGGTTTGTGGGGACATCCAGAAGTGGGTCAGAATTGAGCTTGTCCAAAGCTACTGCAGCCCCATAAATACAAGTTTTGGTTTTGGCCATTGCTAGTAAAACACCACAGGCTTTGCACTTACCTGACACCCTGGGTCAAGTGGTGGTAGCCACTTGAGTATGACAACCCCTTATTTCTGCTGGAGGCCACTGCTGCCTTCACTGGAGGGATGCGGGCAGGGTGAGCACCGTACCAGAGAAAAGGGAGATGGTAGGAAGCTTTTTTTGCTTGTAATAATAAATAGTATTCATGAGCTTTTTATGTGTTAATTAAATAGTGAGAACTGTTGACAGTGGGTCCCCTTTTACCCATACAGATATTTTTGTTCCAGTCCAGCTGTGGGCTGGTTTCCATCAGGAAAGATCATTTGGGGAACAGGGGTTTAAAAGTAGAGATTCCCAAAATCAGATCAACGTGGGTGAACCTTTCTGGAGGTGCATCCCCAGCCCTTTATATGTCTGAGTTCCTTTCCCCTTCCTCCCCCTCTTTTAAACCTCTGAAATGTTTTCTCTGCACAATTGTGGCAGTTCAATGAATTGTGCCCCTTGGCAAGGTCCCACCTTAATTAAATATCTTCATACCAAGGTGCCAAATGAACCCGTGGGTTGTGCACTCTCTTAGGTCCCTGTTATCTTGTGCACAGTGATTATTTTTGCCAATGCAATTTAAGAATGACGGATTTTTTTCTTTCCTGCTGGTTGCAAACGTTTTGCTGCACTGGATGGTCTCAACTATCCTGGGCTGGTGGAGGAGCTGGAGTTCAGGTCACTCCATGTCTCCTGGACTGCTGAGGGCCAGAGGCTGTAACACCTGTGAGGTCCCCAGCCCATCCATGGCTCTGCAGACATTGGCATCCTTCAGCCTCCGTTACAAATTGTCCCTCATCACTGTGATGCCGGGAAAATGTGAAAATGTGGGGTGTTTCCTCAGAAAAAACACCAGTTTCTCAACACTGTGGTCTCACCTGGAAATGCAGAAATGCTTTCTTCTTGGTGACGCTGTACCCGCTGTTTTGCTTAGATGGGAACATTTTGTTTCTTTTCCGAGGGGATATTTTTCTTGCCATGATACAATACCTGAATGTTTTTCTTGCCAAAGTACATTTCGATACAGAACAGCATTTCAAGAGGAGAGGCTGGAAATGTCAGTCTGAAAATGGCACTTGTCTCATTGCCAACATTTACCAAATTCGTTTTCTTTTTTTTTTTTTTTTTTTTTTTTTGAGTAAAAAAATCTTAGCTCTTGGCAGGAATAAAAAAATCCAGAAAACTCTGCTGGTCCCTCCTTGGGGCTTGGGATACTGTGGATAAGGGAAATCCTTCTTCGGCCTCTGCTACCAGGAGTAATGAGGCAACCCTGATGGGCCAGGGAAATCTGAGCTCAACCTTATTAAATTGTGCAGCCAAACCTTTAATAAACCCCACTGATTTCCTAACCATCTCCCCCCAGTCCTACTCCAGCATGAATCCTCATTTAGCCATTATGTTCCCACCAAAGGCGTTTGAGGGAGGAAAGCCAATTCCCAGTGAAGTCTTTACTGAAGACACAATGCAATGTAGATTCTTTGATGAAAACATTTTTTGTCAATATGGGGCAGAAAACTGACCATTTATAGAAGTCATGAGCACATGTATTGGGAACCTGTTGTGGAGAGAGGAATGGAGACTTGCACTCATGGATACTCACATTGATGATGTGTGCTTGGAGGAGATGCTATCAGATAGGACCTCTCTCAGCGGGATCCATGTGGCCACCAAAACCCAGAGGTTTATCTTTCACACTTCTCTGGGCAGCAGCTCCAAATGCCTTGAAGACTTGGGGGTGGCATTTTTCAGGGAGAAGCTTTGTCTGGCTTTGAACCCTGTTTTTTATTTGCTGTACAGTTTGGGATGGCTCCCCTTCACCTGCCCATGGAATGGTCAAGTGAAGGAGAAGGTGGGACTTGATAAAGGTCATAGAGACGAGCTGAAAGGTTATCTGCTGTGGGGTGGGGCTCAACCTGCACACCCAGTCTGACATAGGGGAATGGAAATTCCCAGCTTTCTCTCTGCCCTTCTCAAAGAGTTACTGCTTCCAGGTGAATTATGAACTAGAATTACGCACAGCAGCATTAACACACTTTTATTTTACAAAAATAAACTCAGGAGTATGTGTCTCCCAGCTTTGCACAGTAGTCCTACGGGGTAAGTGGTGCAGTCACGAGCCTCTGGACATCTCTGCTTTCCTAAGCAATCAGATGTTTCCCTCTCCTCATACCACTTTATTTCCTGCTCATAATTACCATTTTCCAACATCTTTTTTTCAAACTTCCTTTGCCTCTTCACATTAAATGGTTTTTCTTGCATGTCCAGTCTCCGAGATGCCCTGGAGACACTTCTCACAGCTCCACTTCTTTTTTATTTAAACATGATGATTGCAGTTGATCACCTCCCTCTGCCTGGTTTTCGAAAGTGAGGAAATAGAAAACAAAGGGATATTGGAGGTTGGCTACAGCTTGGGCTTATTCTTGGACCTCCCATGCTCATAGTAGCTTGGGAGGTCCCTGACATGATGGGATTGCCTATGCCAGGTCATGTCACAACACATCAGACATCCATAAAGCAGACTCCCCAATCTGGGCCAGCTCCAGGCACCATTTAGAGTCAGCCAGGAGAAGCAGGCATGTAGAGGACATGTGGACCTGGCTTAGTTTTGGATGACTCCCACTCCCCAGTGGTTGCTTCTTCCTCCAAACGGAGTGCAGACACAGTGCTGGAGGTATCTACAGCTGCTTTGTGAAACCCACACTATCTCTTAATACTTATGTCCTGGGGTAAAGCATTGGCTGGGAAGATGTTTATTTATTACCTGGTGCTGCTGGGACTGGACTTAAAGCACTGAGAGTGGCAAAAAAGCAGGCCACCAAAGATGGGCACTGACTGGGCCAAATGGGCCAATTGGTCTACCTTGACTGCCCTTATGATCAACAATGATGAAGGAGTGATGCCAACCCTTGTGGTGGGGATGACAGTAGAGGGCACTCAGTCTGGGCTAGCTGCACTGGGGCAGCAAATCCCTCCTTCCTGGCCAGTCAAAACGTACTCCTTCTTCCCAAAGAGCACTTCATCTCTCCAGGATGTCCCTGCCTGTCCTAAACGGGGCTGAGAGCAATGAATATTTGCAATGCAGAACAGGAAGCCCAGGCTGTGCAAAGTCCATTGTGTATCAGAGAGATTCAAGTGGATGATAAAAGACTGTGCAATGGTCTTGAGTTTATACCTAATAGGTGCCAGCCTAAAACGCAACCAACAAAACACAGAGCAGCTGAAAACTCTGAAATGAACCTCAACTTATAGATCTCTGCCTTGAATTTCTTTCTCTTTTCAAAAATGCCTTTGAAGACAGAGCAGATGAATCTCAGCGGGTTTGTTTGTTTTTTCATACATTGTTGAGAACATTTCTCCTCATGCCCAGAGGGATTGTCTCCATGCAGAGGAAAGGCTGAGAGAGGAGTATCTTTCTAGGAAGGCTGGTTTCAGCCACAGCTCGTGCACTGCTCGGCAGCAGCAGTGTTGGCATTACTGTCAGGGCCAGTAGGAGCTCATTTTCCCTGTAGTCAGCTACCATGTGCCTGGAGAGAAGGAAGAGCCACACAGGCTAACCCCACAAACCCTAGATCAGGCAACACGAGCCCAGATGGGCTTCCAGGAGTGAGTTTTGCCCATTGAAACCCTGGATGAGGTATGACCCCAATGCATGGGTGCTTGGAACTGCTCGTGGTCTAGATCTGGGGAGTTCCAGCAGCTTCAGGTTCTGCCTGAAGCTTGGAAGAGGTGCTTGGATGGACCAATCCATGGTTCAGAGGGCACCAGCCTCCAAATACCTGCAAAACTCAGCCCTCAGAACGCATGAAGTGAATGAGCTCAGGGCATGCAAACCATCAGGACCCAGTACTGGTGCCCACAAGGACCTTCCTCATCACCCACAGGTCCACCTGTATCCCATAAGCAGATGTGGCCCAAGGGAGGAGATGTCCAGGAGCTCCTAGGAAGGGCTGGGAGGGACTAAAGTAAGCTGAAATTGGGAGGGACCTTACAAACTAGAGGCATCCCTCCAAGTGCTTGCTTGATCTTGGTGGGGCACCATAAGGCAATGGAGGTGGGCGGGTTCTGGATGTTTATTTTTCCTGCTTTGCTCTCACTCCTCCTGGTTGGAGGAAGAGGAGGGTTGGAGGGCTCAGGGGCTGCCTTACCTGCTGAGGTTTTGCACTGCTGCTCGCATTTCCACTTGGTTTCGAAGCGGTTGCTGTTCCCTCGGCATCCCCCAAAGATGAAGGGCCGGCAGGTGTTTGCCTCCAGGTGGTAATACCAGAGCAGGGCGTAGTGCCGGCAGGAGCCCTCATCCATCGGCTGCAGGCAGGGGGCTGCAGGGAAACAACCCCCCCACCCACTCGTCTCTTGGAACCGGGTGGGAAAAGGCCACACTCTCCCACTCCTGATTCCTCCCCTGGGTGAATGTGTGGGGCTGGTCTGACCCCACAGTCAGCACCTTACTCCAAGAGCAATGGGACTGTCAAAGCAAAAGAGGCAGCAAAGAACCAAGGCTGGGGGGGGCATCCAGCAGTGGATTTCCATAGTGGGATGAGCACGAGGGTCCTTGTTGCTCCATGGCACCATCCGCCCCTGTGGTGCCCATCATGGTGGCCTCTGACCTTTGCAAAGGGGAAACTAACCCCTGGGTCCTGGGAGGGGGGTGTCTTTGCAGGGGTGGGTGCATTCAGGGTGTTGCCAGGGGGACTCTCACTGTGCATTTTGCTGGTGAGGGTGGACAACACGGGATCGGGTGAAAACTCCCTCCAGTTTGTTCACCACCAGCTCAATCTCCTGGGGCAAAAGAAGCCGTTTTAAGCCCAGCCCAAAACTGAGATTTGAGGCTTTGCTTGTTGGCACGTGGAAATCTTTCAGTGCCGTGTCCCCTCGATCTCGATGCCAAAAAGCACTTCCCACCCGGGGAAGTGACTTCCTTAAATGTCACTTAATTCAGTGCGTTTCACCTGGTAATTGACTGTGGGCTTCTCGCCGCTTGTGCTGAGAGGGACCCGTTATCTGCTGCGCCCGGTGAGCCGCTGGGGAAGCAAATGGAAATCAGACGTAACGAGGGCACGCAAACAAATTAGCCACCATTTCAATATAGACCATCGGAGCCTTACATGGCTTTCCGCCGGCTAACAAGTTCTCTTAATAAATGTCAGAGAGCAATTGGCGAGGGGAGGGAGAAACCGGCGGCAATAAAATTCTTAATGGCGTTAAACAACTCAGTCAGAAAGGTTGGGTGTTAGTCAGAGAAAATGGAAGTATTTGTGGTTGTTTGCAGGAGATAAATGTCAGGCCGGAGTTTTGTAAATCTGCGAGCTTTGAAAAGCCAGGAGCGATTGTAATCTGGCAGTAATAACCCTCCGATTGCAGAATCCTGTTAACATTTAGAGCGCCCATCCGCACTCGTCGCTTAGCAGGGCGATTTATGAGCCCTCCTGCCTCAGACCCGGGCCGTAATGGGATTGTCGGCTGGCGATGGCGGCGGCTGCGATTCAATAACGTGTGGTAGGCCCCATCGATCTGAAAACTGCCCCGATCCCCAAGGCTGCCTGGATATAAAGTGAGTTTAAACCCAGACGGATGATGCCTGTCGACGCACGACACAGACGTCGGGACAGTGCTTGGGGGGAGGGTTCAATAAGGCCAAGTGACGGGTCCGGCATTTCGGTCACAACAACCCCAAGAAAAGCTACAGGCTTGGGGAAGAGTGGCTGGAGAGCTGCCCAGAGAAAAGGACCTGGGGGTGTTGGTGGACAGCTGGATTAACATGACCTAGCAGTGTGTCCAGGTGGCCAAGAAGGCCAACAACATCCTGGCCTGTATCAGGAACGGCGTGGCCAGCAGGGGTAGGGAAGCAATGGTGCCTCTGTACTGGGCACTGGTGAGGCCTCACCTCCAGTGCTGCGTCCAGAAGGACATTGAGGTGCTGGAGCGTGTCCAGAGGAGAGCCACCAAGCTGGTGAG
>JAOXJM010000001.1:1930398-1942043 GCA_026413425.1 Tringa solitaria
TGGGCCAGTGTCTCACCACCCTCAGAGTAAAGAATTTCTTCCTGAGATCTCATCTGAATCTCCTCTCTTTCCTTTTTAAACCATTACCCCTTGTCCTATTGCTCCACTCCCTGATCAAGAGTCCCTCCCCAGCTTTTCTGTAGGCTCCTTTGAAGGCTGGAAGGCTGCTATAAGGTCTTCCTGGAGCTTTCTCTTCTCCATCTCCTCTTATCCTGTACTGCAGACATGGTCGCAAAACTACAGACTTGATACCTGGTAAAAACTGGATGCACGTCACATTCCCAAGCCCCAGCCCAGCATCCTCCTCTCCCTTTCTGTGGTAAGAGCTAGGAAAGTGTGTTCTCGCACTGCATTTTCCAGCAGGCATGTGGGAAGGGAGGATGTAGAGATATCAATCACTTTCTTGTGCAACCAGTGACCTTTTGCTGCCTCTCTTAGGCCCACAGGAAGGTTCATACCTTTTCTCCTACAGGCCCATCCTCTCCTTTCTCGCCTTTGTCTCCATCAAAACCTGGCAGACCCCGTTCACCCTGAAAAGTAAGATGGCAGTTAGTAGATTGTGCCTCTCTCCTGGAAGGACCCAGCTCTCAGCCACTGGCTCTGGAGCAAAGTCCTGGTTCTCAGTGCTTATCCCAAGCTGTGCTTGGTGCTGAGGCCACCAACATTGGGAAAGAGACAGCTTAATTCATCAATAAGAGTCAAACTTACAGGATCTCCTTTACTGCCTTTATAGCCCTGCGGTCCAAAAATAGTCATGGGCTCACCCTGGAGAAAGGAGACACAGAGAAATGTAGACACCCGGTGACAGATGAACTCATGCATCCCATCAGATGGAACCACAGTTGTTATGATGAGCAAAATGGTAAGTCACACATCTACAATGAAGCTGGAAATGGAGCTGTGCACGGTATGAGCCTGAGGTTCAACTCCTGATCTGAGGTTGTCAGTGGTGGGACTGGTTCATATCTGACACAGTGGCTTGGCTCCTTCATCAGTGTATGTCACTCAGGATGCCAAGGCTTGATCTCTTCCCAGGTGTGGGAGCTGGCCACAGGCACGATGGCAAACGGGTCTACTCATGGTGTCCTGATTTATGGACACAGAGTTGGAGCTAGGGAAGGGGAGTGACACTTAAGGCACCCCTCAAAGGTAGTTTTTGGAGGCTCAGACGCCCCAAAACTGTCCTTCCGACAGAGCCAGTAGCTACAGGCACACAGTAAGCCCACAGACACATCTGTGCCAAGTCTACTTATCAGCTCAGCAGCTGAGGAGGGACATTTTGCTCCTTAGAGATTGAAGAAGGTGTAACAAGGCTATTCCCATGCAAGAAATGGCTCTGCTCTGGTTGTGTCTCCAAAGTAGTGATGCTGTCCACAATTCAGAGGGAGGAAGGCTGAAGTCATCTTATAATGGGCAATTGTAGCCTACTTGAGAAGGACTTCCTTTGCACCAGCTCTTTTCATTTCAGGGTGCCTTGCTGCTGGAGTCTTAACAACCACACATCAATCAATATTCCCCAAACTTTGACAATCTTTTGCAGTTTATCCAACCATCACCATCACCATAGGACCGTGATCAAATTATGGTTTAATAAATGCTCCCGCTTCCCTGCTCTGGAGGGTCTCTAATGAAGACATGATAGGGCTCAATCAATTTTGGGGACAAAAGGGAGAATAAAGATCCTGTGGTTTGATCTAATACATAGCACAGGCCCTGGGATCCACACAGTTACTCCTGTACTGACCAAGGGAGAGTTAGAAAGAAAGTTAAGCTGCAATCATGTGGAACAAACCCAAGCCAATTATCCCCCCGCCTCCTGTTTTATCTCGCACTCTACCATATATTTTATTAAGGTATTCTTTGGAAAATGCATTACACATTCCTTCAGCTTGGAAAGTGTTTTAGGGCCTCTTCACAAAGCAGATTAAGAATTGATTCGTCTCTGGAGCAAGTCCCCTTTGAAAGTAGCTTCCTCGGAGACAAATCGGCCTTAATCATTTAATACTGCATGACTCAGAGACAGAATCGTCATGTAGGTTTTCTAAAACTCATTTTCTAGCAAGCCATTTCAGCCAGGAAGGAAGTTAACAAAACACTGGGCAGAAGTTCAGCATTTTCTGTGCATTTTCCAGAAGTGTCTGGGGAGTTATTTTCCCATTACCTGTTATGAGCCAGCTTGGGCTTTTTAAGATTGCAATACGCTTTGGGGTGAGCAGGTTACACCAAAATCAGTGGAAATTTTCTTCCTCCCTTAATTTACAGGAGGCATTTTTGTGCCCCAGCAAATACTTGCCAAAATGACTTTTTTTGTTGTCTCATAGGATCCTGTCAAAACTATCACCCAAGCTCAACCCAGAGCTGTGTGTCCAGTGCATGGATGGTATCGACAAAGTGGATTGAACCTGGTGGAGATCCCTGAGAAGGACAGGGGCATCTATGTGTTGTCTTCCACAACTACATGGGTGCACAATATAGAGAGGATGGATCCAGGCTCTTCTTGGAGGCACACAGTGAAAGGACAAGTTGCAACAAAGGAAACTCCTGTTAGAAGGAAAAACTTCTTCACCCTGGGGGTGGCCAGATGCCTGAGCAGAGACATGGAGAAGAACACATGAGGCCCTGAGCCTCAGTTAATGAAGATTTCATTGGCAATGGAATCTTGATCTAGGCAGATGGACAGCACTGCGCACAACACCAGGTATCGAAGGTAGAATTTAAAGTTCTCTTTGCTGAAAGGCATTTGCACCCCATCATCTGGGACCACAGACTCACAGAATGATATGGGGTTGGAAGGGAACTCCGGAGAACATCTACTCCAACCCACTGCCAAAGCAGGGTCACCCAGAGCCCGTCCCACAGGAACATCTCCAGGAGGGGTTTGAATGTCTCCAGAGACGAAGACTCCACCACCTCTCTGGGCAGCCTGTTCCAGGGCTCTGCCACCCTCACAGCAAAGAAGTTCCTCCTCGTGTTTAGATGGAACTTTCTATGTTCAAGTTTGTGCCCCTTACTCAGTGCTCCCCATGGGTGGGCTCTGCTCACCCATGTGTAATGAGACGAATCCTGTAAAATAACTAAGACCCCAGATATTTGAAAACACATATAAATAGTTTTTATCATTTATGCCTCTACCTTGTAAGATCACTGACTCATTTAAATAATTGTCCATCTGCTCACTGGTAACTATAAAATCCTGAAAGTCTTTTATCCCGTCTGCCCCAGAAAGTCACAATCTGGAATATCCTTACTCTTTCTCCTTTGGGTCCCAGAAGTCCCCGATCACCCTGAATACAGGAAAGGAAAAAAAAAAAAAGACAGTGAGCGATTCCCTTTTTCCTCACTCTTCTTGTGTTGCTCAGTCCACTCATTCGCACGCCAAGCCACTAAGATCTATCACAGCTGGAAGTCAGTTCCTCTGGGCACTCTGCAAAATGATTAGATTCCCAGAAGAGATTGTGTACTAGAATTTATTGCATTGACCAAAAAAAGTAGAAACCCAGAGGACTGAAGCGGTTTGCCTGACACCACAATCAGCACATCCATGATGTGGAGCTATTGCTGGATGATTTTGACCTCCCAACAGGATGTAGTGTTTCCACAGCGCAGAGATGTGCCTACACTACACATCTAAGGTGGGGAAGCAATCTAAATAATACAAGAATTCCCAAATTTAAACTTCAAATCTGGCATGCTTTACTGAGAGTATATGAAATATTAGCTGTTCCTGGAAGTCTTTTACTACGGGTATGGGACATGAGGCTGAAGGGCAGGACCCGTTCCTGATGACACAGAATCATAGAATGATTTGGGTTGGAAGGGACCTTAAAGACCATCCAGTTCCAACCCCATGCCATGGACAGGGACACCTCCCACCAGAGCAGGTTGCTCAAAGCCCCGTCCAACCTGGCCTTGAACCCCTCCAGGGATGGAGCATCCACAGCTTCTCTGGGCAACTTGGGCCAGTGTTTCACCACCCTCACAGGAAAGAATTTCTTCCTAATATCTAATCTACATCTCCCGTCTTCCAATTTAAAACCATTCTCCCTCATCCTATTCCTACACACCCTCATAAAGAGTCCCTCCCCATCTCTCCCGTAGCCTCTTGAGGGACTGGAAGGGGCTCTGAGGTCTCCCCGGAGCCTCCTCTTTTCCAGGCTGAACAACTCCAACTCTTAAGCTTCTCCAGTGCTCAAGAGTGTGTGGTGACAGCAGGAGAACAGGGAGTCTGCAAGGACTGTGAGGTGACAGGAGAGCAGAGACAGGCTTTAAAACTGCACTTGAAAAGCTTCTGAGTGGCAGAGCTGTATGTGGATCCCTCCTCTAGTGTCCCATGGCCACCCCTGACATTTGGAATAAAATCTGCTCTTCTCAGGAGTGCACTTTCCAAGGGTCTCAAGTGGGACGTAGCAGGAGACTGAGGGGACTCCTGCTCACTGACAGAAGTTAAAGGGTATGTGTCTCCTGCTGGGCAGTCATTGTCCTGCTGGCGTGGTAGGTCATCTGCTCCCTTGCCCTCTTCCCCCCAACCCTGCTCATTTGGGGGTCAACCAGAGCATACTAGGGATCTCCTTCTGCCCAAACTCCCAAATTTTCTTCCAAATAGAACTAGGCATGAATAAAGACTGTGCACCTTTATCACAGCCCAGCCATTACAGGGGGCTGCTAATTCCACTTCCCACTTCCACACACTGATAGAGGTCCCCTCCCAGTCCACCCCCAGATTATTCCCACTGTTTTAACAGGAGCATCAGCAGCGTGGGCTGCTGCAGAGAAAGACTCCCCACAATGATGCCTTCCTCCACATGGCTCTGTGTAGATAAGATGACTGTTGCTTACTCTTTCGCCTTTCACACCCGGGAAGCCTTTTGGACCCTGCAAGAACATAAAACAAGAAGATAAATACCAGTGGGGGGAAGGTGTTATGAAAGAGCATCCTCCACTTGAACGCAGAGGTGCCTCCAAGGATGGGGAGAGCTCAGAGAAGCTGCTGGTGGGACCAGCACAGAAGCCCCTACTCTCCTTTCCTTTCCCCCAAGAGCAATTTAAGGAGAAGTGTATCGCAGGGGTGCAAAGAGAAAATTTAGCCTTAAGCTTCTGCCCACCACTAAGTCTTGGGCACAACCCAGGATCTCTTGGCAGATTTATAAATTTAACCAACCTCCCCCACTTTGTAAGCCATGAACTGTGCTTTTTGTACTCATAACATTAGCGAGATGCAGCCCACAGCTCTCAGAGACAATAGGGGAAGGGTTGCTCCCAGAGAACTTCTCCTAGATGGAGGTTATAGGGATCCCAGGTGTCCTCCAGGGAAGGTGGAAGCCCCTTGAGACAGACTTAGGATGGAAACCACACCTGGTGAGCTGAAAAGCCATGGTGGTCACCCCAGATGTAAACCGTTTGCAAAACCAGGGACCCGTCACCTCCCATCAATATGCAGAGAGGTGGCACCTTCCACTTGCAGAACTGGCAGCTCATCACAGGGGTGGGCATGGGCAGGATGGATGGGGAAGAGACAGAGCACAGACATTTCCCAAAGGCCACAAAAGCTGGGTTTTCTGTGCCCTGCGCTGTTGCTCTGACCACTGGGACACATCACCTTACAAGCCCTTGTGGTGTAAAGGCCAGTCTTGCTGAGAATGAGCCCTTCAGGAATGAGATCTCAGGGTGAAACTACAACCACCCTTGGCCTTCTGAAGAACTTCATAAAGGCCCATCCTGCTCATAATAACAGATTATTTCCATTACAGCTAACAGCCTAATAAATAAAAAGGTGTTTGTCAAAATGCCGGCTGTGATCTGTGTCTCTTCTGACTCAGTCCCCTATCAATGAAAAGGGAATTTAACAACAGAACAAGACCCTGAAATTGCTGCAGGCAAGCAGGCCTGATGAAGAAGAACGGAGAGGGAGTGATATTTCTGGAGGACTTCAAAAGCAACCTGTAGATGACTCAGCCAAATGGACAAGATCATAAAGCAATTGTGCTCTGCGTGACACCTTGTGTCTCACGGCTGCCTGCAGGTTTTACACTCACTCATGCCAACACAACGTCGGCATTCGGGTCCCCAAAGTCTCTATTTTCCACCAAAAGCATCAACCTATTTTGGTTTTTTTCCTTGCTCTTGGGAATTTTCCCAGCCTGGGGCCCACCATTGTCTGTGCTGTAAAATCAGCCCTTGTTGCTATTTTAACACTCACCATCATGCCGGTGGGGCCACGGACTCCAACGATGCCCTCATCACCCTGTTGGGATGGAGAGGGGATGGTGATGATCATCACTAAAGACAATTGCACCATGCACAGTCCCAACTCTACAAACCATCCCACTGGGGACACCAGGAATTGCTCAGTATGCAGAAGCCCAGATCCTCCAAGGACTTGTCCAACCTCTCCACTTATACCTCCATCAGGATTAGGTGTCTTAATGCTCCTAATGATCTGAATCAAAGAGCCTAAAGGGCTTGAGATAAACCACAAGTCACTGCACGTAGACACTGCAGTGTTTAGAGAACAAACACTGTGCTTTGGTCAGATTGAAGCTTCAAGCTTCAGCTTCTCCTCAGTCTCTGAGAGAAACAGGCATTTGAAAGATGATTTGCACCTGATTTAGCATGATATTCATCATTCCCCAAAGGTGTCTCTGTGTTGGTAGAGATACCCTGGTAGGACTAGTTCAGAAGAAGCCATCTGAGGCTTCTGAATGACCTAGTGAGCCCTCCCCAAGATTTATTTTCATCCAACAAAGGGACATGCAACAGAAGTCTGAGATGTTCCTAGGACAGAGAGATTTCTTCCCCCAGAACATGATTTCAGCAGGACTCACCACAATAAATAAGGCAGCCAGGAATTCACCTGGAACTCATACCAATGACTTTCAGAAGGAAAAGGCCACCAGTCAAGTGCTCAACAGTAACTTGCACCTTTGGAGACCAATGTGAAGCTTATCTTCACTCCCAGCTGTGGCTTCCAGAGGCTGCAGACCTTGTTCTGAGCCTCCCTTTAAGCACACTGTTGGCTCCTTATAAACCTTGCTACAAGGGACAGACATGCTGGTGGGTCTATGAAGTCCTTGTATGACCTCCCTTGGTAGATCCTACAAGACTTACCTGTCTTCAAGATGCCTAGGCTCAGGCATTGTCCTGTGAGGCCAAATTTAGATCTCTCATTTAAAGCCAATGCAATTTGAGGTTCTGTGATTCACTTTAGATTTATGCTGGAGTCAGAAGAGCAGAAACATTATTTCATCATTTCCTTCAGATAATGAAGCTTGAGCAAGGTTTACCCCAGACCTTTCACAGCTGTTGACATTCTCATTAAGTGTTTTGTCTCAGGGGCCTCATCGAACAGTTCTGCTGGCAGATGGGGAGTTTGTCTAAATGGATTGCAGCATAAAATCAGTTTATTCGTGGAACAGCCACAGAAGCAGCAAATTGAAACATGGCCTCTGATTACAACTCAAGAGAGTCTCCCTGGGGTCTTTGCCAGAAGGAGACCAAAAACTTCTCTGCAGCATAAAGAAAAGTGAACGTTGCTGCCCCAAGGATGATGGGGGCTGCTTGCCCTCTGCCAGGACAACAGGAGGGAAGAAGGGAACGAGGATAAAAAAAGCTGGAGGCAGATTTCTGAAGGAACGAGCTTGCAGGTAGAATTCCCAAAGCACACAACAATGAAGAGGTTCTCACCAAGCTGCTAGGATCAAAACGTGCAGGTGTAGGGGTGTAGGTGTTGCCTTCAACACTCCCATCTAGCCAGTGAGAGCACAGTCGGTGGAGCAGGATTCACTTGGCCACGCAGTTGGCCAGTGTGACCTGGTTGTCTAATTATGAAGGAGATGCTAATTGCAACCTGTGGACAGATTCTGGTCAGTGCCAGTGCTAGCTGGGCATAGGAGTGTCCACCACCTCCAAATCTGGCTGGTGAAAAAATAAGGAGGGCTCTGAAATCAGCCCTTTAGGCACCTTCTAAGAGGGGTGAGTGGGAGGTGACGGTATAAAGTTGCCTCCAAAAGAAGTTAGCCTGCAGAAAGCCAAGCCAGGAATATTTATGGAGGGACCTACCCGAGGGCCAGGCAGTCCACGAGGACCTCTTGGGCCAGCTGCTCCAACGCCGATTTCTCCCTGAAGAACAGAGAAGCCCAGAGGTCTCACTTGGAGCAAGGACACCACGTCACATGATTGCTGATTTGTTTGGCCATAGTTTAAAAATCACAGAAAGAGTCAGGAGACTCACTTCCATTGACTTTCTGCTGCTCTCTCTGGAGGATGCTCCAGAAAACACAGGGAAGAAGGACATGAGGGTGAAAGAGGGATGAAGTGGCTGGACTGGGTCAGGGATAAGAAGCCCAGGGGAGGGCAGTGGGCTGTCCCATTCCCACTCCAGGATCTCAGCTACTTGTGACCTGCCTGGCAGGTTGGCACTGACCTTGTTGCCTTTGGGTCCAGGTGTCCCAGAAATCCCCTGTAGCGCAAGGAAAACAAAATAGAAGGGCAGACTTTGCTTGGCACATCCTTGATGCCCTCCTGTCCCAGTGCTCCAAGAGGGAGAAAGCACTCCCAGCCCAGGTACCAGGCCCTCAGCCTCTCTCCCCAGCCATCCCTCTGCTGCTCAAAAGACACTGGGGCGATGTACAAAAGTCACCTCTTTTCCTGGGGATCCCGATGGTCCTGAGGGCCCAGCAAATCCACTCCGTCCCCTCTTTCCACGCTCTCCCTTGAAAACAAGATCATTTAAGGAGGAGAACACCCTGATGGAAATGTCCTGCTTTCCCCCACCCAGCCAGAAAGCAGGAGCTGATGGCCCTAGCTGTTCCCTGCACTGGCTGCAAGCAGGAGGAATAGCCATTGGGATGCTCCCCATGTGGGCCTCTTCTCGTTGAGGAGAAGGGACTCCAACTACACCGAGATCCTGAATTTAGGCCCATTGCTGTCCCCCATCCCACTGCCAGCTAAACCTCCATGTCCTTGCAATGAGACTTATGAATTGCTCCCTCTGTTCCTGGAGGCTAAGGACCCCAAAGCCCCTTGTTCACATCCCCTGTGCTATCGCAACCCCTTTTCTTCCCTGTCATCTCATCAAGTCATGTCACTAAGTTTAAAGAACAACAGGTCTCCACCTTTCTTGGCACTCCACTGTTGTTTTTTTTTTCCAACTTGAAGGACATCTTCCTGCATCAAACCTTTTGCCCCATTTTCTTCCCCATCTACACCAGTTGGTCTAATAAAAGCTGGTATCTCTCCTTTTGCAACCAGGCTTTGTTCCTCCTCCTCTTCACTGCCTATATATAGGCTCAAGATCTGGAGACCTGCATAGGTGAGGTCTTGACCCACAGCAGACACCTGGTATAGACAGTCTCAGTAGGATCATTGCTGTTCTCACACCTTGAGGTGGCTAACACAACACATGCAGTCTCCTCACCACACACCACCTACCTTCTGTCCTGGCATCCCAGGCAGACCTGGAGCCCCCCTGTCCCCCTGTGACCCAGGGGTGCCAGCATTGCCACGAATTCCCTGGACTCCCTGAGCTCCTGGAGGGCCTGGGGCCCCTGGCTCACCCTGTTGAGTGAATCACAAGGAATTTGGCTCTTAGATGGGATTAACTGTCTGTCGCCCCCCGCAAAGGTCCTGAAGAAAGCCTGGGGTGTATCCTTGAATTCACATCATGAGTAGACAGAATTGGGGCAAACCCCTCCAGCCCAGGCCCATAAGAGACACCCTCGGGCTGCAGAAAGAGCTGTACCATGGCTTTCTAAGTGAGGAGCCCTGACCTGCAGACCTTCAGAGCTCTGCAGTGAATTCAAGCCTGGCAGACCTGCAATGGCCCAATGCATTGCAGAAATGCATCTCTGCTGAGACCACAATTCCCTGGATTTTTTTTCACAGCCTCATTTATCCTCTGGAGTCCATCTGTTTTGAAATGGCCATTTGGAGGACACAGAGCACTGCCTCTGTCCCATATCCACATGATGGTGTCCCTGCCTTCATGGGCCGGGACTGGTTTTGGTACTTTATCCTTGAAGTCCCAGCCAGCTCTGTGGTCCACACCCAGTGGTGGAAAGATCAGTAAGGATTACAAAGAGCAAGACCCAGACAAAACAAGTGAGGTCCTATTTAGAAGAGAAGAATGGCTTACTTTAAATCCAGGTGGCCCAGCCTGACCAACAGGGCCTCTGAACCCAATTCCTGGTTCTCCCTGTGAAGAGAAGAAAGTCAGGAAAAACAAGATCACTCCTTCCATTGTGAGCTGATCAAAATGAGAGCCTGCTTCATGCTGCTCCTTGGACACCCAGCTGAAGTCCGTCAGAGCTGATCCTACATTTAAGGTTTCTACAGAGCCCCCATTACATCTCCTCTAGGTGGTGGGAAGTCTTATCTGACCTGGAGAGACAAAGCTGCCGAGAGCATTTAAACAACTTTAGAAGAGAGGCAGTTTAGCTCCAGGAGATGGTGTCAGAGGACTCATATATTCTAACATTATTCATTTATAAGGTGGGTGTCCTGTCGATGTGAGCCATCTGGAGTTCCTTCCTAGTCAACAGAGAGACACTGGGTCCCCAACAAGTGACTGGCCTCGCTGAGCCCATATCTCAGGAGGCTACCTGGACACTTCCCACCGAGATGGAGAGGTTAGATATGGCAAAAGGAGAAGGGAGAGCAGGAGTCAAGCTCTCACAGTGTAAGAAGAGACCCCCCTGACTGTGGTACCAATGTTGTTCTTTACCTTTTGACCATTTTCACCTCTGTCTCCTTTGGTGCCCTGTGAAATAAGGAGAGAGTTACCAAGCCTGTGCAAGAGATCAATATAAAATACCACCACAACACAACTCTGAGCAAGAGCAAAGGTTTCCAGTTGTGCTCATAGCCTATGGCAGCATGGAGCGACTGGCCCTTCCGCCCTCCACCTCTTTTCCCTAGAGGAGGTGGGCAGTGGCTGTGTGACCAGGGAAGAGCCGAATGCTCTAACGCAGAGCCACACCACTCCCAGGAAGGAGATGGAGTACTGGGCTGACCCAGTAG
The DNA here is from genome assembly GCA_026413425.1 of Tringa solitaria. Lineage (NCBI taxonomy): Eukaryota > Metazoa > Chordata > Aves > Charadriiformes > Scolopacidae > Tringa > Tringa solitaria. The sequence continues at coordinate 1,941,412 of JAOXJM010000001.1, forward strand.
AGTTTGACTTTCCCATAGCAATCTCCAGTGCTGGATTTGGGCCACTCAGCTGGTAACGCCATCAGCAGCTCCTGCTGCTGATACCAACTCCACAGCTCACCTTTTCTCCAGGTTCCCCCATCTCCCCAGGCTGCCCCTGCAAGAAAAAAGACCGTCCACCTTCCGGCCACCTCTTCTTCCTCCCTTCTCATGCCTGTGTCCCCAGGATGCTGCACCACGTGGGGTGTATAAACCCTTGCCCATGCAAAGTACCCCTTTCCCACCGGGCTGTGCCTTTTAACAACCTCCTTGCCTCGTCTGCCTTTCTCCTGAATATCTGGGTCCCACCACCTTGGGTCTGTCACTTGGTCCCTATAAGCCTTTGCTGCCAAAAGTGTTGGTGAAACAGTGTTTTGTGCAGCCCTTCCTCCATCTCTGTCCTTGTGCCAGGGCTGGCTTTTGTCTGTCTGTCACCTGGTTCAATTCACTGATCCAGCAGAAGATGAACATCAGGAAACCCCCCCAAATTTTTGCATTTACTCCTGAGCGCATGGCAGATGCATCTTAGAATCATAGAATGGTTTGGGTTGGAAAGGATCTTAAAGACCATCAAGTTCCAACCCCCCTGCCATGGGCAGGGACACCTCCCACTA
>JAOXJM010000001.1:1948078-1961758 GCA_026413425.1 Tringa solitaria
CTGTGGCTGCCCCATCCCTGGAGGGGTTCAAGGCCAGGTTGGATGCAGCTTTGAGCAACCTGGTCTAATGGAAGGTGTCCGTGCCCATGGGAGGGATTGGAATTAGATGACCTTTAAGGTCTCTTCCAATTCTAACCGTCCTGTGATTCCACGAATTCTTTACGCCCCTGATGACTGAGGACATTTCTTTCTGTCCAAATGTCACATTTGGCATGGCCACACAGTCCCTTTTGCTTCCTGGTGCCATGGCCACAGTGTCAGGGCACACAGATGCCCTCCACTCCCAGCCACTGAACAAACAGGCATCACTCTCATTTCGTCAAGGAAGAAGACGCTGTGTCTGTGGTGGGTCTGATTTATTACACGACTCCACGCAGGGGCACATGTGAAGCCTTGAGGAGTCTGCTCACAAAGAGCATTCAGAGTGGCTCAGATGGAGCCACAGTTTCGGGTCTCCCCCAGTTTCATCATTTCTGGGTTCAGGTTCATCGGACTAAGGTCTACCTGCTTTCAAGAGCAGGACACCAAAAAGCCCCCACCTCAGCCAGCATCCTGCAGCCCCATCCCACAAGAAATTCCAGAAGACAGGTTTGGGCTCCGTCCTCTGTGCTTCCAGGTCTCTCTCCAGTTTAATCACGGACAGTAAAGGGAAACGGTGCATCCAGGAGGAGAAACAAAGCTGGTGGATGCTCATGGCACAGGCCACCCTCTCCAGAGCTGTAGCTTACACACATACACGCGTGTGTGTGCGTGTGTTTGTGCCGGGAGCCCTCTCGTGGCTGCTGCAACAAAGGTTGTTCCAGCTTCGTGATTCAGTGTGGTGCTAATTAACACCACAGAGCCAGCCAGGAGACAGCTAAAGCGATGGGAGCAGAAGCAAACGTTCAGCAAACTACCGAAATCAGAGCGAGATTTTCTCCAACAGGGTCTTTGAGCTACTTTTCCCATTGATATTCCTAGAAATATCCTTGCTAACACTCTTCCTAGCAGTAATTGTGCCTGTAGCTGCGAGCAAACGTCCGAGGGACTTTTGTGTTGTTTCACTTGTTAAGGCTGTGGGCATCCCGTCTCTGAGTATTTTCAAACAGAGCATTCCCTCCATCACGCAGGAGCAGGTCAGTGTCCAAAGGTGTTAAACCAGGACTAGATGAATGCATTTTCCCCTCTCTCCATCACAGGGGCTGGTGTCACTCAACGCGTGGTGTTGGGGTAGGGTGCCCAGGAGGGGAGAAAAGAAAAGGGGGGGGGGGAAACAAGGAGGGAGGGGAAACCAAGGGAAAAAAAGGGAAACCCAGGGAAACCCGGGGAAACCCGGGGAAACCCGGGGAAACCAGGGGAAAAAAGGGGAAAAAGGGAAAAAAAAGGGAAAAAAGGGAAAAAAAGGGAAAAAAAGGGGGAAAAAAAAGGAAGGATGAAATAGGATGTTTGGGCTCAGACAACCACACTGCAGCCACACCCCAACTTCTTGCCCATCAGCTGAGCTGTGATAACTGCTGCTCCCAGCCTGGATGCTCCCTCCAACTTTGCTGAAAATGTATAATGTGTCTTAGAGGGTACATACACATGTGCTTGTAAAGCAGTTCTAACTCCCTCCTGGCTATGGAAGAAATCCTTAATTTGCTACCATCCTTCAGCTGAAGTGCAGTAACAAACCACTTCCACCTTTTGAAGAGGGAGAGCTTGAAGGAAGAGGTAAGTTGAGTTACCCTGCATCACGTTTGCTCTAGGACAGTCACCTTGGCTCAGCTGATCCACAAAGTCCTGTTAAATTACAATTTGCTCTAATTGGCAAGTCCTTAAGGAGAAGAAAGTCCCCAAATTCCTGCTTGGACCCCCAGATTCTCCTCTTTTAGGGAGTCAGACTCTGCATTCCAGAGCTGGGCTCAGGAGGGTGCATACACCAGGGTCTAAAAGACTAACACTGTGCAGGGAAACCTGAGGGTCTGTGGACTATTCTGAGACATCTGTGAAAAGTAAGAAGGAAAAGGACATACCTCGTTGGGGATGTATCTTAAATTCACTGTCTGGGGTCTGCACTGTTCCTGGAGTATTACAACTCTGATTAAAAAAAACTGTTGAGAATCATCACCTATTGAGTCAACCAAGCCCCAAAGAACAGGGTGGATGCTGAGGCCAGATGGATTCAGACTAGTAAAAGATTGCCCTTTTTTCCCCCAAAAAAGTGGGTAATTAACCAACAAAACATTTGCCAAGGGCTCTGGGGGTTCCCACTTCCCTGCCTGTATGCAGAGGACAAGACTGGCCATCAGCCTTCCACCCAGGTCCCATGTCCAAGCAGTGGTGTCCTCCAGGAATGTGGAGGGAGCTGCTTCAGGACTCAGAGCACTGGGTGTGAGATGTGCATCCCAGTCCCTTCCAGTCTATCACTTATCTCCACACTGGTCTACTGCCCAGCATTGCTGGGGAAGACATACGTGGCTAGTGTCCTGCCGTGGTTGTCCTTCCACTCTCCCCTCCAGGGACTCAAGAAGCTCCATGGACTGGTTTCCTTGCAGATCATCTTCTGGGTGTAGTGAGGGCAAAGCCAAGCTCTGCAGAGGGTGGTAGATGAGCAACAACACAGTCTTACTAATTACCAATGTGAAAGATGAAAAGCAAGACCCTTTTCTGGGCTCTAGCATAGATTCATGCAGACAGATATCCTTATCCCTTCGCTAATTTAGCTTCAGCAAAATGGGGGAAAAACTGACAGAATTGCAAGGATTTGTCCAATCAAGCTTTGAGAAATGTAGCCACTTCACATCTATTAAATCAGAGCAAATGGAAAAGTAATTAAAAGTCACTGAACAGGCATTTACATACACCGCTGAGAGAAGTGGTTGTCCATCTTGAGTCTCCCTCCTCCTTTTCTTCCTCAGATGTTTTCTCCAAGGACTCAGGAGGGTTTCCTAGGGGCTGGTACTCAGGTTCAGAAGCACCAGCAGATGGACCCTGTGGAGACCAACGAAAATTATGGTTCTTCGTAAGTCAAGACATCATCCACAATGATCAACACTGCAATTTATTCAACAGCATGCTCAGAGACAGCAAGACAAGGCTGGAGAGCCAAAGGGCCAAGGCCTCTCTTGCTCCTTGCTTGGGGAGTGTCAAGGATGGGCTGGGGCAGACTGCAAGGATCCCTGCTGCTTCAGAGGACTGCTTTGACACCTTCACTCCCAACTCTCTGGTTGAAGTCCAAGCTAGACAGGCTGGCTCAGATGAGCAGAGAGGAGTCCAGCCCTTTCTTGCCAGATTGTGTTTGGCTCCCAAAGACCAACAGAAACATCTTTGGTGTCTCTGTACCCCAAATCTCAGCATTGCTGGCCCCAGGGTTGCTATTACACATCCAGTTTGGGTCTTCTGGTGCAAATGCATCTACTGCTGAGCACTTCATCCCCTCCTGAGCCCCTGAAATGCTATCATCCAGGTTGCAATGATCCAGAAAAGCAACATGTGTCACCCAAGGTCACAGCAGGAGCCTGAAGCTGAGAGTGGATAAGCCTGTCTCAACTTGTCTAAGTGCCTGGGCAACTGGGTCATCATGGAAGCAACCACAGCGGAAGATAAAATCATCAGGAGCTGGCTCCAGAAGTCCCCACACGGTTTGTGCTCCAATTGGAGGCATCTCCTACCAGTGACCAACAAAGGTTTATGGAGAGCCAGTTACTTCTTGGCTGCCAAAAAGAGGACTGGAAAAGCCCCACTGTAGCTGCTGGCACTATTTCCTGGACTATCCCTTATCAGGACTGTCTGGTACAGGCAAATTAAGATCCATGACTCCTCCAGCACCGAGGAGAGGTGACCTGGATACAGCCCTCTGATGTTATTCCTGGAGGTGTACTACACCATACTGGAACTTGGGTCCAGTATGGAGATTAAGCCTTAATATTGCTAATAAATTCCAAATTCCCATAACCACAAACTATCTGTTGCTTGCAATTGCAGAGGATGCAGCTGACATAATTATCTCTAGCAATTAGCCTGGTTGCTCAAGTAAACAGGGGCTGTGGAGCCATGGCAGGGACTCCTCTCTTGGGCAATCTCAATCTAACCTGAGAGCAGGATTGGATCCATCCCTGCCAGGGCAGGAGAGATACATTGAGATCACAGCCTCCAAGTGAGGAGAAGCTGCAGGGCGAGTTCAAGAGATAACCAGCACGGGGATGGCTTGAATCCAGCCCAACCTGTACTGGTTTTTTTTTTGCACAGAAGACAAGTAGGAGTTGTGGTTGGGCAGGAAGGAAGGGAGGGAGGATGAGGATCAGCAGGAGGCATCACTGTGAGTATGGACTGGGAGCTCACAGGCAGCTGGTACACATTTGACATGCAATCTCTCAATATTGATGCAGCAGATCAGATGGACAGGAGCAAAGACCTACATAACGACACTTCATCTGCTCTGCTGTTTATTTTTACCTTAAGGAGTCCTCCAGACACTGGCACCCTAAACTGAGCCTCCACCTCCAGGCTCCGTGCTTCTTCTGTCACCTCAGTGCTGGCCAGGGCATCAGGAGAAGTATCAAACACCAGTGAATCCTGCAACATCAAAAAAAGTGGGTTGGTGCGGAGATGGCAAACCCGAGCTCTCCTTATTTCTGCCTATTGCCCCATCCCTCCAGCATGCTCTGTCCCACCTGGTGGCCTTGCTGAATCAGGATGGACTAAGTAGTAAGCAATTCCCTACTGGCCACCTCCAAGCCTTCCTTCTAAGCTAGTCCTACCTCCCTGGGATCCTTCTTGCTTTTGAGGCCGCTCCCATCATCGTTTCTCATGCTTTCAGCTGCTTTGCTCCCTTCACACACCCACCACTCCAACAACCCCCAGCCCTCAAGAGGGCACAAGAAGGCTGATGTCCTTGGAGGATAGCTTCTAACTACCTCCATCAGCAACAAGAGTTGACTGATTCTTTTATTTCCACTGAAAAAAAGCTTGCTTTGCAATCCCATGGGTTTAACCAAGATCCAAAATCCTGGTGCGAGCCATCAGCCTCTTCCAGCTCAACTGTTTCTTACAGTTGCTGCAAGTCACCGTAACCTGCTCAATGACAGAGGTGACCCTGGAGCCTTCAATGATTCATTTCTCTCTCATTTCCTTCCAGGTCTCTCTGCCCCTGAGGATGACAGATGACAACACTCACGCCATGCTCAGTAGCATGAAGAGCTGCTTGCGTTCTGCTGGGGGTCTTGCTTGTCCTGGAGCCACCCAGCTGCCACACGAGCCCATCCAGCCCATCCTGCAGGAGTGCATTGGAGAGGTCCTTCAGCAGTGCCAGCTGCAACCGGTGGAGACCATTAAGGCAATATTAGTAATAGTCCAATGCCACCCTCCTAAAACATGATAGCGCATTTCTAGTGGGGTTCACAGGGCACCTGGTGAAGGAATGTGTCTTGGCAGCCAACAGGTGATTTAAACACAGGGGTCTACAGTTTGGGCATCTACGAGCTGATTAATGGTGTTTATGGGCTCTCCCCATCCTAAATTGAGACCAGGTTGGACGGGGCTTTGAGCAATCTGGTGGGAGGTGTCCCTGCCCGGGGCAGGGGGTTGGAACTCAATGATCTTTAAGATCTCTTCCAACCCAAACCATTTTATGATTCTAAATAAAACCCCTACATTTGTCCAGACCAGCCAGTCCCTCACCTTCCTTGGTCACATCTCCAGAGCTTACAAGAAAGGAGTGGAAGGTAACGAGCACAACAATAAATACCTGCCTGGTAGATACTAAAAGCTGAGTCTCATCACACTTCATGATCCTAATGGCAACATTGAGAGCAGAGAGGGAAGCCACCAGTCTACCATTGCTGTATTGCACAGTGATTATTCGCTATTATTTGTGTTACGAGCTATGGAACAACCCAAACCGGACTTTGTGCTGAACACACAACATGGCCAGAGCACCCAGAGGTCTATGGATCTCCTCTTGCCAGCTGTGCAGGGCCAGTGGTGAAGTACAAGCCAACCCAGGTGGTAGGACCAAGCTCTGAATGGGTAGTTGCCAAGTCTAAATGTCACATGGGGCCCAAATCAACCATCTACCTGATAATGAACCAGCAGAAAAGCAGTGCAAAAAGCATTTAAATATATATGGTAGGCTGTAAAAGGAAATATAATAACTCTACCTTCTTTTGAGTGCCAGTGCTGGACCTTGGGGAGCACACATCGTCTCCAGAAGGCCAGAGGCACTAGGTAGAAAAGCTTGATTACAACCACCTTGTCAGAAGGACAGTCAAAGTGTTACCTACCTTGATACCATTTGCTTCAAAAAGCCTCTCCAGATCCTGCAAGAGGAAAGAAAGGTCAGAACTTCTCCTCCTCTCTCCTCCAGCCCAGGAAGCTGGTCTGGCAGGTGGCTGATGGCTAAGTTGTGGGGCACACACTGGGTCCCCTCTGCCATCCCAGCCCCAGACAGAGAGAGAGGTGTTTCCAACATTAATATGCTCTATAACTTTTATTTTACCTTCATTTCCACTCCTTTGCCTGGTGGACCCGGTTCTCCCTTCAGATGAACAAGAACAACTCATTAATTTAGTCATTATCCCGATGAGCAGCAGGAAGAGCAACAAGAGTCACATATCTGGTTCCTTACTCTGCTGTCAGCCCATGCTGTGACCCCAGGCAAATCCCCACCATCTCAGAGAGGGGGTTTGAATCCCACCCCGCTCAACAAGCTCCTTCACTCCTCCATTGAACACAGCTGCTGGCTGCATTTTATAGGGCAGGCCTGGACCAGAGCCAGACATGAGCATTATCAAAGTGAGGCTTGGACCAGAGCTTTTCACCATCCCCTTCTCCATTTCTTGGCCATGCACAATGTGTTAAAAAGCAAAGGTTTTTGAGGTCCCTTAATGCCAACTATGCTCTGGCAGCTGTGTAGAGGTAGCAGCAAGGAGGAGGATGGCCAAGGTGCCTCCACGGTTGGTGGTCCCTTCTGGAGGTGGCCATGGAGCTGGTGGCCCTCCCTACTGCCACATGTGGTCTGGGTCAAATATCTCAAATGGGTTGGACTCCCAACAGCAAGACACATAGACAGGCTGTCCATCTCTCCTTGCCTGGCATGGCGATGCTCTCCAGGTGAGTGATCCTGGGCCACTGCCACAGATGAAACTACAGATGAGCTGCAACGGCTTGGGAGGACCACTGCTGGGGGAAGGAACACCTAGTGTGGTGGGAGCTGACCTGCCTCTCTGACGGGCTTCATTTCACTGAAATCTGGTTTCTGTATCGACAGATTCCGGTGGAATGAAGGGCGCCAGAAAGGCTCCAATGGTGCTGCATCTCCATGCCAAGGTGTGGAGGGGTGGAGGAGCCGCAATGTGGGGGTTGCGTTGGTTGAACTGGGTACTTCTGAGGCACAGCATGGATAAGTCCTCGCCTTTGCAAAAAGTTGTATCTTGTGCCAATCAGGAGAACTACTTGTACCCGGTGATGCTGCTTTCTGCAGCATTTTCCTCTCCATTAAGTGAAGGTCCCACCTCTAAAGATCTCTAGATGTGTGTGCTATTAGAAGCAATTTCTCCTTCCATCCCTTTCTGACGTGCCCTTCAACTTGCAGGGGAGGAAAGGAAGGAAACATCCCCGAACATTTTAGAAATTTATCCCATTCAACTCCTGAACAAAATGTTTCTATCCAAATGTTGTTTATCTGCTTAATCAAGTTGTAGGACAATAGTGTCATTGTGACCACAAGTTTACGAGCCCATCTCAGAAACTCTGCTTTGAAAACCCAACCTTTCAGGGGGTCAGAAGAGATGTGAGATGGGTGCTCTTCCCCTCTGGCCAGCTCAAACCAATGGCACCAACACAAAGACCCCTCCATGCATTCAAGACCTACCTTTGGGCCTGGAGGACCTCTTTCACCTTTCAAGCCATCCTTCCCGCGATCACCCTGCAAGCCAGCAGGAACATGTTAGTCCTTTGTCCCTTCCAAAATTCCCAGCGCAGAAGATGGCTTCATCATGCATTGTGGCATTTCTCATGCACTGTCCCCCTGCTGCCCCCAGACAAACAACATCTTTTCCAGAGGGACCAACCTACCTTTCTTGTAACGATCTCATTGATTCACATAATTAAGCTAAATCTGGAGCAACTCTGCTCTTCACTTGTGGCATGTTTTGGCTGTTTCTGCTTCAGACAAAGATGGGACCTTGTTCCTGAGGGCTTTTCTGCCTTTCCTTTTTCCCTTGCTACCCCACCTGGGCTAATAACGGTACTACCTCTCCTCGTAAACCTAACTTTGCCACTGTTTTCCTGCCATCACAGCTTGACTGATGAAGCAATGCTATTTTTTTAGTAAAGCTTGGGATTGGATGCTTTAAGCAGGGCTTGGAGAGGCAACAGACTTGTGGTGGTAAAGCTTGCAGCTCTTGCTCTCCCAGAGTCCATCATGTGCCTTGTCTGTGACTCAGGACCCATAAGACCTGCAGGTAAGTCAGAAAACAGGCAGGGCAAGCCCAGGTCTGCCAGCAAAGGACCCATCGAGATAGACACTCTGCCCCTCTTGGAACGAGTCTTTCCTCTCAGCATAACAAAATGTAGTAGAAATTGATGCTGGGGTTGGTCTGCCCTCTCCAGGTCTTCCTCATGTCCCTCCAGAGCATGTCCTTCCCTGTCCCCAGCTGTACAAAATAAATGGCCAACTCAAAAACCTTGTTAAACTGAAGGAGGCGGGGGAAGGCAATTAAATACATTTTTCATCTTATTGGGCTCTTTGATCACTCAAATTACTCCGTGGTTCCTGCACTCGGTTTGATCTGGTGCTGCGTGTGGCCCTGTGGTTTGCATGAAGCAAAAGCTGCATTTCTTGGCTATTTGCTTTGCTGAGCAGACCAGAGAAAGGGGGGTGGGAGGGGATAAGGAGCTGCTTTGATATCGATCAATCCTTGGGCATCCCTCAGATAGGATTTAGGCAGATTGGCATAAGGGGGGCATGAGGGGGCTCGGTAGTATCATCAGTGATCTTTCTCACAGGGTTGAAAAAAGGATGGATGAACATACCTCTGCTGTTTCCTATCACTGGAATTCCCATCTGTGCTGGACCCATGCTACTGCGATCCATCCGAGTGCTGGCACTAAATAAAAGCTCTTCCAAACCCACTCACAATCAGAGCTATTGCTATAACAATAATAGCTTCTGTAATAGCCACAGGCTTGTTGGTCTGGACAAACTACTGGAGTTATTCCAGCATCCAGGTCATCTTATTCTCTCTCAGCAAAGCAGTCAGGCTCTCAGTGGACTTCAGCATCTGAAGGGATCCCTCTGATTTCTGGGCTGAAATGTTCACCCTAGTTTGCTCTGCAGAAACATGAACACTTGGAAGGACAACTGAAATTCATCTTGCCTCGGCATGACCAACAATGATGCAATGCATTGGGAGAACCTTTGTTGTTTTAGGTGGGAACAGCAAGAATTAAGGGAATTTCTGAGTTTTGGGCTCTGTTTGCAGACTTTGACTTATAAAAGTAATGAAGCTACAAAAAAACATGTGCAAGATAATCACATATTCCACTTAACACACATCTCCAGCAAAGAGAGGAGATCTTACCTTGTCACCTTTCAGGGTGATGGTGTACTCCAGAGAAGACATCTGCAAAAGGAAGAAACCTTGCTCACAAAGTGAAGGACAATGTCTTTGGCACAAGCTCTCACCTCCATGTGCCTTTTATCCCCTTTAGCCCTTACTCATGGGCACAGAGCCAGATGCTTCCTCCCAAATCAGCCAGTGACCTGAACCTTCTATGTTTGGACTCAGACAGGGAGCTGGTGCAGCAGCTTTGCTCTCACAGGAAAGAGATTTGGAGCGGCTATGATGTTGGTGCCCACATCTGTATTTCTAATAAAGAACCCTCTCAAAGGACCTCTCTGATACGGGCATTTAGTGGGATGTTTAAGTAGCCAGTTGGGTAACTGCATGAGTGAAAATAAGCCTTTTGAACGCTAAGAAGACCTGGCTGGGTGATGGAGCAAGATGGTTGCATATTAGCAGAGAATGACCTTGCCATACCCTAGAGCAACAAGGCTCTTCCCAGTCTTGAAGGGAACATTGAAAGGAATTTTGAATTGGCATCCCTATGTCCCACTCCTGAACCCACCGGAGTTCAAGTAATGCAGGATGCATGAGAGACAAGTGAACAGGAACCCCAGTAGATAACATCGGAAAATGAGGCAGGGACCACAAAAAGGGGTAGTTTCAAACAGCATGTTGGCAGGGTTGGGAATGGAATGCTATGATATGTTGCATCACCAGAAGGCAATTGCTCCTGGCTTGTCCTGAGTTCCAAAGTCAGCAGAAACTACTGTCTTGTACGGGAATGATACTGCTGAAGATGGTCAGTAGCATTTAGCCTACTTTGAAGTAGCCTCTTACTCAGATCTTGCCAAAGCCTTATCCCCGGGAATGGAAGATAAAGTCTAGCACAGCTCTCCCAAGAGGTTGTGGCTCCTGGTCTTAAGGCAGTCATTTGCTTTTGCATTGGGGTGGCTTTACCTCCACTGAAGCAAACGGAGTGAAAAAATGCCTCCTTGCACATTCACGTACTAAACCACCTTTCCTGATCACCTAAACAACTCTTGAAAATCTCTTCCAGCCCTATTTTTGATGAACCTGAGTTGGGTTTCTCTCTCTTAATCTGACACAACTTGGTGTTAAGCCTCTTATCCAAAGGAAAACTCTGCATATGCACAGGAGAGTCCCAAGCACGAGTTCTCCCACGTACCTAGGAGGCATCCAATTCTCTGCCTTCATGATAGAAGGAGTCTGGATGTCTTGATTACCCAATAGTTAGTGATTAAAGGTATTGGATGGGTTCATAGCTAGCTGTTACGGTCTTCTTGCATCATCAGTGATAAGTCATTTGTGGATGGATTCATGCACATGTCTGTAGAGGAGCTAGATACACACACTGCTTTGCACCTTTGATAAGACTAGGAGGGAAATCCATGCTACAACATGCACTGTAAAGCATGTTTTAAGCTCTGGCAATGTGTCCTCCGTGGTACCCAGGATTCATGATAAATCTCAGTATATCCCTTCCCCAGATGTATAAGACAACAGAATCAGGCGTTACTCACAAGGCTTCCAGGAGTCCCAGGCAGCCCAGGCTCACCCTGTGAAGATAAAACACCACCACCCCACCCCCAAAAAAAGAAATAGTGAGTGGCACAATTCAACATTTTAGCCCCCAAACAGACTTTCCCTCATGCAAGGTTATAAACAGGAATGTGCAAACCTACAGCTTCGCCCTTGTCTCCCTTCTCTCCAGTGATTCCCTAGGAGGTGGAGAGAGAGGCAGGATGAGAACAAGCCATGGTAGGGAAGGGGGTCTCAGCAGTCCACCCCCTCTTCTTGCCAGCTCAGCATCCAACAGACTAACAAGCCCATCTTCAAGCAGCTGAGCTAATGAAATCTGGATTTCAACTTCTCTCCTGTGGGGGAGTTCTCTGATATTTAATAAGAGGTGAGATTATTAGCCTCTTCCTCAGTGGGTGGGCTCATTAAGGACTTTCCCCTAGCCAGCTGTTCATTTTCACCAAGTTTGTAGCAACACCATGTCTTTGAGACCTCTGACGATGCAGCCAGTGTTTTCCAAAGCTGTTAGAGGGCGATCAGATAGGCAGAACCTAAATGCATCATTTTCTTTCCTTCCTTCCTTCCTCACCAGACTGAGACAGTATTAAGCATTTCATTTCCAGCAGTGTGGGGCTGGGGAAGATTTGCACACTCAGAACCCCCCAGGTCACAGACCTGCTAATCCCCTGCTCTAGCTAATCAAAGAAGGGAGATACAGCCTTAATCTTCCCTTTAAAGAGAAGACACCCCTCTCCCCAGGAGAGAGGGAGGGACCTTTCTACGCCTCGCAGGCTGTGAAGCAGAAGAAAAGATGGTTGTTTCTTTGATTGGTATTACACTGCCCCAAGTTCTCCCTCTCTCCACTGCTCCTTTTGGGGTTGCCTTACATCCTTTCCAGGTGGTCCTGTATCGCCTTTTATCCCTTGCTCTCCAGGCCGTCCTGGGAGTCCAGGTGCCCCCTGCAAGAAAGGGTTTGGAGAAGCAATCAGAAACACAGCATGTCCAGCAGCTCAAAAAAATAAAGCAAAAAAAATTAAAATGTTTCCCCCATGCTATGATTTTTCACCCAGGAAATAAATGCACATGGATGTTTCTAAGTGGGCACTCTGGTTGGGATGGAGAAGGAAGTCCTCTCCTCCTGCACAGACTAGAGATGCCTGGGCAGCAGCAGAGCAGCCTCTCCTGCTGCCCCAGCACTCATCTGGGCAGAAAATTATAATAATAGCGATTATTACCCTGATTCCTCTCTCTCCTGGTTCTCCAGGGACACCAGCTTCTCCCTAGAAGAGAGGAGTAGGAGCTTTTGAAAGCTTGCTTCCATCAGGTTGAACCTTCATTGATGATACTAGTTTTATTGCACTTACACCTGGAGGAACCAGTTTAAAGGAAGAGAGTCAAGCCCACCTACCATTCCAGTGGCTCTAAAGCATTTAAGATCTCCTCTTTGGCATTGTGTAGCACTTGGAAAGCCAGTACTAAGGCAGTCTTATGGTGGTTTGAAATGTCTTAGATTAGGGGTGGTGTTTTAGAACAGTCCCATAAATTAATTAAACGGGGCAGAAGGAGTAGGGTGACAGCAGAGTATTCAGATTCAGGAAGAAAATGAGGTTATTTCCGCTAAACCCCACTATTATTTGTGGCAATCTCTTTTCTGCATCTGCTGAAGAGCATAAAGAAAGATCTCGCAAAACCCCCACAGTTTAGCTCTTTTCTGGCCTTTCTTTTTCAGCGTTTAGCTCTGGAAGATGAAACCAAAGCTAAAATGAAAGAAATAAAAGCAAAGGGTGAGATGAAGAGGATTCTTTGTAGTCTCATCTAACCCAAGGACAAGTCAACAGGAAATTAAACGAGCAGGGGTCAGCTTCAAAACAAATCACAGGGGGTGTTTGTCCAGCTGCTGCTGAACTAACCTGCGCAATGCCTTGCCCAGGGAACTAACAGTGTTAAAGCTTTATGTGGGGTGACTAAATTCATGGCAGAAAAATCTACCAAGAACTATCAAACCCATAAGACATCACTTCTCACACAGGACATCCCACTTCTGCATTGCTCCCAGGACCCCCAGGGAAGTTGGCCACTCTTGGAGGTGACATGCTAGGTCGGATAGACCTTCACTTTAACTCAGTGCAGCCCTTCTCCTACAGGACTGTACTCAGTTCTCCAGCTGTGAGTGAGCCTGATGTGTTTGGTAGCTACATAATTATGGAAGGTGTGGGCTCCCCATTGATTACCTTGGTCCCAGAGGTGCCTTTCTCCCCTGGTTCTCCCTACAACACAATGCAGAAGCACTAGGTTACATTTCCACTTATGACCAAGTTATTTTACCCTAATTTCCTACTTGGGTTAAGAGGTCTTATTTTGAAGCGAGGCTGAGAGAGTTGGGGGTGTTCATCCTAGAGAAGAGAAGGATCTGGGGAGACCTTAGAGCCCCTTCCAGTCCCTAAAGGGGCTCAAGGAAAGCTGGAGAGGGACTCTTGATCAGGGAGGGGAGCCATAGGGGTAACTGCTTTAAACTGAAAAAAAAGGATATTTAGATTAGATATTAGGAAGAAGTTCTTGACTCTGAGGGTGGTGAGAGCCTGGCCCAGGTTGCCCAGAGAAGCTGTGGCTGCCC
>JAOXJM010000001.1:1969396-1982743 GCA_026413425.1 Tringa solitaria
TATATGTATACGTGGACTGTCCTGAGCTTGATTAGACTATTTCCTCCCAAAAGCCTGAGAGCTGAAGATGAGACAGTCTCTTGGAAAAGTTGAATTTACAACATAGATAATGTGCAGGTTTAGGGCTGTGGGGTAGATCCAGGCTTAGCTCAGAGGCTGAGCATAACCAAGCTGAGCAAGGTGAAATATTGGTCCAAGGCCCAGTTACTGTGGGTTGTATATTTACATATTGGTTTTAAATCTTAATTTTTAAAACTTCATTCTAATTTGATTAATTTGGAGGCACACCTTTGGCCCAATCAATTCTTCTTCCCCAGGTGGTCCTAGTTCAACCTAAATGAAAATGAGCAGCTGTGATTGCCTCATCTTCCCTGGGTTCCTCGCAGAGTTGCCAGATTTGGGCTGGAGCTACATTTGTCCAGTCCCTTTCCTCTGGCAGCACCAGGGCTCCAAAACCATTCCTCCACAAACCCCACCAACCTCAGGCTCTTAAACAAGGTGAGAGAATTGTCAAGTCAAGGTTTCCTTTTCCCCCAACCACTGGAAAAAGACGGACACTTCCAGAAGAAAACTCTGACTTCAGTATGGGCTATATCACGTCTCACAGGGGTGGTCTTTCTCCACTGGAAACATAGGAATGAATCTGGACATGGATGGTCCAGAGGAAGGTGTCCAAAATGCAGATGTGAGACAATCTGCTCCTAACATCTTCCTCCCAAAACACATTTAATGTGAACAACTACAGTCCTGCAGAGTCTCATTGGCCCCCAAAATGTCATTTATTATTTTATTAAAGTATCACATCTTGCTACCAATTCCAGATCTCTGCAGCACCCTGCAGCAATGACTTCCACAGGTTAGTGACTGCTGATGTGTAAAAGTGTTCCCTTTCATTGCTTTTGAGTAAGGGATCAACATTCCTGCAGCCTAAGATGATGGTTAGAGCTAGATGTTTTCCTTGGTACCTGAGTACCAGGCACGGGGACTCAGGTTCAACCTTTCAGTACCCACCTTTGGTCCTGGTGGTCCTGGAGGTCCCATCACACCCTGAAAAATCAGAAAAAAACCCAAAACAAAACAGTGAAAGCTCAAACTTTAAAATCCAATGTCTTCTCTTCTCTCACCCATTTGTAACTACAAGATGTGTCCTCTGAGGAAAACCTAGATAAGAGATATTGGAGGAGACTCTGGAGAAACTGGACCCTCCCAGGGGACTTTAGCTGCAACTCTCACCCCAAAATTGCCAAACCACCTGCTTTCCTTCCTCCCTCTTCAAGCCAGCAATGCCAGGAACGCCGGTTCCTGCCATCCCCTGCAAGGTAAGCACAGCGTTGCCCTCGGGAAAGTGAGGGCAGAGCATGAGATGTCCTACCCACATATCTGCTTTGGAGCTCTACCCTTAGCCACCCTGCAAAGTTGAAGGGGAGAAATTTGCTTTGTAAATAGTTGGCTAAGACATATGCCCAGCCAGTAACCTTCAGGCAAGGTGCAAAAAATGAGGTGGAGGAGAGAATTAAAAAACAAGGGTCTGTAGGTGTTTCCAGTGACCATTTCTGTAGATGTCTCCAGTGACCATTTGAAGCAGGGTGGGGGATTCAGTGAAAGCAGCATGCAGGGCTTGGGCCACGTTTGGGAGAAAAAACTGCTCTTGATAGCAGGAACTACAGAGGAGATCCTCCACTGGGTGGAAACAAGAGGACTGAGAGAAAAATGGACTTGGATGGAGATGAAGCATCTATTCTACCATGTACAAACTCAAACCCATGCAAGCAGGGAGTGAAGGGGAATGGTGGGACATGGCCTCCCCACATGTCCACCCTGCTATTACTTTGTCTCAGCTATTCTCAGCTCCCCCTTGGGCTGATGGATCCTGCAAGAATCTGAATAATGACCTTTTCTCCCCTTGGTCCAGGCAGTCCAGGAACACCATCTAGCCCTACTGGGCCTGGCAAGCCAGGTTTCCCCTGAAAAAGAAGACACATTATCAGATCTTTTTCTTCCAGACTTTTCATTGCCAATCATACTAAAGAAAAGGTTGATTTTTAAGGGTGCAGAAACACAAGTAGAGAAATATATATACTGATGTGCGTATCTGAACAGTTCCTTTACAATGAAGGATTTATAGAGATGTCTGTGTATTCCCAAATTTCCTTTCCCCCCCTCCAAATAAGCTATGGATCACTGGTTTAAGTCAGGAAGGGAAAATAAAGATGTGTTTGCTTGTTAGAGCCTGTGTACCCATGTTGATCTGGCAGCGGCTGTCTTCTGCAATTGCTCTTCATGGCTGTGTAAGAGGGTGACCACAGTAACGCTGCTGGTGTAGAAAAGGTGAAGACTGACACATGGAAATGGCTGGTCTACGGGATAGAATTCTACAGTATGACAAAGGTAACAAAAAAGGGACCCATTCATGATGATGGACAGCAAGAGGTATCTTGGGAAGGGTGCAAGAACAGGACATGCATATAGTCCTTCAGTAATCTTTCAGGTTTGAGCCATTTGTAATGGGGGGACTTCCCAAACTAATCATGGTTTCTTTTATTCCTAGTAGTCCTCCACAGACTTTTTTCTTTCTCTTATCTCCCCTTGAAGTCAAACTTCCTACATGCCAAACATCCTTGTAGGACTTCTGTGAAGAACCACCACCTTTTCTTTGTTTTGAACCTGCTGCCAGCTTGGTCCGTTTGCTATCCCATTCTTTTGACCCACCTTCTTGCCCTCCTCTGGACCTGCCCCAGTTCTCCTCTCTTCTGCTGAGACCAGAGCGGTGGGATGCAAGAAGATGGAGGGTTGCACTCAGCTGCTCCATGGGTGGAAGAGACAGTGGGGCTCAAGGGTGACTCGTTGTTGCTTTGGAGTGACCTTCACCAGGTGACATTTGTTATCATTTGCCAATGCAATTGACTATGCCAGAGGGTTTATCATTGTGGTTGAGCACCGTGATGGGTGCACTTGTCACAGCTTTGCTCCCTGCCGTGAGGGAGAGCATGCCCTTGCTTTTGGCAAACGGAATGGCTGTTACCCCGTTAACCCTTTGCTGGGTTTCTAACATTTCCCTTTCGGCAGTTCCTGAGTGACAGGTCAACAGGATGAAGCTGACAAAGTGAGAAACACTTAATTGGCCCTGCTTAATCTGCCAGCCCTCAGCAGCAGTGAAGCACCCCAAATTGAGATGAGATAGCTGATGAGAGCTGGCAGTAGACATTGTCCCTCTACGCCCACCCCGCATGGCAGTGGGCACCTTGAGGCCAATGGTCCCTTCCCACCATAACCAGCAGCTCTTCCTTAGCCACTGGCCATCGATGGACCACTCACCAGCTCTCCCATTCCTCCTCTGTCACCCTTGAGGCCATTCCTCCCACGAGGGCCCTGCCAAGAAGGACAGGATAGTCTTACTGAGTGTCCCAGCAGCCCTTTTGGGTCTTGATGGAGATATGGTTAGTATGGAGACCAGAGCCTATTGAGCAGCTTAGAAATACTTAAAAAAGAAAGGCTTCTCATCACATGGAGGAGTGAAAGCCAATCTCAGGTACTTACCCTGGTACCTGAATCCCCGCGTTCACCCTGAAACACAAAGGACAAGGAGCATTACTGTGGGGTGGTAACTTAGGGTGGGGGTCCAGTCCTCTCTAAACATAGTCCCGGCAAAAAGCTCCTGCAGGCCGACAACCCCAGAGACCAAAACTCCCACCCCAAAGGGAAAACAGAGCTTTAGTAGAGGTTTCTCCTATCCTGTGTGCTCCAGACACTTCAACCTGCAAAATCTGATGACAACCTCCCCTTAGGGTAGAAGAGAGGATTTTAGATCTCGGTCTCTGCTGAGACTTTCTGATGGTGCAAGGGGACTTTTGGTGACAACCATCAGTCAGCTTTAGCACAAGTGATCCTGGCTGTTTCACTCCAGCCACTGAACAACCCTCCTAAGGACCTGGAGCTGAAAAAGTCTTAGAGTGGCCACCGAACCTGGTACCATGTCAAGCAAGGCTGACGGTATCCTTTTCAAGCTCCATCATCTATTCCCACTGTGCTGAACAGCAGGGCCCCAATGACGGGAACATTTTGCAAAGTTCTTTCTTTTTTTTTGCCTCAATGGGAAAATCCCACGATGGAGAGAAGAAATGAATGTTCCCAGGGATCTTGAATGAACAGAGTATCCAGAGGACCCTGGAATATGCTGAGTCTCCTCTCTCTGTATTACAACATCACAGAACCATGCTCACCTTGATGGAGATCCCTGGTGGCCCCTGTGGCCCTGGTAAACCAGGTGGTCCTGCCACCCCAGGAACCCCCGGCTGCCCTTTCTGTCCCTGCAACAACAAAAACCAGGAAAGGGAAGGACATGGGCTCTCTTCCAGCTCCCTTCTCTTGTCTTCCAGCTCTTGAGTGGTTGAAGGGTCTACCAATCCTGGGTATGATACTCACAGGGGGGCCAGGCTGCCCATTTCGGCCAGGAATCACCTCTACTCCTCCCAGGACATAGCCTGGTTCACCCTGCACACAAGCAGAAGATGATATGTGCTTAGCTGCATTGGGAGGTCCAGGTGAAATCAGGCAGTTTCATAATTTAGGGACAATTTCATGATTGGTATAAGTGACTTTAAAACCAAACAGGCTGTCCATACACTGCAAACCCAAACTATCTCCTTGCAGCAAGTCTTTTGGAGAGGCACCAGAAACCCCATGGCCATCACATGAGCTCTTCTTGCTGGAATGGCACAAAACTAATCCCAGGGGAAAAAAAAGGAGGTTGGTTTTCAGCAGGATCCACTCCCTGATCTGTAGCTGTACAGACAGCTCGGGTGGATTCAAGGAAGGAGGAGGAATGCGTACTGGGGGCTGGAGGAAGGACAGGACAAATACTTCTGGGATCTGCCCACAACTGATCCTGAAGCCTCACCTTTTTGTGTCCTAAATGTATGCAAACAGGCTTGCTCATAGCAGAAACTCAGAAAGGCAGAATGACCCAACCAAGGAATACCTCCTTCTGCAAATCACCAACTGGAACGTGCCAAGGGCCTGGGACAAGGACTGAGCACTTTTCTCCATAAAGATGTTAGATTCCTCCTAGCAAAGCTGAAGGACAACTCCCCAAGCTGAAGACTAGCAGTGTAGGGCCAGGTACATATAGCTCAGAAGTTCATATTCACCACAGGTCACTACAAATGCTTAGAAATTAGAGACCAGAGCAATACAAGAGCTTTTGCCCAATGAAATCCAGGAATGAAACTCACTCTCTCTCCTTTTGGCCCCGCTGGTCCAGGATAGCCAGGAGAGCCCTGGAATTAAAAATAGATCCTGCAGCATTAAACAGCAAAGCACTGGCAAGACCATCACTGTGGGATGTTCAAGTCACAGACCTCTTTCTGATAAAATTTCATTCACTTTTAAAGTGATCATGAAAATAGAGTCCCAGAAGTGGATGTTGGCCCAAACATCGATGGGAAATACATATGTGTCACCCATGGGTGTGTTATCTGTCCCTCTCTAGTGATGGGTGCATGTAGGATGGACACTTGATGTAGTGGCAGTGCAGTCCATTCAAGCAGTAGGGGAAGCTGTGAGGAATGAGGGGTTGCTGCTCATTTAATCCACCAGGAGAAGGTAAATGAGGCAGAAGGGGCATTCAGTGGCTGCAGTGGTTTCTGTCGGAGACCTTTGTGACCTGTGCAAACCATGGCTCACAAATGTCCCAACTCTTGTTATAGGTCCTACCCCTTCACAGACACTGGCAGTTTGATCCAGATGCCCAAAGATGGGTGATATCCTCAGGTACCCACGGCATGGGGCTGGTATGGTCTCCCATTTATGGGAGACCTGTACCCTTCTGAAGCATCATCTGGAGGATGGGTGGGATAACATGACATCTCAAATTGCATGAGAGGACTCTTTAAGCAACTGAATGGAGCCTAAAAGATGGAGTTAAGTTCAAGAAGGTACCACTGAAATGTCTCTGCATGAGCTGGCTGTTTACACCTCACTGCAGCCAGTGGAGGTCAGGGGCTCAGTTTAATTACACACGCACTGGTGTCTTGTGCCATTTGTGATGCTCTCTGATACCTGCCTGGCCTCCAGCTCTCACCTCAGAAACATCCATCAAGTCCCATACTTTATCAGCCCCGCATGGTTGCCTTAGAAGTCCTAGGGCATCTCAAATGACCTGGGCACCTTGGTATCAGCCCCTTGTCACTTTAGCCCTCGGAACTAAGGGTGATTTAGCTGGTCAAACACAGTTGTCTACTGATAAAGCCCTGGTAAAAGCAGAGGAGGAGGGACATTCATGACTGCTGATCTAGTGTTGTGCCATCACCAATGACATCAACAGCATGGAGCAATTGGTACAGCAAAAACAAGGGCACATGAGGTTTGGCTGGTCTCATTAGATGCATGTTTTCCAAGCAATGCTATGGACTCCTGCATGAACAATTTGTGTGTGGGAAGGATGTGAGCAAACAATGCTGCTGGGGAGAGATAGGCAGAATTCATAGTCCTTGGCCCGTTTCTTGACAGGTCTGGTTCATTGAAGGTTACTCTGCAAGAAACGTGCCCATGTTGCACTGCGTTATTTGCCAGATCTCTGAACACAAGGAAACCTATTCAGAGCTATTTCAGTGATAGCAATAACCCCTCATGAAGGAAAAATGGGTCACTTGGTTCTCCCTGGTGTCCCACTCAGCAAAACTGGCCTTTGAAAGGCTTGAAAAGCAAAGCTTAAGAGTCCCACTGAATTGATGATCTTTGCTGCATTCAAAATACTCACAGTATCACCTTGGATGCCAGGGAGACCCTGCAAAACAGGAGAGATATTTGAGAGCCATGTTCACTTTTCTCTTAAATGGCACTTTGACAAGGTTTGTTAAAAAAAAAATAATAATATTTACCATGAGTCCAGGGGGACCAGGAGGACCTGTCCGACCCGGTCTGCCCGGCAGCCCGGGAATTCCATCCTTCCCAGGCAGACCCTAAACATATGGAAAGTAGGAGCAGGCAGGTTATGGCTCCAGACCTGCAAACCCAAACACCTTCATGCAGCACTAACCTTCTGTACCACTTGAGGGAATCCCCAATTGCCAGTACACACACACACAGAGTAGTTCCCTTTTGCCTGATTTCCAAAGCCAGCATGGAGCAGGATGTATCAAAACACCAACATAAAGGATCTGAAGAGGATTCTTTTCTAGATCTTTTCCTTCATTCTACTCATTTAGTTGCATATTAATTACCTGAGTGGATGGTTCATGCTGGCGAACTCACCCTCTCTCCTTTCTCTCCCTTTGTAGTAAAGCTGTATGGGTCATAGCCTCCATGATGAGACAGAGTACTCCTGAAGCTCTTGAAAGGAAAATAGAACAAATGATAATGAAATTATTATGTGCAAAAGGATGGCAAATAAACCCAAACTAGAGTGACTATGAAATGCAGACTAGCACACCCCTTGACTTGTGCAACAGAAGAAAGAAGAAGGTTGACCACCCAGAAGACCTGTTCATATCCTCAGACTATTTAAAGTCCCTTGGAGGTCATGCATTATTTATTGTGTCTCCAGCTTGTGTCTTGAAATTGGGAGAACAGGATGGAGAACACAGAGTTCTGTGAGACAAAATGCAGTCAGGGAGTGTATCCATAACTCAGGAAGTCTTGGCCGATGTTACACCTACAGTTCAGGTATCTTCTTTTTGGCTCAGAGAGACGCTAAATATTCTCAGTTACGTATCTGCAAGGCTTCAGGGTACTGTCAATGCAATTCTTCTCCCCCGTGGGAGAAACTATGGAAAGGAGTTTGGCAGAGATGAAATAAAGACCCTAATTCAGCCATCCACGGACAACATTCATCTCACCTAATTTTAGACTGCCATAGCACAAACATCACCATCTGAGCTATTCTGCCAAGTGTGGACACATACCTAAGAGCTGAAGCATGCCCAGATTTTGCTGACCACAGTGACCAGCTGTCCACCAACTACTATGGAGACTGTAATTTTCCCCAGTGAAGGTAAGATAGACCGTTCAGAGCTGGGTGTCAAGAGGTCACTGCACTTTAATATCACCAACCTTTTCATTAAAACAGCCATAAAATATCACTGTTGGAGATACTCTGCAGATGAGCTCATAATGGTACCAATGACCCGTCTGCCAGAGGTAGAAAAGGGCAATGAATTTATAATACATTCAAGTCCTCTGTCCCTGAAGTCGCCTTATGCAATGAAACTTTCAAAGCTCTTTTCTGGCTTCCCCAGTTCCACTCCCTTGAGTTCCAAGATTTTTTTCCTTATCTCTAGGGCTGGAGTGAGGTCATGATTAGACCCTGTGTCCTCAATCTGTTCTGACTTTGCTTTAAAACTTTGTTTAGGGAAGAAGATTGCCCTCGTGCATGACTTGCACCAAAAAGCTGGTTCATATTCACAGGGCTGTGAAGCAAGCTCACCTCCCCAGATAGCAGCTGAGGCCCTGAGGGCTGGGGGTCAGAACAGATGACCTCTATCAGCTCTCGGAGGATCTGGGGGAAGTCGTCAAATGTGCTGACGTAGAAAACATTCTGGAGGTTCTGCTGCAGCAAGATGCTGTTGAGCTCAACGGGGTCAGCTCCTGAGACACCCACAGCAATGATGCGGATCCCTGAAACACATCACTTGCTCAACAGAAGCAAAATTGTTTGAGATCAGAGTTTCCAAACCCCTCGTGTCAGTCACAACCTTCCTGTTAATAACCTCTTCTGGGATTAGGCACTCCAGTAGCCACGCAAGAACTCACCTGGAACAGCGCGTGTGAGTTATAGCAAACCAAGATACTGAAAGTAGGAACAGAAAGAAGAAAGGATAAAGGAGTGAAGAAAGCCAGCAGTTCACTCAAAGTGCACACATCACATAACGTACCACCCTCAACCTCCTGGAAATTCATGGAGAACCAAGGCCTCAGGGAAACACAAAAGGGCAACTCTTACCCAAATCATGGACTGCTCTGGCTGGTAGCAACACATCATCCTGGGATCGCCCATCGGTCACCAGCACCAGCACGTGAGGGAAATCTGGTCTCATCCCTCTGGAGGACTGAAATAACTCCTTTAGCATGTAGGTTATGCCACGACCTGGGCAAACATAGAGAGGGGCAGTGTAAATCTGCCTGTTGCATCTGCAGGTGGGAACTGTGGGTTCCCTTCCACAGATGGAGAAAAAAGGGCATTCAGTGTCCATAAATTGACCATAGCCCCTAACGTGGGGCAATACCTTTTGAGGGAAGACAGCAGTAAAACAGGTCGGCTGAAATGGTTCAGGCTGAATTCAGCAGGTAGTTTTGGAAAGCTAAAAATAATACAACTGGGAGATTTGAAGCGCTTTCCTTGCATTTCAGGAAAAAAACCCCACAGAATTCCCATTTTCAAATTTCTTTAGAAAGACTAGGAAAGTTTTACAAAGAACTCTCCCCAAAACTGAAATGGTTAAGAAGCCCCAAACCAGTATGGAAAGACTCCTATGATGGGTAAAATGCCTCTATTGATACAACTTCCATAAAAAGAAGGATTGGAGGCAAGGTTGCCTAGGAGTTTGCAGTCTGACCAGTTTCACACCTGCTTTCCCTAACCAGTCCCATCAAAATCCTTATATTTTGATCAGCCCCGTTTTACTGTGTTCCTGCCCAATACGACTGAGCCAAGATGAGGTACATAAGACTTCAATTAACAAACACAGGTGCCTCAAGGTTTCCCTTTACATTGACTTACTGGAAGACATTAATTGGGCCATTTAAGAAGGGTAAAGTTAAAAATAAATACCTTCAATTTAATATTACTGCTCATGTACCTGCAGGGAACCAGGTGTACCCTACTGTCCTGCTGGGAATGAGTAGGTAGAAAGTCATGTCTGTCTCTGAGCATTTAACGACATGAGACAAAAGTGTATGATTTTCGGAGGCGCTTTGCTGATGAAGAGCTCTATCCTTTGTACAAGAGAGGTCAACAAAGGACATTTACATGATGACACACCATGAAAATAGGATGGGGCGCGTTGTTTTGTTGTTAGGGGTAACAAGGCAACAACTGTTGGAATTTGCTGATTAAAATGTGCATACAGCAGGCAATAAGGATGCTTCAGCATCAACTATCCTTACCTAATGTTTATGGGATTTATCTCCAAGCCAGGTATAAAAACCTCCCTCGAGTGCAGGCAAGGTTATAAAACAACAAAGAGAAACCTAGTAACACTAGGACGTGGATAAAGAACATCAGGCTAAGCTGGAAAGAGTATCCCTGGAAATAAAACTAAATTCAATCCTCCGTTCTCAAATTTTAGGCCGTAAGTTATGGGCCAAGAACTTTGGGCCATAACTTTCTAACCAGGCAAATGGGTTCAAAACACTCAGACAAATGCCATCCCTGGTCTCCAGCCTCTGTCTTGGTCCAGAAGGTCCACCCCATATGTGCATCTCACCCATCCAGACCTGTTTTTGTGTTGCCCCCAGTGTAGCTCAGTCCCTTGACGGCTTTCAGGACACTGTTGCGGTCCCGGTGCTGGTTGAAGTGGAAGGCTGCCCTGGGCTCCTCGCTGTACTGAGCAACCGCAACCTGCCAAAGAAAAAGGAGGTGAAAAAACGTGGAGGGCTCAGGCACACAACAAATGTGCCATCACTCAATAAACTGCCTTGAGTTAGACAATACAACTAGTTGTGGTGCAACAGGAGTGGAAAGCTGTTGTGTTTCTTGCAGACTGAAAACTGGCACTAAAAATGGCCATCAAGTTGGCAGGTACACAGGGCATAATCCATATGCTTAAGCATGGGAAAGGTATGGAAGTGTTCAAGGCCAGGTTGGATGGGGCTCTGAGCAACCTGGTCTTTTGGGAGGTGTCCCTGCCCAGGACAGGGAGTTGGAACTAGATGATGAGTGCAAAAGGAGGCCAGCTACTCAGCTCATACTGTAGCTATCTAAACTGAAATTTCCTGGTTGCCTAGGGAAGTTGTAGAGGCCCCACCCCTGTAAATGTTCAAGGCCTGGTTGGATGGGGCTTTGAGCAACCAGGTCTAGTGGAAGGTGCCCCTGCCCATGGCAGAGGGGTTGCAACTAGATGATCTTTGATGTCCCTTCCAATTCTACCCATTCTATGAAATGTCTTTGTTTCCCCAGAATTATTTTTTACCCTAGGGTAAGTTCATCATGTGCCTACACCTTCAAGGCGACCTGTTAGTAAAGAGTGCAAGAAGCTCCCCTGATCAACAGAACTATGCTGCTTTAAGCTCTGCAGGTCTCTCTTTCAAAGGACTAGTTCAGATATTACATTAATTAAACACAAATGACTCCCCACCCAAATTATCTTCTGAGTCTTCCAATTGGATTTGCTGAGCTGTTGCTTAATGCTGTAGGCTTTATTTGCCCTTGAGGTGTTTCACAGCACAGCCTGGGAACCTGGTCCTCTGTCCGATGTATCCAGCTGCTGGCATGTGCTACATCTCCCATCTGGTGGAACCCTCTCCTGGGTCTCTAACCATTAGCAGTCTGGATGTGGGGGGTCCACAAAAGGGTCCTAGAGGGGTACCTGCACCTGACACACCTCTGGGCTCCATAACCTAGACAGCATTTCAGTAGGTCTGGGATTTGCTTTATTCCTGATGACTTGCTCTTGGAAAAATAGCCAAGAAATGGGAATATATCCAAACAAGTAGGCTGAGATTTAGGAGACTTTTGTTCATGGCTTTGTTGGACACACACATATGCATCAGCCTTTTCTGAGCCACAACATGTGAGTGAGCAGGCTGCTCTCATCACGGGGTGGAACAAAAGGTGAACACTTGGAAGGAAAAGCACCTTTAGGAAGCAGAATAATAAACTCTTGCCTGTGTCCCTTCAGGCCCAATCTTCGGGAAATAGGAAATGATCCTGAAGAGGAAATCCTTCACTTTGTTGAAATTACTCTGGCCAATACTTGAGGACTCGTCCACCAGGAACCCAATGTCTGCTTTGAACTTGCCACAGACTGCAGAGGGAAGAGAGGATCTCTGTAAGCTGGAGGGTCCTAAACCATATTTCTTAATGTTCAGGACAACAGAAAAAACCCAAGCACAAATACCTCTTGCCATGCCAAGTGTTGGTGAGTGAGCAGGCAGCACCTTCAGCCCACAGGGTAGTGCTGAAAACTTACTCCATTTTTAAGGGGTTTGTGTCTTCCCCTTCCCTGACATTGGCCACTGTTACTACCCAGTGAATGAAGACTAGTTTTGTCTCCTGAGATCAGAGAAGAACATGGTCCCTGGTGCTTTTGACCTACTGCTACATCATCATCATCAAATCACACATTGATATACACTCACTTGGCCCAGGGAGAGTTGTCAGCAGTGTGGACGCTGCAGTGGTCGACAGTAGGGTCGCTGGAGTTGGTGGCAGGGTTGTGGTGCTCGCCAGTGGAAGAGGAGTGGTCCTCACATTGCTAGGAGGTATGGATGAGAATCTCATCGTATCCAATTTTGTAGAAGTCACTGGAGTGATGGGTGCTGGTGACTCTCTGTGAGGTCCCGCTGTAAGAGACAAACAGAAAAGGTGTTTTTCAAACCTCTTTTAGTTATGATGCCACTATCTAGCAAAGCGTCACAAGGGTAGAGAAGCCCAGAAATTACTCTCAATAGCAGTTACCCGGGTAAAACCAGAACACAAGTCTCCAGCCTCCATACCCGTTTGCCCAAGGAGTGTTGTCTCTGGTCCCTCTGTATCTCCAAAGACTGGTCTTATAGAAAACACATACATTTCTTTGGTGCTCAGTCCTGTCACTCGATATGATCTAGAAGCTGCTGATACCAGTTCCTGGGAAAGATCAGAAGCTGTGAAAAAGGAAGAAACATGCATTGACTGGAAGTCAGAGAAACTCAAAATGACTCCTATTTTTGTAGCATCCCGTCTTCTACTGGCACCACCTTTGGAGGTTGGGGATGAGTCCTGGGTTCCGGAGTAGAGACTCTTGGTAAGACACGTTTGCAAACTGCAATGGTCAGGTCTTAAACCAGATGAAATCAGGTTGTTTGCACATGACAAGGGAGTTCTTGAGTACACGACTAGGAAAAGAAAATGGGATTTTGTGCAACTGTTTACAGAGGGCATTTGGTCCAGGTCGTGGCCAAGATAGCTCTGTGGTCAACCTATGGTTTGCAGTGGTCAGCATGTATCAAAACAGGATTCTTTTCTGTTAACGAATGGAAAGTTTGCTGAAAAGTAGAATCAAACCTGAAAAATTTGGTTGCATACAATAGATAGTTTTGATCTAAAATAAGGATAGGAATAATCTGAAAAAATAGTCATAATAATGTTTTGACTTTTTATGTGTGTCTTGTTTTGGGAATAATGAATAATGAGTTTTGACACTGTTCAAAGTG
>JAOXJM010000001.1:1999714-2011666 GCA_026413425.1 Tringa solitaria
GGCCTCACCAGTGCCCAGTACAGAGGCACGATGACTTCCCTAGTCCTGCTGGCCACACTATTCCTGATACTGGCAAGGATGCTGTTGGCCTTCTACTGCTTGACACCACAAGAAAGGAAAACAAAACTCATTCCGGCTACATTTCCCTCATGAGCACCTGCTTAATGCAAAGGGCATTGGGTCCTTCTTGCCCTTCTCCTTACTGCCAACACAGAATATTCAGCCAGAAAGCTTGAACTCTCCATGAAACATCTCAGGCAGCCCTGATGTGCTACAGAACCACAGAAAAAGGTAAAAACGATCCCCTAATGACTTGGATGAAGTTCCCCAAGTTCTGCCCTATTACCATGAGAGGTCCATCATGAAAGCCCCCACAAGGCAGAACTGCTGCCACAGCCCATTGCTGCTCCTTTTGTTTGAACCAGCAGCAAGACCTTCAGGATCCAGTATCACCACACAAAACATGGAGATGCAGACACAAGCACAATACACAGGACCACTGAGCCCAAGCAACTGATGCTCCATGAGCTGGCTGCTCCTCTAGGGTCATCCAACCCCTAAAGCTCCCTTGTGACGAGCAGAGGGGACGTGGGAGGTCCATCTCCATAGTGTGGCTGGCACATCCAGGGACTGGGAAAGGACTGGTTCAAGCAAGTGGAAAGGAGGATAAAAGGGGAGCCCTGACGCACCTTGCACAGTCTGTTTGATGGGTCGTGGTGGCTCTGAGGCAGTGAAACAGAGCCTTCGAGAGAGTTTGGGGGCCACGTTATGGAGCAGGTGGAAATCTTCAACATAAAGCACGTGCTCTGCAGTGGGCTCTGAAGCTATTGTGTTCAGTTCATTCTTGTCAGCACCCTTAATTCCTAGATGAAAAAAAGAAGAGGAAAAAAGGACATCAAACATCATCTCTAGGGCAGGCCAGGGATTGGCAAGGCCTATCAAGAGCAAGCGGGAGCAATGTGAAGGCCTTTGAGTTTCACACCAGCTTTTCAGTCATGCTGCCCACAGGAGAGGATGAAACAAAGAATAGAGACTCAAGTTGGATGGGCAGTGATGAAGCAGATGAAGCCATCAAGGAAAAGAGGTCAAGGTTTTCTCCGGAGGCATGTTAGAGATTGACCTGTGTAATTCGGCTGCTAATGGGCCAAGAGATGGAAAGCTCTCTTGGGGTGGAGAGTGAAAAGAAGCAGGACAGGACCCAGCCTCATCCTTCCCACTCGATACAGAGACATTTCTGCTCTTCTGATGGATGAGCAGGCAATGGGACTTTGGGAGAGAGACTGTGGGAAAATTGGAGGGGTTTCCTGTGGTTGAATTTAAAACAAAGGGGGAAAAAAAGCTCAACAAACCAAGCCCGCCTAATTTTCACCTCAGATTTGCCCAAATAAACTTGGTTTCTCTCTGTAATGAAACACCACCATCTCCTCCTTCCCTGAAATGTTTGGTAAAGGGAAAGATTTGACTCATAATAAATGCTTTTGGGGGGCAGGGAGTTGCTGAAACTTTTCCTTGCCCGTGGAATTATTCTGATGGACATTTTTAACGTAGCTGAAGTCGGTCTCTGAACCCCATTAAGAGAAAGCTTCAAAAGTGAAAACATTTCATTTTTGAAAATGTCACATCAAAACATTTTGACTTCTATGGAACTATTTATTGAACTCCTCCTGAATTCGCAAGTAGTTTTCACAGATGCAAACCTGCAGATTTCTGCTGAATAAATCAGTTATTGACAACAACAAAAACTACCCAAGCACAGCACAGATGTGATTTTCCTGTACTTGCAGTAGTTGCTGGTGGATGAGCCTGGGGATGGATGCAGTTTTTAGAGGAGGGGGGTGTCATGCATCAGGAATCTTTCCCAGTGTGTAAGTTGGGCGTTGGTGCAAACACAGTATTGGGTGGAGACTCTCCACGTAACTCAGCGTGTCCATACGTACCTATGGCAAACACCGTCACCCCCAAATCCTGCAGGACCCGGGCTTCATCTTCAACTGAGTCACTGGATTTTCCATCCATGATCAAAACAACCACCTACAAGAATTGGTGTCAGAGCCAGAGAAGGAAAGAGCACAACTTGAGGAGGTCACAGAGACAGCTGCAGGATTTTCACACTAAGAAGTGAGACCTTGGAGGAAGTCCATTTCTCTAAAAGCATGGGAACTTGAAAATAAATAACCCACACCTCTGAGGTAACTCAGGAAATAAGCTCTCATGAGCAAAAGCTGGGAAGAAAACAGAGGATAAGTGCTGTTGCTCATGTCAGCATCTTCTCTGTGTGTCTCCTCCTGCCCAACTGTCTCTCACCTCTGCTTGGGGCAGTGACTCTGGGTCCAGAAGGAGATTAATGCCACCACAGAGGACTCACCCCTAGAAGTCCACAAGAGCAGCTCTTCAGCTCTTAAGGGAGGTCTCAGATGCACCCTGAACAACACACTTGGCCACTAGCATCTGGATGGTGCTATCAGGTGGTAAGGAAATCTCTCAGCCACAGCCTGGGTTTAAATGACAGTCAAATCAGCAACCCCAGACCTTGCAAGCTTTTGGGCAGTCCCGTGTCAGATCATGCAGCAGGAGATACGGCCAGCACATGGGATGATATAATGAACACACAACCTGCTGCAACACCATTAAGCAGTTGTGGTGGTTTACATGTCCCACCTGTATCGTCATGTTCTCCTTTCTGCTCTGGGACCCCAAACAGGTCTCATTGACCACACCGACAGAATGGGTCACGCAGACTGCATTCGGCATGAAGGATCTCAAAGCAGAAGACAAGGTGCAGCACCAAGCTGCAAATGTGGGAGGCCCACGGGAGGAGAAAGCTGGCCATGCTCATTTCAGACTCAATGCATGGAGTGTATCCCCTCCCCATGGGGCCGCCCCCCTTTCTTGATTTCAAGACTGTCTACCATCAGAGCAGAGCAGACTGAACTGCTTCATGCAGCCTGCTACGCAAACCAGAATGCAATACCTTCTCTTTAGCATCCTCAGCATCCTCAGAGCCCCTTAAAAATTATGAAGAAAATAATAATAATAATAAAATAATAATAAAAAAATAAATCTGAAGAAACCAATGACCCAGAACTGATGTCTGAAAGATAAAGACGCAGCAGCATGTCTACTTTTTGAGTAAGATGCTAATTGTACTGCCACTCTCTATAGACAGAGTGGATGGACGCAGGCTACTAGCAACACCTACGTGCACCAATGCCACAACTTGTCTCCTTGTCCTTATGCCCCCGAATTTGGGTACTCAGCTGGAGGCATTTGAGACCAGAATGCTGGGTACCTCTGCAATCCGTGTGGAAACATGAGCATTTTTAAAAAATGAGTCAGTCCTTTGAAAATCTGGAGGTGCCTCTATCACAAATAAAGTGACCTGAAGTTGAATGAGCTCCTAAATGTGGTACCTCAACCCCAAGCTAAAAAGCAGACAGGATAAATAAAACCCAAATAGCTCATGCATGTCTTCAGGGGAAGAAGTTAGACATCTGATCCCTCCTGAGGATGACACCAGGGAAGTCATAACAGAAGGTCACTTACCTTTGCTGCGTCCTCTCGCAGTGTGTCCAGGCGAGACATGGCACGAGCTGCAAAGGCCAAGGCTGACCCTGTTTTTAAGCTTCCACCTTTGAAGGAGAGATCCTGAATTGCCACCAGCATTTCTTCGACGGTCACGTAATCCGTAAACTCAATACTCATCCTGGAGGGAATATGGGGGAATAAGGGGCAAGAAAACACTGTTGGTACAGCAAGGATGCATTGATAATAATAATGACCAGCAATAATGTTGTCATTTAGGCTTATATGTAGGCAAGGAGTCCTCTTCACAGCGGTCAAGGAAGTCTCAGGTATGAGTCCCATAGAGCTCTGTTATGATAAAACACTATCTAAAATTGGATGGCAGGGAATTTCTTGTGGCTGCATTAAATACCAGCCTCCCTGCCATGAAAGAGTTCCCCATCACCAAGCACCTCTAGACTGGTGACATTGCTGGGGGTTGAGCTCTTGCTCTGCTCTTGCAATGGTTCAGCAGAGCAGCAAGAGCTCCTTAACCATGGGGACATGGTTGCCCATCTAGAGCCATTGGGAAACCTGGATGCTGGTGGTAGAGGATGGACTGACCCACCTTGATTTCTCCCCGTAGAGTGCCACTGCCAGCCGGATGCCTCCTTTGCCCATCACCACATTCTCAAAGGAACGAGCCATGCTGCTGATGAAGTCCTTGACCTGCCAGGAGCTTTCCCTTCCTGTGCCCTGTGAGTGTCCCACGAGGAACAGAATGTCGGCCACCTCTGCCGTCCTGCATGCTGAGGGAGAAGCAGAGCAAGAAGGTTCATCCTCCACCATGAAATGAACCAGCCAGGAGCTAAACCCCTCTGAGTCATGTAAACCCCTGAGATATTTCAGTTAAGGAATATTGCTTAGGCCCAATTAAATGGGTAAATCATGGTCTTCCCAGAGCAACAGGCTGCTTTGTTCTCCTTAATTACCTCTTAATTCCCTATTTTGCTGTTCTCCCCCAGGGGAAGTTTCTCATTTGAAGCACAAAGACCAAGACCCAGATCTATTAAGGCATTGCAGGTCTGCAGGACATGCTGGAAGCAAGGAGGTGCCTGGGGTTTCATATGCCCAGAGGCAGACATCAACACCTGAGCCGCACACAACCAAAATTTGGGAATGTGGCAGCCCTTCCACCCTACCAGTCATCCTGGGCTTCTTGCATCAGGGTCTCCAGAGCCAATGTGAGAAACCCATGCAGACATGGGGCCACCTGGCTTTGCCAGCCCTAAAACAACTGAGTCTTCCAGTCTTGCACAGAGAGATCTCAAGATGCTCTTGAGACATTCAGCTTTGCAACGCTCCCCTCTTCCTCACCAGCCCCAAGCATGGAAAGGATCTTGTGCAAAGAATGAACAATTTGAGTTTTTTTTCTGTACAAACCAGAGCTATCTGATGACATCTGGCTGGGAAAGGACAGGTGCACAGGGAAATTTGTTTAACGAACATCAAGGCATATTTCCCTATTCAGTGTTCAGTCTCAATTGAATTTCATTTGCCTTAGGCATCCAATAAACACATTTCATGGACAGAAATCTGATGACTTTTAGAGAAGCCTTAAATTAATGAAGGGTCTACAAGGGATGTTCAAAATTTGTATTTTCTTTGGTATCTCTCTCTGCCTTGCAGCTAGATGCTGAGTTATTACTGTAGGGCTGCTAAAAAGTAGACTGTGCTGACTGCTGGAGGAAGGCTTTTTGGGTCTTGCTCACCAGGACTGGGCTCAACCTCTTCACATTTTTTTTTCATTTTGTGTCATTTTGCTTTGGACTTTACCCAGCCACTGCCTTGACTTTCAGCTGGCAGGTCTAGAGACCCAACCTGCACCCAACTGGGCTGCAGCATTTGTTCCAGTTTGCTGCAGAGACGTGCTAGGTGGGTTTCTCATGCTTCTGATGCAAATGGAAAGTCTGTTTTAGCTCTGCCTCTTCAATTTACCTGACTTTTACCCCATTTCTATAAACAGGCTCCCCAAAGGGCTTGGGAAGATGCAGGTTTTGTGCTCTCCTTCGTTGCTGTGTTCCTGATCAACCCCCTTTGGCCACACAGCAGGACAGAGGGTCATTTGCCAGCTGTGGATGGATGGCAGTCCAAGGGTCTTTGTTACCCAAGGCTTTTGGTTTCTTCATCTTTCTCTGCATGTCCTGACACTGAGCTCTTCATGACTTAACAGCTCCGTTTACTGCAGAAAAATAATGACTGCCTCTTTTTGGTTTTACTTGTACCCAGCTGGGAATATAAAGCCCTTTCCCTTGACAAAAATGGGAGACAATTATTTCAAATTTCCTTCCTAGAGCTCTCTGTTGATAGCTGCCTTCCCTTCTCAAACCTCTGTAAGTGCTTTTCAGCTGTCAGGGGTGTCTTGGAGGCAGCTCAGCTGCTAACAGCAGATCATCATAAGCTCTTTTCTCAGCTGCCGCTTCTATTTTGGATCTTCTCCTTTTCCCTAGCTTTGACCTTGACATTCCTGTTCCCCTAGAAGGACCGGGAGGGAAGGCAACGCTGGTCCTTGGCTCTGACTTCAGAATTGGTGGAAATCATTCATCAACTTCCCAAGGCAACCATAAGAAAATCCCCAAAAGGTTCAACATGATGGAGAAGACCATCCACCAACCCTCTCCAAATCACCCTCCTCTTGGAGTCACTCAAGGCAGTGCAGACAGCTTTTCTCGGGAGACCTGTGTTTTTGGCCCTGATCTGAAAAACATTCTCAAAATGCCGTTGGAGCAAAGGAGAACCTTTGCTACTTACCTCTCCACATCCCAAATCCCCAGGAGAGCCAGCTCCATCCATTCCTGGTCCCTGGGAGTCTTACTCACCCCCCGCACAATCTTCCTGCCCTCATTTTTATCCAGGGATAACGAGGAGAAAGACAACAAGCAAGAGCTCCATGGGATTAAAAAGGGCAGGATGGTGCCAGGATGGTTGCCCTTTTAGGGCAACCAGAGCCCATTCTGTGAGATGCTGAGCCAGGAGCTCAGCACCTTTCCAGAGGGCCCCAGCTTTGCAATGAAACCCGACAGCATTTGCTACTTGGATCAGGTACCTGAAGCTGTCATTGGAAACATGTGATATTAAGCATATTTGGATTGGTACCTTCTGGAGAAAATACCAACACAGACAGCTATATTAATCACCGGGGGATATGATTTTATTTGAAATTTTCCATGCACCTCCAAAATTACCACGTTTCATCAATCACAGGTTTGCCAGAGACATCTGTAAACGTTGATTTATTGCAGTGTTCCCAGCTTTGAATTAAATAGCATTATAGTCAAGTATATTGGCTTAATTGACGGACAGGAACTTAATCAAGTTAATTTTGTAGCTGATGCCAAAGCTTCCATTAACTCCTTGTTGAATGAACTGGAGTTAGACCAGGTGAATTTACATCTTCAAAGCCTGGGGGCTTGTTGCTGCAGAACAATTTGAAGAGAGAGGAACCACAGGACCATACCCAACCCCATGACAGTCCTGGGAGTTCTGGATTAGCTTTTTCAGATGCTCTCAAGGAGCCTCCTCCTCCTGCAGGACCCTGAGGCTACAGAGACATGCTGTGGATCATGCTGTAACTCCATGAGGCTCTTCTCTGGTGTCCTTTTGCCTCCTGTCTTTTGGGCCCAGCACCTCCTCCCCAAAAGTTCTTTGTGGGCTTGCACAGGCAACGGGGAGCCAGGAAGGAGGTGAACCTTTATGCTATCTCAACTCTCTAAACAGCAGCAGAAGGTTTCAAGGCTGCCTTGAGGTCTTCTCTCTCATATCCCCTGTATGGTGGCTTGTCCCAGATCTTGGAGATCAGAAGAGGAATCAGGAGGGGACACATTTTCCCCTTCTCCCCACCTTCCTCTGGAGCAGCTAGGTGGTACTAGAGGCAGGGCACTGAGAAGAACCCTAATTTCCCCATAAATGCCAGTGCAGCACGTCAGGTGCTGCCTGCCTTTTGGGGCCAGCTGAGATGCTCAGTTATGAAATGATCCCAGCCTAAAAGGACCCTGTGCAGAAGTTAAAGGCATCAGCACTACAGCTCTACCATGACAGCATCTACATGTTTTCCATGACATTAGCAGAAGAAGCTGCTTGGAAAAGGTCATTTTCTCCCTCATGTGTATCAACATCTCCCCCAGCTGCTCTGCATTCGTGGTAGCCCACTTGTCACATACCTTCATGAACGGCCACAGCTCTGTGCTGCACCATAGCCACTGCCAGGGCAAGGATCTGGGCACACAACATTTTCCTTTTCCTTGGGAAGAAGCTCCTTCTTGGTTCCTGGAGTCAGCACACAGCCTGGAGAGTCATTCATCTGCAGGAGGAAAGAGGCTTTAATGACAGTATGGTGCTCCCACCTGCCTAGTGGCAAAAGAAGCTTTTCTCCAGCTAGAAAAACTCATCTTGGCTTAGGCAATTGTCATTAAAGTCCACAAATCCACTAATTCCTTCATCTCTTTGCTGATGTTGGCTACAGGGGAGAGCTCAGCTTTGTTCCCCCAGCACCTTTCCCGAACGGTGTCCTTCTTCAGGCAACAACAACCTTAGGCAATTAAGGCTAAACGTGAATATTAGTGGTGTGATGACAGAGGGAAGCATCCGCTACCCTCAGTTACACAGGGAGGAAAGATCAGTAGAAGATCACTGCAGACAGCAATCACCTGCACTCAAGCCTTTATTAGCCTTTTTTGCAACTGATCTTCAGGTTCCTAAATCCAGGATTAACTGCCTTGTGCTTGCTGCCCTTGGAGATCCAGCCCACCATCGTGGACCAGCCAAAACAGGTTAAAAGCTCTGGTTACTGCCTATGGATGGTTTAGCAGCTCCTCAAAATTGCTACAGCAGTCTCCCTCTGCAAAGCAGGGACTTCTCTCTATGAAGCAACAACTGTAGCAGATGTGGGGTTGCCGAAAGGGGTTTTATCATTTTTTAACGGGCAATAAAAAGTTCTTCCCCTCTTCTGAGCCCCACCTGCTTGTCTCAAGCTGAGCAGATTTCGCAGGGAGACATGGACTACTTCCAGGGTGGAAAAGACAAGCTCTATGACTTCATCTAGTCTAGCTCTTTGCCAGGGCTGGATTGTTCCTTCCAGTTAACAACACACAGCCTCAAAAATCACATTGCGTTATAGATCAGATCCCTTTTGGAATACGAGGCTGAGCTCCTGTGCACAGCCTGGAATAACCCCACCTAAATGCATCCCCAAACAAGCAAGATGAAGATCAAGTGCCTGGAGCAGCCTGGTGTGTGTCTAGACCGTGGGGCACCAAGGCTGGGGTCACCTTGCCCATCACTTAGCTACAACCATCTCTGAGACCCTCAGGACTTAGGATCCCCTAATGTGTTTTCTGTTTCTTATTTTTCCTCTCTCTTCTCCTAATTGCTGGGTGTACTTGGATGTAATCAAGATCTCTGCTGTGTCCTTCCTTCCTAACTCTTGTCAAAACCTCTGTGAGGTGCTGTCATTAGTTGCTGAGGAGATGGCTTCAAAGCAAAACCACAATTTCACCCCCAAAAAACCAAACCAAAACAAGCCAATGTAGGCTTTTTAACACTACAAGTAAATAAGCTCGTAGAAAATCAAGTAATGGAGGAGAAGTGCAGAGCTGAGACCTAAGAAAACTAGGTTTTACCACCTCTTTTTTTGGAAGAGTTGTGTTATGAGCTTTAGCAAGATCACCCCATCACCTCTCAGATCCCAGGACTCTTGCAATGCCAACCTGGCAGCATCCCCTTTTCCCTCCCCATTTAATCCTCAGCTCTGTAGGCTCATCCTGGACCATAGCAAACCCTTCATGGAGCAAAAAGGCAGCAAAACCTTTGACTGGGTTTCTGAGCTCTGTGTTAATACTATTAAAAACATATGTCTCTCCAGAAATGTTCCTGCAGAGACCTTTATTTAAATGTTTTTTAAAAAGTGCCTCCTTCCATCCTCTCTTCTCTTCTTTCTCCCATCATTCACACCTCTACACTTCCTCCTGCCCAAAATAAAATCAAAATTAAGGATAATTTGACTCATAAATGCAAGGCACTGTTCTGAGAATTTCCATATCTAAAATAACACCAGAAATGCAATGTAATATGTACTGAGACAGCTAATGTAGATCCTTCAAGAGTACAAGTCCATCCCAAAGCTGGTACTGAAGCCTGTCCTAATGATCTTACCGGTCTATATGGAGAATGCTCTCCAGTTTCTGTGAACGGCACTGGGACCAGCTCACCCAATCCCACCCCAAAAATACCAGCTGTCATATTGACATAGAAGAAGATCCTCCAAAATGCTGATTTTCATCAGTACCTTATGGATCCCTGGTGCTATACCCGGGGCAAAGGACATGTTAGCACATCCACCATCATTGTGTCACCCCATGGGATCCTGCCTAGTGTCAAGGTCCTCTAGCACACACAC
This sequence comes from Tringa solitaria, assembly GCA_026413425.1. Lineage (NCBI taxonomy): Eukaryota > Metazoa > Chordata > Aves > Charadriiformes > Scolopacidae > Tringa > Tringa solitaria. Next base: position 2,009,670 of record JAOXJM010000001.1, read on the forward strand.
CATCCCTGGAGGCCACCAGTGCTCACTGCCCTTATTGCCTTTGGCAGTCACCAACCCATCCCATCTAATTAAGAGAAGACAGGCAGTAAATTAACAAGCTGAAAATTCATTACTTTCAGAACAGGTTTGTAAGTAGCTTCTACATTCAGACACAAGGCTTGATGTTGGACTCAAGCTAAATAATACCTCCTGCCTTTCCAAATGTGACATTTTATCCTCTCCCACCCTATCCTCTCCAATCCTGCTCTATATCAAGGATGAAATTTCGTTACTGCTTGATCCCTTGGGATAGACTGAGCTCAAAATGGATGCAAAAAAAAATTATTCAGGAAAAGCCTAAATGCAAACAGAGGTCTCAATTCGTCTTTGGAATTCCAAGGAAGTACTGGTTTATTCTTAAAGAATAAGAGTCCAAGACACCTGCGTGATATCACAGGGCACATGCCAACATCATCCTACAGCAGGTCTACTCTGGAGCACTGGCTTCCTTGCACCACTGGCCACAGCCCTGACCCATGGGGCAGGGGTACGTACCACCGTGGTGATACCTTGAGAGGGATATGGAGCTGGCAAGGGGCAAAGAACATTAAAAAAAAGCATCTCTGAATCTTCAGCATTTGTCACCCAAGTTCACATATATGCAGGAAATAATAATAATAAAAAAGGCCTAAACAACAAAAAATAAGTTGGACTATCTGCAGTCATTTTGGGCAGCTAAGCCAAAGCACATTTCTGCAGATACAAGTTTAACACATGATTCTTCTATTCTTTTTTCTCCAGCTCTGATGTTGTTTAATGCTTCAGCACAGAACAAATACAGTAAAAATGCACATTAACATAGTAATAGGAAAATAGTCATATAAGGAATAAATCCTAGAAGACTGCAGGGGCAAAGAAAAAGCACAGTGAGCCCCAGCAAGTGTTAACATTCACAAAACTCAAAGACCCTGGGGGTGTAGGAAGGCTCGAGCTCAGAACAGTCACACCTTGAATTCACATTGCAAAGGTGAGGAAAAGGATTCCAAAGGGTCTCATAACCCGGATGCCACAAACTAAACACATTTCCTGGCAGACAAAAATTCATATATACACATGTGCAGGCATGTTGAACTTTTATGTGTTCAATTCTGGAACATATTGAATAGTTCTGATTTTTATTACATATATTTTTAAAATTTTAGTTAAAGCTATGCTTTGTCTTCTAGCAGTGAGCTGCAAATGCTCACTTGGGGGTGAAAACCCACCCAGCTCCTGCTGCTGCATTGCCAGCGTGGGTCCTTGATGGATGACTGCAGCACATCCAGATTACAGATGATCCCAAATTCAAGGGCACTGTTCTCTTAGAAAGGAAAAAGAGTAGTTTTCTTTCTTGTTTTTTCCCTTCCTGATTCTTTCCAAGATTCTGCTGCAGGTTCACTTGGGTATGAAATACCAGCCCAAGGTGAGAAAAGGCAGTGTGGGACATGTATATGGAATCATAGAATGGTTTGGGTTGGAAGAGACCTTTAAAGGCCATCTAGTCCAACCCCCCTGCCGTGGGCAGGGACACCTCCCACCAGAGCAGGTCACTCCAAGCCCCCTCCAACCTGACCTTGAATCCCTCCAGGGATGGCGCAGCCACAGCTTCTCTGCGCAACCTGGGCCAGGGTCTCACCACCCTCACAGCAAAGAATTTCTTACCAAAATCTCATCTAAATCATCTCCCCTCTTTCAGTTTAAAACCCTTCCCCTTCCTCCTGTGGCTCCCCTCCCTGATCAAAAGTCCCTCCCAAGATTTCCTGGAGCCCCTTTAGGAACTGGAAGGCGCTCAGGTCTCCCCAGAGCCTTCTCTTAGAATCATAGAATCATCTGGGGCGGAAGGGACCTTCAAGGGTCATCTAGTCCGACCCCCCCTGCAGTCAGCAGAGACACCCCCAACTAGACCAGGTTGTCCAGGGCCTCATCGAGCCTCACCTTGAATATCTCCAGGGAAGGGGCCTCAACCACCTCCCTGGGCA
>JAOXJM010000001.1:2022846-2033100 GCA_026413425.1 Tringa solitaria
CTCCAGGGATGGGGCAGCCACAGCTTCTCTGGGCAACCTGTTCCAGTGCCTCACCCCCCTCACTATAAAGAATTTCTTTCTGATATCTAATCTAAATATCCCCTCTTCCAACTTAAAACCATTACCCCTTGTCCTGTCACTTCCTTATTCCACCGATGGGAAGTTTACCGGGGCCAGATTCTGCACATGGCAATGCTCAGACCTCCTGGGTGCATCAAAGGAGGTGACAAGAACCTGCTTCCTTCCAGAAAGCCTCAAGAAAACCCCCAAACCCACCATGTGCTGCACATGACAGCGCTTCTTCACAACCTCTCACTGCCACCGAGACCAGCCGATGCCCCTGAGCCACCTCCCATCACGAGAAATGCACAGCCACCCCCCCCCAAAAAAAAAATCAGATTTCAGGCAGGTTTGGGGCATCTCAGGCACTTCTGAGCCAGCAGCAAGGGGTTCGCTTGTGCAATTTGCAGCCCCGGGGGCTTCCACCTCCTCATCCTCCCCATCGCCCCCCGGCCCACTCTCACGGCTTTCGCTCCACGGTTTAACTGCAACTCGAGAGTGGGGAGAACTGGAAAAAAACCACCTCAACGGAGCACAGACAACCCGATACCTGGACAGACGGACGGACGGCTACGAGCGGCCGGCGCTTCTTACCCGGGCGAAGCTGCCGCGCATTGGCTTCTCCCCCGTGGGCGAGAGGGTTCCGACGGCCCCAGAAAACGGGAGCCCGTGTGGTCCGGGGCTGCAGCGAAACTCTCCCCTCACGCTGGGAAGAAGAAGTTATGAGGCAGGAGGAGGGGCCGCTCCGGGCATCCCCCCCTCTCCGGCTCCGACTCCTTCTCCGCGGGCCGGCAGCTGGGACCGAAGCGGCGGAGGGGAGGCTGGGATGGGGATGCCACCCTGCACGCTTTCGGCAGGAATGCGGGGAGAAAGGGAGGGGAGGAAAAAAAAAAACCCCACAACCCACATTAAAAAAAAAAACCTTTACCTCGTGGGCTCAAAATAATAATAAAATAACTGGGATGTTTGCAAAGGAAGGGGCCGGCTTGGGGAAAGGGTTGGGAGGGGGAGAGAAAGTCTCCGTTTCTAACGGGTGAAAGGGTCCAGGCTGGTTATCAGCCCCTGGAGAGGATGGGAAACACCAGAAGTGGGGTGTAAAATGATTTTGTGGTTCAGATAGAGGGGTCTGACGTGGCTGTGTGGGTGCTGGAAGGGAATGGAGGGGGATGAGTCGAGAGATCTTGAACAAAATTGTGATTGCACTTTGTCTTATAAAATTTTTCTTGTGTTTGTCAGCAGCAGAGAGCTTCCTGAGATGGTCACTCAGATGGAGGACATTAGCATTGCTATCAACAGGCAGCAAGAAACTGAGGCACAGGGAAGGGAATGCAGGTGCCTCGTGTCCAATCTCTGGCCTCCAACATCTGGAAAATGACCCCAAAAGGGACACAAGTGCCACCCTTGCCTCAGGGATGGTGGGATGACCACAAAGCTCTGGGTGAATTGGGCAGACTCTCGATGCACGATGGAGGATGAGGTCTCCTGCTACTAGGAGAGAAATCAGCCCCAAACAGGGTCACAGGAGCACATCTGACATCTCACCCTCAGGGGAACACAGGGATGCCCAGCTCCAACCACCTCCTGACCCTGTCAAAGCCAGAGGAGCTTCACCCTACAGCAGCCCAGCAGCAGGGTGAACCTTCCCTCCAGCCACCCCTAGAGCTTACACCACACAAATAGAGGAGATTTCAGCTGAGAAGATACTTGGGGGAAGAACCAGGGACCCCACATCCCAAACTGCAATCAAAATAGGGGATCACTTGGGTCTCCTCCCCACACCGATGGTTATTTTGCAGTGCCTGGCATCCTGAGAACTCCAGACCTGAAGAAGAGCAGTAGGTCCTAACTATTCCTGAAGCTAGAGGTCCTCTGGCCAAGAGATAAACAGGCCAAAAAGGTCAAAGACAGAAAGGAAAAGTGAAAGACAGGAGGCCCCAGGGTGAAGAGGAGCAGACTGGCCTGAGATGCAAAGTGCAAGGGAATGCCATCCCTGGAGGTCCAGGTGAAGTGAAAAGGGCTGAGGGAGCAAAGACAAAGTGTCCTCAGGGCTCCACATTTTATTGCTGTTTATGGGGCTACCACAGCCCCGTTAATAAATAAGAGTAGTCTCAAACGGCTGCTAAAAAGATACTCAAATGATTAATCAGCTCCTAATTCCTGGTGTTTAGGCACAGGTTTTAAAAGTAAGGATGGGTGCAGCACAGCTCTTCCCATTCTCCCAACCACCTTGAACCCGCAGGGAAAACACTTAGGCTGATGTTTCCCCACTCCAGCAAAACATCCCAGGAATTAACTGCTTCGTGTCCATATATACTCACAATTCCCCCCTCCCCCCTGCCCTCAGACCATTCCTGCCTGAAAACATCACCCAAAACTCTCAGGATTGCCTGCAGATCCCAGACTTCAGAAGAGCACTCCATAAGGCTCAGGCTTAACAATTGCATCTAATTGAGCCATATAAAACTCCTAAATCCCTGAATGCCTCGTTATCAGGCTGAATAGGCTTAATTGCAATTGTATCTCCATTCAGCAATTAAATCTATTCACAACCCTGGATTGGGGCAATCAGGAGATGTTTGTGCCATGCAGCTCAAATGCATTTCCAGCAGGGCTCTGATTGCCATTTGGAGGTGCCCAAAGTGGTGTCAGGCCACCAAGTTGGGGTGTTAATTCAGGTCCATCAGGGTTTCTCTTGGAAGTATTTGGCTTCTTGCTGTTCAGTAGAAATGCAAGGAGCAACTCAAGGGGCTCTCCCACCCTTTGCTGTCTCCCCGGTCACTGATAAGGCAGTTTTCATGATGGAGGTCAGTCTCATCTACAGGCTGCACCAAGTGTCACTGTGTCAATGAGGTTGGTTGATCCTGTGTCTCCAGGCCTCATGGTTGGCTTCTCAGTTGTCTAGCAAAGAGTGAACACACAGTGCAATGTTGTGTTGCACCATTCACAGCAGATTCCTCTTCAGCATGCAAAGTGTTGAGCTTTCCCTCACCTATGGCATCTTTCTCCTCAAACTCAGCCAATTTGTTCTCTCAAAATCATGCAAATATGAAGTTTCTAAAGCAGAGATATCCCCACACCACCTTGATTAGATAGACCTTTTTCCTTCAGGCAGCCAGAGATGTCTCAGCCTCAATATCCCCCAAGGCTGCTGTGACAGCAGGGATCAAGGAGGATGACAATTAAGTGGTGGGCAGACAAACTCCCCTTTTCTAAAATAATATATAATTATGTCATATATAATTATGACACCTCAAAAGAGACCTAGTTAAATGCTTTTTGATATACAAGTCTGCACTTAACACAGGAGCAGACCCATAACACTCACGTGCCTTTCACTGGCTTCAACCAGTGTCTGGGGGACTGTACTTGTAACATGATTTGTGTTCAAGAATGGCAAGGCCAAGGAAGAAGCTCCCAAACTTGTACCACCTGATTGATCTATGTGCTACGTAGAGGTGCTAGCTGAAGTGGCAGAGTTCATAACCCCAGCACCAGGAGAACTGAGTTTTCCCATTCTGAAGCCTCATTTGCTTGGCATTAGCTCAGGGATCTCCACAGGCACCTGCATCACATCCACATTCAGGTCCTCTGCCCTAATCCACAAAGAGTACCACCCTGAGCAATGAGAAGAAACCAAGGGTATCCATCATCTCCATCATCTCTGGTTGTTGAGCAGTAGATGGGAGCGATGTGAACACCTGGAGCTGGATGACACCATATGTTGTTACCAAACCCTCGAGCCAAACAGCCTCCACCAAAAGGACGGGGCAGGGGTAAAGAATGAAATTGGTTCTTTAATCATCAAAAATAAAGTGGCGGTGGGGAAAAATACCAAACCCAGGCCAAATGTAAACCATAAAAATAAACTGTACTGAAGCTTATTTGGTAGATTTCCAAGAGAGGCTTCTCAGCTACTCAAGCAATCAGCAATATTTTAAAGCAATAAAGTGAGAGGAAGGGAAGGCAAACAAAGAGGATCATTCATGTGCAATCATCACTTGCCTTAATGCCAACCATTTCTGGAGAGGAAAGACTTTCCATTTTCTAAAGTTCAGGCTTAATATTTAGCAAAACATCTCAGCACCCACACAATTCATCAGATAAAAGGAGGGAGAGTTTCAGCGGTGTTTTTTCATCCCTGACCACCTCTTGCCTTGAAAAGCCTACAGAAAGGAAACCAGCCCTTGTTCCTCATGTCCTTGTTCTTCATTAATCTGAGGCCTAGAAAGCAGTGATGGGGCCAGGGCAGACACAGCAGTGCCCTCATGGGCCTAAGAGCCTGGACATGGGTTCTGGAGGCAAACAAGAACTTGAATGAAAATGCTACATGAGGTCTCATTCGGACCAGTCATGCCTTGACAATTTACAGTTCCCAGGATGGTTCTTATCACTCCCACCTCAAAATAAATGCTTTCATTCGATAAACCCAGCCCCAAAATCACTGGAGTAGCTTTTCCTCTTGACCAAAAGTAGTGTCCCAGTTGTTTTCTGTGCTGAGCTTTCCTACTTTGCCACCACTCCTTGCAGATCTCTCCTGTCCATTCTGTTTATCTGCCACTTTGCTCTTCTTGAATGAAGGTCCTTAACAGCTTTGTTTACTCAGCCTCTGCCTCCCCATCTCTAACTGCCTTTCCCCAGCTTCCTAGGGCACTGCGACATCTCCACCCAACTGCATGGTCCTCCAGAAAGGCCCATCATAGGCCCATCAGTTTAACCTGATCCCATGTCCATTGAACTCACCAGAAATAGCTCCCTGGACAAGGACACTGAAGGCATGTCATAGATCCAAATGAGAAGCAAAACAGCTGCACAGATTGGGACTCATCTCCACTGACTTCACCTCTTTGACAGTCATACATGCTAAGTTTGATGCTAGTGAAATCACACTGGCATCTAAGGACACCTGAGATACCTGTCTCTCTGAGACATCACAATCACTTCTTTCATGGTTCTTCGTACCTCTGCACAACGAGACTTTTTAAGAAGCACCAGGACAGAAATAAACCATTTCCTTATTTCATCCTTGACTCCTTTCTCCAGAAGGGCCAACAAAAATGACATAAAGAGAGACATAGAAATGGAGAAAAAAATCTGACCTCGCAGAGAACAAGTCTGCTCCTTTCTGGATGAAGCCTTGTGGGTTCACCTCCAAAGCATGAGGTTGCTCTGAGATAGGAGGTGACTCAGAACCTCTACAAGACAGGCACTGAATACCACACAGACCCCCAAAAAAGCTGCCTGAACCACTATAGCCCTTTTTATAGTGACCATGCCCAGGGCAGCTACATCTCAGCTCCCACCCTCTTCCACCAGCACCTGGGAGAGCTGTTACCTTGAATTGCCCCCAGCTGCTTTTAACCAGTCCTGATTATCCCTAACCGTTCCAAGGAGCTAATATATAGGTAAATTTTAACCCTTTCCAATCAAAACCAGCTGGTTTGCAAAAAAAATGTTCTTTAAGCTTACTAGAAGTGATAATCTCACCAGCCAGATAACACACCCAGCAATGGCAGATGCATACAGCTGAGTAGATGAGGATGCTGAAGATGGAATCATAAAATCATCTAGGTTGGAAGGGGACCTTTAAGATCATCAAGTCCAACCATCAACTTAACACTGCCAAAAACACCACTAAACCATGCCCCTCAGCACCAAATCTGCCGGGCTTTTAAATACCTCCAGGGATGGTGATGGGATAGCTCTACAGATCTTTGACAAATTATGGTTGTTGTGGCTTTCTTGAGCACATGTACTTTTGGAAATGACCCAAGTGTTGACACTAGAGTTTGCATCAAGGCTGAAAAAAAAAGTGTGTGAGAATTCTGGGGAGCTGCCTGACCTCACTGTGACCACACAGTGACCTCACCAGGAGATGACACTCCATATACGCTGTTCCACAACCCCTTACAGATTCTGAGAAACACAGGCAGAGGCTCAGGGGTGAAAATCAAGGTGCTATGAGAAGTGGGACAGGGCTTAGACTGACTTTTGGTGTGGGGTTAAAGGGCTTTTCTGGGTGGAGAGGGTAGAAAGCACCAGCTGGTCTCTGTGCCCATCTCCTGTAAGGTCACAACAGCCACGGGTTTTGCAGCCAGTTGGGCAAGCCATCTCATTTTGCTGCACCTTCCTTTCTCCAGGGGTGGAACAAGGATGCTTTAACCTCCTTTGGATGCACACCAAGGTGAAAAACACGGAGGTCAAACATGGAGCATTCCTTAAAGAGAACAAAACACACACACAAACAGGTATAAATGGGGTTACATGAAGTGGGTCCTCCTGACCACCACGGTTTTAACTGGTTCTCCCTTTTTGCCCTTTCATTTATTTATTACCATGCTAAGATTTGCTCATTTTACAAAGAAAAACGCCAGCAGCAACATGAAAGATTGAACCAGTACCCAGGGAGGCAACAACAGCCCACTCCCCTTATAGCAGGGATGTGGTTTTGGAGGAGAAAGGGATCGTTTCAGCTCTTTGGAAAAATAATGAAAGAACAAGGAGATACGACCAACCTCCTTCCCTACGCGGTCGGCAGCAATGAGCTGCATTTGATCTCCAGCGTGAAACCAAGCAGAGCCACTCACCACGGGGTACCAGGACAAGCCTTCACAGGCAGATTAGTTAAAGGAGGCAGAGGTTTGGTATGTGACGCCGGTACTTATCAAACCGTGACCCTCTTTCTGTGCCCTGTGCAGGATATATTGCAAACAACTTTAAATGTTCCCACTCTGTATTATTCATCAACTTTGGTGGTGGGGGGGGAGGGAGGCAGGGGAAAGAAGAAAAAGAAAAATCATGCAAACAATCTCCTTCTGGCCATTAGTGCCTTTTAGGTCTTCTAAATTTAGGATGGCATAAATCTCACAGGAAAAGTGGTTTTTCTTCTTAAGAACCAGAAATAGCTGTTAGAGTACTTCACTGGGGACCTTTAAACATGCGTGTCCAGGAAAATAAAGGCATATCTGTATCACACCGTGCAGAACTGGGGGGCAAATCCCCTGGTAGCTCTGAACCAGTGGAAATATTACAGGGTAGCACCCAGAGACACCCACTCCAGAAACAGGAGCAGCACATCTCTGTGACTAATTGCCAGGGTGGGATGTGTTGCTGAAGGTCCCAGAGCTAACTGGGGATACTGGTACACAGTTGCATTGAAATTCAGAGATATGGACCAAGTAGGCATGGTGGGCAGGTGGCAATAATATTGCCAGGGATGAAAAAGTGATCTGGTCTTGGTAACTGAGCACTGAAGCAGACTGAGCTCCAAATTTCCATCCCAATAATCGTTCCCTCTTCTCCCAACTATGCAGTGCTTTTTGGACCAAAAGCTCCCGGCCTCAGTCCTGGAACACACTCCCAGTAGAGTCCTGCTAGCAAAGATGGCCCCTATGGGAAGGAAAATGCCAAAAACGAGACGTTGAAGAGAACCTGTGCTCTTGAGACAGCTACACATTGTGGCTGCAGAAACCACCAGCAAGGTCAGGACTCATCCCGTTCCAATGAGCAGTCCCACTCAGGAGCTTAGTTGCTGTTCAGTTTGTAGCACTAGGACAAAGGGGAATGGTTTTAAACTGAAAGAGAGGAGATTCAGACTAGATATTAGGATAAAATTCTTTGCTGTGAGGATGGTGAGAAATTGGCCCAGGTTTCCCAGAAAAGCTGTAGACGCCCCATCCCTGGAGGGGTTCAAGGCCAGGTTGGAGGGGGCTTGGAGCGACCTGGTCTGGTGGGAGGTGTCCCTGCCCAGGGCAGGGGGGTTAGAATTCGATGATCTTTAGGGTCCCTTCCAACCCAAACCATTCTATGATTCTACGATTCACTCTGTCAGGGGGAAAGGACAAATTTGGGCAAAATTCTGCTGTTAAAAAAAAAAAAATTACTTTGGCTGGAGAAAAAAATTAGAGCAGTTGAAATATTTAAACTTTTATCCCTGTGATACATTTCCACTTGCCATTTCAAAGCGCATTTTGGAGTTCAGGACAGGGAAATCTATCATTTGTAGATGTTCCCAGCAAGCTGCTCCATCCTGAAACCAACGGGATACCGGTCCTTGAAAACATCCTCCCTCAGCAGAGCAACACCCAGCAGCGAAGCCATTAATAACAGCGCTATTTGCAAGTGGTACCTTTGCCCCTTGCTGTTGAGCAAAGGTCTTCCTTGTGGAGTTAAGGAACTGAGGCTGATTACTTTCCAGCTCAGGCTGGAGGTGGAGACCATTTCCCCATCCCTCCCGAAAGCTGTTTTCTCCGGCTGCTTCACTCTGTGAGCTCGTTTCAGTCTGGCAGGCAGAGGCAGGGAGTATTTACGCTCCAGGAACGGATATGATTTGCAATTCAGTGCATTAAGGGGCCGCGGTAATTGCGGAGCGGGGTGACCCTCTGCTTACAATCCAGCAGCAATTTTGCCTCGTCCTGCTTTTTTGTAAGGGACTAAAGTCACGTGCGGCCGTTCATTTCCAGCCATTTGCAGCTAGGCAAAAAAAAACCTGTTCGAAATTTCCCTCTCCCCTTTTTAGCGCTCGCTAAATAAGAGAGGAAATAAAGCAAAGAAAAGCCTTCAAAGAGCTCAACTGTGGTTCAGCCTGTAAAGTGCCAGCCAGTCAACGAAGCGCGGAGACCCAGCCAAAAACTTCCCCTTGACTCTGCCCACCCCTCCGCAAGCACTGCAATGTTCTCTCTCTGCTTTAAATACGCAGACATGTTACGTATTTTAAGCAGAGTAACGTTAAATAGCTGTGTGTTGTACAGATGGGGAGATTAAGGGCTTAGCTTAATTACCGTGGTTTAACAAAACACAACCCAGGAGGCAGAGAGGAAGAGGTATGAGCTCCTCTGCTTTAAACCATACTGGCCATGGGCAGTGCAGCGTCACGCACACAGGAATACCTGCAGAGTTATTTAGGGTCAGCCCATGCCCAACAACTTGTGAAGACACAGTGGGTTTGGTGGTTTTGCCTAAAAACAGGCATTTAGTGCCATAAGGGATGCCGGCCGGGCAGCTGAGACAAGCATAATCGCTTGCGGTTATGTCTCAAGAATTAGGAGAGACCTCCACGCTCCTGCAGAGGCTTTTGGAGGCCTGGAGAGATAATCCAGATCCTGAAAATACAATAAATATTTACATTTTCAGGCCGCTGAACCCATCCCCACATCTGACCCCTGTGGCACTGGGATCACTGAGAGCTAATCCTCCAGTCTGACATGTCCTACATCACGCTCACGGGAGCAATCACAGGCGTCTGTCGTGTTGCTATAGGCACTATTTCTCTTTAATTACAGAATCACAGAATGACATGGAGTTGGAAGGGACCTCTGAAGATGATCTAATCCAACCCCGCCCTGTCAAAGCAGGTCCACCCACAGCAGGTTGCACAGGAACGTGTCCAGGTAGGTTTTGAAATCTCCAGAGAAGGAGACTCCACCGCCTCCCTGGGCAGCCTCTTCCAGGGCTCTGCCACCCTCAAAGTAAATGTTTTGTTTTAATTCATTAAAACAAAACCAGAGAAGATCACATTTCCAAAAATATCCTTACCATTGATGGGATGTTGAGTGTTAATGACTGAGCAGCAGCCACGGGGACCGTTCCTGGAGATGTGGCTGCTGCGACACTGGTGTCCCCATACGTGTATCATGCAGGAGCAGTGTCCACAGCCTCTTTACCCAGTGGTATCCCACCCTGTTCCTCTGGAGGATTTCGAATTTTTGCACCATTTCAAAATTTCCCTGCCTGCAAACCAGAGTTTTCCAAAAGAAATGCATATGGGGCACAGCTTGACACACTTCAGTTTTTCTTAAAGAAGAACATAATCCAGCAAATTCTCCTCTCTGATAAAATGCTTCAAACTTAAGTCATTTTAAAGCAAGTAAATGAAAATGACCCTTTCAGAAAGCAGCCACACAGTACTCTCTCACTTTTCCCTTTGCAGCATCTAAACTCCTGAGCTTAATGCTCTGAGGGGTTAGAGAGCCACCTTCATTTCTAAAAAAGGACGTTTTAAAGATGAATCTCATCATCTCTGATGGCCTGAGTTACAATTTTGGATGCCTAGGAGCTGATAAGAGGCTCAGTTATAGGGCAGCGAAGGATAGCTCTTGCCCAGGACACTGAATGTGCTGGGGGTCCTGTGGTGCTCCGTTACAGTATCACAGAATGATATGGGGTTGGAAGGGACCTCTGGAGATCATCTAGTCCAAC
>JAOXJM010000001.1:2033200-2045587 GCA_026413425.1 Tringa solitaria
AACCTGGGCCAGGCTCTCACCACCCTCACACCAAACAAGTTCTTCCTGAGATCTTATCTAAATCTCCTCTCTTTCAGTTTAAAACAATTACCCCTCATCCTATGGCTCCACTATCTGATCAAGAATCCCTCCCCAGCTTTCCTGAAGTCCCTTGAGGGACTGGAAGGGGCTCTAAGGTCTCCCCAGAGCCTTCTCTTCTCCACGCTGAACCCCCTCAACTCTCTCAGCCCGTCCTCACAGCAGAAGGGCTCCAGCCCTTAGAGTATCTCTGTGGCCTCCTCTGGACCCATTCCAACAGGTCCAGGTGTCTCCCATGCTGAGGACTCCAGAGCTGGAGGCTGTGCTTGAGGTAGGGTCTCCACAGAGCAGAGCAGAGGGGCAGAATCACCTCCCTTAACCTGCTGGCCATACATCATACTCTCCAGCCTCCGACTATCTCAGTGACCTCCACTGGACTCACTCCAGTATATCCATAACCTTCCTGCACTGGGGACTTCAAAATCATGCTCCAAATGCCATCTCACAAGCTCCAGAGAGAGTGGAAGGGTCTCCTCCCTTAGCCCCTTTTGGCTTCGCTCTTACTAATGCAGCCCAAGATGCAATTAGCCTCATCTGCTTCAAGGTCACACTGCACAGCATCCACCCCCCATCCCTCCCCCTCCTTGCTCATTCTGGGTTGGTTTTCTTTTTCAATCTGGGGTTTTTTTTAAGCTTTTAATGTGTATTTCTTGGAAAGGAGGCATGTGCTGGTGTGTTATACCTCAGCCCGGGGCTCCCCATTCACAACCATCCCATTTTACACCGGCTCCTTCCCCCTCGAGCAGCAGACACTGCCTGTACTTGACAACCTTTCCATCCATACCTGTCGCACGCCCAGCTTAAAATTACAGCTTCGAAACTCAATTTGGAGATGTGGGGAGAAGCAGGGGAGCTCCTGGGCTTTTATATTTAATCTTGCTCAGCAAGTCCATTTATCTTCCCTGTCAAACCACACATTTCAGTGGTGTGCAGCCCCTGCCATTCCCATGTCCACCAGGAAAGTATTAAACACCTGATCATTCCCAGACCTCAGAACCTCTTCTTGTTCTAGGACATAGAGATGGAGGTGGTGGGAAGGGTCATACGTCTCACTGCCTTCACATATAGGCTGGAGAAGGGTTGGGAAGTGGCTCACCAAGAAACCAGTCCCTGTGGGATGGGGAGGGGAGCTGAATTTGCCCTCAAATTTGTGCAATGAATGCATAGTCAATCCAGCACCCACAACCTAGTGCATCCTGATTGCAACCAGCAGATGTCGAGGTCTCACCAGCTGAGGGTATGGTCCCCATTGGAAGCATCTGAGCAACCCCCCCCAACCAGCAACTTATACCAGCTTCAACTGCTCACGTCCCACTTTGTTCATCCTCAACGCCCAAAAGTCTACCATTCCTCTGCCAAGTTTCACGGTGATTCCTGCCCACAGCTCTGCTTTTGAGGGAGAGAGGGCTGGAGGCACCAGATGTTTGAAATCACAGCCAGTCCCACCTCAGGGCAACGCACCACGTCTTCCAGCCCACAGCAAAACAGCAAGGGAGGGGAGTCGAGGTGATGGCTGACTGCAGAAGAACGAAACCCAGCAAAAATGTAAGATTCAACGTTTTAATACCTCACATATTCCCCGTGCATTGTTTGGAGCACATGAACCAAATCAACCACTTCCAGCCTGTGCCAGGTCACAGTTTAGCTGAGATGTTTTCAACTGACAGCGATCAAAACACAACCTGTACACACTTTCTTCTCGACACCTTTCCGCTTGGGCTCAGGCTATTAAAGCAACCGTAGCGTGGCTCTGGGGGCAGGCAAGGGGTTATGGAATATCTCCTCTCTGGACTTCCAATTCATCTCTGCCCATAGCTGCAATCCACCAGCATGATGTCCCATGTGAGGAGAATCCAGTGGCTAAGATACCAGATGCACACAGGTGATGGACCAAGGATGAATGGTCCACCACTATCATAGAATCATAGAATGGTTCAGGTTGGAAGGGACCTTAAAAATCATCTAGTTCCAACCCCCTGCCATGGGCAGGGACACCTCCCACTAGACCAGGTAAATATCCAGTGGGAAGGCCACCCAAGGGGAGGAGACCTCTCCCTTCTACCCTCTAAATTCTGTTTGGACCCAGGCTGGCCATGAAACACCTTGTGAAGAGCCAAAATCATTATCACCTCAGTAGAGTCCATGCTGGGTCAAACTGGACCCTCATGAAACATAAGTGACTCTGACGGATTGTCACCTCTAGACCCAGGCTAACCCCACACAGCACAGATTTCGGTCTGAAACACAGCATTTTGGGGGTTTTGTTGGTAGACTTCACATCCAAAATTTCTCTTCTTAGAAAATATCAGGTTCACCTGCTAAAGCATCTTTCTTTTCATTGTCAGACCTTTAGGGTGCCAGACTTGCCTTACACAGATATAACAGGCCACAGACTTCCATACCAACAACCTGCACTGGAGAGCAGTGGTCCATATACCAATTCAACTCACTCATAGCAGCTTGTGAAGTGCCACTATTGGAACTACGGATGTACTGGACAAAGCCCACACCTTTGGGCACTGATGTTGCCCTGTCTGGTATTCCATGATCCCAATACAGCAAGCACTGACCACCAAGAATGACCAAAGAAGACCCTTAAAGCCATATATGAAATATGTGGAAATGGTTTGTGCCTCCAAACCAGCGTCACCACTAGCACTCTTTTTGCTGGAAAGGTGAGAGATGACAAGTGTGAAGGACCGCTGCCTGAACAGCCCGCCAGCAAATTACCTGGAGTGCCAATGTGGAACATCTCTTGGTGCTGCTGAGGTTACTGTGGGGAAGAAGAGGAAATTTATCCCTTGTGATGCTAAGCCAGACATCCAGACTGGCAAATTGCTCTCTCTTGAGGTACCCACATGCTGCCTGGAAGCCATCAAGACACTCTAGAGCTTCTCTTCCAGCATGAGCCCCCTGCTTCCCACAGGCAACTGTGCATTTCCCTCCCTATTCCAGTCTCGCTGCTTCAGCCCCTGCCCTTCTCTTGCAGTATCACCTGGAGCTGAAGATCTGTACATCTGTATCTTTGGGCTTTAGCCATTTCCCCTTCAAAATTCCAAGACAAATTTCACACAAATCAATAGTGAGGGAGAGTCTGTAAGTGTCTCAGGACAAAATTCCCAACTACAGGAAAAATCAGCGTGTAGGTAGCAAAGAAACCAGACCAAAGGGAGAGCTCGGCAGTGAAGGCAACATTGCTTGGGACACCATGGAGAGGAAACACCCCTCATTAAATTGCAGATGAATTAGGAACTACTTGTTTGGTTAAATCCCACAATGTGGAAGGCACATGTGCTCATGTTGGATGGAGAAAATGCCTTGAGATTAAAAAATAATCCCCTAAACAAGAAGTTACTAAAGAAATGAAATTTAGGCCGATCAGAAGAAAGAGAGACCTCCCCCATGCCTACCCCTTGGAGATAATACAGAACACATTTCACTCACTGTAGCCGAATGCTCTGCAGGAGGTACAGGGAAATACCCTGCTGGGATGGGGCTGGGAAAGCTGGGTTGGAGTCTCTGTTGTACTGGTCACACATCCCATTCCAATTACTGGCACCATTTGGTAGCCCGGTTCGCTGTCACGTCAGGCAATCGGACATACAGCAGATGTTAGGAATTGGAAACACGGCAGTGAAGAGGTGGTAAGTCCCAAGACTGCACGGGGACAGCTGTGCTGGGAGCCTAACATGACTGTTTCCTCATGTGGTGGCAGCATTTTGTCCTTCCTGGTGGTGTGCTCTCTGTTATGGACACCTAATCTAAAGCAGCTGGGTGGTTTTCACCAGATGAGGATGTGATTACGGTAGGTACCTACTCTGTTCCTCCAGCCTTTAGCAAGGCAGCACAGACACACTTAATAGGAGCAGAAGTAAGACCTTCTCCAACTCACATACAAATACTTTTCCCAATCTTGCAATATACTTCAAGTTCAGAAAGGCAATTTTTTTCAATTCCAGTGGTCACCACCCACAAAGCTCCACAGGTCTTAAAAATGACAGCAACTGGCAGATCAGAAGAGTAGGGGATAAAATATAGAGTAGACCATGGCTTGGGAAGTACTTTCCTGAGTCCAATGAAAACAGAGAAACAACTTCTAAACACCTCCAGCCAGATATAGACCAATTACTAAGATTATAAATTTCCTGCCAGATATTAGTGGGAGCTCTGGTAGCTTGACCTTATCCATCAAGATCTCAAAATGAATGGAGAGCAAAGGAGACATCTCTGTCATGAGCAGATGTTGAAATGAATCGAGCATGCTTGATCATTCAAAAATGGACCTTTCAGCTTAAAATTAACTATCAGCAGTCCAAGGCCGGAAGGTAGCAGGATGCACTGCCAAGTTGCCTCAGACTCAAGCCATGTGTGATTTGTTCATATTTTTCATTATTTAGAACAGACTTTTTCAAAATTTTGTGCCTCATCTGAATTTTAGGTAAGTTCCAGCAGTTTATGCAATTTTGAGAAAAGGCTTAGAAGAAATAAGCACCTTCTTCATCTGAAGGGGGATGAGGAACCGAACTTTTCACCCTTCAGAGGTCTTGCATTAGAAGTCACTGGGCTAAATAGAATCCCATAAATTGGTAATTAGCATCCCAGTAATTAGTATCCTTGCTCTCGTGGACATTGAACTTTACTCAGTCACAGCTTTACTCACTCAGCCCTGGAGTGGGCTTTACCCTGACCACTAGTGATGGCCAGCATGGCAAATACATCGTGTCCCACAGTTGCCCCACTGAACAGTGGTCCTGTCCCTGCTCCCTCTGGGCTTTTAATAACTCCAGGCTTATGTCGCTGTAGGAAGCATCAAGCTTCAAACCACTACAGCTGGTTAGGGTGGCTGATGGGTTAAGCCAGGCTTAACAACCCACGAACCATCAGTATGGCAGCCTGTTTGGAGATGTCTAACCTGGTGGCAATGACAAGAAAGCAGGACAAAACACCACGTCTTCAGGGTATGGAGCATCATTCCCAGACCATCAGGCACTTTTGGTGCTAACACCATTGCAGGCAAAGAGTTCACGAGGGATTTTCTTTCCATAGTGTAAAAGAGGCAGATTTCATGTCTTCAGCAGGAAGGTCCTTGCTTTTGTAGTGGGAGTTTTCAAGAGCTGTGTCTGCAGGACATTGGGTTCCACATGGGGTCATGGGTCTGGAAGCACAAATGGATGTGGGATCGCAAACCTAGAAGAGGGATCACAGAGGGAAAAGTATGGGAGTGTACAAGGGACTTGCAGGAGCGAGGGCAGTGCTGTGCAGTCCCACATATTCCAGAAAGACCTACCTAAAAACCATCATCATCGTTTTTTCTCAGATGAGTGTATCTACAGTTCACAAGGCAAGAAAAAAGACAACCTTAGTGCATCCCAAGAGCAACTGTGATACTCGTGTCTCTACAAAGTGAGCAAAGAGGAACCTTCAGTGCTCAGCCTGCCGAGGTGTAATTAGTGAAAGGACGCCCAAATGGTCGGAGAACCAGGTTGGGTAGCTCTGCTCAGCACCATTAATTTTTCAAGGAGCAAAAGGGAGCCCCAAAGCACAGCAGATTCCTGTCACAGCTGCATTCACGCAAGATGTCTCTCAGAAGGAGCCAATCCTCCCCTTTCACCTGGGCTGGCACTTCTGTTTCACACTTGCACATACACACCTGCAACCTGACGATCCCCTGGATGCACTTAAAGGTAACAGTAAACTCAAAGTGATTGATCTACAGATAATTTACCTTGGCAAGTGGACCAACAGGCATTGCACCCCCATAGGAAGGAGTGAAGAGCTTCCCTGGATACTGGCACGTCTACAGCACCAAGAAATTGAATTAGCAAGTGTAAAAGTAGCGGTGACTTAACACAGAGACTGATGAGGACATGCTCTAACAGGACCCCAAAACCATCAGCCCAACTGATGTTCCCTCCAACCTGCACGTGGTCAAATGCCATTTCATTCTGGATCACATTGTTAGAATTAAAAGATGTTGAGAGGAAAAAGAATAAATGGCTTCTTGCCTATGTTTCTTGAACACAGAAAGGGTGTCCTGTGTTATCAACACCTCCTGGGATCACTGCATGGGTCCTGGTGTCACTCTACCATGCACAGAAGTGCTTGTGGCTGCACTACAGGGAATTAAATGGACAGTAGAGGTGAAAAGAGGGATGAAAGCCATTTATGTCATGAAACACCATCAGGCTGAGACTGCTACTTTAGAAGAGAAAGAAAGGGGGGCAGCACAAAAAACTGGGTGCCACACATCCAACTCTCCACGTGGTCAAGAGCCGTTTGGCCACATACCTGAAGGGTGGGCCATCTTCACTGGCCTCCCACCACTCCTCAGCAGGGCACAGGCAGACTGGGCATTATCTAATGGCTCCAGGGCAGACTGGTAGGTTTGGCTTGGTCCCTCCCCACCACAGCTGGGGACCCTGCTTACTTGCTAGCCCCTGAGCTATCACAGCCTGGGAGACAGTCCCCTAACACAGCAATAGTACAGAGGGGCTTATCAGAAAGATAGGGAACTTTTTAGTAAGGCCTGTTGCAATAGGACAAGGAGTAATGGTATTAAATTAAAATATGGTAGATTTAAACTAGATATAAATAAGAAATTTTTTACAATGAGGGTGGTGAGACATTGGCCCAGGTTGCCCAGAGAAGCTGTGGATGCCCCATCCCTGGAAACATTCCAGGTCAGGTTGGATATGGCTTTGAGCAACCTAATCTAGTTGGAGATGTCCCTGCCCATAGCAGGGGACTACATGGGCTTTAAAGGTCCCTTCCAACCCAAACTATTCCATGGCCCCAGCTGCAAACCAGGTGCAGCTGAGAGCTGTACATAGACTGCAATTCTGCTTTATGTGAATGGAAATAATAGCCTGTGATCATTAAAAATAATTAGACCCACTCTTATGCACAAGATTTTAAGCCTCCACTTCAGATTTTATCTATCCTGTAAATATTAGGGTGCAGGGTTACATCTAATGCCCGAGAAGGGGGGGGCAAATTATCCCTAAATGTGCATCATACCCAGCATCTCCTGAATCCAAGCGTCCCAAAGAATATTCAGTGGACCTCACAGATCTCCTCTTTTTGGCCCTTTTCCAAAATGGTTTGCTTAAAGTAGCATTTACAAAACTAAAAATTCACTAGAAGGTCACAGTACGAAACTCCAGCACAGAGACAACAACAAGATACAGAACAGCCCTCACTTTCCCCCTTTGCAATATTTTTTGCAGCAGTCCGAATCGAAACCAGTCACATCATCTCATCTCCTCACTTTGGGCTGTGACCCCCTGTGACTACAGTATAGCTCTTCCATTTTCACTTACCTTGTCCGTAAGAGACAAAATGACCGGGGACCATCTGAAATTCAGCAACCCACACACCTCTAACTGCATTTCCGACCGCTTCTTCCTCTGAAGCCTTGCCAAAGACTGAGACGGAGCTCGAAAAGGGAAGATGAAAACTCCAAGCCTCTCTGGAGGACACACTGAAAATCCTGCAGACTCTGGGAAAACTGAGAGCTGAGAGTCAACCTGCTGACTCTCGTTCTGCCAGAGAGCTGCAGCTGGTGCCAGTGAAATATTTATGCAAAGACAGCAGATGTTGCGAGCAAAGTATGAAGAAAGCCATGAGAGCTGCAGTATTAGGTTGGGGCATCTGGTGCATCCCACAACGGCCAATATCAGATGGTCAACAAGACTGTAAGAGCAGGGTAAGCACATGCAGACACCTCCATCTTTCCAGCTTCCAGTGACCTATAGAATCGCAGAATCATAGAATGGTTTGGGTTGGGAGGGATCTTAAAGATCATCCAGTTCCACCCCCCTCTGCCCTGGGCAGGGACACCTCCCACCAGAACCAGGTTGCTCAAAGCCCCATCCAGCCTGGACTTGAACCCCTCCACGGATGGGGCAGCCACAGCTTCTCTGGGCAACCTGGGCCAGTGTCTCATCCAGTGTGCTCTCTCACCACCCTCAGAGAGAAAAATTTCTTCCTGAGATCTAATCTAAATCTCCCCTCTTCCAGTTTGAAGCCATTACCCCTCATCCTACCACTACATGCCCTTGTAAGAAGTCACTCTCAGCTTTCCCTATAGCTTGGGGACCTTCTGAGGGACAGACTGCATCTCAGAAATGTCTTTGCATTAAACACCTTGTATGACTTTTTCTTTTGTGAATCTTCTTTGGAAACCATTCACATTTTTAGCACTCCCAATGTCCCCATGAGTTCCACAGGTTTACTACGTGCCGTATGAAAGTGTTATGTCCTTTCTTTAGATTTCAACCTCCATCCTGCTTGTTTCCTTCGCTGCTCCTCAGTTCTTGCACAAGAAGAACGACTAAAAGTTTTTAAAATCTGGGAGAAACGTTGACTATTCCTTCCATTAAGGCTTGGGAACATTTGTCTGTACATCAACAGCAAGATCAGAAATAACATTTAAGCACTGACAGTGCAAGCTAAATAGTACTCAAGTTCCCGTGCTCATTGGGACACTGAAGAAACCTGGAAGGCTCACATGAGCATCTCTTAACACAGAGAGTGGCTCAGTTCAACCCAGACCTTGGCCCAGCAATAAATGCAAATACTTAGAGCCCCTGGAAATCCCATGTCTGCCTGGCATCAACCCTTTTTTGGAGACCTTGCAGCTTAGCAAAGTCCACAACGTGGCTGGTGCCCCAAGAGAGCTGAGCTGCCTCCCACATTGGTCAGAGATGATGACTCAAGTCTTCAAACAGTCAACAAACGGGTTCCCCCTGGGGTTGAACCGCAGTGAAGCTTTACCATGAGCCCAGGAGTCAAGGGGCAGACTGTAATTCATGTTCAACTGGAGAGACTAAAAATGCCCTGTGCCAGGAGCACTTGATGAGAAAACCCCACCAGCTTTCCCATTGCCTTCAAACTGTTGTCCCAATTCTTCACCCCTCATCTTGAGGCAAAGAAGGATCATCCATAATCCATCCACCCTCACCAGGACAAAATCCCCACCACAACTGCCCTGTACAAAAGAGGAAATAAACCTCAAATTGTTCATTTCAGTAAAAAAAAGGAATGAGGGAGCTGCTGTACCGCTACGTAAAGGGTTAAAAGTGGTGCTACCCAGAGATAGCTCTTTCCTAGCTCATCTCCCAGCTGCTGGGCTCTGGCCTGTTTAATGAAGATTGATTGCCTTCAGGAGGCCATCTCTGTCTAGACTGCCTATGGCCCCTTTTTATTACCCCCACCCACACAAGAGAACCCAGGACCCAGGCACAGAAAAATTCCAGGCGATGGAGCAGCAAGATACTAAACTGAGTTTTCTCAGAGCAAACAGAGCCAGGACTTCCCCAGCCTTTTTTCTTGGGCACAGATTCTCTTGGGTCTAATAATGGCTGAGAAACCAATGTCATTTTGTCAATGGGGGCCCAGAGAACATATCATTTTTCTACTCTGACTTGTATTCATGGAGTTTACAGTAATCTACTGCCTCCAAGGCCTCTTGACTTTAGGTTATGACAGCACAAAGAAACTCGTGTCCTCACTGCAGCAGCCTTGATGGACTATTCCAGCCCCAGACCTGGGCACCCCAGCCTGCAGAAAGGCTCATCGTGTGCTGGGTTTGCTGCAGAGAGCTCCCTGGAGTGCAGGACATCTGCTTTACAGCCCCACCATGAGCCAGTGCGTTGCCCACAGACACAAGGAGGACATGAGAATATTGATGACCCGACCAACTAAAGTCCTCAGACCATGCCTACGCTATTGAAGAGGTAGATCAAGGAAATGTCTTCTAGCCCTGAGCCCAACAGATAAAATAGTTTCTGTGCACAGAGCTACATTGTCTTTATACTCCCAACCCCAAATAGGAGTCCATCTACATTGCCTGGTCCTTGGTCCATGCTTACCCTGGACTGGACCTGCGCATTATTTGGGAAAGTGAGAGCTGGCTTGGGCTAAAGCCACGCCAGGGACTGTGCTAAAAATAGTGGAACAAATTTTCCATCCACTAATCTAGGAACCCCAGCCCTGTGGCATGATCTCCATAACAGGAGAGAACGAAAGTCACGGGTGGAGCAATAAATAAGGTGGACCTAGACACCATGTCTGTTCTCTGAACACACTCTTGCAGGCAGTAAAAGCAAAGAAGTGGAAGAAAGAGCATTTCACAGGAAAAAATGGATGAGAACCAGACATGGGTATATTTCATGAGGGCAAAAAAATTTAGGGTAGTAGAAGGTTTCTAGTCCTCTCAGAAGGGATCTTGGACCAACTTCCCAAAACCTTGCTGGAGCTCATGTGAAGTCATGTCAAGTTCCTCATGGAGCACTGTGGTTTCAAAGGTCTTTGACCATGAGACTTCTGAATAGAGAGGTAGGTCCAACTTTCAAAATCCCACATCCCCACAGTGCACTGAAACTAAAGCTCGGTGCCACGAGGTTGGGAAGAACTCTAATTCCCATGATATGGGACCCAGAAGCAACACAGCTTGGAGAAACATTAATAATGGACACAACACCTAGATAAAAGCATGTTAGTGATGGTTTTCCCGGTTTTTACTGAGGAAAAAGTAAGTTTGGGTCCAAAATGTATAACACACTGAATCAAAACCCCAGGAGACAGGTGAACTGTGATGCTGCAGCTTGCAAAACTCTTTAATACCTAAAGATGTATTTCTTTTCAATTTACTTGTCACCAAAGGCTTTTAAAGGAACAAGATCTACCTGGGGTGGATGCATAGTTTAGATGTTTAATGATTATGATTCTCTGGTGCCTTGAGGATATAGTGAATTAGTGCATCAGTTCTTCATCTCGAGGCACGAGGCGGGGGCCAAACCCAGTCTTAAATCATAGAAAATATGAAAAGATTTGATGGAGGGAGTGCTGGCACGGCTTAGCAGGGAGGACAAGCTGAGCTCACTAGAGTGTCACTTTCCAGGGGCAAGGTGGATCAGGACTTAGCATACAGGGGGGAAGCCAGTTAGATGTTAGGCTCCAAAGGAGAAGAAAACTTACACACGTTTTGATACAGATAACTCTGATTCACTTTTTGGACAAGAGTGAAAGTTAAAAAAAAATTAAAATCTGTTTTTCTCCTCTTTGCATGTCTTCAGGTCATTTTAATTGAAAGAACGTTTCTATGAGAACCCATCAATCACCTCCAGAAAGTCACGCTCGCTTGCCTAAAGCATGGAGAGGCACATCCAATGCGGGGAGACTCTCAAAAGGGAAAAGCGCTGCAGGTTGAAGTTCTTCCAGCTCATTTACAAAGATGTCAAGTTTAACGATCTTAAGGAATGAGGAGGAGGAAGGGGGAGGAGAGGCCTTAAAAAAAATAAAATAAAAATGAATGAAGCTATTTCCAATTTTTCCCCCATCTCCCCCCAAAATATGCCTGGAGTTTTTAGCCTTTACCATTTTTGACAAGTAGCAACACACACAGGCAGTTCCAGCAGCAGCACTGCTTGATCAAGGAGTTCTGCCTTGGACATCACCCAAATAAAACTTGGCATAGAAAAATGAAAGGAAACAAAAAAAAAAAAAAGGGGGAGTTTAAAAAGCGACAAAGAGGAGAAAGAAGGCCAGATCCTCAGCAGAGTGGTTTCTTGCATCTCCTCTTTGTCACTGGCAAGGGACAGGCTCTGACCATGTCAGAGAAACATCTGTAAGTGAGAAAACCAGCTCATTTCCCCCCCCTTGCCCCGCAAAAATCAGATGTTTGAGACAGCAGGAATGTCTCCTGCTCCATCCAGAGAAACAGTGATCATTTCTGAAATGCTAATGTGCAAGTTGCTAAAATGCGAGGCATTTAGCAAATAACTGGAATTGCTGAGAAAATATCTACCAAGGAGGGAGTGGGAGGAATATTTGGGGGACCTGGAAGTTTTTGATGGAAAACATAATCCCAAGAATGTGACAATTTAAGGAGAGGAGAGAGATTTAGCCCCTTTAACAAACCTAAAAATACATCAGTGATTTATTTTAGTTATTTTTAAAGTGATGTGATATCCTAAAAGAAATGGAAATTTAAATCTGACTACCACATAAGGCTTCCCAGCAGAGAAGTAAAAGACTCCTGTCCCGGCCAAAGCTGTAAAAGTCCAGGGGTTGGGGGCATTTCAAACAAAGCTGGAGAAAGTGGAGTAGCACTTCTTGAATTTCTGCCACTGCACATTCCCAAAACAAAGGGGAAGGAGTTGAGATGGAAAGTTTTGGAGACCTGCAGAGCAACAAGAGGGCTGCTGGCAGAGCAGACTGTTGTAGGACACGAGCTGGGGGTCAAACTCTTCTCAGTGGTGCCTGGTGACAGGACAAGGGGCAACGGGCACAAGCTGGAACACAGGA
>JAOXJM010000001.1:2287795-2298471 GCA_026413425.1 Tringa solitaria
TCAAGTTTGTGCCCATTTCCTCTTGTCCTGTCACTGGGGACCACTGAAAAAAGACTGGCCCCATCCTCTTGACACCACCCTTTAACTATTTATGAAGGAGGTGTTTCTCTAAGAGCCAAATACACCAGTGGAGAAAGTCTACTCACACACCATAGAATATTGTGCTGCTGAGTTCCAGCTGTTTGCACAGGAAGGCAACGATCTTGTATATAAATAGCTGCCAGCGTAAAGATACTGCACTTTGGAGATGGAGATTACAAATCATTCCAGGCAACGTTAAGCTTCATGCAGTTCCAACCTAATCACATTCATTAGTAAGTTGGCAGAAAAACTTAACTCAATTGGGGCACGCTAATATCGCTATTTAGGAAGGCAAGAAAAGGTGATCAAAGAACCAGCTGTGCTCCAGGCTCTAGTCATTAATACAAGCACACCTTGTCTACAGAGCCAGAGCTGCAGAAAAAGAAACGACCCGAAGTTTACCGTACGCCCTTGGAGATATTTATGGCAGGCAAATTACACTGTAATTTCAGTAGTCACCACTATTTCTCTGGAGGGCTGAGATGAGGCCTCCAAAATTGCCCTCCAGAATATCTGAATTGCCTCTAACCATCCACTTCACCTGGCATCCAGATAATAACTGATGATTAAGAGGAAAAATGGATTTGTATCGTAAGAGACCTGAGTGATGATGCTGTGCTACCGGAGGCAGAAATTTGGACAAACTGGGTGCTGTACCTTCACTGAGGACCTCATTCCTCTCCTCAAGAGAGCAAGGGTACTTGCGCCCATGTCCTCAGCAATTTCCAAGATCAGGAGTTACCTTCTTCCAAATTAAGCTAATTCCCTGAGTAGTTCCATCCACGTCATCCAATGTACGACATTTTTATCAACTCCTGGTCTTAAAAACTGAAACGAAGTATTACTGACAGATGATGACTTCTGCCCAGAGAGCTGCTTTCTGTCCACAGAGTGATCCTTATAAAACACAGATAATTTGTTAACCTAATAAAGTGAGTGAAGTTGCCGTAAACACAGCATAAACATATAAGGGCTGCATTGTCATCAGGAAAACTACTTTCTGACCCTGCTAAAGTCATTTTATGTTCCCATGTGTGTCAGTTTTATTATCCTATAATTACTTTGCAGTACATTACGAGAAGCATTCGGTTCTGTAAACATATAATTGTATAAAATGGGGCTGTAAGAACAGTCCAAGGCACACTACGACTCCTGAGTACAGACTATCAGATCAAAAGAGCCATGGTTTAGAGCGGGAGAAAATTCTCTTTAGACCCAGGTGCAGAACAGGAGAACTGAATGCAGCAGATCGACAGGACACATTCCTTACCAAGCTCAAGCTGGAAGAGGCTGGTATGATGTTATTGAGGTTGTAGAGCCTTTCCATCCCACAATGTGTGACACAAACTAATGGTGACTCTACGGATGGCTTCATCCTCCATAAATCAATGCTTGCAAAGACACAGCTTTAACTATTTTTGATGGTGTAAGGTGATAGGAATTTGTTTCCCTGCATCTGGAGGGGGTCCAGACAAGGGCAATAGAGCTGGTGAGGGGTCTGGAGAGTAAGTCTTAGGAGGAAAGACTGAGGGAGCTGGGGTTGTTCAGCCTGGAGAAAAGGAGGCTGAGGGGAGACCTTCTTGCTCTCTGCAACTACCTGAAAGAAGGGTGTAGAGAAGTGGAGATTGGTCTCTTCTCCCAAGTCACAGGCGATGGGTCAATAGGAAATGGCCTCAAAATGCACCAAGGGAGGTTCAGTTTGGATATTAGGAAAAATTGTTACACAGAAAGGATTATTAAACATTGGAATGGGCTGCCCAGGGAAGTAGTTGAGGCACCATCCCTGGTGGTTTTTAAAAGACAGGTTGACATAGTGCTTAGAGACATAGTTTAGTAATACGGGGGTGGGAGGGTGTATGTGTGTTTGTATGGTTTTCTTTTTTTTTTTTATCAGAGTTAGGTTGATGGTTGGACTAGAAGATCTTAAAGGTCCCATCCAACCTAGACAATTCCATGATTCTAGGATTCTCTCTGTGAGCTCTCTTTTATGCACTGAAAGAGGAACTCTCCTTTGGAACACACATAAAATTACAGCAAGAATGGGGAAACTCCCATTTCCGACTGCGTGGGAATTACACTAATTAGGGATATGTAACAGATGGGCTGATAGAACAGACTTTCATCCACGGTGATCCCATCCTGCCCTGCCAGCCAGCACCACTCCAGTTGAAATGGGATGGCAGCTTCCTGGTATCTCATCTTCCCAGCCTGAAAGCGTTCTGTGATGGGTTGTGGTGTTACACTCGAAATCTTATTATTTGCAAAAAGGACACGCCACACACACAGAGCCAGGAAGCTGTTAGCTTAATTAACTCTTAACGATCTATCAAAATACAGCAAAGAGCTCTTATTAGTCCAGTTATGATAATGCTAACGCAGAGTCAGCGCAAAGCTTGAGGTCTTCTGCTGGGGATGGCAAAATCCCTACATATTTTATTGGGCTATGAGGATATTTCTTACAGCAAAAGGGGCAGGAGTTCTCCAGGTCTGAATTCAAAAGTCACCCTGTAAATAAAGCCTCGTGTTTGTGTTTATATTCCTCCAAGGCACGACAAACCCTAGAGCAAGTTCTGGAGATGAAATAGATGGAAATAAATACTGAGAACCATGCAGATATCATTCAGCAGAAATGTTACAAAATATGACTGCTTTTCTGATATAAAATCACACCTTTGTGGCTACCTGCATTGTAAATAGTGCTCAGTTTCTTTACATTCTCTTCTTGCAACTCTCACATTGTTTTAATTATCAGGAATACATAAAAATGTGAGTACAACTCTGGGAAAAGCAGCACTGCAGATTCCACAGCTTCATGGACAGGATGAATGTTGCTGCAGTTTTATTTTGGATTTTTTCCACGAATTTTATTTTCCAGCATTGTAAAAACTGCACCAGGAATCAGGATCCTAATACCTGTCCTAACTCAGCCAGCCCATGTAAATCATTTTAGTCCTCTGCATTTCATCTTCTTCCTCTACTAATATGGATAGTGCTCGAATGCCATGAATAATTTATTATTATTCCAAATTTATTCTTATGCCAAATTTATTCCTGTAAAGAAATACATTTTCAGAATATATTGATTTTTAGGTGTCATGTACAAGACAACTTAAAAGAGCCCTAATTCAGAAAGTACCTAAAATTTGCTTTTGGGGAATGAAGCTTCCTGGGCAAAACATCATCAACTAAACTGCCCCAAATCACCACCTGCAGCTGAACACGTGTATGTTAAAGCATTCTGATGGTGAAATATGGAAAGCTGGTTTTGAAAAGATGGCATTTGTGCTTCATCCTCTGCAGCCATAATCTTATTGTACTGCAAAAATATCCAGGAGTTTATTCTTATACCCCAAAGAGCCAGATTATCAGCATTGCTAATTAGGCTCCTCTTTATCCCAGTACAACTGGAAAGATAAGAAACTTTCCCAACATCCCTGTGCCAGCACACATCACCTGTGACCCAAAGAGGACACCTTTTGGGTGAACATCTATTTTCAGTCTCCAGGAACATTTAGTCCATGGCCTTCCCTGATAAAACTCTCAAGTGAGGGCAGCTGCGGTCTCAGAGATGCCTTAACCCAAACCTTTGTGCTTCTCCTGTGCTGCCTTGATTGGATTCCTTATGTCCATACGGGAAAACATATTTCTTCTGCCTGGAAATCTTGGTTTCCACCACTGTCCCCAAGCACACATGGCTCCTGTTGCTTATCTAGCAAAATACAAGGTGGGATTGCACTCACTGCAGAGGAGCAAAAGCTGATTTAAGAGCTGCGTTAGCAAAACACTCGTTATTTAGCCCGTTGGCCACTTCACCAAAAGGGTTGTCAAGCCTTGGAACAAGCTGCCCAGGAGCGGGCAAGTAGTGGAGTCACCATCCCTGGAGGTATTTAAAAGCTGGGCAGATGTGGTGCTGAGGGACATGGTTTAAGTGGTGGTTTTCTCAGTGTTAAGTTGATGGTTGGACTCGATGATCTGCAAGGCCCCTTCCATCCCAGACAATTCTATGATTCTAATTCCAACCCCACTGCTGTGCTAGTGGGAACAGACAAGTGATATCCCTGTGCTAGGGAGACTCCAGGTACCTCAGAAGGTCAAAGTGACATCCAGCTAGTCCTGGCACATCAGCGGGGATCACAGCCCCTTCTTGCCTCCTGTCCTCCCACCCCCTTGCTAAAGCCACTGTGTCAAAGCATTGCTTAGTTACCCACTTGCTTCTGAGTCATCTTGGACCTAGAAGGACACTGATGTAAAATGTTGATTGCAGAGAAGCTTTCAATTTTTCAGGACTCTGGTTCCTTATGAATACAAAGAATTTTATGCAGAGAAAAGCTCAAAGATGCCTTTTTTCACCCCACTGACATGAATTTATTCCAGGTGAAGGTGTATGGAGGGGTGAGCTCTTTCTCACCATTTCATTTCAGATCAGTGGAAGGGATCTGGGAAGGGGATCGTTTCTGGGAAGGGGATGTGTCCATGCATTAAATTAGTTTTTGTCCATTTAAAAACCAGAATGGTGTCTCCAAAGCTAAACGACTGGATGATGTTTGGTCTGTGTGAAGTAGCATAGCCCCCAAAAATACAAGCAGGTGCTGGCCCAAACTAGGAGAGAACAAGAACAATGGTTGCAGCATCTAGAACATGATCTACTATTGGCAACCTTACTCTTTCCATAGGCTAAACAAACCAAAATAAAGTGGGAGAACACACTCCTACATTCTGATGCATCTTCTACAGGCTCTCCCTTGGACATTCATAACTGATGACTGGAGCAGAAGCCACACCAAAACAATCCCATTTATTCCCTCCTGCCATTAAAAAGAAAAGATGTTGGTTTAGATCAGGCATGAATAAGGCCAAAAAAAAAAAAAAAGGCTGTGCTATCATGATTTGTTCCTTTAATATTTATCCTAAAATAAATGTTGCTATTAGGTTTACGTACACAGCCCCGTACCTGGACTTGACAACTCTACAGACGTATAATACGGCCTCTCATAAACATGAGAGAGTCAGACTCAAATGAAATCAATCTAAAGATTGTACAAATTAAAAAATAGGCTTCTTTCTTTTTAATTTGCTTTCCTATTTATGAGCCTTTAGGGTTCATCTCAGTCACAGTTTCAAGCTGACTTCCATAGGCAAGACTCATTGTATTCAGAGCCTGTGCTTCAACACACACATAGTCCTTTCTGGGCTGGAACTGCCTGACTCAAAGAACCTAAACTCTGAATGACAGTCAGCCCTCTGAATTTCCCCAAAGTTTTCACAAACCATGTATTTTCAAATGAGGGTGTCTTTGCCACAAGTGTGCACAACACCCAGACAGCCAGAACACAAGAGGCCATACCCACACTTAATGAGCTGATTACTCTCTTTTGCTCCAAATAGGAACAACCTCGTCTGTTCCTATCTTTGCAGCTCCTGGAGTTTGTCAGCTTTTGGACTCAGGGGTTTATTTTCTTATTTATTTTTTTTTACATTGGAGTCATAAGGGATAATTACCCCAATGAAACCACACAGAGGATCTGTGGGCATAAAATAGATGCGCTACGTAGTAAAGCTTAACCGAAATCTTTACTTAACCCTTTACAAAGCAAATAAAGATTTGCAATCTCCTTGCCCACAGCTGCAGGTCACTGTTGCTAATCTGGACAAAAACTGGAGTCATCCTGCCTGAAACCATTCATCCTGCAGCTGGGGGCACCCTACATCACTGTGCACGTGGAGAGGAAGGGTGAGCTCACAACATCTCGGACCATGGCAGCCCCCGATGAATCAAGCAGGAGGAGAAAAGAACAGTTTTAGAAAGAGAAGCGGTGTGGAAAGCGAGTAATTGGAGAGAAAAAGGACATGATTCAATATTTCTTTAATAGTACAGCCATGTCCCTGGCTGTTGAACGTATTTCTGATGTCCTGATTGTCTGTTTACTTCAGTGGCGTGTCCCCAGGACCCCAGGTTAAAGGGATACCAAAGAAAAAGGGGAGGAAAAAAAAAAGCCAACGCAGGTTAAGGTAAAGCCTTGAAGTGCTTCAAACTTCAAGAAACCCACCTGCCCGATAAAGCAGCCCCCTCCTACTCAGCAGATCCCGTCCTTATCTTACAAGTCCATAAACATGTTTGATCTTTGAAAAGAAACGTTCATCTCTATCTGTCCAGGTCCAAGACGGCTGGAAAACACGGCAGGTATCTTCCACTTGGAGTAGTTTGGAAAATACAACCGTAGAATCAATATTACTAATGGTTAAAAAGTTAGAGAGAATAAAAACTGTATTCTCGGGTGTCTCAGGAACTTTTGAAGCGCCAGAAGTTAAAAACCCCCTAACTTGTTACACGGAAATTAGGGTACTTTGATAGGGAACCCTTCCATGGGATGATTGAATTTGATAGTCCATGTTGCAGGGTTTTGTTTTTTTTTTTGCATATAATTTCTTCATTTATCTGTCTAGGAGAAAACATCAACTTCAAAGCAATCTACTTTTAAAACACATTTCCTTAGTTATCCTTCTAATGTCAACAAAAATGACTCAAGAGAAGAGAAAGAGAGAAAATATCTAATTACTTATCACCGCTTCATAGGGCTTATTTGTGCTTCTCAGGCTTTGTAAAAAAAACACATCTATTAATTTCCACTCTTATTTCCCTGCAGTTTCACCCTGTAGCGCTGACGCACAAGCAGTTCTTCTCTTTGGACGACTGCCCAAACAATATCTACAGAATCCTTACCACCACCACCCCCCTATGCACTGCTCAAAATAAGCATGCAGAGATTTACAAACACGTACACACACGTTGATAGACGTAGCTACACCTCCCTGAGCACAACAGGAGTCTTTAAAACCCACGTTTTGGGTCTGAAGAACCGGAACCAGGAATGCACTTACCAGCCTACAACTCTTCCCACCACCAACCATGCCCCAGCAGGTTTCCAACAGCTTTCCTGGAGCAGTTCCACACTGGAGCTCCTCTAACACTCGGAAACCCTTCTCCTCCCTTTAACGGGATGTTTTAGCCTCCTGACTTTTACAGCAGATGCATTTAAGACTCGGTGATGTCATTTAATTACAGACTTAGGGAAGAAGGCTGGAAGCTTTACTGTACCCAGGCTGTGCTGTCAGCTCTCCAGATGGAGTCACAAACTGTGCCATATTGCTCAGGCAGAAACCCCAACCAGGGGAAAAAGGGGGGACTGGGAAGAGGCATCCAACAGCTCAACTGCTCCTTGGTTTTTCCCTCTTTAACATTAACATGCAGCATTCAGCCCCTGATGGAGTAATAGCTTAAGATTAGTCTCTTCTCAGTTCCTATCTCTCTCTCTATATATATATTTACACACACATACACTTATCAATATAATCATAATTGCACAGATAGCAAAGCAGAAGTATACATGCAGCAGCAGACAGGCCGTAAACTTTAGTAAAACTTTACATAAATGCAAGATTCTGCCAATTCTATGTGTTCACCAAGTTATATATATGTATTTTTGTATCGCAAATGCACATTATTGGAGATAGGCTCCAGATAGTAGCTACAGATCAGCTTATCTTTAAAAGCAAAGTGTGTGATTCTGGGGACATGCACTTTCCAGTAAGAGTATTAAATAGAAAAAGTGGAAAGAAACGGGACAGAAAGTGATGAAAAAGGAGGAATAACAGAACGACAATATAATGTCAACTTGCTGGTAGTGATTACAGAGAAAAAAACGAGAGGAAGGAGAAAGGGCTTGGTGAAGAGAGGTTCAGTGCTTTTGTCTTTCCCAATAGATCCATCAGCTGTGAGAGGTATCCCTGGATTTGTCCCTCGGCAGGGCTGTACAATAACATCAGGAGGAGAAAGAAACAACCCATTAATCATCGAAATCCCCCATCCAGCAGGGAGTGCAAACCACCGTCCTCCAGCACAGCGGGTATTAAACCAATGGAGATATTAAAGGGATGTGATGCTGGACCCGTGAGAAGGGGACTGAGGAGACAGAAAGCAAACTACAGAATATACCAAAGCCATAGAAGAACAGTGCTGTGAGAAGCAAATTCGTAACTTCTCCTCCAAAAGCGCGCATCAATGTTTGGCAGAAGGAGCTTATTGTCGGGGACATGCACAGCTCAAGGATGTTCTGATAAAAAAACCAAAAAGCTTCAAAAGTTTAAGACCCAGCTAAAGAAATCAGCCTAAACTATGAATCCCTGGGCTGTGGCGGACCTCTCAGCTCCCTAAGAAAATAATTTGGATTTGATTTGAGTTTTGGCTAAAAGGAATAGAAAACTTCCTGCGTTTCTTTATCCATTTCATCCATCCCTGCCTTAGGACCACAGTATGGTGTATCGAAAGGTAATGGATTTATAGCTCAGCAGAAGACATATTCAACATTAAAGAGGCACTGACGCTTGATCTCAATCCCAAAAAATCCTCATCACTCTTTGGATTTCCAAAGCCTTGTGTTGACAGTAGAGCAGTGTCTGAACCAAGTCATGAAAAGTTAATTAAAAAATAATAACGTCCCTCGTATTTCATCCCTCTTGCTGCCCTCTTCTTTTACTTCCTTCTCCTTCGATGACCTTAAAGAACTGAGGACCCAAAAATTAAGTTAATGAGAAAAAAGAATGATTGAAGTCGCACAAGAAAAGGCATGCTCAGAAAAAAAAAAGCTGTTTATTCCATTATTCCACCCTCTGAACAGGAACTGATCACAGGATTAATTCTTCCTTGTTGATGAGAACTGACACACGTTGGAAAATGTCTTCTCAAGCACTTGGCCAAAATATCAAATTTGCTTTGAAAGGCTGTTTGATAAAGATGGAAAAAACCACATTGCAGCACCTACCTACTTTGGGGAGACCCAAACCCACTCCCACCCCAGGGCTCCCAGGACACCAAGGTCACCCCTTCCCACCCAGGCTCTGGGAATCAACCCGGGACAGGTTCGCCTGAAGGCAAAAATCATTAAAAAATTACTCCGTTAAGTTTGTTGTCACCCCTTAGACGGCTCCTTCTCACCCAAACTGCTCTTCCACCACAACCCAAGCCAGCAGGACAGGGACATTTTGAGATGAATCTCCAGGAGGTGCCTCGGAAATAGAAATTAAGGGGAAAATACACAAAAATGGAGACTACTCATTACGCAGCCCCCCAGGTCACTGGCTTAGAAACTCCCTTAGATTTTGGGAATGAAACCTAGGCACACCTTCAAACGAGGATGGACAACAGACAGCTCCTGATGTGCACACAACAGCACTCACTTCCATGCCGGCTCTTGACAGCGAAAAACAGAACTAAGATTTCTTGCATTAGTTTACACTTCCTTTTATTATTTATTTTTTTTTTCAAATAAAGCCCTGAGTGGATGGTGATGAAAGAGTACACAAGGATGAGAGGATGTTGAACAGTCCCCAGAAAATCAATTTCCAGCTGCTGTTTTCGTTATTCAGATTTAAGAACAGCCCCCTCCTCTCCCCCCCAACACACACACACATACAGGATTGAAAGTTTGAGCTATTGAGAAACCAGAGACAAAATGTAAAAGTCAGCAGCATTGAGTAAACCATTAAAAAATATCAATTTTATAGACAGGGACATTAAATATTTTGTACTTAAGCTTTTTGCTTGTACAGTAGAAATGGCAACTGGATATAAATTTCACGGTCTTGAAAAAGCAAAAGCTTGTAGCCTACAAAACCAAAATTATAATGCAACTTTGGAATGGAAATTTAAACTCCAAAGGTAATTTTCCATCGACAGTGCTCACTCATGCATGAATTATACTCTCAGGGATGTGTAAATAGGATTTGTTTGATTGCTTTATCATCCCTCCATTATATCAAATCTTCTAAAGCGGTGGGAGACATCATAGGGCTGTTTGTAGATTTCCTTGTTTGAAGACACAGTGGGGGCAAAACTGTATCACTCCTATTGAGGGACGGGGCCTGACCATGAAATCATAATTAATGCCATAACAATCTACTTATAAGTCTCTGAAGCAGCCAGGATGAGGATAAATTAGAAGGAAAATATTGTTAGCATTTTATTTAAATTAAATTAAAAAAATCTGACATGACAGAAACCATATTACAGGATAATAAGGGATTAGATGAAGCAATTACAGCAAAGGGTTGAGGTGTTTTTTTTTTCAGTGATGCAAAAAGACACAAGCTTTGTCAACACCACTGCTTTGAAGCTCTAATTCCAAATTTTCTGGAGCGGAATGACACCTGCCTACAGTTTTGGTTTTCAAGAGAGTGTGAAGTTCAGAAATCCAACCTGGTCGATCATCCCGCCCTAAACCCAAAAATTCCTAGCAGAGATTTTTCCACTTTAGCATCTTACAGATCCAGATATGATTTCCCCATCAGGGTTGAATCACAACGAAAAGTGATCAGTATCGGAAAGAAGGGCTGGGAAAACCACCAGGAGGAGAAACCACTTTGCAGCGCTCCAGGAACCATGGAAATAAAAGAGAGTCAAGTGTCTGCCATGACCTTGGCAAGGGAAAAATCAGACAGGACATCAGAGAGTTGTGTAACTGGCTTTACTGGAAAGGGTTTTATTTAGTAATGATTGCAAAAAAAACCCCCAAAATCTCGCTTTTTTTACCTAAAAGTGA
>JAOXJM010000001.1:2345208-2357185 GCA_026413425.1 Tringa solitaria
GAAAATCATTCCTTACCATTTTACTCCTGGTCTTTCAATTCCTCCTAATGCAATGTAATCACAGTGGCCCCCATTTATGATCAAAACGAAAAAAAAAAAGAAAAATAATTTAATAAAAGGTAGCTTCACATTGATTCAACTTCAATAACTTCGCCTAAAAACTAGCATAATTAGCCATCTGAAATTATCTTACTTTTACTTTTCGTTACAGCACAGAATTAGATTCACTATTAATGGACAAAGCAGCACTTACTATTGAGTATATAACCTTAAATACTTGATTAAAAGGTGCTATTTCCATTTACAGAAGGTATTACCGTAGTCAGTAGCTTTTAAAGGGCTTGTTAATGGCCTGCTCTTTTCATTCATCATTAAAGTATTACTGGTAGATGTGTTTTATGAACTTAAGTAAAGAAATATGCTTATTCAGCTGTAACAGCACACTTGCTAGTGATATTTGATCCTTCAAATAAATTTCTGCTACTCAGTGGTTGTAATGGTCTTATTAATGGAATAATAACTACGTGAACGTTATTAGCACACCTTGGATGACGAGATGTCCATTATACTCATGACAAAGCAGAAGTTACAGTCATGCAAAAAGTTCACACAACATAGTATGAGATATCATACAGCGTGAACATGAATTTTTAAATAAAACCAAAAGCCTCATAAAGAGCTACTTGCAAGTACTCTGTTTCATTTAGAACGCAACAAACAGAATCCAGTTTACAGGAGGTGAGGGAGGCATCTTCCAACTGCTGGAATGTGAAAAATGGCATTCCTTAACTACTGTACCAATTAGCCTTCATAGTATGACATTATAGTAAAGTTCCTAAGATACATAGGCAGCTCACATCGGACACTGAATAGCCACACTTGAGCAAGCAAACTAAAGGACGCCAGCTCATAGCAAAGACAAGGACAGCCCAGCCCTGGAGATAACGGCTTCACTTCTCAGAATCTTAAAGCTGTCCACCAAGGATTAAGAGAGATCCCTGGACAACAAAGGTAACAGCAGCATCCTGGCCCCTCTTAACACATCTTTTAAATCCTCCCATTGTCTGGTGTCATAGAAAAGTAACTACAGCAAGATCGACTCGAGGGACAACTATATCAATAGAGAAACACAGAGAAGGTGTGGGTTAGGTATCCAACACATGACGGGCAAGGACAAGAGTGACTGCTGGTAGAGAACACTGAAAATTAGCCGTCAGCATTAATGGGAATAGTGACTATAAAATCTTATTTAGAGCTCTAGCAAATTTGTTGTAATTTTGCATTCTTACACATTTGCTAAGATTCAGGCCAAAGCCCACGCTCCCTACAGAATCACAGTTTTCTCTCTACTTCACTTTCCTGTTTATTAAGTATTTCCTAAATCAGTATTATACAGCACTCTGCAGAGAAAACAAACATAGATTACAAGGACAAAGAGATAGTCTTTACCTCTCAAACACAAGCATTCCAGGCAAGGAGGATTCATTCTGAATCCATTTCAGACATGTAGTTTTGGAAGGGGTGGGGAGAGGTAAAACAAGAAAAAAAAAACAAAACAAAACTCTACAATGCTCATCTTTTTCACTTGGACACATTATTTGCATCCCTCCTAATATATGCAAGCTTCTGCAAAATAGCTAGGTGATATTATTCATTACAATTTTCTATTACACTGTGATAAATGGCACCCCCAGGGATAGAGCTGCTCAGCGAATGCTTATTACAGTCATTTAAGTAGGAGTTGTTTTACCTTAAATAGGTTGTTTCATATAGTTATATGCCACAGCTATACAGGCCTGCCACTGCTATTCTTTTCAGTGCCACAATTAATTCAATTATAACTGTTCCATGTACATATTACACTGTATCCTCTTTATTATATCTTACAAAATAAGATAGTACCAATTACACATGCTGCAGAGCTAGAATTATTTTATTCTGTTTAAAGATTTGATTTTTTTAGCTTCAAGTTTAACAAGGGTTGTTGATTAAAAAAAGACCATCACTCTCTAGAGACCATTTTACAGAAGACAATCTGCAAGTTGTACTAGTCAGTTTTCTGTGTATCAAAAGGCTTCTTTCACCTACGTATTTCAAGATGCCTTTAATTCAGTACGCAACTTATGCACAGATGCACAATACAGTCCAGATAACATAAGAGTTTGGAAAAAATCTGACTGGGCAGACTGAACTCCTCTTAGAGACTTTGGCCTCATCTTTCCTACTGCCATAAACTCCCACAAATTAAGAGTGTATATAAGGATATTTTGCTTCAGTTCATATCAGTATGACAGATATTGAAGCCTATCAATAGTCTGAATATAATCATAATAGTACACTGTTTAAAAACCACAACTTTAACTTGGAGAAGATAATCTATTCAGCAAATGAAACTATGAAACCTTAGTGAAAAGTGAACAGAAGGCAAGAATAAAGAAACGTACAAAATAAAACAAATTCTCCTACTGAATAAAGAAATTGTGTAGTTAGTGCTGTTTAGCTTTTTTCACCACGTCCCTAAAATTCTTTAAAAATAAAAAAATGTCCAAGTGGAAACACTTCATCAATGGCCACAGATTTAACATCGGGGCAATTCTCAATGTTGTTTTCTACCCCAGGTAGCAGAACATGTCTCAAATCTAACTTTTTTTTGTTTTGTTTTTGTTTTGATTTTGAAAATAACACTTTCTTAGTGTTATTATCATTACCCAGGAAATATACAGAATTGTTTGCACTAAATATGACCTATTAGATTTGACAATGAAAGAGCTTTTATTAATGCACTTCTCACAACATCAAGAATAAATCTCACACAGATGAATTTTGTTCGATTGTATAACCACAATAATATATTTTTAACCACGTTACAGGAAGTTTAGAATTTCATTACACATTACTAGTAATCCAACAACATTTTCCAATTTATTTTCATTAAAAGTGAAAAGCCAGAAAGTGAAGACCCAGAGCAAAGAACATGTTAAATATAGAATTCCATGCTAAAGAATTATAGAGTATCTGAAGTTAAATATCTTACTCCCATACAAAATTCAGATGAGACAAACAGGCGGGGAAATAGCTTTATATATCATTGTTTTCTCCGATGCGATAGAAAGCTGTCTTTTCTCAGATTTTGGCATTCAAACAAAAGTGCCATTAAGGCTCAGCTCCAGGACTAACAAAACTCTTTCACAGAACCAGAAGCCCCACTGCTACTGAACGCTGGGGAAAAAATCTCATATAATTGCAGTGGACATCATAATGAAGCCAGTACACAAAACCTGATCATCTGATTCTGTAGAACAAAAATTCTAAAGATAAGCAGTAGTAGCATGCAACAGAAAAGCTGAAGTAAAGCTCAATTTTTTAAAAAGACATCTGAGGTACCTATTGGTAGCAGAGCTTTGCATAAGCCGCCTACTCTCATGACAAAATCATCAATGTAAATGAGGATGATAAAATTGTATCACTCACATATGCACACTGTAACAGTAAAAATGTTGATAAATAAGCAATTTTAAATAGAAAAGTACATTTACTTGACGGTATCAGAATATAGTAACCCTTGCATTCATCTGCTATTGACATTACTCTTTAAATGATCGTCAGCATGAATTCACAGACCCAGTTGCAGCAGAAGTTTACACCAACTTTGTCCAGAAATTTAAATAAGTATTTTAAATGGAAAACAGTAATGAATTAAACTCTAGCTTTCTAAAGTAAATGAGTATGCCAACAGCCAAAAAATATTCTGATGAGAATATGTAAGGCAATTAAACTTTAACTACTTATTAAAACAAATTCTTTTAGATGCTAATGCCCATTGTTTTCTCACTTAGTAAGTACAATTTTGTGCCACAAAAGGTTAGATGATTGCAAAGATTTAATTGAACGTCTAAAAGAAAGGGAAACGTTTCTTTAAAAAGCTAAGATGGACCTCTTACCACATTCCTACAGCAAAATGTCCTATAACAATAGAGCTGTGATTTGCTGAAATTAAAATGCTATTATGGTAGAATTAGGGCTTCAATATTTTTAGCAGCTTAAATAGGCCTTCCATTTTTAAAGGACATCTGATAATAGATAATTACATTTCATCTTAAAGAAACTGAGTTGTTTTCTTAAGGAAAATACGTTTCTTTTTTCCATAGAGGTTAAAACATAGCCCTCATTAGTAGCAGCAATAGGCTTTAGGTGCCTACTTCAGCTTGGGGGATATATATTAGCATATAAATAGCCGTTGGTGGCTGCTTGATTTTACCTATTTTATGTTTCAATGTGGCATCAGAATGCACTAGCAAGAAACCTGGGGCGGGCGGGGGGTGCGTCTAAGGGAGGAGTTCTGTAACATGGGAGT
This sequence comes from Tringa solitaria, assembly GCA_026413425.1. Lineage (NCBI taxonomy): Eukaryota > Metazoa > Chordata > Aves > Charadriiformes > Scolopacidae > Tringa > Tringa solitaria. The sequence continues at coordinate 2,349,563 of JAOXJM010000001.1, forward strand.
TTTATAGAGGGGGCCTCTTCTGCTATTAAAAAAAATCCTCTGTTCCTATCATATTGGGTTTTCTTTATATTTATCATTTCAGTAGTCTAATTAATGAGTTCTAAAGAGCAATCTGTGTTAGAGGAAGGTGCACTGGTTTAAGCAGCAGCTCTTTCCTCAGAATACGGGAATAAGTCAAAATACTGCATTTTCTGCAAGATACAGTTGTTTTTTGTTTTATATTTACATGAAATGTGTTTAAAAAAAATTCTACTCTTTTTATTGATGGAAAACAATGAAAAAGCAAGGGGTTGTTATTACCCTGCCAACATTGCTTTCATGCAATACAATTCCTCACGGGAGGCAAACAGGGAAGGAAAGCCACGAGCAGAGGAAAGTCCTCTGTTTCAGACTGACCTTCAAGATTTACTGCTTTAAAATGTTAATCATCACGAGTGACATTTCTTGTGTCACTAAGTGGTTTGTAACAGCAGAGGGAGAAACATCCTTTTTAACAACCTTCCTCACAGCCAAAGAGGGTTGACTGAAGATAGAGCAGAGGTGAGGAGATGGTTCCTCTAGGAGAGCCATGAGGGCAAACGTGCTTCAGTCAGTGCATTCCTATGAGAGAGGTGATGAGGCCTGCGGCGAAACAAGCCTGCCTAGTTGGTAACGAAGGCCCTTTATTGAATCACAGCGTGCAACTGGTCCAGTGGCATCTCAGCCTCTGCTCCTGGCTCTCAGTACGTGAAAGTGCTAGGCAGGACAATATGACCAACCCAAAATGAAAAGCACAGTTGCACCCAGCTCACAAGTGAGACACTCTTCCTTCACAATCACTCCAAGTATGCAACAGGAAAGTACACCTGGATATGGGGATGCCACAGACCATTCCGGCAATTTCAGGGGAATTACGAAACATCATTAGGGTACATCAGCTTTAACAGGCAACAGTATAAAATTAAGATAGTCACTGTTCAAAAGTAACTGACTTGTAATACTACACAGTCTAAGCTCTGAACTTTGCAGACTTCCTAGGTAACCATACATGATTTGCAAACATAACACAAGACAGAGGAGAGCCAAACCCTTCTGGAGAGGTAGCTGTTGATGGCAGCATCTAAAACTCTATTAGGGGCTGGCACTGAGGTAACTGAATCCAACCATTCATATTCAAGTGTTTTGAAAATTAGAGCTATATATACGCATCTCATGCTATGGATGCGTGCTTATTTCCAATGAATAGCATCTCACATGTCCTGAAAGGCTTGTTATAATTAGAAAGCCGCCAATGCTGCAGGCAATGCAGAACACCCCCAGCTCCCTCAGCTGCTCCTCACAAGACTTGTGCTCTAGACCCCTCACCAGCTCCATTGCCCTTCTCTGGCCATGCTCCAACTGTTTCTCCCAACATGCAAATTTTGGAAGTAAAGCTTGACTGAAAATCTTGCTAAAAAGGAAGGATGAGAGAGGAGCAGACACATTAAAAAGAGATGATGCTTCAACCAAAAATGAAGGTGTCAATCCACCACAGGGAAGGGATTTACTGGGTGGGGGGTATCCCAGATATCTTGTATAGGGGTTATTATTACCTCACCAGAAAGAATATAGGAAGTATATGTAGTCAACCGAACACCGCAATCCCAACCATGGGAAGTCCTGGTTAGGGAAGTGAAGGACCTTTCTGTTTTTCTGGCTGCAGCTTGGTCTGCAGTGGCTTAAATGAATCACAGATTATTGTGAATTATTTCTACTATTATTATTGGGAATGTATTATTAAAACTCATTGGGGTCCTATATACATATGCCTCCTTCAGCTCACAGCATCACAGATCCATAGGATGGACTATGGCCCAAGCTCTCATTTCTTGAAGCATAAAATTTTTGGTATCCCACAGACCGTATGCTCTACCACAAATATACAACAGCTTCACCAAGCTACAGAACTGGAGAGTCTCTTCCAAACCAGGTACCCTTTGGTAAGGCACGGGCAGGAGCCCTTTTTCTAATAGTTCAGGAATTTCTCAGTCTTCGTGCAACATCTAAAGATATTGACAACCACATTCATATAGCTGTGTCAAAATAAACCACCAAGGGCTTTGCAGACCTAATGGCACTTGGCAAAAACTACATTGTCAGGTATGAATGAAGCTACAAATGATGTTGAAGTTCAACTCTGGTCCTAGAAATAACCCTTTTCTTGTGAAAGATAACACACATTTCAAGTCATGCTATCATATTACTCAAATTGTGACAAAGTTTTCTGCTTATAACTGAAATACATATTGTAAGCTTCCCCCCCCCCCCCTCAATTCACCACAATGTGAACTAAATAAGTACAAATATATAAATCATAGAATAGTTTGGGACCTTTAACAGTCATCTACTGTAAGTATAAGTAAATAAGAAACTTACTTTAATGAACCTCCTCTATCAGCCAATATTTCACAAAGCAACGGATCTTCAGATTACCTGCCCATTCAGAGATGTCCTACTGACAGGTGACAATTCATAGCTCACCAACCTTGCCGCTGTTTTGCCATCTGATCTCAAGATTTAGTCATTTTGTCTCACTTTTCTTACCCACAATACCGTCTACTTACACAAAAAAAATGCCATTGAGATGTTATTTATTAGTAGCCGTAAAGTTTTGCAACATCTGAGATGAATGAAATTACTAATCATTTATAAACCACGAAGAGGACAATCAAGCAACACAACTGTACAATGATATGGGGTTGGAACGAAGAACTTAAGACCATGAAACCTGCTTTCCATTTAAAGACCAAACAGAAAGGAAATACAAGTCTTCAGGAATTATCCCTGAGAGGTGGGAACAAGGTCACTCTTTTTATTTTAAGGAAACAGGATTATTATGAGCTTCCTTAGAGAAGTCCAGCCTCAAAACTGTCCATTTCTCCATCGCTTTGGCTCATATATAGGGGAGAAAACAAGACTAAAAATCTGAATCAGTAAGGAAAACATCCTCTAATAAAATGTAATTTCAGGGGGTTTTAAATAAAATTTCAATAAAGCTAATGGAAGGGAAAGTAAACATTTTTCCATCAAACTGCATAAAGCCAACACAGCCACTACACACTTTCGGCTTAGTAAAAAATAAAAAGGCACTTTCAGACACCTCGGAACAAAGCTTTCCTTCTAACAATCCCATCTCCCGCTTCGTGCAACTTTATTAGCTTAAAACCACTGCTCAACTCTGCCCTTTGGCTCCCCAGTCACCGTGCCACTTAGCACGGAGAATAATAATGAGCCACATAATGGAGCACCATTTCTATCCCTGCCGGTCTCTAGGGAAGAGTAATCATCTCTGTACTGTCATTGCTAATGCAAACTACTGTCGTTAATCCACTGGGACTCCGAGTAAAACACACAGGGAGATTGTTTTGCTGTTGCCCACCCTTTCTTCCTTCTCTTTTCAAAATCCTTCTTCTCTCCTGCAGGAGTCTGCGAGACGGGATTAAGGCCACCAACACGGGGACATGAAACGAACGAGGCAGAGAGATAAACACGGCCCGATTTCTCTGCAAAACCTCTTGTGAAGGTTAACCTCGGCACGGGCTACTTTGTTGAGGGCTTGTTATTAAATTGCGCGGTTGCCTGAAAACGCCGCTATTGTGTTCTAGGACTTGATTCGCAGATTGGATTCCAAGCCACAAAAGCGCGAATTGAGCGGGGATGGTTTTACCCGGTTCGTACTGTCCACAACCATTTGTTAATGTGGCAAAAGAAATGATGCTCTGCAACAACCTCACGTTTTTAAGCTGCAGGAAATGAAGCGATACAACAAACAATATGTCATTCTTTGCTTTCGCAAATAAGCAGGGGTTCAGCAATGACACATAAATAGATACCCACAGCACAAGACTATCTTGCCTTGAACAGCCAAGACCTAAGCTGTAATGTCTTTGTTTTACACTAAAATAATTAGGCACACACATTTTAGGATGTTTACTCCACTAGACATGAAGAGCAGAGCTGTTTTCAACTCGTATCAAAAAGTTTCATTCAAAAATTTTAAATTTCATTTAAGGATCTAAAGGTACGTTCTTGGCCTTTAGTGTCAGGTCAAGCAACGTTCATTCAAACACCTGCAGAAAAGACACACGGACAACCACTGGAGGGTGTCAAAAGAGGGAAATCCAGTAAGTCTACAAAATATCATAGAATCATCTAGGTTGGAAGGGACCTTTAAGATCACCTAGTCCAACCATCAACACAACACTGACAAAAAACACATCGCTAAACCATGTCCCCCAGCACCATGTCAACCCTCCAGGGTTGGTGCCTCGACCACTTCCCTGGGCAGCCCACTCCAATGCTTGATAACCTTCAGTGTAAAAATTTTTCCTAATATCCAATATCATGGTGGAAACAACCCAGGGGCATCTCCCAGCCATGGGGATGGATCCCTGATGGACTGGAAGAGTTAACTGGAAGAGTTAGAAAGAATCACAAGCCAAGCCAGCGCTGACAGAGCTCCTCTGCCAACATTTTGACTATTCTAATGATTTTCTTACCTGTTTTGCCCAGAAAGACCATGTATTAAAAACCCAAGAGATGCAAAGTTTGGGGGAAAAAACCCAACCATCAGTTCCTCTCTTCTTTCCTCCAAATCCCCCTTTCCCTCAAAATTAGTACTCAACCAGTTAAACCCAAGCAAATTCAAATTTGGGCTTAGCCACAAAGTTGATATTGATCAATCTCACTGTACTGAGCAATCAAAGAGCATGATCATCAGGAACAAACCTGCTGACCCAGAAGAATTTGCACCAGTTCCCCCATGAATCTTAGCCCTCTAATCTCTCTGCTAACATTAACAAAAGCTGTCAGCCCGAATGAGGCAGCTGGAGGAGGAGGAGAAGGAGGAGGAGGAGGAGGGGGGAAGGCTCACAAAGGAAGAAAGGAGATCTCAGAAGAGAGGAGATCCACAAGGGAAAGGAATGGAGAGAGAAAGGCTTTACAATCAGAAAAGAGCAGATGACATCCAAGAGGGTCATGGCGTCCAGAAAATGAACCAGCAGATTGAAAGGTTTTGGTGGAAATGCTGTCTTTTGAAAACATCCCTTGATCTACTTTTCTTCATTGCAATGTTTTCTTCCCAAGGCCCAAACACCAAATACCTAAAGGATAAGCTGCATCTACCCACTGAAAATGAAGGAACGTGCATTGCATCCCCTATTCCTTATCTGCAAGCCTCCAATTTGACGGCATGTTAATTCCTTCCCATTCTGTTATGCATTAGGAATGGCATGAGGTACAAAGCCAGCCTGGTATAAACCTCTTCTCCTGAGCTCAACAACATTACACATTTCTTACTCATTATAATGCAACTCAGAGCCTGATCCAACACGCAGCCTCTCGTACTCCCCCAGGCCAAATCATCCGCTGGTTTAAATTTGTTTAATACCATGGAAGTACATTTATTTTAACTAAATGAGGATCCGACTCCAAGTTCATTCTACTGTGAGTTAGTAAATACGAGGAAATATTGAAATCCTAATTCATTCAAGCAGTAGCCAAAGGCAACTCTGGACATCAAAACTCATTTTAAATTAGGAAGAAATGGCCCTGGGTTAATTACCAGTGGTAAGGGATCTTCAGCATCACGTGGACAGTGCCACCAAAGATGATTCTGCTTCTGTTTCTGGTGTGTCACACAGTGCTCCCCTAGAATCATAGATTCTATGATTCCATCTAGGGATGGAAACACATAGATGAAAGATCGCGATTTCCCAGGCTAAAGAGCAGCACTGTTACCAAGAAAACCAGTGAGAAGAGTGGAAAAAAACCCAAAACAGCTACTTTCCTACAGGGTCTGAAACTGCAGTTTCTTCCAAGCGCAGCATGCAGGCCTGCAGTTCATAGAGTCATAGAATCGTTTTGTCTGGAAGAGACCTTTAAGATCATAAAGTCCCCTTCTTCTGTTTTTTGAGTGTATTGGAAAAGTAAGGCTATGCTCCCTTCCCAAGCCTGAAACATCACTGAAGATTTTATCCTGACTATTCTGAGTTGTTTTTTGTAGAATCCTCCATTTCAAAAATTATGCTTGAGTAGCCACAGCTGAAGCTCTTCTACCACAAAGATTATTTCTCTTTATGAACAGTCTGCAAAGGCAGATCATGGGTAAGTTTCCAAAATTAGGAAGAAGGAAGCTGATGCCAGCGTATGTTTCACAGGAGGGTCTTCATGTAGATCTCATCCCCTTCTTTATCCATCAGAATCACTTACATTTACCTATAGGGAAGGTTTCAAGGCTCAGCTCTTTGTTCTGGATTTTGCTCCAGGAAAGAAGAGTTTGGCACGCCTCAACAAATAAAATTCCTCATTTTCTCTCTTCCACGGAATATTACAGCAAACCCAAAAGGGGAGGAAAACATCTACAAGCAAACTGAACCTCAAAGCCATATGAGTCAAAAATTCACTCCCCCAGCATCACCACTTAAATACCTTGTGTTGGTAAAGCATCGTCTTGACTCATGCTAATGGGATTGATTCACGTTTGTATCATTGCAGATTCACCCTCGTCTCACCACACTGACGTTGAAGTGCACAAATTAAAGGTGGGAGAAAACAATGCTGAAGTCAGTATCACCAACTAAAAGCAGTTAAAGTCAGATCATTTAATGCACACTTGGAAATTGCCGCCGGTAGCTCCGCTCATCCATACCTTTAAGTATTGAAGGACTTGATCCAGCTCCCCAGTACGCCCACAGGTTGGGATAAGTTTTACATCAGGCCAAAAGAAATGAGTTTTGAAATTACAATTTCTCCAACGGAGTGAAAAATTTCAAGAAAATAAAGTTATATACAATCAATAGCATACACCGATTTTTCTACAGATGGCAGCTTATTCAATTAACATCAATCATCACGGGGGGAAGGTGTAAGCAAGACGTATGCGGGAACTCGGAGGTCGATTTCAAAACTGGAAAGCACTCATAGGTCCCATGGCATATTATCAACAACAATATTACCCAAGAAGGCATCAGCCCTGGAACGATTCAAATTTAAACTTAAACACAGGGGTAAAAAGCATGAAAATATTTGGTTTATGAAGACATCAGAAGTCCTAGTAATGAGTGGCTTAGTGAAAATCTGCATGACTAAAGAGGAGCACATTTCTTTGCACAAAGGGACCTTGCTGTACCCTGCTCACCCCCTTCATCTACAATACATGGCTTGTACAGAGCTCACAGTGCTTCATCTGTAGTAAATAAATATTAAGCTTAGTAATCTGTACGTGTTTTAACACATGTACAAATGTAAAACACTCAGATGCTTCACTGATCAGGAAACTGGAAGGGCTACAGCAAATACCATAAGGTTTTAAGGATTATGTGTTCTACTGCCAGAAATACTCATCAAGTCTCTCTTCAAAATCTATAAAATTTTTGTATTAAAAAGTTTGCATAAGGTGACATAATTCCCAGACCAAATATGTTTCATCTAATGCTTCAAGGCCCTCAGTCCAAAGGATGCTTTTTGCCCAGGTAGTTTGTTTTCTACCACAGCACATTACATCCCACACACACACCTCTCTTAACGTGACATTGACAGGGAGATTGATGGATTATTGGTTGGACTAGATGATCTTAAAAGGTCCCTTCCAACCTAGGTGATTCT
>JAOXJM010000001.1:2672201-2688294 GCA_026413425.1 Tringa solitaria
GGAACTGGATGATCTTTAAGGTCCCTTCCAACCCAAACCATTCTATGATTCTCTGATTTGTGTGTAATGATTCCTTTTATTTGTGTATGCTCTTGTTGTTATCCATGTCTTTTGGTGGAGTTTCAGTGGCCCAGGGTGTCTTGGTTCAATCAGAAACATGTAGGGAAGTATCACTGAGATGTACATGAATGAGTATTTGAAGAATTACATTTTAGTTGCAACCAGGATTTAACTCAACTTTTGGAGACCAGACTTCAGCTTATGAGGAGAGCTAGTTGGTGGGATCCCATGGGAGACAGCTCTCAAGGACAGGCTCAGGAAAACTGTGAGGTCCTTAAGGACAACCTCTTCCTAGTGCAAAAAGGGTTCTGGTATTCAGGAAAACTGATAGATATATTGTGAGGGAGCTTGTGGTAGAGCTTCAGTGTAAAAATGAGGTCAGCAGGAGGTGGAAGCAGAGACAGATGACAAAATGAGTGGGTTTGTGGATTAGGGGAGGGCAGTAGGTGTCAGTTACCTCAGCTTCAGCAAGGTGTTCAACACTTTATCTCCTAATAGTCTTATTTCCAAGTTAGGAGGTTGCAGTGTAGATGGCTGGACAACAAGTTAGGTTAAAAAAAAACTGGTGGGATGGTCAGGATCAGAGGATTGTGATTAATGGGTCATGTTCTACCTGGAGGCTGGTATCATGTGGGGTTTCTGCAGGAGTTTGTCCTGTTTAACAGCTTTATCCATGTCCTGGAAGGGGAGGTAGAGTACATGCACCTCAACGCAGATCACCCCAAATTGGTGGCTTCTCATGGCAGTGCATCGTACGAGGGCAAGAGACAGTGGGTGTTGAAGCAGGAGAGGTTCAGGGTGGCAATAAGGAAAAAAAAATTGTCATGATGAGACCAGTCAAGCACTGGAAGAGGTTTCCCAGTGTTCAGTCTCCATCTGTGGAGGCTTTTGAGACGTGAGTGTATAAACCCCTGACCAATCTGATCTGATCTCAAGGGTGACCCTGCTTTGTGCAGAGAGTTTGACAAAATGACTTCTGAGGCTCCTTCCAACCTGAATGATTTTGTGATCCTGCAGTTTGGCAGTAGGGTGTGAAAATAAGTTTGACAGAGCATTTTTAATCCTTATAATGTGAGAAGGCACCCTTGTGACCTCCTGGGCTGGTCTCTTGCACTGTGTAGCCCAAGGGAACATGGCTGAGAGCTTCTGCTCCGGAGTCATTGCCCTTGTTTCTTGTCTGGCTTTTAGGAAGATTTTTTTTAAAATTATTTTGATTTGAAGAATTGCAGTGTGTACTGATGGTACTAGTAATTGTGGACAGTCAGATGCTACATGGAAAAAAAAGAAGTGAAACTGGAATATCTCATGATAAATGTTGTGGGAGGCTTCTCTTTATTGCTTGTAACTGTGAATTGGTTTGTATTTTCACTTTTTATGACTATGTGGAAGTTTACATAGTTTGGCTAAATTTATGCCAGTTAAGCAAGAATCCTCTGCAAATAAATCCTGTTAGTTCTGTGCCCTTTAATGTATTAATTGTTTTCCTCTACCTTTTTGTTGCAATGACACTTTCTTGGCATAAACTGAAAGATGAGGTAAGATGACATTTCTGTGGTTTTTATTTTGTAAAATTCCTCTTACTTTTAGAAAACGAAAAAAACCCCAGAGGCTTAGCAAGACATTTTGGTGCATGGGTTTCCCTTCTCATCCCTGTGAGCCACCATAAATCTCAGGCAGTTCCTTTCAGCCACTGACACAGATTTGCAACATTTCTTCTGGTGGCAGCACCCAGGAGAGCTTGGTCTCTCTAGTTGGTAATGCTTATTTTGCCCTCCTCTAGGTACTGGTCCATGTACTCTTTAGAGAGAGGTTTTAAACTTAAGGGGTACCAAAAACCTCTGAAATAATTCAAGTAGGAGTCCCCAGTCACAGAATCACAGAATGATGTGGGGCTGGAAGAGACCTCTGGAGATCACCTCGTCCAACCCCCCAAAAGTCAACAAACTGAGCTGGTCTGTGGATCACTGGTAGCCTGGAAGGCCATGATTTGCATCTTATAGGGTAATACTGAATTTGTTTTTAATAGAATATTTGGGATTTTGTTTTGATTTCTCTCTGACATCTGGAGGGGCAAACAAAATAGATTTTCAAAGGGATGTAGAGGGATTTGTGAGAAATACTGATTATTTGTTGTAGGCTTTTAGTGTGAAAATCTCGGGAGCCTCTAATGTAGCTGTCATGGTAGGAATACATTCCAAAGAATATTTGGCAGTTTTTTTGGGTAAGGTTCATCCGACTGTTCTTGTTGAAGGAGGTAGATATTTGGTGTAATCCATTGACTTGTAGGGGAAGGGCAGCTTCTTCGGAAGCTTCTGACACCCAGGCAATAACCTGCTCAGGGTAGATATTTTTTTGATGTGATCTAAATTTGAGCAAACCATCCTGGGTTTTCTTGGACATGTGATGCTGCAGCCCTCGCTCCTGCTCTCCTGTGGCTTGCCACTTAGTTGTCACTGGCTTTCTTGGAGATAACTTTATTTTCAGTGATGTATATTGATATTCTTTGGGTTAAAGGTTCGCTATTGATGGAAGTATTTTATTATCAAAAGGTGAAACGTCTTGTAACTCACTAGACTGCTAAAGATGCCAAACTTTTAATGCTGTCACTGTAACAGCAAATCTTTAGTTGAGTCTGACATTCATGTCACTGGATTGCCGGAGTAGAGGGAAGATAGAATTATGCACGGGAGGTGAAGCAAATACTGCATAAATTAAAGTTCTCACCGTCGGTGTCACATACAAGGTGTTCTGTGAATGCATTCGGGTGGATGGGTGCGTCCTTGTAAAATGGTCCTGAAATTAGAAGGAAAAACTTGCAAATAATGCAGCTTGTACATCTATTTTTTTTCTTTTAGTTCATAGTAATTTGGGAGTTCAGGGCTGTGGAAGGGCTTAGTTCACTCCGTGTCCTCAAAGTACAGTATTAACCCCATCAAAAGGATGGTGCTTAAATAATGGAGGGTTGCGTAGACACGGTGAGAATATTAGAGTAGGCAAAAAGCCCTAATTTAATTGTTTAAAAGGCTTGGATTGTTGAATATGGAAAAGGTACATAATTGTTTAAGAGGAACATCTGGAACCTTACAAATGCTCGTCTTGCTTATGAACAGGAATTTTTTAAGGTCTGACTGAAAAAGCCTGGATGTGCCTGGGGTACACTCTGCTTCTATATTCCTAATATTCCCAATGTTTTTCCAATTCCAAAGGAAGTCTTTTGCTTTTTCACTCAAACGCTGTCCTTGAGATGTCATAGAGACTGTCTTTGGTCCACCCACTTTAATCACAGAATCATAGGATTGTCTGGGTTGGAAGGGACCTTTAAGATCATCTAGTCCCACCATCAACCTAACTCTGATAAAAACCATCACTAAACCATGTCACTAACCACTGTGTCAACCCTTCTTTGATTGCATTTTGAGTGCTGTGGAACAACAGACGTTTTAAACACGTGTCCAAAGGTAGAACAAGAATGAGTGGCAAAAGGTGTTGGAACTTCTCATGTAAATGTCATGTCTTGGAGGCTACCATCTGATGTTACAATTAACCTGCTGTAATGTTCTCACATCTGATCACGTCAGTTCCTATAATAACCTGGTGTCCCATGATCTAAACCATCCAGAAACACTCTATCGGAAGAATTTTCTATCAACTTAGTTGACCCTTGTGTATTCAGAGAAGGGGAGCAGGAGACACGTGGGAGCAATAGTGTCACTTTTCCTTCTTGGTGACGAGCACCTTTTGGAAGAGCTTTGCAGATTATGTCAATCTTAAGTTTTTCTTTCCTGAAACAGCTGCTTAAGCAACTTCACCACTGGTCATCAAAGTGCTAGTCCTAGTGAAAGGAAGCAAGCCCAATCATGCTTAATTAATGGAGCTGGAGAACACAGGTATGGCTCAGGTAGTCTGGACTGTATCTTCAGAAGGAGTGTGTTGCGAGGAGAAACAATCCTCAAGCTTTCATACACTAGAATTATATTTTTTTTTCCCCCCCTAATACTGAAATAATATTTTATAATGTTGAAAGAAAGACTTAATTTTTATTTTGTAAGGAAAAAAGAACTTTTACATGTAAATTAGTAATAATTTAAAAAAGCTAATCTAATCAGCTCCCTGAAATACCTTATTTATCTCTCAGTAGCGGACTGCATGAAATACGTACACTTAGATACTGCACGAAATATACTTAACTATGCATAAATGACATTTTGTGGTAACGTTAACCTGGAGTTTGGCATCGTACAAATTTGGCTTAAGTTTGATCGTGCGGTTGGAAAGATGGGCCAATCGCAGAAGTCTCTCCATCTCTCCCTTCTTCTCCCCCTCTGTTTTCTCATTGTAATGAAACGACCGTGTTCAACCTTGTATGAAGAGCCGTCCCTGTGTGGGAGGCGTTTAAGGCTGGAACTGCAGCAAATGATCCCCATCCTCCCTCTCTCCTTCTGCTCCCGCTATTGCTTTATTTGTTGTTGTTCACTGTTGTAAGGAAAACTAAAGAAACGAATCCTGAGGTCTGCAAGGCTTCTGCCAATGGAGAAATTAGGGGTTTGGGAGTTTGTGGGATTGAGTTGTGGTTTGGTTGGGTTATTTTTTCCTTTCCCCCCGCATGGGCGTCAAGGAGAAAGCCAATATATCCCATGAATATTGTCCAATATTAAGGGGTCATTTGATTGATTTATTTAGGGAATCTCATTTTACAACTGATAGAGAACTTTTGATATTCCAAATGAAATTTCAAGTGAGAACACTCAATGTGTCGGGTCCTGTCCTACTCATCTGCACAAGTAACTTGCTCTCAGGCCGGTAGATTTGTTGCCGTGATCGTCAGCTTCTTTTAGAATTTTTTTTTTTTTCTTTTACAAACAGTTTTCTGTGTGCGTGGCTTTTTGCAGATAGGCAAAATTTATCTTTCAATGGGCATTCATTTAGAAGTGTCATCTTTGTTTCTATATATTCTCAGAAACAGGTAATTCTTGTGTACCGCGTACTGTGTGCTTTTCGGTCTCTGGTGGATTTGTCGAAATTAAATTTCATGCTATTCTGCTTAAGGCTGCATGTGCTCTATTAGGGTTTACTGAGTGCAGACGTTTGCTTTAAAAATCTTTCAGAGTAGTTGTGCGGTGCACATATAAAGAGATTTTTGTCATAGCTGGTATAACAAGCGTATCCAAAGTATTTGCTTAGAAACGGCTTGCGAGTTCAAAGTTAGAACCACCTGCTTTTTTGATGTTGAAGCACAAGATTCGTGCATGTTAAAACATAATCTTCCAGCAGTTAGCAGAAAATTGTGTGGAAAAACAACTGGTGCTGGCTGGCATGTGATTCTTGTATTAATTTCTAGTGCTGCTTAATTAAGAAAGCCAAGGAAACTGCCTCTAAAAAAAGGGAGGAAAAAAATTAACCTTGGAAAAAGCGATTCGGCGCAGTTCATGGAGCCCTTTGCAAAACAGCATGTAATAATGAGTTTTAAGGGTTAAATGGCTCTGCATTTATGCATGGCGTTGGTGCCATTGCTTTTTTACTAGTTCCAAGTACTGAATTGTTTTGTAGTTAAATCTTAGCAAAGTTTTAGACCTTTGAGCACAGACGGTCGGAACCTTAGGCTGAACTTTTTAAAAGTGAAGCTGGATTTTATCAAATGTTTGAGGCAGATGCGTGGACAGACAGTTGGGGTTTTTTTTCTTTTTTTTTTCATATTAGAATTAAATAAAAATCTATCTGGCAACATGGTTTTTCGCTTTTCATTTGTATTTTGTAATTCAAGTTATATTATTCATTAAAAATCAGAATTTGGTAGAAGATGATGCCTGTTTGGGACCGTTCTGTTATGGTTCTTGTCAGAAATCTCCCATGTATGTTCTTGAATAAATCAAAGTTCAAGTTTCTTGGTTCATATCGAGAGTTAAATGCACTGAAGGTTACCAGTAGTAGGCAGTGAACTGTTTAATATTTCCTCTGAAATTTCACCCTTTGACTTCTCTAGTCCGTGCTGTGTCTGGGCACCAGAATAAAAACCAGCTATTTCTCCTTTGTCCTTCAGAGACCTTCCTGGGATTAAAGGTCAAAAAGACCAGATAGCTGGCTAAGATAAAAGGGTATGTCATTTAAAGGATTGTAAAGACTAGAAGTCATTCGGAGCAGTTTGAATGATTTTTCCTCTCTTAAGGAATAAAATGAAAAATATTGATAATTTTAATGAAATAAAACCAATGACTAAATTCGAACTGTTTGCTTTTGCCAGGATTAGTCTTGATAGCACTATGCAAGGAAATTGTCATTCTGTTAGATAACATCCTCTCTGGTTTTATAGTAAAATATATTCTTGTCCAAATTATCTCTTTAGTAACTACAATTGTCAATAAAATGAGAAGTGAGGGATTGCTGTAAGGGGAGAATGTATCAAAATATTTCTAAACCATGTCTCCAATGAGCAGGTAAGAGTCTGTTGTGCAGGACAAGGAGACCTCCAAGTAACAAAATCTTGTGGGTTTAATAGTAAATGCTGCTCCTCTTTCCCTCAGTTTATTTACCAGTTAGAGAATCTCTAGTGTGCTATTAAAGAATACTTTAAATGTCTGATTTCCTGCATTAAGATGAAAAGTAAAGCTTTGTTTTATTCTTTCATCTTCAGGCTGCAGCAAAGTGTTACTAAAACTCTTCATCGCTTGTCAGATCAGGCAGGTTAAGTGTATCGTATAGTGCTGCTTCTTGAAAGCTTTGTACTAGTTATTTTTTAGTTAAACAGGGGGTAACCACTTAGAGACTTATTTTCTTCTGCCCCAAGGGAACAGTAAGCAGTTTCTAGGACTGCTACAATTTTTATTTTCCGTGGGTACCGATCTCCTTGATTTTTCTATGATCTCATGTTGAGATATATTAAAGAAGTTTTGGGGAACACCAGACTGAAAATGGCATTTTTCAGGTATTACTACCTGGTTTTTTTGAAATCTAAACTTAAAAAATAGAGGAAGGACATCCTTTCTTCCCTTTGCTTGCAAGGCTGGTTTGCACCTCTCCCTGACAATGCTTCATGAAGCCAGTTTATCTGATTCTCATTTTTAGCTCCATTAACCGTGTTTGATTTCACCTAATGTTAATCAGCTGAAAAATAAGCATCTAATCTAAGCTAGTAATTTAGTCTAGGGGTGAGATATGGTGGTTCATCCCATCCTGTGAAAGGCTTCTATTTCTCCTTAATCTCTGGAGCTTTATACAGAATGAGTTGAGTAGTTCAGCCAAGATACTTGCCTTTTTTCTTATTTTCTTTTACTTTTTTTTTCCCCTTCTTTTTCTTTTTTTGGTGAGAAGGAGGCAGCTTATCATAAGAGAAAGGACTCAATTATCTGTGGTGGTACAAAGAGACATTTCTCAATGGGGGGAGATAACACTGAGTATTCTGAAATTTAAGTAGAAAAGGTGGTATCTGCAGAAATTAGTAGAAAGAATTAATGAAGTCAGTGATTATATTGAAGAGTGGCTTCAATGCTAATCAGAAACCTAAGGAAACTGTAATTTTTGGGAGGCAGCACTGGATATCACATCCCATCACTTTGTCAACAAAATTTTGACTGAGGACCAGTCTTCTGTTGCTGTACCAGTGTCCTTGTTGAAGAGATTGTGAACCCACTGGTTCCTCCTAATCTGCTCTGTTATTTGCAGAAGAAAGGAGAGAATGTTTTACTTGATGAAAGAGTG
Organism: Tringa solitaria; assembly: GCA_026413425.1. Taxonomy (NCBI): domain Eukaryota; kingdom Metazoa; phylum Chordata; class Aves; order Charadriiformes; family Scolopacidae; genus Tringa; species Tringa solitaria. The sequence goes on from JAOXJM010000001.1 coordinate 2,679,954, forward strand.
AACCTCATATATTTCTGAATTAAATAGAAGCTTCTTTGCTGACATCAGATTATTCTTTCTCCTTGGGCTTTTGGTATCTGACATCTTGCTTGCTGGAACAGCCTCTTTCTTTTTCCCTTTTATTAAATGAAATTCCTGAATTTGCTTCCTGGTATTTGTGATGCTACTAACTCTGGCATTCGCACATTCATGCTGGGTTAATGTGCTACGTGGTGACTACTGAAGGCAGTTAATTCCTCGAATGGATCCAATCTCTTTTTTTTTTTTTCACAGTACTGCTACTTGCTACATCCTTCTGGAGTATCTTGTTTTTGTCGCTGCTAACAACTTGTACCATCTCCAACGCTGATAGCTCTTTAGTGGTATAAGCTTTATATTAGTTTAGAGACCTTTCGTTTGAAAAAGTTTTGTATTTTTTTAGCAGATCTCATTACCCTTTATTAAAAATGTAGGTTAGATTATTGTTGTTGCGAGAATTATAAATGTTTTGGCATTTGTCCTTTATTTTTATATAACTTTTGAATAATGGAAATAGTCATAAACATCATAGTTTCATGTTGTTTACAACCAGTTTTCAGTTCTTATTACAAGCACTAATACAGTACTAAATATTGGGCTGACAATACTTCAGTTACCACAATTTGAAGTTGACAATACTGTAGCTCTCTGCTGACAATTAAATATAAAGCTGTTTTTTGCTGCCATGGAAGGAGGACACGTTAGGATGCTTTGGAAGTCACCTCTGCTTTCCTCAACAGACCGAAGTCCTTGTGTCCTTGATACTTTTGTGGTGCACGTATTTGAAATGTGTACGTGGGCTATTTCTGACCAGACTTCTTGTGTCCTGCCATTAATATTACATGAAAAAAGTGCTCTGTCACTTTGTTACTAAAGCTTGACTTTCAGATTATTCTCTAACATAAACATGCTGTTGTTTGGGATGTGGGAGATGGGCAACGTTACCCTCAAGACATAAGAAAGGACTTAAAGATTCTCCTGCAGTTGCCTTTGTAAGTCAGAGATTCTCATTTACAGGACCTTGTTACAAATGCTGTTTAAATTCTTTTCCTTGTACCCTTCTCGACTCAGCAGCGATGAGACCGAATGTGCTGTAGTTTTCATCTGAGTTGAATAAACAAATTCTGGAATTACTGTTTTCTCTGCACTGATACAAAACATCCATGTATCAGCCTGTTGTTATAACTTGAATGAATGAACAGGAGATTAGATTTGAGCGCGCCACAACAGCTGTTAAAGATCCACTTCTTTATCACTGCGGACTTCTTTGTACCTAATTTTAGGTGAAGTGATTGCTTTCAGACTTTGTGCATGGTTCCAGTGCCCACATCATCGATAAATAAAATCATGACTTGATAAAGAGATGGCTACACTTATTTTTTCTTTCTTTTTTTTTCTGAATAGTCAGCTTCTACTGGAAAATTTTTACTACCTATAAAAGTTAGCGTTAAGTTGTTAGATTGCTTTAAACATACAAATTAGAATTTTGGCATCTTGATTTATCTTTCAGTGCAACTCCAACCACTGTGAAATCTGGTTAATGGGATCGGCAGATGTATTGATGAGTGTTATCTTTGTGTGAGGTGTTCTTTTTCTTTTCTTTCATTAACTTTTACCTCTAAAGACACACTTTCACTTCTTGTTTTGCTTGGGTTTTTTCAGAGTGTCATTGCATTATGTCCTCTTACATAATTTGCTTTTTATCACAGATTGACAGAACGATATGGGGTTGGAAGGGGCCTCTGGAGATCATCTAGTCCAGCCCTCCTGCCAAAGCATGTCCTTCTAGAGCAGGTTGCTCAGGAATGTCTCCAGGAGGGTTTTGAATGAGAGAGAATTTTCCTTTGGCATTTGGTGCTGTGAGGTATACTTTGGCTTTGGAAATAGCATAAGCAATAGCGAAGGGGTTGGATATCAGAAGGTTGATGAAGCATCACCGTCATAAAACTGTGTCCTCCTGCAAATACCAGTTTTAGTTGTCGTCCTTGATGTTTATTTGCCTTGTCGTTTTCCTCCTGATGGATTGTTTGGATTGATTTGCTATGAAAGGACAGGTTCTACCATAGGGCATTGTAAGATCATTTAGAGTTACCAATATACGAGTGTGAATGGAACACCAAATTTTGTTTTAGGTTGAAAAGTTAGGTGAATAGAGTTTTAGATGTCGCAAACGTTTATTTGTAGAAAAGGGGGGATTGTTCCTTCTATGTGTGTACAGTTGTTTGCATTGTGTGTATAGAATGCACGATATCAAAAAATAACATTATTCTTTATTGCGTGACCTATTCATGCCAACTCATCCCTTTCAGTCACTCATTGGAAGTCTTCACTTCCCTTTTTTGGGTGGCAAGGCCTGTTCCTTATGCTTTGAACCACATTTCTCTAAAAGCAGCCCCCTCTGCCCCACAAACAGTGGCAGTTTGCCCAACAAACAGTTGGCACCTGGATATTTGACAATAAAATTCAATGCCAAGAGCTACTCTGAGATGTATTCCCACTGATGGAAAGGTATGTGAAAATATCCTCAAGAGAGGGCATTCTGAGCAGTTTTGTGAATCTTCTTATTTCTGTCCAAGGCAACTGCAATCTAGAGCTGTAATTGGGTAAAATGGACTTTTCTGTGCCACTGATAGTGTGCAATCACAGCTGGAGAATCCTCTTTAAAGCTGATGGGAGTAGATGAACTGAATAGCAAAATTTGCTATTTATGTAGCGTGGACATACAGAGAGTCCCATGTGGGAGTGCTGGCCTGTGCCCCAGCAGTTAGTAATTCTTTGCAATTAGTGGTGACTTCTAAATGTAAAACTAAAGAGATGTTTTAGTTTATAAACCCTTTTACCTAGCTATGTGTAAACATACACAGTTATTGCACTGTCATCTGTAGTGGTAGAAGACTTGTGTTGAAATCTACAGGGTGAAAGAATTTAGAAATTACTTTGTCTAAGAAGATGAAAGGAATCCCAGTAAATTTCCTTATGCTGCCAGATTAAATAACTTTACAATAAACAAGTTAAAATATCCTGTAAGAATGCTGCATGCTTAATCCTGTTGAAAGCAGAATCATAAGATCCTTCTTATCATCGATTACAATACTATTATTTTTTAAATGTCGAATTATGGAATCCGGATGCCTTTATCCATTATATTCAACAAGAAAAGCCTCACAGTGTATGTACAGCAGGAATTACCAGCGCCGAGAGCCGAAATAGCAAGTTTCAACTATTGTTTTCAGTCTAAGGGTATTCTACTAGTGATAGTCTTGTAAAGGTGTGTGATAATTCTGTTTTCATTATTATTATTATTTTTTAATTATTTAAAATGAACAGGACAGCAAACTGACTTATGGCTAAATAGCTGCTGAAATAAGTTATTTCATATATATACACTTAGGTTAGGGAGGTGGGTGAGAAGGAGGGGTTATTAAGAAGGTTCGGTTGGAACAATTCACAGCCTTGTAAGGGCATTGAGAAGAATTTAGGAAGTCACGCTAAAACTTCGCATGGTCATGTAGCTGGCACAGCAGGAATTTGGACCAACAATCGGACTGGGATCTAATATCTTCCTAGAGAAACTAAAAATTAGGTACGTTTTTATGTTAACTGGGTTCTTGAACTCAATCCACTTATTAGCAGTAAATGACTTATTTTATTAGCTGTCACTTGCTTCAAGATACATTGCCCGTGTTTCAAGTCTTGTGGTGCTTTCCTGTGTGTGTCACTTGTTATATCTAACTTAAGTTGGGGCTGACGGTTGAGTTGGCATGAACTGGGGAGAGGTTGATGCTTTTCTGGGCAGTGGGAAAGCCCAAACTGAGTATTGCACAAGGATTTTGTTGTGGAAAAGCTCGTGTGTCCATCGTTAAAGCCATCAGTGACTGGAAGGGCTCCTGGATGGCCTTGTCCTGCCCAGAGCTTGGCTTGTGAGTCCTTGGTTCTTGACTCCTACTTCTTCATTCTCCTGTGCTCCGTTTCAACCTTGTGTGGTGGTTAAAAGAGCTAATTCTAAGTTTAGCCTTGGGATTTTGTATTTTTCAATTTTCTCTCTTTTCTGTGGATTGTATACATCCATTTCTGTTTATTTGATTTTTCTGTTGGTTTATTAGAACATAACCTTGGACATGGTAGGGAGTAATGAAAATTCTTCTCGGCTTTTCTCATTTGGGTGCGAATCTCAGAAATGAGTTATTTTTGTTAAATAGAGCTGTTAAGCACAGGCAGATAGAACTCAATTCAAGGAATCGCAGGGGAAAACCTCATAATCCTGCTCTCTCCTTTTGTTTTTTTCCAGCCCCTCTCATAAGTTCGTTGTTGGGATTTACTGCTAGAGTTACAAAAATAATGGGATACTGAAAAGAGGATGTTCCAAATATAATATGAATTAACTTTGCTTTGTTATTTCTAGATCACGTACCGTCTTGTTTCTAATTTAAATTAGTATTAAATTGATTGATATCCACATTTACATTGTAAAATAGATACTGTAATATATGCAAGAGCGCCTTTGGAAACTAAAATATTAAATATTTTAAAAATATGCACACTTAATTGCATTGTTTTCATGTTTAATTATCCTATGAGCTTGTTTAAGTGTTGCTGCATGGTACCAATATTTAACAGTTAATACAAATTTCTGTCCTTGGAGGTGCATTTTATGTTTGTAGTGAATCCATGATCGTAGGAAGAGTCTGTAATTCTGAATTTAAATGGAAGTCTGAAAATATAATTTATTCTTAAGAATGCTATTCTTTAAAAATATTAATTAAATTAAAAGAAAAACAAAAACACAACAAACCACCACAGTTTAAATACTGACCATACCATCATCCATGGTTCATAGCAAATAAATTTGGGAAATATCTGTGTATCTGACACACACAGATACTTGTTTGTGGTGTTTCATTGTACGTACACCAGGAAACTTCCTGAGGGTCTCTAAGGGATTCCTTTGTTGAGGGAGACAGGGAGAAAAAAGGATACTTTGGTTGGTGGAGCAAATAACTTACTCCTGGAATTTTTTTTTCAGTGCTGGTGGAATGAAGGGGTGGTTTGTTATTTTTTCTATTGAGCATAAAGCTAATTTGGAATTTTTATAGGGTTAGAGACCAGGTACGACAGTGTTTGAAAACCATTATATCTTTTTAAAACTTGTATGCCGGGAATACTGACGTACTAACTGTTACAACACGTCCCTATTTCCTCTCGTGTGCCGTTACCAGCAAATCCAGACTATTTCAAAAATAATAATTAAAGAAGGAAAAGTGTATTTAATGATATCACTGACTTCCATTTATTGTGCTTAAATTAGGTAGTATTTTGTACGGCTTTAACTGACATTGAAAACGTAGAATTTGGTTTCAAAACTAGAAGTCTTACTATTTTCTTTAGTGTGCATTGAAGATTTATATGGCTTTCTTAAAAATATAAGTTTTCAGGAGTCCAGGATCAGAGCTCCTCGTCAGTGTTATTGATATCCAAAGCAAACTAAAGAATGTAATTCTACCGGTGAATTTTATGCTCATAAAAGTTACCTGATTGACAGCTCTGATGAGCTGAAGCTTCTATGTGAGCGCAGACAACATGGATAGGTGTAGACGGTCTGTCTCGCATTGATTTTACCAGTGCACTTCAACCTAGACCTCGAGTAACCTGTTTCAGGGGTGAGAGAAATTTTATTTCCATGGTTAGCTGCTTGAGACAACTTTGAGAATGTCAGGAAAGGTAACAATATTTTTCTTGTTTTTTAATTGAATAAGAAATAAATGATACACGTTTTTTTTTTCCCCAGGTCTAGTAGAAATTATTGTATGCTACTTGAGTCATTTATACAGTTGGCTACTTTTTCTAAATTAAGAGTGATGGATTTGATATTTTGTGTTCTCTCTGCTCTTCAATTTATGTGGCTACTGTTGAGATTGATGTTTTCTTGTGTGATGTATGGAATTTAGATAGGGACCAAACTGGAGTGTTTATCAAGAACAAATTGAGGGTATTTGCATGTTATTGTATTTATATATTATGCATCTTAACTTGGAACGTGGGTGGGAAAGGTGTTTTAATTGTAGAAGAGCTGTAATTTGTTTGAGAGCCCATAGATTGATGCTGTGGAGGTACCAGGTTGCCGACCTGTGCTTTCTGATTCAGTATTTACGACTGTTAACGTGCGGTTAGAAATTTTCCTTGTGACATCTTCATTAACTTTAATGTCTACAAAGCTGCTGTTCCCCTGCCAGCTACCGAGACAGACGATGGGGTTGAAGGCAGCCCCGAGGTACCTTGTCCCAAGCGAGCTGGTTAATGATCGTGCTTAATGTGCACGGGGACATGAGAACGGCCTCGTTGGATCAGATCGATTGGTTGAAGACCCTCATGCTCTGCTGTCGATACCAGATGCTGCAGAGGTGAATGCAAGAAATTCTGCAGAAAGTAATTGTAAAATACTTCTTTTTTGCTGGAAAAACTATTCCCGTTTCTGGCAATGGTTGGTATGTGCCTTGAAGCAGCGTTCTCCAACTACACTTCTTATATGATGTATATATCTGGTGTTCTCTAGTCTGTTTTTTCCCCTCCCCTAGATTTTACTTGCTTTTGGCTTCAGCAAAAAGAGTTGGCAGTAGATTGTCCAGTGTGCATTTCAACTATTTATTACAAAACTGAAAATCTTTTAAGTGCTGCCCTATGGGCTTTGTTGTGAGCCTTTTTAACAATGTGTGATGGAAGATTGAGTAGAACAGATTGAATAGGTTTTTGTCAGTGGTAGGTTGATGGCTGGACTAGATGATCTGAAAGGTCCCTTCCAAAATAGACAATTCTATGATTCTACGAAGCCCAAAGCTGCCTATTTTATGTCACTATTTTCTATACCTTGTCTCTTCTCTGTGTTAAGCCACCTCGGGTTTTCTTTCCGTTATTTCTATGTGCGTTCCCAAAGGAAAATGGTAATGTGGTAGTGCCGTACCAGTTACCTTCTGATAACTTCTGAATTTATTAACCTATTTCAGCCAAATCTAATTAAGGGGAGGCTGAAATACTCAAGGCCCTGCTATTTCTATAGGTTTTGATAAACTCACAATGTGGATCTGTAAGAAACAAGTCTATGCTAGTGCTCCTGATGCCAAAACCCCCCCAAAAAACTCCTCCTTATTTTTTCTATGCTTTGTTTCAAAGACATTTTTTTAATGTTTCCCCTTAAAAGAAAGAAAATGTTAACATGAGCTATTGGACAAAATAGATTGGAGAACTTTTAAAAGTGATTATTTTGTTAAGCCCGTAAACAGCAAAGCTTATCCTTGGCTTTAACTTCTGAGTAGAAAGACTGATAAATCAGTGTCCTTGAGGAAGTGTAGAGGTGCAGCATCTTATATCTATTTTAAATATTCTTCCTCTTTCATTCTTTCTATGTTTACTTTGGACCTTCTCCTCCTCTTCTACCTTTGTCCCTCTCATGCCCAGATGGCCATTAAACAAATTTTCTTTGTGCAATACTTGGGACTTTCATGTGATTATGGTTGATTTTAAAAACCAAGCAAAATGTAAGATAAAATGCCATTTTGCTTTCCGGTGTGTGTGACTATTCATTTTTCAGACCTGAATTTATATACCATTGTGCTGCTCAGCTTGCTTGGCCTTATTTTCTCCCTCGTAAAGTTATTCCAGTCTTACAAAGTCTTGATTAAAATGATTTAGACTATTCACGTGTAGAGTTTAAAGTCTCTGTTTAGCTTTCCCATTGCTGGTGCATTGCTGTCCTCTGCTTTGTCTTAGCCTGTGTCTAATCCACGATGGTAATTTACCACTCATTTTATAACGATGCTTTCCTAACGGCCTCTACTGAGTGCTGATGTAAAAGATAACGCAATTGCGTATGTAGCTTCTAATTTGCTGTCTTGTTGGTGCACTCGGATGCTAATTTGAAGATGGTGCATTCTGATCTTGTATATCTTACCCCTGTGATAGTCCTCTGGATTGCAGAGGAAACTCAAGAGGAGAGGCCAAGGGAGCTGGACTTGTTAGGCTTGCAAGTTCCCTTCCAGCAAGGAAGCTATTGAGAAGACAGAACCAGTCTCTTCAGGCTGAGAGAGATGGGGTTGTTCAGCCTGGGGAACAGAAGGCTCTGGGGAGGCCTATAAGCAGCCTTCCAATACCTAAAGGGCCTACAGGTGAGATGGAGAGGGACTCTTGATCAGGGAGGGGAGCGATGGGACGAGGGGGAATGGCTATTCACTGAAAGATGGAAGATTTAGACTAGATATTAGGAAGAAATTCTTTCATATGAGGGTGGTGAGACACTGGCCCAGGTTGCCCAGAGAAGTTGTGGCTGCCCCAT
>JAOXJM010000001.1:2897128-2910910 GCA_026413425.1 Tringa solitaria
CAAGACTTGTGCTCCAGACCCCTCACCAGCTCTGTTGCCCTTCTCTGGACATGCTCCAGCACCTCCATGTCTTTCCTGTCCTGAGGGGCCCAAAACTGAACACAGTGCTGTCCAACTGGAGGATGACCATGTAACAAACGGATGGGGCAGGGCAATTCCAGATATCATCTGGGTGTTGGTCCTAGACTGAGAAGTTTAGAGTTGAGTGTCAGCAGGACTGAGCACCTCTGGCTTCACCCTGTGCTAGATGGGCATGGGCCAGCTCCCACAAGTTTGAGGCCACTGGGGTATCACTGTGCTGTGGTGGTATCACCTAGCTTCATACAACTCTTATGATGGTGGAGCCAGGAATGGTTTATGTCCGGCCCACGGGGGAGAGAAATATTGGATCTCAGGTCTATGTGACTCCATCTGTGCCCTTGGAGGCTGACTCCTACCTGTGGAAAGACAATGCAAAGAAAAGAGAGGGGGATGCTCCTTATAATGGAAGATCATCTCCCCTCCCCCTGGAAAAGCAACTATTTCCAGTAAGTGAGCCGGAAGACTAGACCCTGCCACCAGAGAGTATTTAGAAGTAATTGAATCACTGGATTAGCTAATGCAGCATCCATTAGGAGTCCATGCCACTCCCAGAGGACTCTGCAGCCATAAAGGAGCACAAGGAAGCCCTGACTATTTCATGAATGTACATAAACCTCCTGTTTCCAGGCTATAACTTGCTTCCTGGGTGACAACATGAAGGTGCTGTTGGCCCTCCTCCATCTCCCATAGCGCGAGGTCTGAGGTTGTCCAGATGGCCCTGAAAGGTAAAGAGAAGCCAAAGCAGTTGCTCACTCCTGCTACAGCTGATGTGGGGGTAGGGGAAATGACAGCAGAGCTCCCGACTTGGCTCCTCTCTGGGTTGAGAAGAGCAGTTGGAGTGTGCAGAAGCACTTGGGCATATCTGGGCAGGGGAGGCTTGCGCGGGGAGAAGCAGCCGGCACCAGACTTGGCCCGGGGCATGGCGCGCCTGGCAGATGGCAGGAAGGAGTGGGTGTGCAATGTGATGAAAGATTTAAACACAGAAGGCCAAGTCCTCAGCCAGGGGAAATGTGGCTCGCCGAGGATCCACTGACAGCTATTTCCATTCGGTGGCCGAAGCTTGTGCTAGCCACAGTGTTATATCAGCTGGCTCCTGGCACTAAGCCTGTGGTGGGGATTTTCTGTATTTTGAGCTGGTTCTCTTCCTTAAGGAGCAGCACCACCCTCCAGATGCTACAAACTTAGTCTGTGCTTTGAATTCTGGTGGAAGAAAAAGATGCTGGCTTGGGTGATGGGGCAGAGATTTGAGTGCTGTAGGTAAGTCTGAGGCTTCAGCTTCTTTCAGATAGGTCCTCTGGGTTTGGAGTGGGTAAAATTAAAGAGTACAGATTTCATGCCAAGACCACACTTTCCAAGAAGAGAAGTGCAAGTTTAGCTACGCGAGAGGCTTAAACCTCAGCAAAACAATACATGGGCTGCTAATCCTAATTCACTTACACAATCTGCTGTATCCTTCCTTCCACTTTTATGTGTCCTTATTTAATGAGCGAAATAGCTAAAAATTTGCATGACCGAGTCTCTTCCAAACTGAGAGCTGGTGAGCCATTTCTCTGTTACTCTCTCTCCCATGGTGACCAGTTTACACGTGCAACGATGGGTTGCCTTGTGTTGCTGTGGGAAGGGGAGGCCCTACGGCAATCTAAATATAGATGCACATAAGGAAACAAATGCTACCCTTGTAAATTTTGCCATCAGCAGCTGTAGTGGGACATACTATTGCTTAGCAGGAGATTAGTTTTGTAGGCTCTGTGAGTCTAAAGGGAGAATCATCTATTGTTTGCCATTTAAGATTTATTGCATCTCCGTTTAGACTGAATAATTTATCCTGAATGAGCCCTAAAACCCTTTGCCAGTTAAAGGGAGAAAAACACTCCCCAGAAAAAAAGCTTCACCCTAATAGGAAAAAATCAGCAGGCGACAGACAGAGCGGAGGGGGTAGGTGATGGGTGGCGGCTGGTTGCACTGTTGGAGACCTCAGTGGTTATGTATCTTTTGTCATTACTTCATAATGATGAACTCCGTCGTTAGGAGCCATTCATTACCGCTTAGCCTGTGTGATCTGATGCTGATTTGATAGGATCCAATTTAGCATTTCACTCTGGGCTCCATTCCATGGCCATTTGGGTTCGGATATAAAAGGCAGTCTGATGCCGCCTTGATAGTGTTTTAAACTGCCGTAAAAAATGCTGGCGTGGCAGTTCGATCATCATCTGACCAGGGGCAACATCGTGGGCTTGCACTTCAAGGCAGCTGCTTTTCTTTGTCCTAAAACTCGGGCTCAAAGTGGGCGGGGGGTAGGTCGTGCCCCTTTGTGGATCATCTGTGTGGTGAAGAACTTGGGCAGGTAGTGCAAGGAAGAGAGTGATCCTACACCAGTCCCTGGGGTTCACCCAAGTGGAGGAAACTTCAGAGGCAGAACAGCAGGAGACTCTTCTCCTCCACCGAGATGTGTGCATGGGCATGGCTTCTCGTTTCATCCCAGTTCAAGATGAGAGAAGAAGTCTCAATTTTCCTGTGTTTTTGGTGAAAGAAAATTACAGGCTCAAGACCTACCTCAATTGTTTCCTACTTCTTGGTGAGTCTCGAGATCAAGCTATTTCCACTGCCAAAGCACTGAGGCTGGGTGTATGAATTTTGAGGAGAGAAAGACTTGCCCTAAAACCTATCATCAAACTGGGTTTTTTCCCCTATTTTCCTTGCTCTGATATCTGACTTTACTGCTGCTTTTGAACTTTCTAGTTCTTCAGTCAAATGCAGCAAAGCGCTTCTGTTTTCATCCAAGTGGGAGTGAGGATAGGGGAGATTCTCCTATGAACTCAGAATCCTCAAACTCATGGACCCAAACATTTGAGGGCAGCCTTTCTCTAGATCACACCTCGAATTTCCTCTGGGTTACCTTAGTCCAAAAGCAGTGTCTATAGACAATTGAGCTTTCTAAATAATGAGTCCTGCCCAAGACACTCACTCAATTAGACTAATTTTAACTTATTCCATGAAGGACACTTAACTTTAGTAAGCCAATGCCATCAGTCTCCTCCAAATTTTCTAGGCTGATGTGAATCAGAGTTAGAACAAGATCTTGAACATATGGCTACCTTAAAGCTACCTACCTGCCATGTGCGCTATCCCATTGAAGAGCTGTAGCCATGATAGAAAGAGGAATGGGTTTTGAATGGTTAAGTTGGGGTATGGATCATTCTATAATTGGACAGCTCTGTATACTCTTTCTCTAGCTAGCTGCCCATCTTCGGAAGCAGGTTAGTGGGCTGGAGGGAGGATCTTTGGACAGACCTACTGCAGACAAATTTATTTTATGTTATGAGGCATAATATAAGTTGTGGATGAGGAAAACCATTTCAGGGCTTTTTACCTCCCTCTCTGTTGTCGTAAGCTGATCCTGTGGTCTTATATGGTACCAGACTGGAATCAGACATGCTCTGCATGGAGGTATGGGTAGGGTTATATGTTTCCATCTCCTGCCAAATGCAAGACCTATGAAAGTTATGATGGGTCTACCAGCATCATGTACAGTAGGCCACAGATGAAGCTACTAGTTTTCTCTCTTTTTTCTTGGCAACCACAGTAAGCATCTGCTATATAATGAAAGCCATGACCAAGTGCTAAGAATGAAAACTAATGAGAAGATCATCGTTCTGCAGATTAGAGAGGTGAGTCCACCTCAGACCAGGAAGTAAGGGAATTGCACCAGAGGAGACAGATGATCCAAGGGACTAAGGGCTAGAAATGAGAAACAGAAAGATCAATTAGATCATCTTATGGCCAGTACAAGATTGTTTCTGTACTGAAACTTCTGTACTTGTTGAGGGCAACCCGATTTCAAAGGATTCTAGTGACCAGGCTATTTACTCACCCTTTGGTGGCAGTGCTCCATGGTGCCTGCCAAGAAATACGTCAGTGTAAAGCTCTTATTTCCCTTTACTTAGTTCCATCCAAACACATTGTCTTCAGAGCTATTCTCAATAGACTTAGTGACTCCTTGGTGCAAGCCTCAAAATACTTGTGAATCTGCTTTTCTATCCACTCCTATTTTTTCCTGTAACCATTCAATTCAACCGTACAAATTCCTTTGGCTTGACCACCATTAATAAGGGAATACCAAAACTTTTTGCCTTCAGGTCACTGGCTCACAGGCCAATTCAAGTTAGACCAATGGTCAACTAAAGGATATTACCATTTGAGAGCTGTTGGATGGATTACATGACAGGGACTCCTGTCTAGGTAAGGTGGTCACTTGTCCAAGGCAGGCTGGATGTCTTTTCAACTGCTTGAGCGGAGATGAGCAGAAATGACACAGCAAAAAGAGGAGAAATTGCCTCACTGAAATAATCTAACATCTTTCTGTCATTCAAAGATGGGATCCCAAGTTCCCTTCAAAAGAACTAATTTTAAAGAAAGCATGAAAGACAGTAGGAAAAGCTTTTTCTTTTTTTTTTTTTTCATGGAATGCTATTGCAGGTATAAATGGATGAAGAAATTTCTATCTCTACTTCCTTAGATGTTTTTGGGAGTACTTAGTGAAAATATTAATTTGAGGAAAGGCTGGAAAATGTGAAACGTTCCAACGTACCACTCTCTGGTGCCTAGGGAGATTTGCTCCATTTTTTCTAGACTATCTTGTTAGTCTGCACCTTCCTCTATCATCACCATCTCCCTGAAAAAAGTTGATGGTATATTGTTAAAGATGTATTCCAGGCAGGGAGTCTGACATTGTGGTAGGATAGAGCTAAAGGCAAGTGAGAAATACTCCCATTCAAACATTTCAGGTTTGGGGCACTGAGCTGTTGGGTTTTGGTGTTGAAGGTAACATTGAAAAAACAGTGTAGTTTGGAGAAAAAAAAATAATAATTGCTTTGAGAAATCATTTGTGATGGAAATTTTTCAATTATTCCTAAATGAACCACTGAAAAAGGAATGTGGTATGTAATAGAAGAGGCTGAAAATGCATAGGTAGGACTCAGAAGATGACAGCACAGAGGTTGTGTATGCCATGGGTTCCTGTAACGCTTTGACTAAGTAATGGTACAAGATTCCCAAAGAATTCAGGTTTTCAGAAGTTCCTGACCCGTGAGAGCTCCCACATCTTCAGACCAGCTCTGCACCCAGTCTGTTGAGCTGTCCTGAAAATTTGGCTTCCTTTGCAAAGCCTCTCCGGAAAATCTAGTGAGCCTCTTCCCAGGTAGTGCAATGCACTCTTGCATCAATTATTTACCCAGGAAATGTGGTATCACAAATTTAATCCATGGTCAAGCACAAGACAGTGTGGTGGGAGGAACATGGTCCATGTAGTCCAGTGTTCTGCATGCACAAAGGGGATACTCCAGAGACATGTGGATGATGTCAGCTGGAAGTTGTTTTAGGAAGTGAGTTTTTGCCAGCTGTTAGTTCCCACTTGAAGATGGCTTTTGAACGGAAGAGGACGGTTGTGTTTATGAGGTGACACACACCAAATGTGGAAGGCCATTTTAACAAGTACATTGTGGACGAGCTCATGGCCAAGAACTGCCAGCCACCAGCCGTACCCAATCTTCAAAACTGCATGTTATTTTGTTCCCAAACATTGTCTGCTTTATTTACTTTATAAATGTTTTGGACATGCACTGTGGAGTCTGCATCAAAGCTGACAGCAGTCGGGTCGCTTGCAATACAAAGCAAAATCTGTGTGAAGGCACAGAGTCCAACTGGGGATAACAAAGCATTGCACTGGGGATGGAAAGAACGGTTGTGGTCCCTTGGAGGCCAACTCTCAGCTATTTCAGTGTCCGAATGGCAACTTGTTGGAGTGCTTCAGAGTTGTCACATCACCTCTCTAACCTGGGAAACTGAGAGCATTTTGAAGAGCTGTGTAAGATTGTAGTTTGTGGGCTGCAATTCACCAGTGAAGGCTGCTTTGCAAGCAAAGGACTTAGGGACTGAAACCAAACTCTGAAGGGTTGAGGGAGAACACTGAAGATTATTCGGGCTTTTCCCTATCAATTTTACTGAGTGTTAGTTTAACCAATTGAGAAAAGCCTTTTCCCTCACTCTCCAGATGATCTCCCAGCTTCTGCAGTCTCTGAGTCCCTGGGAGCATCAACGCTGGTGTGAGCCAAACCAGTGCATCCTCTACTGGAATTTGCTGAGGAGAGATTTGTTCAGTGAAACGGTCCTGTTCAAGCCCAGGCATGTAACTGTATGGACAAAAATGGGGAAGAAAATACTCTTTTTGTTTGTTCGGCAGGGGATTTCTGTTTAATCAGCAGTTGTTTTCAAAACCAAACAGTGGCTGCCATGAGCCAAGGTCCAGGAACATAAATATCTGGGCCCTCTTCCAGGGCTGTGGCTGAGCTCCAAACTGTTTGGGAGGAGGGAGGAGTTGGGAAAGTGGCTCCCGACGCTCCGCAGTTGGCAGGACTGGTGTTTGCAGCAGCACGGTGACAGTATTCATCTTCTCTGGCCCATGGTGTAGGATTGGGGTTGCCATGTAAAGAAATTCAGTTATTCCTGTGTGATGGAGCTGTTATACTGGCCACCCAAAAGCAGACCACAATTTCTTACATCCCAAGGAGAGGACTAAACACAATTATTCCAGAGAGTTTTGGTTGAGTCCCTATGTAGGACCAGGAATAGTTTCTGATGGATGTATTTTTCTTGGTGCAAATGAGGGCTCCTGCAGGCTGGGCTATTTTGGGAAATCTGATCTCCTCACTTGGGTTCTTAGTCAGGAGTCCTAGAGCTTATTCCATGTGAGGTTTTTTTGGATTTATCTGCATAATGTCTGTTGCAGTTGCTATTAAAAAAAAAAAAAAAGAAAAAAAGAAAGAAAAAAATTAAACGCAGAAAAAGGGAGGGTTCTCTGAAAATGCACGTTTTCCATCAAAAACCATTTGGAACAAAAGAAAGCGTGAGTTTTCCTTAAAAACCCATAAATACACAGTTTCCAAGTATCTGTTTTTTCAACTAAACCTCAACATGTTTTACAGGAGCAACAGATAAACAAATAAAATTGATTCGCAGCTAGCTCAGGAGCTGGGATCTTTGGGAAATCTAGCTGCAAGCAAGTGGCCAGGTTCAAAATACTAGAGTGGAGCCACGATTGACATCTGTAGTTTCTGAGCTGCTGGCGAGCGTTGTAACCGAAAGACTCTCTCACCACTCATAGTTTTTCAGCTTCTGTCATGCTCTACATGTCCATGTAGCAGCAGAAATGAAGTAACTCCATTGAAGTATTATAAAGTCTCTGTAACTGGATATCTCCAGGGACTTATTCCATTCCACATCAAACCCTAATGCCTTTTCTCCCATCTGTGCTTATTCCAGCAGTCCAGGAATAATATTCCAGTCCAGCCTTTCTCCCACCTTCCACCCAGGCTTAGCACAAATGACTTGAGTATCCACCAATTTTGGAGGTCTGGTGTGCTGCTCTTTCCTTTTCCAGGTCTTTTAATAGGAAAAAGTGTATTTTTCCCCATCTATTTATGTTCTCCTCTTGGCCTTGTTTCTGTCTGCTGTCTCATACAGTACTTTTGTCCTTTGCTCTGTGCAGATGTTGTTTCTCTTCTCTGCATTATAATCATAGTTTGAGGCCCCAGCTGAAATGAAAGGCCATTTGAGATGAGAACTGCTGGGGACCCCAGTGAGATACATCTCTACCTGGAAGACACTGGAGTATGTAAAGACTGGAAGAGGTTACAGTGAAGAAGTGGGTTGCTTGGGATTGTATACAAGAGCTGAATGAAGCTGAGAGTGAAATGAGCCCCCAAAGTGCACCTTGAACTGCATATGGGCTGTTTTGCCTTTATCTCTAGAAAATACATGAAGCTGCTGGCATGGAGGGTCGTACCCACGTAAACTGGCATTGTATTTTTTTGCTTTTGCAAAATTCAAGCTCCAAAAAGACAAGTTGATAAAACAACATCACAATCACTGCAGCACATAGAGCAGGTAGGACTAGAATGAGCGTTGCCATGAGCTGCAAGGAGACTGGTCATCCAGGAGGGTGTTATTTTCTCCTTGTATCTGTTGAAAATTTGATATAGCTTCATCAGTTGATGCTCTAAGTGTGTTTGGTTTTCTGGAGGATTTTGCTGGGTGTGGGGTTTTTTTTGTTTTGTTTTGTTTGTAATTTCTCTGAAAGACTTGAAAAACATCAAGTTTCCATCAATTTACAAAGGAGGAGACTTGATGTGGCAGATTCAGATTCGGATGCCATGGTAGCCATTGTCCCAGGAGGCTGGAGAACATGACTGTAAGAGATGTAGGTTGACAAGTATATTTTAAATCTGACTGTACTTTTTCCCTAATAATAAATAAACAAACTAGAACCCTGAGAGTAACACTGATGAGAGAAGGTAGTTTAAGAATACAAAGACACAAGTTTTTTCTTTGTAACGTGGAGGCAAGGCTCCATGGTTAGTGAATGAGGGTCCTGAGAGGTCCTTTGGTATCAACCCTGAAGGTGCAGGACTGAGAAGTCTTTTTATCCCAGCTGCAGAAAGACAACTGAAACACCAAGTGTGTTGGCCTGCCTTTTCCAGTCCAGTTACCTACAGATTTTAGCATGGCTGATGGCAATGCAGCAACCAGGCATAAGTTCTGGGGAAAAAAATTCAGGTGGTTTACCTGAGGTTACTCAGAAAATCAGTAGCAGAGGCAGTGATAAAGCTAAAGTTCAGATAAGTTTCTTTTATGTCAGGCTTATCTCATCCACACTGTGGAGCTACCTTGGGTTGGTCAGGCTGAGATTGCAAACAGGCAAGGAAGAAGGTGAGGAACCACCAGGGATAGTGCTAAGAAGGGCCTGGCTGGCAAACAGCCTTGTTGAAAAGTATTTGTAGGGCAAATGAAGGTGGGAGAAAAAGTGGGGAAGTTGCACTTGCGTATTCTCCGCTTCCCCCACCTTCATTTCTTTGCATCTCAGCTAGAAGGAGAGGATGGAAGCCAGAGAAATTTGCTTTGGATCGACTGACACTTTATTTAAATTAAAATAAAAAATCTGTTCTGTTTTATTTTTCCTCCAGATGAATATTAAAAGGTGGCATAACTGACAATCCAGCCCACTACAACTTCACCTCCTGTTTGGAGCTAAAATGGAACCAATTTAAGTCATTTTCTTACTGTGGGCATAAAAGGGACTGTGGGCCTCTAATCACCGCCTGTGGGTTTGACTCAGCCATCCATAAACTGCAATATCCACTCATTTGTTCCTTTTCATTCAATTGCCTCCAAATTGCTTCAAACAAGCTCCATGGCTGCTGGGGAAGGAGAAGCTCTGCCTGCCCCTCATCAGAGTGGACGGGAGCAAGGAGGAGAGAAACAGGATGTTGGTGCCATCTGCCTCCATCCTTCCTTCCTTGGCTCAGCAGAGCAAGGGTGATTGAGGACACTTCCACCGAGCATGCAAAGCAGGGCAGTAACCCACCATTCGCTGCTCTGGGCCTTGCACAACCCACTGAACACGTTGCTGAGGACGCCTGAGTGTCGCGTGAGGCATAAATCTGCTCTCTGTGCCTTTGGGCGAGGAATGGGGTAGGGATACTCCAGGACAAAGCTCTGGAGGTTTGGCTGGAAAGTGCGAGCAGTTGCAATGCGAGGGATGGAGGCAGGTTTCTACGTAAAGGCAGGAAACCACAACACATTTTATGCATTTTTCCTAATTCCTGTGCATACACAAAACGTGGTAGGGCTGGGTTTCTGCCAGAAGTGGTTGCAACAGTGACCTGTGGTTTTTTTCCCGAAGATTATCCAAGAACTTTGGGTTGCAGCCTCTGCCTCGAATGTCAAAGGGATCCATCTACACTGAAGCTTAGCTCCCTGGGTAGCTCCTACACCCCGGTCCCACCACTGCTCGTGGTGCATGTCTATTAGCTCACCTACTGCTTCACACCTGGTATCATCCCCAAAGACACAAATCCTCTTGTGCTTTTAAGAGAAAACCTGAACAATGTTTTGGGGCATAGCTTTTACTTTTCAGGCATTTTTGGAGAATAAAATCCACCAAACCATAATTATTATGGCTTAGGGCCGTGGACAAGCCGTGGGTCCGGAGCTCTGCAGTGCGGACATGGACAGTCCACCATAAAGGAGCTAGCCATGAGGCAGTGTGGACAGGCCTTGCCCTATCACTCGCCAGTAAAAATCTGAATTTACTTAGCTGTTTTTTTCCTCCATCCTAGGTGTGATAAGCTATGCACTACCAGTGTCTTTTCTAACCCCTCTCCACGTCAGCTGACACAAGGAGGAACATCTTGAGATGTTTTCCGCGTTGCAGGCTGGTGCTCTGGGCACGAACTCCCCATAAGTGGGGCTCTCCCGCTGGACATCTTCGCTGGTCCTTTCCCAGCCTTCACTTTGCTATGAGCAGGCAGCAGCACCGGGGCATAAAAGGTCTTCTTCACGCTCCTGCTCCATCACTGGGCTAAGCGTGGACCCGCCGAAGCCGGGAACGGGAGCTGCATGCAGGGAGGCTTTGCAAAGCAACCCCCTCGTTTTCTCCAGCGCTCGCAGGGCTCCAGTGAGCGAAGCAGCTCGAGCAGAAAATACTGCATTGCACCAAAGGCAGGGAGACAGGGAGAGAGAGAGAGAGAGAGAAATCCCACAGCCTGACAGGCAAAGGCTGTGACTGTCCCACTCCTGACAGGCTGCTCCGTGGTGCGGTGGAAGAAGGCGGAAAGCACGCACCGTGCTCAGCAGAGCAACGGCTCCAGCCCTGCGAGTGTTTTATTGCGGTGCATCTCGTGATGAGCTGCCCTGAAAGCTCCTGTCTCGGCTCAGGCACCTTTGGCATCCGCAGACAGGGAAGGAAAGAAACGTTTCCAACTTGCTGCCTGGAAATGAAAGCTGCGATACTGGCTTGGCAGAGGGACAGGGTCAGCGGAGACAATGACAGCCCATCTTCTACAAGCAGTTTCTCTGCTGAGCTTTCCCATTTCTGACCGCTTGGCTCTTCTACCCTGGCGATGAGACCCCTTTGCTCTCAGCTGGGTCAGTCGTGCCCTCTCCATGCATGGTTAACAGAAGCTATCCCGAAGTAGGGGCACCGAGGTAGTGACAGACACCAGCAGCTCATCATCAGCCTTGCCCAGCATCCTCAAGACTTGGTCTGGAGCTACGTTCACATCATCCCTAGTGAAAGAGGGGTGAGCTGCTTCTGGCACAGCGACAGGGAAATGCTGGGGGAGGAGGAGAGCTGGCTGCTGCCCACTCTAATGGTCTTGGCAATGAACCCAGTCTCTAGGACCTGCCCTCAGACACCTTCGAAGGCAAAGGAGGAGTGCTTCCTAGCTGCAAGCACAGGGGGAAACAAAAAAAAAGGAATAAAAATGTATAATGTTCGTATATTTGCAGTGATCATGCTGATAACTGAGAGCTATAGCTTAACTTTGTTTCAAAATAAGCCATGCGGCCAATGATTTGATCTCCCAGCCTGGTCTCCTGGCTCTATGTCCCTTATGCTGGTACATGAACATGCATGAGCCTTCCCCTTCTCACATCAGTCACTTTCTACACAGTGAGGTCTCAACAGTACCTGGGAAGCTCTACCTTTCCCCAGGAAAGGCTGCCTGTGATCTTGCTCTTTCATAGCTGGCAGAGTCGGGGTGAGAAATCCTACTTCCATTTTGCACACATGGAAAAAGAGCAAAAGGCACATCGGTGCCCATGGAAACAAAGGTCATGTATGAAGTCACTATCGGGTCTTCTATCTGGTGTCCAGGGCAGCTGGACATTCCCTCTCTGCTAGAAAACCATCCCAGTCTTATTAAAATCAGTCACCACTGTCCCTGGGAGACAAATCAGGTCTCATATTCAGACTGGTGATTCAAAGTGCAGATGGCTAAATTTGGGATTGCATCTTTTTCTCCTCTTGACCCCATGGGTTACAAAGGAGGTGAGTGACTGAATAGCCCATGGCTAGTGATGCTCCATCATTGTGGTACCAGAGCAAGGCATGAACATGACCCCTTGTCTTGCACACAGACTTAATATCCCTGCACACTAAGGATAAGAAATAAGGTTTGTCTCAAAAGTAGTTTGAATATCCAAGCACTCTCCAACTAGGAAACGGAGGTGAGAAGGAAGGCTGTAGATGCAGAAAAGGCAAACAAACAGAAAAAAAAAAAATCATGAATTTTTTCATGATAATATCTCCTGCAGAGACAGTAAACAGAGATGAGCGGTTTCCAATGAGTACCTTGTAACAGATCCTTGAATCAGTGAAAGCTCAGAGTAAGGAGGAGGAGGGAGGCAGGAATACAAAATGTGTCTCATTAACAGAGAAAATTAAGTGAATCTTTTTCATTTTATCTTCTTCATTGTCATTGTTCATCCGCAAATCAAAATCACATACTATTGTGTGTCTGAGGAAAGATAGATCACAGTGTTGGCAGAAAATGAGGTGGGGGGACCATTCAAAACCTCCTTGAGGATGGATTCTTGAGGTGAGCAGCAAGGGCTCAATCCTGCCCACATATGGGATGGCCCCAAATCTGTGGATGTACTCTGGATGGATGCTGGGTGTGTGTACAACTGCCAGACCTTGCCCAAAGCGCTCAGGACGCCAAGAGAGGCTGGAGTAGAGGGAGTACACTGTAATAAGGAGTGGTCACAACATCCCAGGAAACCATCTCATCCAATGGCTGTCCTTTGACTTTGGAGATATGCTGGAGCATCCCAGACAAGGGGCCGCAGAGCTGCCCAGTTAAACCTGTAAGGCCATGATGCAGGACACCATTCTTGCTCTGTGCAAACTCTTTCGAGACACTCTCAGTCATTCTTTGCACTTTCATCCTGCTTTCCCTTTGCAAACCAGGGAGCTTATTCTAGCCCACCTTGTGTAATGATCAGAGACATTTGTCCTTGATCTGTTGCAAAACCTCCAGTTGAAACACAATGGACAAGCCTTGAAAAGGTTCAGGTCTTATAGGTGATGGTACATATGGAAGAATCAAGTGTAGACTAGAGTATGGAGACTGGAAATCAACTTTTGAGGGAATCTGGATTACTTATTATTTTGGTGGTCTGTAGGAAACACTTCAGAGGGATCTGACATCCAGAGGGTTGTGCTTTCTGAAGCTCCATCACCTTCAGGGTACATAAAATTTGCCCTATCAAAAGGAAGCACCCAAAAATCTCTACTTACTTTTGATAACTGCAGAACTCATTTGTCAAGAAAAGGCCAAAGGCAGAAGGTGGGATGTATTATATTATTCTGCCTAGCAGAGTAATAAATTCCCACTACTCCTCCTCCACCTGGGAGGAGACATCACGTTGCAATTGGCAGTGGCCTTCTCTTTCAGCACCGTTGGTACCTCTCAGCTTTATTGATCATCATATCACCATCTTGCTACCTCTATTCTACATTATTCCTGGGATTTTCTGAGATGTCGTGGCTTAGGAATCCCTTTTCATGAGACATGACTCTGACATCACTTTTTAGCATCTTATGGTGACATGATACAGATATTACATCAGAGCTAATCAGCCTTCTTTCTCTTTCTAGTGAGTGGAGTAGGGGAAGCTTTTCCAGGGTTCAGGCTGACTGATCTGTTTATCATCTGTATTTTAAGATGAATTGCGCTTTACTTGTGGTTATTTGTCTTGAGGGAGGACCTGGTGATCAGTTTGGATAGAATCATAGAATCTTCTAGGTCAGAAGGGACCTTCAAGATCATCTTGTCCAACCATCAACCTAACTCTGACAAAAAT
>JAOXJM010000001.1:2975100-2988214 GCA_026413425.1 Tringa solitaria
TGGACTTGGTGATCTCAGAGGTCCTTTCCAACCATGAAGATTCTGTGATTCTGTGAAAGCATGGAAGCTTTTCAGTAAGACAGTGGAAGGAATATAACCAAGGCCAAACACAGACAAAAAAAAAAAAACCAACCCAAATTAAAATCAATAACTTGCAAAAACTTTTCTCCTAATTTAGTTCTCAGAATTGGCCAAGCCATTCTGAATGCAACTTCCTACGGCGACGTTAGCCCGAGGCAGACACCCAGCTGAGGAAATTGTCCCCTGAGCGGTTCAGGTCTGTCAAAGTAATGAGGACCTTAAAACCGAGTCTTGGTACAGAACATGTCAGAGAACCTGAGCTATAGGTGTTGCTGCTAATGCTCGGCGGAATTATGCATGCGCACGCTGCCCTGCACCGGCAGCACAGGAATTGCATAATTTTGGGCAAAAATAAACGTGTCTGTATGCTGCTCAGGATAGACTTGTGTAGCTCCTTGCAAAGGCGGCCTCTGCGTGTGTATATACAACACCAGCTCTCTTCTAATCTTCCCGTTAACAAACATAACGGGTGATTATCTTTTTACCCATATTAGCATAATTCCATCTCTTGTCTGTATCTGATCCCGGCCAGAGGTGTCCTGTCTAGCTCAGCCCTGTCTTGAGACTGTCAAGCACGATTTGGAGCTAGTTATCCCGCGGCAGCAGCCGGGCAGGCCTCAAAGAAAAACTTCCCATTGGCTTTTGTGTGTGTTGGCAGCAGCTACTCTTGTCCCCTGCCTCGTGGTGACAAAGTCACTGGAAGAGAAAAATTAATAGAATTAATAGGAAATTAGTAATAGTTTATTCAGGGTTATTTTTTTTTTTTTTTGGAAGGGGAGTAGAGTTTTGCAGCCGATTCTTTAATGAAAATACCTGTTGTGGCTTGTAAAATCTGTAAAACGGGGCATCACGGGACTGTGGTGGGAGAGATGTCAGACTGCTTTTTATTTTTGCCTTTTCCCCCCCCGAAATACTCGCAAAGCTGCTGCTTCTTGGGGCTCTGTCCATACTCCCTCGTTACAGTGACGGGCAGAACAAGTAGAGTCAATCCCCTTTGTTGTCCCTGTGCTTGATATAATGTCTCAGCTGGGGGATGTCTCTGCTAGTGCAAGAGTGGGGATCTCCATCAGCGTCCTGTCCCCTCCTGCCACCCCCTTTTGGATTGGGTGGCATCTCAACTGCCCCTTCAGAGGGTTTTAGCCAAAGCCTTCTGAAGTGGAAGTCCTCTGAAGAGGACGTCTCTCCTTTGGGTTGATCTTGAGTGTTTTTTTCTCAGGGGGGAATATCTGTCTGAAGACAGCAGCTGCACTGAGCCCTGCTTCATTTTGAATTTCACAAAGTGTACTTTTATGCCAGAGTGCTTCAAAGTTATAAACAATTTTAATCCAGCTTTTATTATACTTGTAATGGAAAGCCAAGTAAGTCATGCAGTAGATTAGCATTGTTCCAAAAATGTCAATTTTGTGCTGTCTTGTTTCATTTGTAAAGAAGAGGTCGTGCTCTACAGCAGCCTCACATCTTCAGAAGGTGCCTGGAACTTAGGGCTGGTGAACTTTGGGGCAGAAGTATGGACTAGTCAGCCTTCTGACATTTTTTTGTCAGTGGAGCCAGCAGCAATAGGTTACTTCAGCTAACACTTGCAAGTTATGAACTAACCGAGTTGGGACCTAATTGCCCTAGGTGCCACAGAAACATGGAGAAAGGCTGTCCCCCATCTGGGCTGCTCACGTATAAGGCAGAGTGCTAAAATAAATGGCACGTGTCTGCCCAGAAGGTTCACGGGTGCATAAAGACCCACCCAGAAACATTTAGGAATTTGGTCAGAATTATTAAATGTGGAGAAAATGAAATGAGGAAAAGTCTAATATTATTTTTTTTTCTCCATAATCTCCAGTACAGATGTCACTCTGAAAATATTGCTAATGGTTGCAGTAAACTGAAGCTTCCCTTTAGGTTTTGGAGAGCAAATGCCAATCAGCAATGCTCCTTCCCACTAGTGATAATGTGTGTGTTGGACTCAAGATCTGCCTGAGATTTGAGATGGTCCAGCCACCCCTGTTTTATAGGACCGTGCTCGCTCATCTGCTCTCTTTAGCCACTCACGTGGGAAGCTGAAGACGAAGGATTTGCTGTGTCAGATCTTTTCACTGGCCTCTTCCGTGGCTGGTGGTTGCTGCTCCAGAACGCGTTGGATACCTGCCATAAATGAAAGGAGGAAATTTTATGCTGAGTAAAGCATAAAGGGAGACTCCGTTCTCGCCTCTGCTGCAAACCCTGCATTGCTGAAGAGAAATCATCACACCCCTATCTGTCTCTTTCCTCCTAGTAATACGGTATTGTTAATGGTATATTCTTTATGTTCCTGCTCCTGCTGTGTGTTCAGCCCGTTTCCGACTGTAAGGTTTGGTACAGCCGCAGAATTGATGGTCTTTATTCCAGAGGAGCCCGGATCTCTGTGAGTACACAGCCGTGTTCAGCATGAATCACACTGGGCTGGCCAGTTATACTCTTCATTTGGGAGAACTTCCCATACTCTCTGAACCATCGAGTAACGGTCACTGGTAACTGAAGCTCACCTGCTTTGCAGGTAGCCTGACCCTATGCAGCAAATCTACCAGCCCTACATCCCTCTGAAGCTTTATTTCCAAACTTTATTCCCCATCCCAGCGTCATCTTTGATTTTCCCAGTCCTGTTGCTTTTACCCTGGGTCTCTCGGGCTCCCCTGTTCCAGCTGCCCTTTGAATATAGAGCAAACTCTCAGACTTTGAAGATTGGAGATTCTCTCCTGGCTTCTTTGCTACTGGCTTCCCCACCTCCATATACAGATCTTGGTGCTTCAACAACCAGTACATCAAGATCTAAAGGTTCTGTTTTGTCCGTTAAGTCCCACATTTTATCTTCACTGGTGTGTCACGTAGACCTAGAGAGTGAAATAGCCAGTGATCTCAAAGTCACTGTGAATAGGGAGTTACTCTCTGTGCCAGGCTTTGGGGAGACAGCTGAAGTATGATCTCTGTCTTACGAGATTTGGCTCTTCGTGGATTTATACAGTGCTAATTACAAGACTTCAGCCTGAGAGAGAGGACTGGTGTCTCACAGATCTTCCGAAGACTGCAAAGCAGGGAGAAGCATCCACCCGCTGGCGTTGAATGCAACGTGAGCTGTGCTACCCAGCCTCAGCCGACAAGACAAGAGCTGCCTGCTGACTCACGGAGAAACCTGGGGCCAGAGCCCCTTCCTTGCTGTTTGAGGATCAAAGCGGTGTTTTAGGGCTCCTGCCGGGATCAGGTCCAGAAAATTCTGAAGACTTCATCTGGGTACTCTTCAGAGCCCCCGAAGCCTTGAAGGGAATTCGCGAGCGCAAGCTTGACTTCTGAGGAAGGAAATGCCGCTTTCCTCAAGGCTGTCCCAAAATGCTGTAATTGGTACACAAGCTGGGGAGACCTGCTGGGACGAAACCTTGCTCATTTTCTTTTCAATATGCATCAACCCTTTAGGGGCAGGTGCTGTGCTTATTCCTTTTGGTGTCTAGAGCCACAGTCAGGTCAAGGTCTCCCGATCTGTGAAGCGTCTTTTAAATTCTTGGCAAACTTAGCACTATCCAACCCCATGGGAGTTGCACCTCTTAGAAACACAGTAGAGACACATTTTGTAGTGAGGAGAACAGAGCCCTGGGAGTGTACAGTTGCTTTGTTGGGAGACAAGAATGAGACTTTGCAACAGAAGTCAACCTGACACCCTGGCTTTTGGCCATTCTTCACTTTTCTCAGGGCTTTGGACCTATATGGTCTCATACACACATTTCCCAAGGTAGGATCAACGAAGTTAGGCACTGTTGTGACATGGTTTGTTTGAAATCAATGACCTTGTGTGCTCTTGCATGCTTTTGCTACGATAGTTTGTTTGTCTGAGGGTTTACATTTCCCCAGTTAACTGTGATAAAGAATAATTTTAATAGATTTAACCTCAGAATACTTTCAGGCCAGTCTGCTCCAGAAAAGAGAGTTTAACCCCAGTCTCTGGATTTGTAGATTATTTCCACGACCTCAAAACTCCATTCTTGTTTCTGCAGCACTGAGTATTTGTGTTCTTTCATTCAAGTCTCTGTGTAGCAAATTCCTGGAGGAACTGAGAAACCATTACAAACCTCTTTGCTCTCCCTCCCAAGCACAAAGGAGCACAGTTCTGACCTGCTTTTGCTGATAGGAAGCCAAGCCTGAATTGCAAGCAGAAACACCCTCCACATGGAGTTTTATCACACGGGGAAAAAAGGAGGAAAGTCCTACTCACAGCAAGTGTAAATCCCATCCCTTAATAAGCTTCTGGCAGATGCGCAGGTAACAAGGTGATGGGGACCATGTGAGTGCTTGAATAGAATAATCTGTGTGACGAGGGAAGGCTGTGTTGTCCCTCCTTGGCTTAAGTGCCTTGCAAACAACCCACTCCTGAAATGAATCTCTTTATTTGGGACCAGCTGCAGCTTGCTCTGGGTTCTGCTCATTGTGGTGAGCTCTGAAGAAAAGATGCTCTAGTGTGGGACACCCTCAAAGAAAGACTTGCCTTCAGTTTCTGCCAGACGTTGGACAGGTTGTAAGTTCAGGGGAAAAAGGATTTAGATGAAGTTAGAAGCTGTTTTTTTTTGTTGGGGGAGCTGTTGACAATGTCTCCATATGAGTTTTCTCACCATGTGGGCTCCCAAAGAAAAGCTTCTATCTGTAGTAATCAGGGTTTATTAAAGGAAGCCGGGGAGAGAGGGAAAGAAAAAAAAAAAAGTCTTTAGCTGAGATTAAAGGGATTGTGTAGCTGCACTGGGTGCTGAATTGCTGTGTGCTGGCTCCCTCATCGCTGGGTGTCTGCCTCGTCAGCATCTCTCCAGGCTTCCCGCATCCCGGGAAACTAATAGCTGTGCCTGAGTGGAGTAAACGTAAACAGAGGAGCGTGCTGCCTAATTAATGCCGGGCTTCATTAACCACCCAGACCCTGTCATTGGCATTGCTCAGGAGTCCTGGGTGCTGTTGGCTTCCTCCTAGCCAGGTTCTGGCCTGGTGGAGGGCTCACTGAGCTCGTCCCACCAGCCACCAGGACCCCGGGGTGGTGTCAGACCTGCTCTGCAGGAGGAGGTGGTGGTGGTGGTGGTGGTGGTGGATATTGTCCCCCTCCCACTGCTGTTGTTCAGCACATTTGGTCCTGTTCTATATTTCAACATGTACTTTTGCTCTGAGTTTCTGGCTGGTGTTGGACCCAGGGCGGGTTTGCTTCCATGGCTCCTCATGTGTGACTCCTCTTGTTGCTGACCTTGCGGTGTTCCTGCTGCCGACATGTGGCTGTGGCAAGGGACCCGGTGATGTGAATCTGTCTGCCACCTTTGATGGCAGGAGGGTTGTGTGTGTGTGTGTGTGAGCCAAATGGGGAGATGCTGTTGTCTCCCGTGTTCACTCAGCGATGTCTTCCTTTCAGGAGCTGTCATTGCAGTGGGGTGGATTTGTGCCAGAATCCAGTACAGGGATGTGACCATGGCTTTTGTGAGATTGTCAATCAAAACCGAATGCCCCCGCTCCCTGTACGCTTCCTCCCAAGTCCTTTCCTCCCTCTCAGTTGATGGACCAGTCCTTTGTGTCCTCTTTATTCTTGATTTATTCCTACTTCCTCAGCCATAGCGCATCCTTCTTGACTTTGCCTCCTTGAAACCTGCTGCATTTTGAGGACGTATTAAGCATTCTTTAGCTTTCTCATCTAATAATAGCCACCACTTGAATTAAAGAAGTTAGGAAAGTTTCTTCCTCATTAGCTTTTTTGCATCCAAACTTTTCTTGTCCAAGGCCACATCTATTTACCATAGGGCTGTATGCTTTAGAGTCTTGGGATCGTGTTCTGGAGAGCCCTGAGCAGAACCAAGCTGCATCCTCTAACTCAGTGCTCTCTAACTTTTGCTGGAAATGGTCAATTAAATTAAAAAAGTAACCACACCATAGAGTAGCATCATAACTTGCCATCCTTCCGGAGGAAACCAGTCCTTAAACCAAACTGTGTGAATTCAAGGGGTCTTATGGGGAATGTGTTATTTGCAAGCCATAGAGTTGAGATGCTAGTTCCACGGGCAAGAGAGTAGTGTGAGACCTTATGTGGGAGCTGACTCTGAGATCTTCCTCTGACCATGGATGGAGCCGTGTCTGAAACAGCTGGATTTGTGAAATCTGCTTCGATTTCATGTTCAGGCTAGGTTCAAATCTGGTGTGGCTCCAGTTCTGAAAAGAAGAATGATCTCTTGCTTTGGGTTTGCTGCATGTCATGAAAGTTGTGAAGCATCACAGAATAACCATGTTCAGAGGAGGTGGTAGGCAGTGTCTTGGCTTTTTTATGCTGTGGGGAGATGAAGAGACTCATCCAGGAGACCCAGGCTTGAGGAAAAGTTTTGTATTGTTATGACCTGTGGCATGCCTGCAGTACCACCACTGCATGTGAAGGGTGCAGCAGAAGTTGAAGGGCAGCTGTTTCTGATAGAAGAAGAAAAAGCAGGGCTGCTTTCTACTGAAAGGTCTTTCGCTACAGATCCCTGGGTGTCTAGAGGCTGTGTGACCTCCCCAGGGACCCTGAATGTGCTGGTGAAGAGACTGTAGTGGCAGGAGCCACGTAGAAGGACAGTCTGGTCTCCCACAGGAGCCCTATGTGATGGTCATTGTAGGAAGGCGTTTTGGGTTTATTTTGGAAATACCCATCTCAGAACCTAACCTCACTGCCTGCTCACTGTGGCCTTTTGTTTATTTGCTTTTTTTCGTATAATATAATTACTCTTTTGTAGACCGAGCAGCCAAAGAGACTGGGCACGTCTATGGCACTGTATTATTTGTCTTCCCAGCTGCCATGATTTCTGCTATCCAGACACGTGTAACAAAAAGATGTGCATAACCCCCTTCTCCTTGGTGCATCCTCTAAGGGGTAGGACAAACCCTGCTCTATTCTGCAAACTAAACGACGAGTCCTCCTTGCCTCTGCCCTCTGCTGTTATTTACTAATAAAGCCAAATTATGAACTGTAGCCCTTAGAGGCTCAAGAACTGATTGGGACTCCAGGACAGAGGGTGCAAGGCAAACAACATGAGCAGGTGGAAGTGAGTGCCAGCAGAGAGAAAATCCTGCTCCTAGGGTCACTCAGATGGCTGATGGAAGATGGCAAGGTAGCCCCAGGCTCCTGTTCTCCCTGCTTTGTCCCAAAAAAAAGTGCTCCTGTGCTTGTCTGGTGTCTATTGGTGCTGGCAGACTGTTGATGCTCTTTCTCCTGAAGATGAGCGTCTTTCCTCATGAGGTTCATTATTTTTGAAGAGCCCTTTGCTGCTGCTAAAGGGACTCCTCATCCAGCCTTCCTGGGATTTCTCACTGGGGTCTGTCTGGTTTCCAGGTCAGTTTTGCTGTCTGTGCCTGGAGGAAGGTTCTCCTTGCCATCCCCTTCCTCTACAAGTGACGGTCTCACCTCAAAGTCAGTCATAGAATCATTCAGGTTGGAAAAGACTCTTGGGGTCATTGAGTCCAACCATCAAACCTACTCTACAAAGTTCTTCCCTACACCATATCCCCCAACACCACACCTAAACAACTCTTAAACACATTGAGGGATGGTGACTCAACCACCTCCCTGAACAGCCTATTCCAGTGTCATGATTCTCAGCTGCTTGGGCCTCAAACATTTTGCCTCTGGAGTGTATCTCCTCTTATGTTGTGTTGGCCACTTCTTTTAACAGGCGCATTTCCTCCTGTTGTTGCAACTCTGCTCTTGAGTGTTGTGATGACCTTTGGGCAGAGGGCTTCTGTTGCAGAAGAGAGTCTCTTCATTACCTCTTCAGTCTCTGGGTCACGGCAGTTCCCGTTTCCCTGTCCTGCAGCTGTGCTGACTCTGCAGGGCTAAGAGGAGCAAAACAGAGTAAAATACAGGGGTAAAATAGACATCTTTTTAGTACTTGAAAAGAATAATTTCTTCCTAGATCTGTCTAGTGCCCGATCAAACCAGTGTCTGTTAGAAATATGGATCATAACTCATAAGTGACGGGAGCCGGTGTTCAGGGTCGCCACGTGATGTTTCTGAACACAGGACTCAAACAGGGACAGCTTCCCTCTTCTGCTGCTCTCTCAAGGATGGCCTCTTTTGAAAGAGGAATGGTTGTGCGGGGAGAGCTCATCCCATCGCTCCTCTATCTATCATAATAAAGGTTATTAAAAGCCTACGTGACCGGCCTGCGTATCCCTGCAGAGCGAATCCTCTCCTGCTCACAAGACAGCCCTGCAAACTCTGCAGTATAAGCTTGATTTTATTAAATATTTGCTTGACCAGAAAGGCAAAGCAGAACAGGGTAAACACGCCGAAAGTAAATGTGAAATGACCTTTGTCCGTCATCTATCCAGCGCCTGCGGCTGCTGCGGCAGGGAGGGCAGCGGGGGGTGAAGGTGATCATACAACAGCTTTGAATTTCTGGCTGCTGTGAGAATTTTGAAATATTTGGGGTGGCATAAAAGTGGCGGATGCTCTGCAAGCCCAGACTTACCCTTTCCACTAGCAGATCTAATCAGCCCACAGGTCAAAAGACGACAGGATTTATTCTCTTTATTATTTCTTGAAGTAAATTTTTCAGTTCCACTGGCGTTAGCAGAGCTGCGAATCCAGACCGGTGTCACTGCCACATCTTCCTCCTTGCTGGGATCTGCAAACAGTGATTTTTTTCCCCTTGCCTCCTGCTTGCGCGGGGCTGGCTGTCATCACTTTTGCTCAGCTAGTTGCACCCCTGATTTCAGCAAAGTCACTCTGTGAGAGAGGTGATAGGACACTGGCCTGCAGGAGTGGAGCTGGGGTTTGGACAGCTTTGTGAAATTCTGATCTGGGTGTTAAGTACAGGACGGAGGGAGGAGAGACCTGTGTGCCTCAGCCTAGTCACCAGTAATAAGGGTTGTGTAGTTAGCGCTCATCAAGGAGCTTGGATGATGAGACCTGAGTTGGTAGAACTCCACCTCCCACATTCTTTGTGGGGCCATAATGGGCCAAAGCTGCTCTTGGAACAGAAGCAGCCATGAAAAGGGGGAGAACCAAGGAGAAGATGGATGCGTTGAGTAGGAAGATGCATTTTCATGGCATAAGGACGGGACTCGATGATGTGCTCACCGAATTACAGAAGCTGTTTGAACCCCATACTGCTCCCACCACCCTAGTTAAAAACTGGGAGATTTTAAGAGACTGAGTGGTGCAAGGAAGCCCCCTTCCCTCTCTTTGGAAAGTCACCAGGCTTTCTAACAATGCTGGGTTGTTAGTTTTTCTCCTTCATGGTCCTTTAGACTTGATTACTGTTAATAGTTAGGCAACCCCTTTCTCCTTAGTTATCTGAGGTGCCCAGGGGAACTGCATCTCTCTTTAGGACAATGTTTGCTTGGCTGTGCAGTGGGTGGAGAGCGGTCTTGTGGTGAGAACCCAGGGGAGGGAGGAGACCGGGTGCTCAGTTTGCTCCGTGCTTGGCTGCATGCCTGTTGTAGATGTGGCTGTGAAGGTTGGCACACCACAACTCCTACGTCTGTACTCCAAGCTGGACTGGCATGAGGCAGCTTTGATCTGGAAGCCACAGAGAGCCTGTTCAAACAGGTCCATTCTGGACTGAGGTCTCCCTGAAAGGATTGTTAATGTCGGACCAGAGCTGGCTTCCTCCTGGCAGACTACAAGGGCTGCAAAAGAGCTCAGCATCCATCTGGGCCTGTCCCTGTAGGCAGGTCCCTGACCTTCTCTAGGCTTCAGTCCCTCATCCAGAAGAGCAGGACAATAATCCTTCTCCTGTCCTGTCTCCTTAGACAGCAAATATTCAGTCAGGTCAAAGTTGGCAGTGCAAACAGCGATACTGCTTGATGTTTCTACCATGAACCTTCTGCGCTGCTCTGGCTTCCAGTGAATTTTTTGTGCTGCACCATGGGGCATGTGTGTGTGTAATGGAGAGTGAAAGGGTGCTGATTTATTATTATTATTATTATGCTGTGTGATTTCTGCTCTTTCTACCAGCATCTTTTCTTTCAGGAGGGCTCCCTTTGTGCTGGTTTTAAGTAGAGAGCTCAGAGACGAGAAAGGGAGGATTAGCAATTAAATACGCTCTGATGATGGCATGGTTGTGAAGGAGGGAGGAGGAAGGAATACTCCATAGTAATGTACTTTTGTTTTCTTTTCTCTCTGCTTGTAGGGCAAAATCTTCCAGGGAATTGGTATTCTGAAGACTATTACAGCTTTTAATCCTCGTTCCCTTGGGAATACAAACCTTTCTAATCATGTCACCGGCCATGTGGAAGTGGACTTGCCTGGTTTCTCACCTCCTACTATCCACCACAGTGTCGCCTCTTGGCAGGCAGCAGCCACTCCACCCAAAGAGGCCCTTCATCACTTTCACTGGAGACCAAGCAGAGGGGAACTTCAACCA
This sequence comes from Tringa solitaria, assembly GCA_026413425.1. Classification (NCBI taxonomy): domain Eukaryota; kingdom Metazoa; phylum Chordata; class Aves; order Charadriiformes; family Scolopacidae; genus Tringa; species Tringa solitaria. The sequence continues at coordinate 2,985,555 of JAOXJM010000001.1, forward strand.
CTTGGTGGTTGATGAAAGGACTGGGCACATTTACCTGGGAGCTGTCAACAGGATCTACAAACTCTCCAGTGACCTGAAGGTCCTGGTGACCCATCAGACTGGTCCTGATGAAGATAATCCCAAGTGTTATCCTCCCAGGATAGTCCAAACCTGCAATGAACCCTTGACACCCACTAATAACATAAACAAAATGCTCCTCATAGACTACAAGGAGAATCGATTGATAGCCTGTGGGAGTCTTTACCAGGGCATCTGCAAGCTTTTGAGGCTGGATGACCTCTTCAAGCTGGGGGAGCCCTTCCACAAGAAGGAGCATTATCTCTCTGGGGTGAATGAGAGTGGCTCTGTTTTTGGAGTCATTGTTTCTTACAGCAACATGGATGACAAATTGTTCATTGCCACTGCCGTGGACGGCAAACCTGAGTATTTCCCCACTATTTCCAGCAGAAAGCTCACCAAGAACTCTGAGGCAGATGGGATGTTTGCGTATGTCTTTCATGATGAGTTTGTGGCCTCTATGATCAAAATCCCCTCAGACACCTTTACCATCATCCCTGACTTCGATATCTACTACATTTATGGCTTCAGCAGTGGTAACTTTGTCTATTTCCTAACTCTACAGCCTGAGATGATCTCACCACCTGGGTCCACCACGAAGGAGCAGGTTTATACCTCCAAGCTGGTCCGGCTTTGTAAGGAGGACACAGCCTTTAACTCCTATGTTGAGGTGCCCATTGGCTGTGAGAAGAATGGGGTGGAATACCGGTTGCTCCAGGCAGCCTACTTATCTAAGGCTGGAGCCATCTTAGCAAGGTCTTTGGGTGTTGGCCCTGAGGATGATATCCTGTTCACAGTCTTCTCCAAGGGGCAGAAAAGGAAGATGAAGTCCTTGGATGAGTCTGCTCTTTGCATCTTTGTCCTGAAGAAGATCAACGATCGCATCAAGGACAGGCTGCAGTCCTGCTACAGGGGAGAGGGGACATTAGATCTGGCCTGGCTCAAAGTCAAGGACATTCCCTGTAGCAGTGCGGTAAGTGAAGACCCTAAGCACCCAACCTTGACCTCCTCATGTGCTCACAGATCCTAGGTGGACAATTAGAGCAGGGACCAAGGAACTGAGACTGCCTCATCCCAGTCCTGGCTCTGCCTGCATCCAAACACGCCACCTAATTTAATCAGTTCATGGTTCAGTTTGCTCATGGAAGAGCTGAGGAAGGTCATCACTTTCTGAGCTCCCCAGCCATGTTATGTTTGCGGCTGAACTAAGCCAAGAGGCCTTGAAGTCTTTAAGAAGAATTGGCCTGTTGTTGCTGTTACCTCACTGTTCAATTCATTAGGGATGGAATCATGCTCCTCGTGCAGTCTTGGCTCAAACCTAAACTGAAATAGGACCTAGATAAACTCGAAGGTTGGTTTCTGTGTCTGCTGGTGTAATTTTATTTCCCTGAGCTGGAGTCAGAGCAGGATTTTTTCAGGGAGCTTTGTGAAGCCAGGGCTTCATTTCTTCTAGGGCTGAGAAGCACTGGTCATTAACCATCAAGGTCCCTCATCTTCCAGTTTCCAGCCAGCTCTGTGCTGTCTCTGTGCTGAAAAATTAAGGCCTGGCTAGAGATCAAGGATTAAATGCTGCGAGTTTTAAGGGCAGGATTGGGGAAGAGGCTGGTCTACCTGACCTACAAATGGTCCTAAGAAATTGCCTTAGTTTATTCCGTCGGTTCAGTAAAGTGTCACTGCAGAAGTCTGCGTCAGCCCCGCCAGGATGCGGCTGGCTTTGATACCACGCACAGAAATCAGCATTACAGCCGGCACTGCACCCAGGCTGCTGTAATAGCCGCCTCTCTGGGCTTTGATTTCCTGCCTTAATTAGCTCTTTCAAGTGAGAGGCAAGTTCAAGCCTGAGCAAAGGGAATACGGAGAAATGCCGGAGCGCTTTCCTGCCCCATAATCTCAAGGCAGAGTCAGGGCTTGGGATGTGGGATTGCTCCAGCTTTCCTTTCGTACTCACGCCGCCTTTGCTGGGGGATCCCTGCTGCTGACCAAGAGGAACGCAGATGGAAATTTCATTGCAGGGAGACTTATCCTGCCTTACCCTTCCCTAATTGCCCTTTACACCAGTGCTTGACCTTACCCTGCTCTCATGCTCCCATGCGGAACCTGCGGAGGGACAAGCCCTTCATTTCAGTTGGGATCTCTTCTGCCCAGACCTGCAAAGTTCCCTGTGGACTATTGCACAGGGAGAAAGGCTGTGCCCAAATCTGGCTTTGATTTTTTTTTTTTGTGTGTGTTTTGTTTAGCTTCAAGGCCTCTGCACATTCAAAGAGTTGCTTTAGATTTAAGCTGGGAGCTTCCCACTGGAATTACTTTCCTGGGCAGTTAAGCCTCTCCATGCATTTGCAAATCTGCACTGCTTCTGCTCTGTGCTAACGCTTGCAATACTGGACCTCAAATCAGCAGGTTTGAGACCTGTCAGTCACCTGGCTTCAGTGGCTTTGGACAGGAGCAAAAAGGAGAACAGGTTTCTTGTGTACCTTGGGGTGAGTCCTAGACCAAGAAGCCTGACATATCAGTTCGGGTCCAGAGGAGTCCACAAAGATGATCAGAGGGCTGAAGCACCTATGCTATGAAGACAGGCTGAGAGAGTTGGGGTTGTTCAGCCTGGA
>JAOXJM010000001.1:3001186-3019298 GCA_026413425.1 Tringa solitaria
GCCAGGCTGGATGGGGCTTTGAGCAACCTGGTCTAGCGGGAGGTGTCCCTGCCCAGGGCAGGGGGGGTTGGGACTGGATGATCTTTAAGGTCCCTTCCAACTCTAACCATTCTGTGATTCTATGTAGGATATGAAGACCTCCATAAATGGGAGTGTTTGTACTGCCTCGGTCCCTGCATTGCTTCTAGAGGTACTGGCCCTCTTCCCTGCCTATATTGTACTCTCGGGGTATAACCAAGGCACTTGAAATATCACTGAAGTTAAAATTTCCAAACACGGAGAGTGTAAATATCCCACTGAAAAATATTGCCAGGTATCTGAGTCTGTTCTGCACCTTGCCTTGTTTATCTTGACATAGTGTGACTGTTTCTCCTGGCAGATGCTTGGAGGTGAAATTGACATAAGAGCTGAGGGATATGGTGAAGCTGGGATCAGTACACCATCTGCCAGTAACACAGATTCATTAACCTGCTGGTATTTCAGGCTGGATCATAGAATCAGAGAATGATTTGGGATGGAAGGGACCTTAAAAATAATCAAGTTTTAACCTCCCTGGCAGGGACGGGGCAGGGACGCCTCCCACTAGACCAGGTTGCTCGAAGCTCCACCCAGCCTTAATTGAACCTTCACTTGTAATGGTAGAAGGGTCTTCTATGCAAGTCACCAAGAAGCAAGAATGTGGTTTTGCTGAGGATGGTTTTGCACACTTTTTATTTATGCGGTGCTGCTCTGGATAGTCGTTCTTGGACTTTTCTTTCAGAGGGGCATGAACTGTTTCTCTCTGATAGCCCAGTGCTGCTTCCAGAGCAGAAATGCTGCTGCTCACCAGTCCCGTGCCAGTAGTACAGCAACATGCAGAGAGAAGGTGGAAACAAGAGTTTGAGAACAAACCATGGGCTGAAAAGCATTTGCAGTCGCTGCTCACTAGCTCTGTGGCTGTGACACGGGGTCAGCAGACCCTGAAAGCTGTGGTCTGCAGCACGAAGTTAGAAAAGCAAACTTAACTGCCAGGATTGCTTAAATTGTTGCAATTTAGAAAATCTAGACATTTTTTAGGGGTACGTCGTATGTATCTTATGCCACACTAATCATTCAGAAAGTCGGGACTTAGAGGATGATAAATTTATAGCAACAACTACTTCTCACTCATAATCAACCAGCTCTGCTGAGCAAAAGGCCCGAAGACTAAAGAAACCTGTTGCTCTCTGTAAGAAAGGCAGCCTCCTCTTCAGGAAATTGCAAATTTTACGACGTGGAGGTACATGGTGTAGACTGTTGGGAAGCCTTATGCTCACAGTACAGCAGGAACATAAATGTGGGCATAAAAAGTCTGTACTACATTAAGATTCTGCAGCGCTCTGGAAACTTGACACCAGTCCTTGAACTGATGCTTAAACTACAGACCTAAAAACCAAACGCCTGCACCAGATCTACTCAATTTGAGCAACTTTTCCCCCTCCCCCCCCCCTTTTTCCTGCGTTCCTGAATTATGTTTGAATGAACACCTCTTAGCATAGTGGGTGCAATTTCCCTGTAATTGGTAAAGTTACTGTAACTGCACTGTCATTTGTATATGGTGACATGTAATTGCATGGTAACCATTGCTGTGGTTGCACAAGTGAAAAGCAGCGTGCAATTATAATGTATTTCCAAATGCTGGCTCTTTATCCAGCTTCCATTATATCACAGAGCACCCTGGGGACGTGGTACTGGATATTTTTGTGTGCCATCAGACTGCAGGCTAACCGCTGAAGAGTGGGTTGGTTGGTGATCTGTGCTATCTTGGGTTGGTGGCCCAGGGTTCCCATCTTTCTGTCCGCAAAATTTCCCTGTGCTTTTGAATTGCAGATGGCAAAGGTCTACAGCTGTTGATGCCCGCAGCCTTCTCCTGACCTGCTCTCAGGAATGCATGTGGTGGGGAGGGCAGCAACAGGCATCAAATTATGTGAATGATGTGGCACGAGGTGAAAGTCAGAGGGGTTGCCTCCATCCCGTACAAGGACCTCATAGCTAGACACAGCTAGACTGAAATTTGATGTTTCTGCCGAAGTTCACAGCAGAGATCGCAGGGAGAAGGTCAGATGAACCAAAGTCCACTGGTCTCAGAGGAGTCAGAAAAGAGACTGGGAGGCAGAGAAAATCCAGCTTAAGAAAGGAAATGTACTAATGCCAGGGGTAGAGCAAACCATCATCTAACCAGAAGTTTGCCAGGTAGCGAAGCCCATGCTGATACCGTCAAGAAGACGTGCACGGGCAAACAGGAGAAACACAAGCCTTGGCTACCACACTGCTGCTGTTGGAGTTTAAAGACCTGTGGTTTGCAGGGAGATGGTTTCCATCATTCTCAGCTCTGCTGGGTGGAGATTTATGTTTCACCCCTGCACCAGGTGATCTAGATCCTAAATTTCCCAGCTTGTGTCTCTTCAGGTACCATGAAGTTCTTGCGGACAGATTTTCCTAGGACTTCCGTATCTCAGGATTTTTAAATATCCTGTTGAGTAGGATCCATGCCCACCCTCGCCTCACTCAATCCTCGCAGTCAGAAAGGAAAGAACATCTTGCAGTCAGGTGATGGAAAAGACCTTGGATATCTCCTTGCAAAGACTCAAATGCATATTACTGTTGATTTCTTATTGCTGTTGGCTCCCTGGCCCCGCTGGCAGCACAGACAGCTGTAATGTATGCGTTCCCTCCATCGTCTGGTGTAGCCAAGCCTGAGATAACGAGAGTGAGAAGCCAAGTACCTGCCACTGTATGAAGACAGGGCTGTTAGGTATTAGCTGTAAATCAAAGGTGAGACTTGGTCGTTGGGACAGCCTTTATCCCCAGTGAGTCTCTGGAATTGCTTTGGAGCCTGCTGAGATATTTGGAAAAAAGGCCCCGGTGCTTTGATTAGGGAGGAAGATTTTACCAGAGTGAAAGCAAGGAGGAACGGAGGGATGGCTAATCCTTTATCGAAGCTTTTCCCAAAATATGGATTAGACTGTATTTGATTATCAGGGGCTGTTTCAGAGCAAAATAGCTAAAGCAGATGTTTAAGGTACAATTGTGGTTTATTATGAGCACTGTTTGTGCTAGCTCCCTAATATCTGGTGCTTCAGCCCTCCGTGCAGTGCCAAAGTGCTCGCTTCTGCTGGGGAATCGGATGAGGACGGGGAAGGAGGTGCTGTAATCAGAGCTCTAACCCTTCTGCTGAGTTTGGGGGTTTTTGGGGCTCAGCGAATCCCTAAGGGACTGAGCCAGCACCAGCCTTGTAAAACCATCCTCTCCAGGAGGGCTTGGATGTGTTAATTATTTACTTGATAGGCTTAATCCTGGAGAAGGCAAACGCCTGCCAGAATCCTCCTGTAAATCAGGCCCATTCTTTTGCACATCCTTCCTATTTCACTGGTGAATGTGACACTTGGCCATGGTGTCACGGCTGCAGATGAACCCCCCTGGTTGCCTGTGTGGGGAGTGGTGGCAAGAGCAGACTGTAGCCTCTCACCAGCTGGCTCACCCCCTGCACATCAGCCCAAGGTGGAGAGGCAGCTGGTGGGACTCAGGAGGGCATTTATGCCCTGGGAGCTGCCAGTCATTCTCACATGAAGATATTTCGGATATGTAGAGCACCTTATAAACCCGTGTTTAGCAGCTTTCCTGGGGCAGAGGGGCGGTGAGCAATATTCCCTCTTCTGCAGGTGGGAACCTAGTCTGGGATGATGAACTGATTGACTCCAGTCCAACATCTCAACCACAAGGCTCCCCCCATCTTCCCTTCTGAGACACCTACAGATTCACAGCGCCGTGGATTTCTGGGTGAGATTTTAACTGCTCAGGATGCGAGAACTGCTGATCCTATTCCTGCCTCTTCAGATCTTCCCTTTGCCCCTCCCTGATATTCCAGCTGGTGCGGCGGCAGCGTTGCAAGCAGAGTGAATTCATGTCCTCACCTCCGCTTTCATTCTGGAAAGTCGTTAATGTGAGATTGCCGAGCAGAGAAGCTCCAGAGAGTTTAACGTGGCTACTTTATATTGCTGCTAGGAGTGTCTGGAATTGAAAATAAACCTGTGCTTGCAACTCCTGACCCTTTCATCATAAATCCAAACTTCCTTACGTGTTTCTCTTTGCTGAAGAAGATGACTGTATTTCTGTCTTTACAAAGGCGTGTGTGCAGCTGAGAGCCACAGCTGCACAGAAGCCGGGTGATGTTTATATGTAGGTTTTTTGCTTGCTGGCAATTTTTTGCAGATGATCCCCAGAGGAAATAACCCAAATGTGTTAAACGAAAATAGTTTTCATGTGGTGCGTGGCTTGCTGGCCTTGCTCCTGTTTCTTGGAGAATGGTTCTCCACATTACAAACCACAACTCTGCTATTGCTTCTCCGGCACCCACGCAACAGCCTGTGGGTGAACACCATGGCCTCATCTGCCCTCACGCACTGGTTTGCATGTGTCAGAGGCTAGAGTGTGCTGTGGTGGTCCTAGATCTCATCTGAACTGTGCCACGTAAGAGATTTCACTCTTCAACCTTGCTCTGGTGCTTGGACCATAGAATCATAGAATGGTTTGGGTTGGAAGAGACCATTAAAGGCCACCTAGTCCAACCCCCCAGCAATGAGCAGGGACATCTTCAACTAGATGAGGTTGCTCAGAGCCCCGTCCAACCTGGCCTTGAATGTTTTCAGGGATGGGGCATCTACCACCTCTCTGGGCAACTTATGCCAGTGTTTCACCATGTTTTCAGCATAAAAGTTTTCTTCCTTATATCTAGTCTAATTCTTCCCTCTTTTAGTTTAAAACCATTACGCCTTGTCCTATCATAACAGGCGCTGCTAAAAACTCTATCCCCATCTTTCTTATATGCCCTTCTTATGAGGATGTGTCCTCCTGTAAATAATCTCGGGAAAATAAAATGGAATAAATGAGTTTAAAGTTAGTTTTGTGTCTATGCAGGGGAAAACCATGGTATCAGCCCATTAAGGGTTAGTCTGAGTTCAGCTGGAGCTGGGCCCAGCCTGATGGAGGAGGAGCTAACCCTGTGGCAGCTGGGTTAATTAAGCCCCACAGGTGGGAGATGGGCTGCAGATCAGCCACAGGTTATTGTGTTTGATGCTGGGATCTCTGGGTCTATAACCTCTCTGGGTTTTGCAAGTACAAGTCCTTGCAGCTACACAAAGATCTGCCTGGGGAGCAAATAAAAGTAGCTTATATCTCCCTGCAAAACAGCATAGGCTCCTCCTGTTTGATATTCCAAGTCCTGGGTCATGCAGGAAGCCGGCCTGGTTGACTGCATGATGGGTCCTTTCTGGTCTCCAAGCGCTTCAGTGGGAGTAGTTGGTTTTGGCTGTGCTGCAGGAAGAGGGTTGTGTGGGAGGCTGTGCTACACCAAGGAGGAGGCATCGGAGGAGACTGTGCCAGCTCTGCTTGATTGTTGGCATTTCGCTGCTTGTTGGTGTGATTTCCTGTGGTTTGACATGGAGTTTCATCCACCGGTAAGAAGCCTTCTGGCCCTCTTAAGTTTTTTTATCTTCTGGGTAGTGAAGAAAGCTGTTTCCCTTTTCCTGTTTTCCTCTAAAACCATGGCAAAGTAGGGCTTCCTTCTCTTGCCCTTTTTTGTGCCGTTTGTAGAAGGTTTGGGAATTTCTTGCTTTCATTCTGAACTGATTCTCCTCTCAGCTTGTCAGGCCATCGGTTTGAGTGAGACACATACACAGTTTTATTATCACCTTGAAACACAGCTCATGTAAATTTGAGAGCTTAAAAGTTTCCAGTCAAACTAGGCCTGACTTTCAGATCTGGATTCTTCTTAGATCCTACCTCCATAGGATGATCCAGGTTGGAAGGACCTCAAGAGGTTGTGTAGTCCAGCCTTCTGTTCAAAGCATGATACATCTTTATGTTAGATGCTTAGACTGAGTGAATCATTTGGATACCTTTTGCAATCAGCTGCCTCTTTCAGAAGGTGATGAAGTGGTTTGGCTTGGTTGGATGGCTTGGTCTCTGACATACGTCCTTTCCTCTGTTGATTGTGAAGGTAGTTTGTATGACCACTGTACGCTACTTACTAAGGTTTCATGTGACTAAAGCAAGGTGAGATGGATCCTACACCAGGTGATGTGTTGGGGACTGAATTGGTGAACAGAAGGCTTGTCACGCTGCATCAGACCAACATACTGCTCATCTCTGACAGTTAGTGTCTCATGTCTCGCAGAAGGATCTGGGTAGTGTCACTGCTTCACACACATTTGTGCTTCCTGAGTAATCAAGCTGCAGCTTTTCCATCCCGACCTATGTAACAAATCTGTTGGTGTTCTCATTAGCCACAGAAACACTCAGTTTTTGCAAGTTATGCTATTGAGGGGGTTGTCCTGCCTCTCTGATGTGTGGTACCAGGCCTTGGATGAATTTGGCCCATTGGATTGGGGATGCAGATTTATCCTGTGCTTTGTGTGGGCGTTGTAGACCAGCAACATCCTGTCTGCTGCTCATGGAGGCTGTAGATTTGATCTGTAATTGCTGTTTGAGCTGGTATTTTAGTTCTGAAAGGGCAGTCCACAAACACTAATGGCTCTTGTAGGCCAGAGCTCAGGCTAGCTGCTCTTTACTAATGGCTGTTTAAATTCCTCATAGGTTTTGTGTGTTTATAAATACATTTAAGACACATTATTCTTCCATTCAGTAAATTCATCTGTAATTACTCCTTGTAATTGCTGGGTGAGGATAAAATGAGTCAACTATCAGGCTTTTACTGCTCGTGAACTCAAGTAAGGAGCAGCACATGTTCTATCCATGCTTCCAGGAAGGTGTGAGCTCAGACAAAGAAAATAGTCATGGTCCTTTATTACTGATATATGAAAACTAGGCAAACTTCCTGTACAATTAATTATTGCCTTCCAGGCCTTAGTCCAGCTAAACATCTTAAGCGGATGTTTAATTTCAATCTGTGAGTGGTCCTAGTGAAGTTAATAAAGTCTTAGCTGCTTTGGCAATTGTGTACTGTGGTATTTGGAGCTTCATCTTTTGTTGACTTATTCTGTGGTGATCTTCATTTTGGTAACCTGTATTAGCCTCACCGACTGTCCAGATGGTGCCTTAGGGTAGAAGAGTTGTCCATACCGTTCTGCTGCTGCATTTCTGTAATTATCTGAGGTCCAAAGAAACACCCTCAGAGATAATGTGCATCTGTACACAAAGATCTCAGTGAAGCATTTGTGTGATGAAAAGCCTGTTGAGTTCAAACACAATAGGTGTTAGAGCTTAGGCAGCAGCAATAATGAACAGGACCTTTTCTCTGGTTGTTAGGAGTTCATGGGTATCTCCAACAAATGCTGGAAAGCTCCTGTAATAGCTGTGAAACCTTCCCCTCCTCTCCAAAGAACTCCATTGAGTTAAAGTACCCTGGAAAAAATGGATAAATGAAGATAAATCTCAATTTATGGGGAAGAAATGGAGAGCCAGAAGGATGAACAATGTGAGAGAAGGACCCAGGACTACATGATTAAATTAACCCCAGGAATGGGGAGTATGTGCAGGCACCATCTACAGGGTTTAATCCTTATCATGATCCCTACTGCAGATTTGACCTGGGCTGACCAGTTCTCTCCCAGACAGTTCTTCAACATGCCTTGGGGAGTATAATTTCCAAGATGTAGTGTGAGTGATGCTACAGAATTTGGAGGTGGGAGGTCTCATAGATGTGAGCTTTACTCATCAGGGCCAGAGGGTCTATTTTATTTGCCAGTGCAGATTTATCTCATTGGTTCTTATTCTTGGGTCCCATGGGAATGATGTGCATACTTTTTTTTGACAGAACTAGGTATGTTTAAGACATTTTCAGCAGACTTTGTCTTTGATTGCTGGGTCTTGACTGGTAAAACTGACTGGTAAAGCAGTAGGAAAAAGTCTTAACGTAATGTATCCTGCTGGGCTGTCATTCAAGAGAAGCAAGTTCCCAGTTTTCCTTCTGTCTGTAACTCATCATGCAACTTTGGACAATTTTTTTTTCCACCTCTGTATTTCTCCAGCTCTGCCTTTGTCATTGATTTATCTGCCTGCATAAATTATAGACATGTTATGCAATGGTGTCCCTGCTTGTAGGGGACTTGCCAAATGGCTAAAGAATTAATTTTTTTTTACACTCTCTCTCTTTTTGTTTATAGCTGTTAACAATTGATGACAATTTCTGTGGCTTGGATATGAATGCCCCCTTGGGAGTATCATCCATGGTGCGAGGCCTCCCCATTTTCACGGAGGATGGAGACAGAATGACATCTGTGATTGCCTACGTCTACAAGAACCACTCCCTGGCTTTTGTGGGCACCAAGAGTGGAAAGCTCAAGAAGGTAAGACCTAACGTGGTTCTCTAACTCCAATTTTCATGTTCTTATGGAGATTTGCAGTTGAGTGTGAGCTCAGTCCTTATCCTAAGGTGCATGACCTATCTTGAGGACAGAAAATGTTTCGGTTGGCAAAAAGCTGTTTCACCCTTGAGCAATAGAGCTGATGTGAGAAAGGATAAAATCCTTCTTCCAAATTGTTGTTCATCAGCAAATGAATGTTTCTAAAGTCAAACCACAGACAGACTTGATGCAGTTTACATCCAACAGAATATTTTTGTGTTCAGGCCATCTCTAATTAAGTAGTTGATCACAGGGTATCTGTGCATGCTGGAGAAAAACTGGCTGCAGCTGAAGCGTTAAGAAAGAGGATTCATGCTCTGGAGATGTTTCTTCAGAGCAATGTGACTGGACTGTGATTTCACCACGAGCCCAGCATGGGATTAGCGGTTGCCCTGTAGGTCAGGCTGGGTGCTCGTACTGAAGGAAGAGCTTTTTCATCAAAAGAAAGCTGTGTCTTGAACGATAATGAGCATTATGTTTATGGTTGACGCCACGTAAACCCAAATACAATAAAGAGTGTATTTGTGTTTCTCACTGTGCATTCTCACTAAAAATATGCTTGTTGCATGGCTGTAGCTCTGCAGCTTGCCATGTAAGGCAATAGTAGAGAGGCTTGAGAGGTGGAAGCTGGGAATTGCCTACCTGTGGTTTTCTCAAGGCAACAAGAGGTGTTAGAAGGGACCTTCTCACACTAATGATGGGCACTGCATCCATTTCAGCTGCTTTGTGCCAATCTGGCAATGTTTGTCTGAATGCTCAGCCCAGGGGTGTTGCGAAAGAGTATATGTGAGAGGAGATTGTGGCTTTGTCATAATAATGGTGATGGATGAGAAGCTGGGAATGGAGGTTGGGCAGAGCCTTGGGGGCTGGGTTGGGTGTTGATTCCTCTTTGAATTCCTTCTGCAAATAATAACTTCCAAGTTGGGGAGAGGAAGGTGCTATGAAAAGGTGACGTGCTATGGTTTATATATAGGATGGACAGAGCAGACAAGGGGAAGGGAGAGAGTCATTTGTTCAGGGAAGCTTAAGGAAGGTCTGAAATCTCTGGTTTTGTTCCTCTACCTGTTTCTTCACTTAAGAAGAAAATCAGGGTTGTAAATTCAGATGACATTGCTCCTGTGCTCAGGCAGGTCTGCAAGGGGAACGGGAACCTGCCCGCTGGCAAATATCTCTGGCTTTGTTTGACAGAGGAAAGGTTGCTAATGCTTTTGAAAAGAGAATTTTATTTATTTTTTTTATAAACAGTCTATTCAGGCATGTGGAAAAGGAGCCAAATTGTTTTTTAAACAGTTGTAATAAAAATAATCTCCTCCCCTGACTAATTAGCTTTTGCTTCTCTGTCATCTGTGATATCATAATAAACTGTTTAGTTCTCCAGTCAGTCTCTTGGGGTGGGGGAAATGGGGTAGCTGAGATCTGAATGGTAAATATCCAACAGACCTAAACAGTTAAGAATGACTGCTGCTTCCCTGCACTCGCAAGCTTTTGGTTTTTCTTTTGGCTTTAGGAGAAGCAAAATCAGACACAGCGCTGTCTTTGCCTTTGCAGGTCGCTTTGCAGAATCCAAGATCTGATCCCTTTTAATAGGGGAAAATAGGAGAGAAGGCTTTTAGTGCTTTACGGAGTGTGGTGGAGAGTGGGGACAGCCTTATAGGGTAAAGAATGAGAGGAGGGGAACTGAACTGGCTGATGTAATTTGAGAAAGCTTCATTATATTCACTTTTTCCTAATGTGCTGAATGTTCTGCCTGCGGTAGTTACTGCATTTGGTCCATGAGTCCCCTGGAGCAGAGCTGGAGTCTTGGGTTGAGATCTTCCTCAGCTGAATAAGCCTCCACCAGAGTCAAAATGAAAAGCAAAAGAGGGTTGCCCTGAGCACATGTGGTTGTTCTGGACCATTTGAAACCTTCAGTTCCTGCAGGTTCAGCCCCATCCTTGCTGTGCCTTCTACAGTCACTGCCTCTCCTCTACGCACTGCCCTTCTCCAGGGCTCCTGAGGGTATCTGAGCTCAGGGCACCAGCCAGTTTTCTCCTTTGGGTGCCACATGAGGCCAGTTTGGCACTCAGGACTTTCACTTGATGCTCCTTGGTCCCTGCCAAGACTTCATGGACATTTTGAAGCTTTGTTTGCCATCTTGGCTCATCAATCAGGTGCTTTGGAACAGGAAGCCCAGGAAATACTGCATTGGTATTGCAACTCCAGCATAATTCATTACATTAGCGTAAAATTTGATTTATATTTTTTAAAAAAAAAAAAGCCTATGGGTAAATTGGAATAAGCTTTGTAGAATTAAATGAAATTATATATACTAGTGGACAAAGCCCAGGAGCTGCCTTTTTTCCTGCTTACTGAGTCCTGCCATGCATGATACGTACTGCTCTTTCTACTGGTGCAGTGCAGCTACTCGGTCAAGCCACAGTGAAGTATTTTGGCTGGCGTGACGAGAGGAGTTACTAAATTCAAGACTGCAGGATCTACTCAGTTGTTGGAAGACTCACTGCAAGTAATGACAAGATGGTTTTGGAGAAACTTTCCGTATTTTTCCTGCAGTTTCAGTCTTTTTCTCTGTGTGTGTATTTTTATATGAAAGATGCAGACTGTATATGAGATTTTGATGTATGTAATCCGTGAATACTCTGCAAAATACCCACAGTCATAAAGCAATATCTGTTAGTTGATATACAAATGTCACATATGTCAAAGGATTTTATCCAGTGGCACACAAAACTGAAGTAAAATATTGTGCTTTACAGGAACATATCATTAAAATGAAAACTAGCAGCATATCAGGAATCTGCCCATGTAACCAAGACAACAAAGAGAAAGAAAAGGAAAAAACAAGATAGAGATAGGGTAGGAAAAAAGTGAGTGAAACAGAGAGACAGGGTTGGCCCCAGCTATTTCACTGCCTCAGGCAAAATACATTGTGCAACCCTTGCTCATTCAGTTGGTCTGCACATGTAGCTGTGTGGAAGGCAACTGAATAATGTGCTGTAGAAATATCCCCTCCAATTCTGCTGGCTTGTCCACAGCACAGCCTGGCCCTGCAGAATGAAGATATAAATAGGATAAAAATGCAGAGCTATGGAAAAGGAAAAATTCCCCTGTCTGTATCTCATGTGTAGAAACTGGTGCCCTTGGATTAAAGGCCTGATGGGTGCTGGTGGCATCTTGGGGATGGAGGAGGGTGGCCTGGGGATGAGTGGGCTGGGAGACAGCTGGGTTCAGTTCTTTGCTCTACCAGAAACTTCTGGTGTGCCTCTGTCTCTCATCTTCTCTCCTGCAAAGGGTAGGAAATATTTTGCTTGCTCAAAGAAGAGCTGAAGAAAATTAACGCTCTAAAGGTTGTGAGGTGTGTGATCGTATCTAACTATAGACAAATCGGATGGGATGGAAAACCAGCTCCTGACCACTTGTGGGCATTAAAGATCCTGTGGAACTCTTTTAATGAGAAATATTTCGTCTTGCAGTGCTTTGGTCAGATCTCCATATCTGTAATTACCTCCCGTTCTGGCTGGCCCCCGGTGTTCCCTGTGCTTCCGTACCACATCGGTAAGCCTTGCCGCAGCTTTAGTGTACTCCAGGGTGCCTGGTGGGCTTCCTTGGCAGAGAGAGTTCCTACCTACGACGGGAAGTGCTTTGAACAAAACCTGTGGCTGAAAGTCAGCCCGCGCCTCCGTGAATTTTTAGTGACTTTATTTTTTTCACCAGGAGATACGAAAGCCTCACTTGGGTTTAACGAAGGGCTGTTTTGTCTCTCTGCGAGCAGCGGCGCAGCCAGCCAGCGGGAACGGGGAGTTATTCCTGGGTATGTGCTTCCTACAAACCGCTCTGCTGTAAAAACAACCAGGTGCCCAAATCCGCTGGTTTTCCTCTCCTTTGCACACTCTCTCATTACACGCTTAACTCGTCGCTCCGGCAGCAGGAGAAGGCTAGAGATGTACCCATGGAGATGCTTTGCACAGTTTTGTATGCTTGTTTTGGATATTTTTTTTTTTTCCCCGTGTGTCTGGCCAAATTACACGCCACTAATACCTGTCATCACTAAGGGAGCGTAGCGGTATTCAGTATTCCTTGAATTCCTTCCCTAGGCATTTAATTTATGGGTCATTGCTTTTGTGCAGATAGTTTCCAGTCAAAGAGATACAACTTACCTGCAATTATTCTGTGTGTAGGTGCAGGTGTAAAGGGCAATTTAAGTTTACAAATGTCAACCCGGGAACAGCCCTAGGAATTGCACTTCTAACAAAACAAAGCCCTCTGTCCATTTTGAAATGTTCATTTGAAAATGGAATAGTAGTAATTTACATTTATTTGAAACTTCCCCTTAAGAAATAATTTTTTTTTTTAATTCCATCAAAATATTTCACTCAAAGCCTTTTCTATGCTAAATTCCTTGCAGAGAAAGAAATTTGGCTTACAAACCAATTCTTTCACTCTGTGGCCTGTATTTCATCTTTCGTAAAATCCCACCAGTTTGAGGTCTTTGAAGGGCTTTTTAGATTTGGACTGCCATTCGGGGTGACGGTTTTCATTCAGATCAGAATACTCTGAAATCTGGCCAGCACTTCCCACCAGGAATCGCCCTCTATTTAGTAGAAAATTCTCAGTATCGTCCAGTTTCATGAACCACCCTCCGGATTACCCTGAAACCTCGAGACCCTGTTTTCTTTGGATCTGGAGACAAAACACTGTAGGGAGATTTTTAGATCTGAGAGCTCGGATTTGCAATTCTCATTTTGGCCCACCTCACAGTTGCGTTGGGGAAGGCTGGCTTTCTCGGATAGATAATTGGATTGGAAAGTAGGTGCAAATCTGAGCTCCTGCTGGTTTCTGGCCACGTAGCCGTGGCCATCCCATCCCATCATCTGGCTGACAGCTCTCCTGGTTGGATGCTACGGTGCTGTTTACAGCCCGCCCGCTTCAAAGAGCGAGTGGGAGGCGCTGACAGGTATTGAAGGAGTCAGCCTGTAGTTTGGAGAAGATGCACCTTGGTCTACAGGAGTGCCAGGACTGCTTCATTAAGGGAACTCTGAAGGACACCCAAACCTGCAGCTGTCTGCTATGATGGGTCTTCTTGGTATCCCCTTCATGTGTGTGTTGAGATCCATTCCCAAGAGCAGGGTTCATCCCCTTTAGCAGGAGAGAGCAGCTGAATCCTGGTGGGACTGGCAACGTGTGGGGTCCTTCCACACAGCTGGATTGCTCTCAAGTGCCACGAGTGGGCAACAGAGGAATGAAATGGAGTTTTTCATGCAAAACAATTTGAGCAAGGTAAAAGGGTGGAAGAGATGGGCAGAGACCCACAGGCGATAGAGCTCTGAGTGGGTTGGTGACACCGTGATGTACCCACGTGGAGAGGAGTATCTCCTGTTTCTCCTCTGATACCTCACCTTCCATCCAAGGAGATGGAGCTAATGGGAGAGCCCTGGGTTTGCCATGCATGGAGTTGCAGTCTCGTGATTACTGAAGGCAAAGGCAGAGAATCCTCACTGTTCCTCCAGGCAAGGGGGGGTTCTGAATACACACAAGATGAGAAACCCTGCTTGGTTTTGATGTTCCCTGGAGGATATTCTGCTGCTGACAGCTCTGTGCGAATGTCAGCAGGGAAACTCGGCTTCCTTCTCCTTCCCTCTGCTGATTTGAAAGAGTCAGGGTTTTTTTTCTTTTTTTAAATTTTATTTTTTTTCCCCAACTGTTTGGCAAGTGGACTTGACTGCTCTGAAAACATGCTGTAGAGGCTCTGGCTCCTGCTGGGAAGCTGGTTTCTGCGAGAGGGACTCGTTCACCCTGGCCTCTCCTCACAGCTTCCTAAATCAGCAGGAGTCCGAATGCTTCACTCACTTGTGATGGAGCGATACCGCTTCCCGTCTGAATTTGACGTCTGTGAAGGCTGCAGTTGTCTGTGTCCTTCATTGATATACGGTCCCTCTTTGAGAGGTCATTCCCAGCTTAGATGCTTGAGGAGTAGTTCAGTTTTCTGGCCTCAGCATTCAGAAAGCTGTGATTTTTGGTAGCTGTGGTGTTCTTGGCACTCGGTGCTCGTGCTGGGTGTACCAGCAGGCAGCCCTGAAAGGAGGGGTGATGAGAGTTTGTGTGGACATTGTGCAGTGACACCCATTTATGCTGGGTCATGCAAAAGTCATTGGCTGGTGATAATGGAGTCCAACATGACCTCGAAGTGTTGAGTGTTCGGATGCTGTCTCCATGGGTGAAATCAAAGATGCAGGACTACAAGTCTGGTCACAGGCTGCTGTGATGTGCTCTCTCTTTTCCCCTGCTGCTCTGAAGCCCTGCGTGTGGGTGGGCATCTTTCTGCTACACTTCACCTTTCACCAGCTAGAGGTCGGATGAGGTGGGGAGCAGGTTGCCCTGTGCATCTGTTCGTCACAGAGCTGCAATCACCGAATCACAGAATGGTAGAGATTGGAAGGGACTTTTGGAGATCCTCTAGTCCAGCCTCCAGTCATTTGGGAGGATCTGGCTGAACAGCAGGGCTGCCATCCAGAGGCATTTAGGCAGGATGGAGCAATGGGCTTGACAGGAACTCATTTAAAGAGAAGTGTGAAGTTCCACACCTGGAAATGAGCCACCTCTTACAATGATTCAGGCTGAGGACTGCCTGGCTGGGGAGCAGCTCTCCTGAAAAGGACCTGGGGACCCTGGTAGACAGCAAGTTGCACATGAGCCACCATTGTGTCTATACAGTAAAAGAGGCCAATGACATCCTCAGCTATAAAAATGGGGGCACTGCTGGTAGATTCAGGTGAAGGTGATCATCTTTAACTGATTTGCTAGACCATATCAAGAGAATGTGCTCACTTTTAGGCCCCTCAATACAAAAAAGATGTTGATCAACCAGAGAAAATTCAGGAGACGGTGAAGAGATGGGCCAGGAGCTGGAGAACCTACTCTGAGAGGAGAGGATGAGAGAAACAAGGTTATGCAGGCTGGGGAAGAGAAAACTTGGAGGAACCTAACAGCAGCATTCCCATGTCTACAAGGAGTTTATTGAGAAGATGGAAACAGGCGCTTCCCATTAGTGAGTGGTGGGAGGATGTGAGACAGCAGGCATAAGCTGACGTGAGAGCACTTCCAACCGGTTATAAGGAAAGGCTTTTTCCCATGAGGACAGGCAAGCATTGAAGCAAGATGTTCATGGAGGTTGTGCAGTTTCCATCTTTGGAGATTTTCAAGGCCTCAACGGACAAAACAACCTGGTCTGATCTTGCAGCTGACCCTGCTTTGAACAGGAGGTTTGACTAGAGACCTCCTGAGGTCCCTTCCAGCCTGGGTTACCCTGTGATCCATCCTCTGCTGCAAAACCCCAGGCCCTAAACCACATCAGAGGACCTGTATCCCTAACTGACACAGCTGATATTTGTTTTAAATACCCACTAACTGCTCTGTCACTGCAGGTGGGTGCTTCGCCTCTCACACCCCTCAATTCCATCACTTCAGAACTTCCAGCTACAACCTGTCAGTGTAGCATGCTGCAGGTAGCTCCTTGCAGTATCTGACTGCGGTAGGAAAACTCCCTTTTTTTTTTTTTTCATTCTGCTAGGAAGGTTGCTATTCCCAGCAAGAGCTAGAGCCTGCTTTTTTGGCAGAGAGCGATTAATTTTCCGTGTCTCTCCCTCAAGTACCCCCTCTCTGCTTTCTGACTACTCAGCAGTCTCCGTGCTGCTGCGCAGGGCTTGGCTGAGCTGCGCTTTTGCTGGGTGCCTTGCATACATGCCTGGAGTGCTGCTCTGGTTTGGGTTTTTTTTGGGGGGAGAGATTCTGGTTTAACAGTGCTTCAGAGTCTTGTCGGAGATGGGATCTTGCGACCGTGCAACAAGATTTGCAAATGACCATCTAATCCCTCCAGATGCAATCTGTACTTCAGAGTCCAGAGGCGCTTGGCTGGCTGCTGCCATGCGTTTTTATTTCCAATTCCAGGAGAAATAGCAGGCACTTGCAGACCCATGGCAGCAGGGAAGGCAGCAGGTTGTACCATCATCTCTTTGAACTCTTCCTTTAGGAAGATGCAGCTTGAATTTGACAGGTTTCCAGCCGCAAAGCAGCTGAGCTGGATTTCCCCCCAGTGGGATGAGGACTCGTGCTGTGCAGGCGGGGGGATGTTAGTGACAAAAGCAGACACAAAGGGACAGATAACAATGTTCTCCTGCTTACCTGCATGCTGAAACCCATGGGTCCTGCAGCCTCCTGGGGGACAGTTTGCAGTGATGCTGGCTGTCACTTGCCTTGTCGTGGCGGGGGATTTTCTGCGTGATGTCAGTAGGTCTGTGCAAGACATGGAGTATTCAGGCTGCAGCACCTGGCGTGGCTGTGCTGTTGATGGAAACCATGCAGGGCTGGGGTACAAGGAAAAGCCAATACATCCTTGTGCCCCCCGTCTATGTAATTCTGTTGGTCTTTATCTCTCTGTTGTCTGAGAAATGCTCTGGATGGGACGTTAGGTGGTCAGCTTTAGTCTTCACCTGCTACTTCTCCTCTCCAGGGTGACAAAGAGAGGCTGTTTAGCTCCTCACACACTCCATCTAATGCCCAGACGGATGCCCAGCCAAAATGGCTCTTGTCAGTCCTTCCTCCTTTCTATCCCCTTCCCTTTTGACTGGGATAATGACTTTTCAGGGAGCCCTTGAAGTGCCTCTTGCATCTGCCTTTGATTTGAACGCCTCTTGCCTGCTGACCCTTCTTACAGCAAGTCGGCTTAAGTGCGGTTCTCCTAATTAGTTTTGCTTTAATTTAATCTTTTGAAATAATTTTATCAAAAAGAGGAAACCTTCTACCCACTCCCTCATTTTATCATCTTGTTTTCATGCATGGTCTCTGGGTTTATTTCTCTATTTCCCTTGTCTCTAGATAGGACATCATTTGCATATTTGATTAAGCTCCATATGTTATCAGGGAGCCAGTTGAAAGAACAGCAAGTCCCTGATAAGGCACTGTGCATCCGTCTCTTCCTTTCAGCATCCTCCACTCTATCCCCCTCGCCATCCTGCAGCCGTATCTGTGTCCAAAATCACCTCTGCATCCTGTCTCACCTCCACCTTGTGCCGTTGGCCAGACCTCTGGTTGAGCTGCAGATAGGCG
The DNA here is from genome assembly GCA_026413425.1 of Tringa solitaria. Lineage (NCBI taxonomy): Eukaryota > Metazoa > Chordata > Aves > Charadriiformes > Scolopacidae > Tringa > Tringa solitaria. The sequence continues at coordinate 3,018,667 of JAOXJM010000001.1, forward strand.
TTGATGTAGACATCATAATTTGACAGCTTCTGTCTCTGAGAAGGAAGAAGAAAGGGTGCAGAGGTTGGGAACTTAGCACTGGTGAAGATGTAAACCATGATGATGAAGTCCAGGTTCAGTTTCCTGCTCTCTCTGAAGCCCTTCAGAGGATCCCACGGATCCCGTTGTGCCTGTGGGGTATGTATTGGATGAAACCTGCTTGTTCTCACTGTTCGCTCATTAACGTTGTCCAAGGCTTTGTTGAGAGTCTCAGTCAGACTATTTGCTGCACGTATTTGCTGCAGTCTGGGCTGACATCTCTAACTCATCTCCCAGGTGCTAGAAACGGCTGCTGTGCGGAGACAACAGAGCAGGGTCAGAGTGGCTGGATACAGAATTGCCCTGAATGAAGATTCATATTTTTTCCCCTGAAACCTGAAATGTATTTTAAATTGTGCATATCTATGTGTGTGTGTCCGTGCATGCAAAAAATACTGCTTAAAAGTTTAAGCTCATGCTTTCACAGAATCACATGGGGTTGGCAGGGACCTCTGGAGATCATCTAGTCCAACCCCCTTGCCAAAGCAGGTCCACCCAGAGCAGGTAGCACAGGAACATGTCCAGGTGGGTTTTGAATGTCTCCAGAGAAGGAG
>JAOXJM010000001.1:3034672-3048778 GCA_026413425.1 Tringa solitaria
CGCTTTTTTTTTTTTTTTTTTTTTTTTTTTTAAGAGAGGCTGCTGAGAGCTCATTTATTTCTTTGCAGCCTCAGTGTGCTCGTGAGGAGGCATGTGTGGGGCAAAGAGAGGTAGAAGGGCTGTGGCTTGATTATACGATCCCTTTCCCTGCTTATTGAGTATCAATTGGAAACAGCTCCCCGCAGTGGCTCTGCTTCAAACCCTTCTGCTTGAAGCTGGCTCTGCATCCCGGTGGGAGGCCCCGACTTCCCCGAAGAGGCAGCTATGAGCTGGCCTGAGTTCATAACCTTCTTTCCCTGCCCCTTGCAGCTCCTGGAGCTGTACCGCTCTCTGGAAGATCACTGTTACCGCTGTGAACTCCTTCCTCCCTCCAACGCGCTGGTGAAATGCCCTTTGTAACGCTCCAAGCTTTTGTTTTTTGCATGAGCTGAGTTGGGGTGAACTTGGCGAGACTGCCAGAACATCATGAATAAGTTAGGAGGAGAGCTGTACTCAGCGCTCAGAGCACACGCAGGCAGAGAAAGCAAGCTTGGTGCTCAAACAGCCATTCATGGGCCTCTCCGGTGGCGTTTCATACCCTCTTTACGTGCCATATTGGTTGAAAATTGGACCTTTCGTGTGGGTGCTGATCTTCACGGGTCTTCGCCAGTCCTGTGTTTCTATAGTCATAGTGGGGCCACTTCAGATAAGTGGCCTGCAAATCTCTCCAGCATCACCCACGATCATTTTGGTGGGCCATCCTGACAGTCCAATATCTAAGAGAGTTCACGAGGAAGTTCTGTATCTCCTTGACACTTCTCCCATCACAGCATCCCATTGCCCAAGGCTCTTCCTGGAGTTTCTGGTTCTCCTACTGCAAGACAGACATCTTTAATGGCTAGAGTGGACGGTCTGATCAGCTCATCTCAGTGCCTGAATCACCCGACGTGCATGGCCCTGTCACTGTTTCTGTTTCTTAAGAGCACCTCCTTTCCCAGGAGGTGCAAAATCTGCAAGGTTGAGATGAAATTTCCCTCTGTGCTCTTCCTAAAATCATCTTTGCAGAAGAATTGCTCAAAGGAGGAGCCTCCTTTCTCTTTCTGGGAACATCTCTGCTCTCCTTGTGCTTGCATGGCTTGTACTTCTTGGTTTCTGAAGACCAAGTCTTCATGATCTCAGGGCTGTTTCTGTGCTGACAGACAGCCACGCTATTCTCTGCTCTCAGCCTCTGGTGTGTCTGTGGGATCTTTTTCATCCTTTTTGTGGTTTATCACTTCTCATGACTCCCCCTATCCCATTCTTCCTGGTACGGCTTTCAGAGTCCCTTGTCACCATGATTTCATTCATGCTGTCCCCGGAGGGTCATTGCCAGTCACCTCTCTGCAGTTATTTCTGCACAGTTGGGGCTTTGTAATGAAAAACAAAACTCATCTATCTGCTTCATTTCCAGAACTGCTTGATTAGCTCCTGATTTTTTCCTTGGCTTCATTTCAAATCAAAGCAGGTCAGGGAAGAAGTTACATCAGTGTCCTCTCCCAAATGTGCCCTGCACCACATCAGAATGACTTTTCTGACCCCACACTGCTAGATCAGGGCCAGAGAGCAGAGCTCTTCCACGCTGCAAGGAGGTGTAGGACTGGAAGGGATGTCTTGGGTCAAATCCAAGCCTCTGCCATTGTTGGCATCATGTTGTGTGATTCTGTGGGCAAACGTAGCAAGCTCCATCCTCACCTTCATTTGCTGCTTCTGCTTGCCCAGCCCAAGGGTTTCTCACTGCTGGTGGGTTGGGCAGGCTGGTGGTCCCATAGGGCTATAGCTGGTGGATGGGAGAGACTGGGGCTGAACTGGATGCTAAGCTGGGGACAGGGTTATTCCAAAAATACCCTGGCTTAGCTGAGGACCAGCCTGAGGTTGACCCAGAAATGTGCCTCCTCCAGCAACGTGCGTCCATGCCGGGGCCCAGAGGTGACATCCTAGAAGTTGAGCCAAAGGGACTTTTCTGCTGTGAGGAGGTCATCCCGAGCAAGCGAGCAGACCACGTTGCATCTGTCTGCACAAAGCTGCTGAGACCCCGATCACCAGAGGTTGCTTTTTGCAAGGTGTCTGGGGGCTGCAGCTGCCTGTTTAAGGGTAATACAATCTCCGAGGGGTCTGCAAATAACAGTCCTGAAGCCCAGGTATCTTCTGCGATGGGAGGTGACTCCAGCCTCGGAGTGACGTGTGGCACCCGGTGCTCACGAAGCAGAATGCTGCTAGTGGCACTTAAAAATTGCCTCTTTTCTGGCCACTTCATGAAAAAAAAAAAAAAACCAAACCAGCAAAAACTGGGCATGAAGCATGTCTCGCCTATAAGTGCCTCCACCAGAAATACTTGATAGAGACATATGCTCACCTCGCACACACGCACAAACCAGACAAATTTGATGAAGGGATTTGTTAGCGGAGATGCTACAATACATGCTGCTGCCTCCTCTGATTTCGTTCTGAAGGCGAGGGTTAGTTTTTTGGTTTTGTTTCAGTTTTGTTGGGTTTTTTTTAAGTGCTTTTCTGATGGCTGCTTTACATTTTGCTCTGTGTTACGGAGGAGCTGATTCAGCAGTTTTGCCCCCAGCCGCTGCTCAGAGGAATTTTTGCTGGCTTTGTTTATTATTTTGAGCACAGCCAGTTCTGCTTTGCTATTAATTGACAAGCAGGAAATGTTTCTTGGACTTTTTAGATAGTTGAGTCCGTTGCTGGGACCCTGCTGTCGAGGAGGGGAAGCTCATAGGAAGCTTGCATTTGAGTGATTAGAAAACAGAATATGACTTCAGTGCAAATATCTCCCTTGATACTTGAGGTGTCAAATACTCTGAGTAATGATCATGTTTTAAATATAGTTTATAACTTTTTTCTGATGCATATACCGCCTACAGTATCTGCATCGTGGAATATACATACAGTGTGGCTGTGTATAAATGATGTAGCTGTATAATTACACCTACAGAAGAAGGGATCTGTCTGTATTTATTTAAAATATATTTATATGTGTATTTAAAGAAAGGGTATTACACAGACGGAATCTCTTTCAGGTCACGTTTCAATAATAATTAGGGTTTAATTACGCTGTGGCAATTTTATTTTATTTTATCTTATTTTGTTTTAGCTACCTCTAATAACTGCTAATTTTCCAACCACAAAGGTCATGGCACAGATGTGAATAAACACATCGTAAACTGGATGTAGTAAATAAATCCCCTCTCCGGTAGCGGTGGTATTGAGCGCAGTAAGGGTGAGAGGGCTGGGAAAAGAGTCTTGTCACTAATGTTCTGATTAAACGAATTAATGACAGCTGTGTAATGAAAGATAGTTGTAGCCAAGTGTCTTTGATGTAGGGTTAAATTCCTAAGTGCAGTAAAACTACAGTACCCCTTTTATAAGGCTTGACCCACCGTGTTTCACCGATACCACCGTGACCAGCCCTGCCGGTGTCTTTTAGCTTTGATTTGTAAGGCTGCATCATCCGTTCCCATCCTCATTACTATTGTGTTTGGGTGATATGTGTCTGCTGAGATTTTTCCCAGGCTTATTGCCTGGCCCTGGGATGCGCTGCAGGAAAAATCCAATCTGCACTTACCCTGTTCCTTGTGCCATAAAACTCCAGCTCCGATTGCTTTTGGAGACAGGAGACGGGCCTCGGACCAAAATCTCGCCCTAAAACTTCCAACTGAGACAATTGTTTCAGTTTTATTTATTTAGACTCTCGTTTGAAGAATATTTGACAGGCCACAGAGAGCTGGAGCTGAGCAGCTGCTCGGTGTAAGGAAATTCGGGAAAAGCTTTTGACAAATACTGCCAGGGATAGAGCTGGTGCGTGGGGAGGGGGATGAGCCCGTGGAGGGAGCTGGTGGCTGTGCCAAGGATTAACTGGAAAGGGAAGGTAATCCCAAGCCAACAGGTGGGATAGCCTGAATTTGTGGGACAGAAAGCCGCGAGGGATTAAGCTGCTGAGGTGCCAATACCTTCACGACAGGGTGGTTTAGTCTGGATGTCTGTCTGGGCTGCGCGCGGGAGCTGTGTTTGTTTTAACTGAACCAGTAAAACCCTGGTCCCATTGAAATCCGTGTGGGAGTGAACAGCCCGTGCGGGGAGAGAGGTGGTGGTGATGATGATGGAGGAATAAAGCCTCTTTTCTTGGGGAGAGGGTTTGTGGGAGGAGGGGTATGGATCTTTCTTTCTCACCTACTCCCACCGTGCTTTCTGCACCGCTGCTCACATCTCGGTTATCTCCATTACGGTGTGGTTTTTTGTTGGTTTGGGTTTTTTTTTGGGTTTTTTTCTTTTTTCTTTTTCCCTTCGAACTCCTCCCCACCAACTGTGCCGGCTCCTGAAGAAACAAAGCATGGCCTGACACATTTCTGTCTGCGGCTCTCCTCCTGCATGGCTGGGCTTCACCTACCTGCTGGGAAGAGCAGACGTGGGAACAGCTTTGCTTGCTCCTTGGCTTTCTGTGCTCCTGCAACATGAGCCCACTCCGAGCCCTCCGAGGTGGCATGTTGGTGTGAGACAGGGAAGATCCCTTGCCTCCAGACAGGGTGATGGGACGGGAGGAGCCTTGACTTAGTGTTTCAGGGGCTGTTGTTTGAAGTGGCTGCCTGAGGGTGGGTGTTTCTGCAGGTCAGATCTAGGACAGAGCCGGGTCTCCTGGATTCAGGAATGCACGGATCGGGATCAAAGGGTCAGCCCTCTTTTTCTTCCACGGCTGGCGTCTGAGAAGGACTCTGTCCATTCATCTGCCTTTCATCCTGATCCGTTCATTCCTGAATCCAGATCTGGAATACAGCTCTCGTCCGTTGCTGAGTCCAGTCTGAGACTTGCCCAGTGCCTCCCAGTGACATGATCATCTTCCTGGGAGCCTGACACGGTTTTGTATATTCTGTATATATTTCATTATTTTCTTTTTATTGTTTCATTAAAGTAGTTCTTCTAAACTCATAAGTCTCTCTCTCTTCCTCCTCTCCTTGGAGAGAGAGGTGTGGGAGAGCTTCTGCTGTTCATCATCTGAGTGGCCACTCCGACCGAAACCATGACACCAGGGAAGCTCTGAGCTTGTCCTGCCCCACATCTCTGTGATCAAACTCTTGGCCATACTTGTTTTTTCATTATCTCATTACCCGGTTGGGATGATGGGGGGTGGGTTGGGGTGCTTGGATATCTCATTGGACAACAGCAGCATCTTTTTGACTTGCATACGTCTGGTCTTATTTCAACCTTATATATTAACACTCAGTCTTAAGAGACTTTTTGCATCCAAAGAACCTCCCAGACCTGTCCTGGATGGTGCTGGGGGCTTTGAGCAGGTGAGAGGCAGCATAGCAGGAGCTCCTGAGGATCCCATCAGGGAAGTCCTGGGGTCCTGACCCTTCCTTCCCTCCCTTCACCTAACGTTGTTTGAAAACATTTTGAGCAGCGAGCGAGCCACTGGGGCTGGCAGCACCGTGCAAACACCCTCTCCTTGCGCTGCTGTTTTACATTGATAATTCATCCGAAGACCAGCATTTAGAATTAATTCAATTAAAGGGGCCTCATCATTCATTCATGAGGAAGGGAGGCTTATGAAGAGCTGTACACAGGGAACATCTCTGTGTGTGCCGTGCTAGGGATGGAGTTCATTTCTAGCTGCAGGGCACAGTGCTCGTGGTGTCTCCTGGTCCATGGTGGGCACCTGGGCATCTCCTGGGATGGGGAAGGAATGAGATTGGGGTGCTTGTTTAGTGGCAATGTCAGCAGAGGAGCCTGAGCATGCACTGAGCTGTGCTTTTAGCATGAGATGTGATGCTTCTGGATCAAAACTAAACCACATTTTTAGTGCAGTGCAGTGCTGGGGTCCTTCATGGATATTCATAGGAAAATCCGACTCTGGAATCACCACTTCAGCTCCTCTCTTGCATATGCACTTGAGTCATAGCCCCAAATATTCTTTGCCTTTCCAGCTAGCTATGTGACAAAAGAAATGCTTTTTCTTGGTTTTTACAGGACAGTATTCTGTCTCTTGTGGACTTTATCTTTCTGTCCCTTAGTCCCTCCGTTCTCATAGGGAGCCCCCTTGGTGGGGCAATTTGCCTTGAGATAGAGCACTGCTGTGCTGGCTGCAGCTTTGGGCTGAGGGCCCACTCTTGCTGGGTGAAGATATCCCTAATTGCACTGTTTGTTTAGCTGGAATGGTCGTTCTTAGGAAACACAGCAAGTGAAGGAAGGGATCTGATCATACTCTCCAACCAAAGCAGAGAAACACAGTGATCATGAAAGGAAGAGGCCTTCTCTCTCTTCTTTGCCTTCTATGTCCACAGTGAGCAGTTCTATCTGTTTCCATCATCAGGAAGAACTTTTTCCACATTAGGATTTGGGCTTATACCATTCCACCAGCTGGAATACGGATCTTTAGCTTTCCAGACATATAGCAAGGATTCTGGCTCACAAACTTTCTCTCCAGTTGGGAGGGGAGGCAACTGCTCTGCTTTTGTATTTGTGTGAAGTTGAATTTTCTGGACCTTGGGAAACCAGCCTGACCATGCAAGTGTGAGCTTTCACCCCTTGTACCCTCAGGAGCTGGGTAAATGTATTTGGTAAGTCAAAGTCCACCAAATATCAACAGACAGATCATATATATTACCTCATTGGCAAACCTACCTATGAAAATGATTGTTGGATGATTTTGCGTCAGATGCCTTTCCCCTTCTTTTCTGGCTGGTTGAGGTTCTCCATTAACCTTCCTAACTTCATGGCACCTCCAGGATAAAGGGCATGAAGCACCTTGCTGAGCCCAGTTCGTGGTGGCAACTGCTAGCATTCCATGTTTCCTAGAACTGTCTCGACAGGGAGCTATTCCTGGGCTCTGTCCTTTTCCTTCCTTTTATCTGAGTAGAATCATATTTTGACAGGCCAGTGATGCAGAAAATAACTTGCTGCTCTCCAACTGTTGCATCCCTTGACCCCAATTAGAATGTGGTGCATGTAGAAGCGTCAGCTTCTTGCTTTCTCTCCGCTCTCCATCCCTCTGACCAAAATTCCCATTATAAAGATGACACCTGAGTGCTTCATGGGGTGGAAATCATTGCTGACCAAATAGAGAGTTGGAGCGAATCTGTAGTCCAGTTTATCTGGTGTTTTTGTGGCCTTTGTTTCAGAAGAAGGTGCAGAAAAACTGTCAGAAAGGAGTTATGAGATATTCCAACCTGTGGTAATATGTCCCCTTGAATTGTCTACATAGGGTTGGACCCGTCTATATAGAATATAATCACCAAATAGAATTGTCTAGGTTGGAAGGGGCCTTTAGGATCATCGAGTCCAACCATCAACCTAACATTGACAAAACCACCACTAAACCATGTCCCTCAGCTCCATGTCTACCCATCTTTTAAATACCTCCAGGGATGGATATTCTACCACTTCCCTGAGCAGCCTGTTCCATTCTTTGATTGTAGGATTGGCTTATCCTTTGAAACATGAAACTGTGTGTCCCTTGCAGACCTCCACCTTGGTATTGGAATATTTCTTTTCAACAGTTAATGTCCTCACAGCTGAAGCTGTGGAGAATGAGTAAGGGCGTCCATGGGCTGGGAGTGAGGCAGTTCATGGAATATGTCTATGGATTCTTGACCATCAAAGACTGCACATGTTCCTCCATTACCCCATGTTCCTCCCCATTGGCAGCTCCCCTCCCCAGGAATGGCTGGATCCTTCAGTTATCCTTCAGTTATCTTACAAGTGAGTCATAGCAACTGATGAACTGTCTCAGCACAAGAGAGCAGAAAACAGGGCTAGACTTGTGCCTGAGATGGACCTGACTTCTCCTCCCACTGCTTTGAATGTTGAGTTGTTGGTGCTGGACGTCAGGCATGTTTCAAATCATGGCTGCCTTGTGCTCTCTGATGCACAACCTCTCGTCAGGTTATCTGTGTGTGATTCAACAGGATGAGAGGAGGGCAGAGCTCCAGACTGTGACTCATTCAGTCTTTTCCCACCGCTGCTGTAATTCAAGTGGAAATCTCAGAAGATGGTAAAACCTTCAGGCACGTTAAAGATGCCAGGCTTTTAAGTGCGTATGAATGAATCCAGAGCTCATTTTGAACTTGAAAAAAAAGGGTAGGCTTGCTGCGATCTTATTGCCTCTGCCTGTTGCAGAGTATCCGTCTCCTGGAAAAAAGTGGCTGCACAGTGGTGGTGGTATCCATGAGCATTTCTAAATTCCTGATGTTGAGGGGGCTATTGCGTAGAGAGCAATGAGAAAAGCATCAGGCCTTCGCCTGAAGGTAACCTTGCATCCAGCAATTAATTAGTCTGAGGGAGAGTGCTTGAAGACTTTGGCAGGGTGCTTCTGTCTTCATTTGTTGCCCTGGGACTCTGTCACCTGAATTATTTTATCGTGATTAAACTCAGGACCAGCACAGGGAAACAGAGCTGAGCATAGAGAGTGCAATCATTTGGAAATGCACCTGCCCTGGATGTGGGCTTTCCCTCTCCACCGAATGCCTGGGGACCTCGTGTGAGCACTAAGGATGACCCTGGCTATGAGTTTCCCTCCCTATCAGGCCATTAGGATCCGTGCAACATGCTCTGCACTCTCTGGACGCTAAGGCTGGATTCCTCTGTGCTCCCTCTGACATCCCCTCTTGTCTTATTAGGCAGATGTTGGGTTGGTGGTGGAGTATCCTCTTGCCCTTGGATGATGGAGCTCAATGCAATGGTCATAGCATTCAGCACTGCAGTGACTTTCCTTGATTCTGACAAAGTCGAGTTTCTAATAAGGCTGGTCACCTTGACCCTCTCTGCAGTGTAGGGGACAGGGATGGTCCTTCATCCAAGCCTGGGTGTGACTATCCTACACAGGCACTTGCTTGGAGACAAGTCAGGGTGTCAGAAACCCTCTAGTGCCTCAGGAGAGAAGATCCCACTAGAAACTCAGTGAAGGAAATGCAAGCTGTCACCAGAAAGCTGTTCCATCAGTAGTTTGATTTTAAATAAGTGGAGGTATAACTCATGCAAAGAAACTCCCATATTTTTTTTTTTATGTCCTATTACAGCAACAAATCTTTTATCCCCTAAGCAGCAGCAACCACCACTGCTGTCGTCTGCAGCTTCCAAAACTACCAAATGAAGCGCAACACTCTTTCTTTTGTTATTTCTGGGTGAGAAGTGTATGGTGCCAAGGTGTTGAACAGTCTCAGATCTGAGTAGGTCTTTAATATGAATGAAGTGGATAATAACGTGAGTGACGGGCGGTGGCATGACACTGATTGAGCTGTGGTGGCTTCGCGCAGAAGAGACTTTTGTCTCTGCAGTTGGAATGAGTGGCAGCTAAAGATTTGCTTAATAATTTGTGCCATGAGAGAGGAAAAAAATAGTATGGCAGGGCAGAATGGAGCCCTCCGAACAGATCAAGTCTCTTCATTCATTTTCTTCTGCATTGGGATGCTAAAAATTATTCCTCTTGGAGGGCCTGTGCGTGGTCAGCTGAGGAAGGATGCTGGTATGAAGAAGGTTCAGAAGCTCCCCCTTCTTCTTACCCTCTTCCCCAGAGATCATAACCTGAAACAGAGAGAGGAAAGCTGTTCTTGCAAATAGTGCTGTCAACAAAACCCTGCCTTTCGTCTCTGGCTGGAGGGCTTGGAACAGAGTGAAAAATTGCAGCAATGTTTATTTAACAGAAGATAAGCTTTAAGCTGAATATATATATATATATTTTTTTTTGGCTGACAGTAATCAGGGATTTTTTTTTCCTTAAATATGAAAATAACTGCCTAACCTCCAGCTTCATTTTATCCTGAAAAATGTTGGTTACTTGACAATTGTTTGAAAAGAGATTTCTGGATGAAAACGTAATGAATGGCTTAAAAGTTGATTAAGGAGGAGGGGAGATGCTAAGTCAAAGTTTTCTAGCTGGAAATAGTGATTTATTATCCTGCTATCTTTGCAAATGACAAAATAACTAATTAGATACAATTCATCTGCAGAACTTGAAGCTGCCACTGGAATAAGTTAGAAGATTTTATGGACAATTCGTAGTCTCAAATTCTGATCTAAATGTAGCACGGGGTGTATTGAGAGTTAGTCAAACACATTGAGATGACGGGAGAGGCGTAATAAGATTCTGAAATTCTGCCCTCCTGGAGAATTTTTTTTCTAATGAAGAATTTGAAAAGGGCATTTTAGAATGATGTTTCATACGGTAACAGTCTTTTCCCATAAAACATCAGCTATAATAATTATTTTTATGCAGATCCTGAGGCACAGAGAGATTAAATGACTTTCTCAAGGTCAGACAGTGAGTCAGAGGCAGAACCAGTGAATGAAAGCGAGTCTTGATTCAGGAGCTAAGGTGTACACAAGTAGCCCTTGCTTCTTTAATCTCCAAGGCCAGATGCACTCAATTTTTTGAGGGGTCTGATATCCCAGCATCTCCTAACCCAGATGTTTCTACAGGAAGGGTGCAACCCTTGGAATGGGTAATGTGACCCCAACCATCTCTAGTTAATCCATGGAACCGGCATGACCTGCATGAGGCTACTGATGAGTACATTGTCCTTGACGGGTCAACTCCCAGGGGATAGCTGTAGTGGTGAACAACTTCTATTGGCTGTGTTGTCACTTGATATCCTAGATGAGAGTTGTGGGAAGGGGTCAATCAGAGACTTTTCTGCATGGCTTTCTACTGATAAAGACTGGTGCTTAATTTTAAATATGCACTGGATGATACTCACTGCCTCCCTGGGGTCACCTGGAGATTAGAAGTCCTGCAGCCTCAAGTGCTGCAATGTTTCTACCTGTAAGAACTTGTGTACTGATGAATCTTGTGTTGCTGTTGCTTCTGACCAGTACTGGATAGGGATTTGCATTTTAGCTATTTATTTTGCAAATCTTTCTGACCAGCCCAGTTCAGCCGCTCCAGGTCCCAGGGGACATATTAACTGTAGCAGTTGTACGCTCGTTCAGTGAAGTTGGATAAGCCAACTGCATTCCTCTTTGGACACTGTTTGTGCCTCCTGATATCTCCTGATGAATTATTAGCTATGGAAAAGACTTATTGCTAAGATATTGTAGTTAGTTTAGTCTTCTGGTCATTGCAGGTTTGCTTTCAAATATGTTTTGTTCTAAGTGGCTTGAAAGCTGGTCCTCCTGACATTTCCCCTGGGCCTCTCTCCTGCAGTCTGATAGATCTTGCTGTCAGGAAGTTATTCCTCATACTCAGGCTACTTCTTATCAGTCTGTCACTTTTTCAACTCATTGGGCTAATAGTTTTCCCATTACAAGAGCTGTCTCTCTATGTCCTTTCGCCTCGGTCTCCCCAAGGGAACCTCTTTCTTCTTGTACAAAAAGAGGGTCAGACTAGATGACTTTACAGGTCTTTTTCTCCCCTCCTGCTCTAACTTCTTGGAGTCTGAGATATTCTGGATCTGACCTATGGTAAACTCTGGCAGAGCGTATTAAAGAATAGATTTGATAAAATAAGCAACAAAGACATCGGTGTTCGTAAATCCCCCAGGTTTAGACATTCTCATAAATATGAGAATCGTATCCAAGAAGGGGTAAAGCAAGGTCTTTTCTGTCCTGGACGTACATGACTTTTGGGGGCATACAGAAAGGCTGAGTTATTCTGGTGCTGAGAAATAGTTTCTCGGATTTATAGCAGGGTTTTCTAAGGATGAGAAGAGACAGGAAAGAGAAGGCAGGAAAAACAAGACAAGAAAGATCGCTTCTGTTGCTCATCTGAGGAATGAAGAAAAGGCTGGAGGCTCTTTCTCCATGTCGATTAAGTTCAAGGCTGGGACACCACTGGAATCTTCCAGACACCCTATTCTTTTAAGGCTCATAAGGGCAGCTATTCCATCTAGGCTCCAGATGTGCACAGATGTTGTGTGGAGTTGTGCCCCACCATGCACCAGCATTTGGCATCATCAACACTGTCCTGCATTCCCAGTCTCCTCTCTGGAGAACACCTCACCAGCAAAGCAGCTGGGCTGGAGACAACAGTAGTGCTCGCTGCTGATTAAGCAATAATGAAATTAATAGCCTCTTAACATTCTTACATTAACAACAGTGTCAGCGTGTCAGTAAGTATTTACAATATAAGTTACACAAATGTCATTTTGGTACACTGAGCACTTCATATTTGCAATCCTCTGCCACGGCAATGAAATCAATCAGCCAGTCGGAAGAGGAACGCACCCAGGAGATATCATTATTCATGGCACTGGGCCAAGCTCTCGAAGACCTGCGTGGGAGGCAGATGAGCAGAGAAGGGCTCGCATCCCTGCACTGAAATGCCCTCAGGTCTCTGCACGAGCCCACTTTTGAGTCCAGCTGAATGAAGGCTCAGTTATCCTGTGGGCAAAGGGAGGGCATTTGGAAGGGTTTGAAAACAAGTCGATCATCTCCTCTTCGAGACCTCATAGGAAGCACCCAATCAGGGTGCTTTGCGTGATTTGGTTTGAAAGGTCTGAAGTTATTTCACTTGTCTTGAAGAGATTGCTTCCTGCAGTAAAAGATCTTTCCTTGTGCTTCCTGCTGAACATCTTGTATCCTGGGCATCCAAAGGCCCTATTCCCCACCAGATGCCTTGATTCTGCACTGGTTGTGAGTGCAGATGGCTTTGATGCTCTGGTGCTTTGTTTTAAAGTCTTGGATTAGTAGCTGGATTTGATGTTGGCATCCCTACTTGGTCATCTGCAAGGAGAGTTGGTCTCTCACATTATGGTCTAGGTTCATAGGAGTGTGAGGGCATTTATCTACTGAAGGTGCCAAAACCTCATTCTTTTAAGGCAGATTACGCTGAAACGTCCTGAGAACCTTACAGCAGGATGCAGCTCCCACTGAAGGCAGTGCTAAAATTCCTGCTGTTTTCCATGGGAGCTGTACAGATCCCGAATGGGCTTTTAATCCTGTTTTCTTCTCAAATGAGAAGATAGCCAGACTTTTGAAAGTGCCACGTTTACATGGATTGTTTTGTTGGTGCTGATCTCTGCAATCAGAGAGACTCTGCTTATGTGACTGTGGGCAAATTATTTACTGCTGCTGCCCTCTTATTTTACTGTGCAAGATCCTAAATCTTGTTATGCAAGCCAAAATGTAAAGATCCATGAATATCTTCAAGGTGTGTGAGAGCCATTAACATGGGTCTCTACGCAAGAAGAGAAGGCGACAGCATTTGAAAGTATTTTGCTGTGGTTTCAGATACAACAGCAGCCGTGGAAAATTCACTTTTGTCTATTAAAAAGACAAAAAAAACCCCAAACCACACACAGGAAAAAGAAAGAATCCCAGCACTTGAAGGATTAAATAGTGCATTGACTGTCTACAACATAACAGGCTCTTTGAAGGTTTGGATGTGATAAAAATGCTCATGCCCATCTGACACACCGCAAACATTGAAGTCAATAGAATTGCATCAGGGACAGATTTGAATTTGGCCCCTTGCTCCCCACTTTGTGCTGTCAAATTATGATTTCAAGGCAAAGAATTATAAATCAGATATAGAATAGGGAAATGTGGGGACTGCGTAACTAATACGGGTGCCTGAGCTCCTGCAAGCTCTTGAGTCCTAGCAGAAGAACTGATGAGCAGGAGTGGTTTCAGCGAGAAATCTTAAAGGGTTCAAATCAACCAGAAGTGTCAGTCAAGTAGCCCGACAATGCTGGGAAATCAATGCTGAATTCTCAAAGAAGAGCGTGCGGGGAAAATGATACCATTTGTTTGCAATTCTAATACAATGAATCAACAGATCGCTTGCAAAATGCTCCTAATGAAAATGCGCATAATAGATGTGCAGAACCAAGAGGGAGAGAGACAAGGTATCGGTGCTAGTGAGGAGAGGGGATATCTGAATCTAGGGCTGACTGCTGAAATTTGAAAGTGTTCTGGTATAGCCGGGATGGATCTGTCATCCCTAAAGTCCTGGGAGAGCCTGGCAGTGAAAGATGTACATTTTCTCCAGGGGAGAAGAGGTTTTGATAAAGAAGCAGTTGTTATTATGAAGAGGTCAACTGTTTTGTAAAAATAGCAAGAACGGAAGCGTGGTATAAAGCCTGAATAGATTAAAGATAATCACAGAATCACCTAGGTTGGAAGGGACCTTTTAAGATCATCTAGTCCAAC
>JAOXJM010000001.1:3049000-3062090 GCA_026413425.1 Tringa solitaria
GACTCAATGATCCCAAGGGTCTCTTCCAACCTAAATGATTCTGTGATTCTGTGACATTCTCAGGGAATTAGCAGCTGTCAGGTTCAAAGCAAACAGAAACTTGTTCTGGGGAAAAAATGCCATCTCTTTGGTCACAAGAACTAATTGACTGGTAGAACTCCCTGCTGCAGGACATATTCTGGGTTCAAAAATACAGCCAGACAAATCTGTAGCAATCAGTGGTGGTCTATTAACTGTAAAGTTACAACATTTGGCTTGGGACATCCTTCAGCCTAAAACTCTTGGAAAGAGTATTCTGGGCACATGTTTTGTATGTTTACCCTTTTCCTCTGCTCGTCCCTTGGCATCTGTTGCTGGCCATTGCCAGAGGCAGCTATTTCCTAGCTGGATCTTTGACTAGACCCAGCAAGGCCATTTTTACTGTCTAAAAGTCGAAGGTTGTCTTCTCCCTCCTCAGTAAAGTCTAGTAAAGTAGACAGCTTGCAACCTCTGCTTAAATGCAATGGGACTCTCCAGGCTGTATGACTGTAAGGTGGTGTTTTCAGGCTCGGGATGTATCTGTGTATGTGTTCAAGAGCAATGAGAAAGGGGAGGCTGCATTCCTACAAAATTAATCACCCTTTTTCCATAAAGTTAAGATCTGAGCCAAAGCTGATGGAAGTTGCTGGAT
The DNA here is from genome assembly GCA_026413425.1 of Tringa solitaria. Taxonomy (NCBI): domain Eukaryota; kingdom Metazoa; phylum Chordata; class Aves; order Charadriiformes; family Scolopacidae; genus Tringa; species Tringa solitaria. The sequence goes on from JAOXJM010000001.1 coordinate 3,049,671, forward strand.
CTGTCAATTATTGGATAGGGCTGAATCTCAGTTTTTCAGTCCCAAAAGATGGGTTTGGGCAGCTTGCCTCAGGCAGATTGTCACCTCTGGATAAGAAAGCAGAATGGCAGGTTTTGATTATTTTCAAACTATTCATTTCTCAATAATAAGAAGCAGCAAAACCTAGATCGCCCTCCAAGTCAGAACAAAGCGATTAGGGTGCCATAGGAGAATAAGTGATGAAGGATGACCTGTTGGGGATCTGAATAAAACTGAGGAGCCAGGTGACCCCAAAGATTACTTGTGATTTGTACTTATTCTTGGAAAAATGTTGTTGACCAGGAACAAGCTGGTTCTGAGCACTAAGGTTGGTGGTGATCTGGCTTCTGTGCCTTCTGGAGTCTTGTCTATCTAAGTCATGATGGAAGTTGCTCAAAAATTGCTGTGATGTGATATGCAGCTTCAAGGAAGGAAACAAGGCTTTCCCTATGAATGGAAAGGTGCTCACATCCACATTGATAGTCAGACTGGAAGTAACGGTGTAATAGGAAAGAAGTCCTGCCCTGCAGTCTATTTATCCCACAACTGGTGTGTAAAAAGCACCAGAATACAGGTCTGAAGCACTGGAACGATGAACATGTCTACTCATTTTGACTCTAGGTCCAGAAGGATTTCCTTTGCTTTCTTGCTGAAGAACCACGGGGTAGCAGAATAACAAACTCCTTGTAGAACTGGCCCAGAATACCTGTAGTCTTCTGCTTCTTCTAATGGGAAATATGTATATTCTATCATTAAATATAGTTTGGGTTGTTGGGAAAAATTTGTGGATAACTTCTTATTCAGTGTCAGAGAAGGTGGCTCTCTCCCTTCTCCACACGAGAGCCAGCTGCATTTTCTCTCAAAGCAAGTTTCATGGATTCCTGAATGTTTTTCCCAAGACTTTTACGCCTGGCTTAGAAAAACAGAAAGAAGAGCAGTGCCAGTTGGAGTGAGCAGCTTTTCCCAGGGCTCCCTCCAACTTTCCCAGGCAAAGACGAACACTGAAGGCAAAATTTGGTGTTTAGGGGCGTGTGGGCATTGTGAATCTCCACAACTCAACTTACACTCTGCTCTCTTGGTACTGGAAAGCTCCATCCAAAGAGGGCAGGAAATCGGGTTCCTTGACCCTTCTCTTTGGGAAGTTGCCTAGAAGAGCAGGAGTAATTTGTCTCAGGATTGGTTTCTGCTAATTAAATTGCTAGGTTGTTGGTTTTTTCCCCACACAGCTGTCATATTTTTCCCTCTTTCCTCTTTATTAATCTTTCCCCCCCTTTACCTCCTTTTCCCAGCGCTTTCAGCTTCTTTCATTTTCTTTTTTTCCCTGTTGCTTCCCTAAAAGCACAAACCAAAATGTGTATTTCTAGCCTAGATGCATTGGATAATAGGTTCCAGAGGATAACAGAGACAGACTCCGTGACAGAGAACGTGTATGGAAAAAGCGCCGGGAAAAACCCAGCCAACTCAGGAGGACAAGACTCCTTGTGTATCAAGGGAATCCCGATCTCCCCTTCAGATAGACACTTCAGCTACACGTGCTGCCCTGGGTATTTCCTCTGCTTCCACTCACTGAAATCAAAAATCTTGCAGAACAAGCTCTGATTTCAGGCTAAAGCAAGCTAAACTTATGGTAAAGCTTTTCTAGTCTACACTGCAACTTGTGCTATTCCAGGTGCTTGGTGATCCTCATCATCTGGACCGAGGCAGATTCAGTAACAGCTGGCGTTGCCTTTCATCCCCACACTGTTGCAGTAAGTGCTGCCCACCCAGGCCAGTTTTAAGACCAGCCTTAACCCACTCTGCTCTCCAAACAGTGAGCAGAAGCCTGGGGAAGAGTAAGAATATGGGCCAGCTTCATTTTCCCAGCTTCCTGGAGTGTGTTTTGTAAGGAAAAGTTTTGAGGGAATTTTAAACTTTGCTCTTCAGGTTGGAGACCTGTCTTAGATTATTAATTTCCACAGTAAATTTTTTATGTGGTCCACAGTGAAGGTTTTGTTCTCTCTTCTGAAATGCTTCATATGGCTTGGGGTGGGTAGCACGTCATGTCCAGGGTGTTATCACTATTTTAGTGCAAATGGGGATGAACCATTTCCTCGTGCAAAGGGCACTGCTCGCTCTGCTTTTGGCAAAGCATCTTCTAAGGCCCAGTGAATTGTCTTAATTCTGATTCTCACTCAATGCAATCTTTGGGGTTTGCCTTTTTTTTTTTTTTTTTTCTTTTCATGAGAGGCTTCGGTGGTTTCTTAATCCTTAGGTGCATGGAGGTGGCTGCTATCTGCTGGGAAGATGGAAGTGGGAACTGCCCTCTTCCTTTCTTTTCTCCATGCTTCCTTGCATCATCTCTGGGACCAAAAAAGGTGACCTGCTAGCCCAGAGAAGAGGAGGAAAGCAGGGTGAAATGAGAGACTTGAGTAGGGCCATCTGGAGGGAAAATGGGAAGGCATGAATTTGCTGATGGCGATAAATTATTTCCATCACTCACGTTTTGGAGAGCGCCAGCAAAATAGATGATGGATACATTGCTGGTTCTTTTCAGATAAAAAAGCCCTTGACTATTTTATGGGTTTGTATGAAGGGTAGATGCTACACTAAGCTGTTTGACAGCAGGACATGGGTGTTGTTATCACCTCTTGTACTCCCTCTACTTTAAATTTCCATTTTTATTTAAAGCTATTTTCTCTCCTTACAATAGATGAAAAACCTAGAGTTATCTCCAAGGTGATCACTGGCTGTCTCTTTCCAAGGCCTGTAACACAGGTAATTGGGGGAAAGTCAAGTAACAGGGAGAATGTGAAGGAAGCTCAGAGGAGGCCACCAACGGCCTCATATCCAAGTGGGAGGAGAGTTAACGAGGCCTCCAATAACCATGAGATGGAGGCAGCAACCTGCCTTTGGATTTATGTGCGGGAGCAAAATAAACAAGGCTCCCTCTGAAGTCAAATCTCTCTTTTGCTCTCTCAGAAAAAGCAAAACCATATCAGCTGTAGGAGAAAGGGACACTGCAGGTTGTAGCGTGAGGAGGACACGAAGAGAAGAGAGAGATACCTTCTTTCCTATCAGCACTGGGTGAAAATTCATTACTGGTGTCTGCTTGAATCTGGATTCGGAGGGGAAAAGGCTGGCCTATCGCAAACCCGCTGCGAGCTATCAGCTCCCTCCTCTCTAGGTTACATGGCAGGTGAATAATCTCTTTCAAACAGTTGCTTTTATTCACGGAGACTGGAGCTTCCTTTAGAAACATCAAATCCGACAACGGAATTATGGGTGGTGTGCAATGGGAGAAATCATCCTTTCTTTCGGTGCTGAATTGCTCAGATAGAGGAAAAAAAAAAACCCCAAACAGCTCCCAGAAGCCGTTCAACTTTTGTGGAGGTTTGATAAAACCATCCTTGCTTCTTGTTGGTTTTTTATTTTCTTTCAATGCTGCTTAGCTGCATCTGTAATAAAGGGAAAGGATTTCCACGGGCTGTTGCTAGCTAGAGTTCTGCTGGGGGTGGCTTTGTGCTCTGCGTGCCGTTTCCCCCTCTCCTCCAGCATGCCATGTGGCTCTTGCCTTCGAGCTGTTGGGGTTTTTTGTAATTTTTTTATTTATTTTTTTTTTTTTTTAAGAAGAGGCTTTTTCTTCTACGGAGATAAACATGATGACTTTTTCATAAGCGTGGAAAAGCCAATAACTCAGAAGTACTTCCAAGGCCTAGCTCTTATTTGATTGTCCTTTGCACAAACAAGGGACAGTTAATAACTGTCCATGTGGGAAATATTTGATTGATTCCATGCAGCAGGGTTGCAGGGACTTGCGGTGGGTCTGGTTTTTTTTTTTAAAGTAGAAGTATAAAAGGGAAAATTACTTATTTCATTCTCCCAGAACTGTTATAATATTAAACTTGTCTTCCACAGGTGTAACTATTTTCTGATTCAGTTGACGATCTCTCCTCTTTAAGTGAAATTATTATCCTCTGCCATAGTATAAATTACGTGTCAGACTCTTTTTAGGCAGTTTCAGGCTGGTTAGTTCAGAGACAGCTCTGCAAAAAGAAGCCGATTGGGTTTTATTGGGGGACAACTTTCTTTTTTTTCCGGAGTTGGCCGTTGTGTATTGTAATGTAATTTCCTATGCGGAGTCAAGCTTACGTGGTTTGACAGGCCCAGACAAATGTAATATCCCACCAGGATCCAAGGCAGCTTTTCTGTAGCGATACTCACTCTTATTTACTTATTTATTCTATTTTGAAGTGAAGGTGGCTCTTACTTAATAAAAAAGCATACTGAGATCCTAGTGCTGTGTGATAATGGAGGATTTATTCCTGTTGGCTTTAGAAAGGAGCACCAGTCAACAGCATCAAGCCAGTCGTTCGTGTGCTGCAATATGCGTTTTCAGAAATCCTACCCCCTTTTCACTCTTTTCAGTTCTTTTTCCTTTGCGTGGGATTGGAAATAACCCTGGGTAGAGGGTTTACTCTGGATCTGACTGTGCTCCCGTCTTGCACATGGAGACAAAAGCTGCTCCCTCCTGGGGGCAGAGGAGATGACGTGAGGATCACGTGAGATCTCAGACCTCCACATGGGTAACAACAGAGCTAATGGGATGAGGAGCTGGTCTTGGCCATGACGAGGTGGGAAGGGCAGAGGATGGTGGGAGAGGGTAGGAGGTAGCTGAGCTACACTCGCCGATCCTGTGCCAGTAGAGATTCGAGGCCGAGAGAGCAGAAAGGAGCTCATGTTGTCATGAATAAATCATACTGTGGTGGCAGCACTTGGGAACAAAACAGTTTCTGCATGGCCTGCTCTATAAGCGGTGGGTCTTAAAAAAGGTAAATTGAATTAAGAGGTTCAGAGAACACCCTCTTGAGCTTTTGGACTAGTTCTGGGTGGGGTGCATGGTCTCTGCTTCTGTACAGGGCTTTGGAGAAAGGCCAAGAGCTGCCTCTAGGGTGGATTCATGGATTCAGAGGGAGAACATTCCTCTGTCTGTTTTCATCAGGTAGTTTCTTTGAAGGGGAAAGCATGACCAATCCTAAAACTAAACTGCCACGTCCTCAGGTATCTAGGTTTCTTTCTGCCTGGTCTGTGTCCAGCTAAGAGGGTGTCTGGTTGGTAGCCTGGTTTTGTGTCTTATTTTTACGTTTCCCAATGCTGACAACAGAGGTGTCCACGAAGACTTGAAAAGGCCATCAACTCTGCCATAGGGCTGAGAATTGGATTTGGGCAGATATCAGAGTTCAGATTTCAGCCCCTGGGCATAAGCCTGAACCAAGTCTGCAAATCAAATACTTTGGGGTGATGGGGAGCTTATAGCTTGCAGGGAACTATATCTTTTAAATAATAATTTATGCCTGTGTTTCCACTCCTGTATTTTTCATCCTTTTAGTTGTTGTTTCTTTCCCTCTAAACAGCAATGTCTTATATTGGGGTGGAATGATATCTGAACTCAAAGACAAGCAAATAGCTGGAGACAGGGAATTCATCTGTGTGGTTGTTGGCCACATAATATTTCCTCTGCTCTAACTGAGCATCTGAATCACCATTTCTCACCAGCTGACAAAAGTCAAGCAGGAGGTGTGGTCTCCACCTTGGAAGCCAGCAGACTTCCAGTAAGGTCCATGGCACAGGGAGCTGAGGGATGTTGCGTCTCCCAGAGCCAACTGTGAGTTCTCGGTGACAACACAGTGGGTGAGCTGTTATGACTTCAGGGTTCTATTCGTGCCCTTGACACCAAATTGCTCCACAACCTTGGTCAAATCACTTCACCTGGTGTTTATCTTCTTAGAAGATAAGGCAGTTTGCTCTGTTAACATGCATGTTAAAGAGGAAAGGTTCAGCTCTCCAGGATGGAACAGCAAGTCTGTACTAAAGGTATGGCTTTCTAAATCTAATGAAACTTTGGGGTTTTTTGCTTGTTTGGGATTTTTTTGGTTTGGTTTTGTTTGTTTCTCGTGAATGTGCTACTCTGACCTTGAAGATGCCATCTAACCTACTGACCAAAAACCCTTGTACCATGCATGTACCCTGCGCAGTGATGGAATGATTATGCATGAAAGTTAATCCCCAGCTGGTGGACAGCATGGTCTAGCATGTTGAGTGTCACTGTGTTGGCGTTATTCTCTTCTCCTGCTCACCTTGGGCATGATACTGTAGGAAAAAACCCACAGCACTTATATTTTTGTACATTTCCCCCCCCCCCCCATTCCCAGAAATGCCTACTTAGATGGAGGTTTTCTCAGCCAGGGACCACTCCCAACAGTGTACACTGCCTGGCACAATGGGATCCTGCTCTTGGTTATGACCTCTAAATGTTGCTATAATAATAATAATAGTATGTGGCTTTTGGCACATCACCTATTAATCACAGCAGCTGTCAGGCAAAGCATTAAATGGGAATAGCTCCCTGCAAGAAAAAACAAATACAACAACACCCTGTGGCTTGTGGAGCATGAATCTACACTCTGGAGGGTGCCAGCGAAGGGAGGAAGGGCTAAGCCGTGACATTTCACTCAAATTTGTTAACCTTGGCTGGCGTTCAGACGCACAGCGTTCAGCCAAGGAGGCATTGAGGATGGGGGTCTCCGGAGGGAGCAAGCTTTGTTAAATATTTACAGTGAGCAGAAGCTGAAGTGAAGGTGCACGGAGGCATCGGGGAGGGAGATTGCCAGTAGGGAAGAGGCATTGGATTTTTCTTCCCCAAAATCCTCCTGTGTGCTTTTGGAACCTGTGCAGACCTCGAGCATCCAGGATGCCCCGAGGCAGGGAGCTTCGTGACAGCGTGTTGGGCAAAGAAATAGCCCCCATCGTTTTAAACCCATCTCACCCATCAGCTCCACTGGGTGATCCCTGTCGGAAAAAGCAGTGAGCTCGGTCAGGAACTTCATTGCAAGCCCACAAAATTCGTGTTGCGGTGGCCTGTTGTGATAGACCACTTGTTTATGGGCTACGGTGTAGATACTTCCTAGAAGCAGGATGGGTAAATGCTTCTCAAAACTCATTCTCCAGAGACAGTCCCTGAAAATTGCTCCATGTTTATGCTTGCAAAATTTCCCAGTGTTAAACTGGTCCATCTGCGGAAAGCAAACTGGTCCGTTAGAGCATCTGCAGAAAACAAGCCCAAACAAAGTGAGATTACTGTCAATTTGTGTTTATTTGAATTACTGGAGAAGTCCTAGTCATGGATCAGGGCTAAACATGTACAAATAATTGATTTTAGGTTCACCGGTTGAAAGCAAAAACACATTGAAAAATCTTTTGGTTGACCTAAAACGTTTTCTTCCAGTTTTCTGTTGACATAAAGGCATTTTAAAAAGAAAAAAAAAAGAATGTATTGCTTTAACACAGGGCCCAGTTAAATATTTGGAGCCTAATGAATTATTTTTTCCTCACTTTGATATTTTCTAATTTTTTGTAATTTCAAAAATCAATTAAAACTACTTCAAAAATAACATATCAACATCTTTAATTTTAAAATTTTACAAAGAAACTCCTCAAACTTTTCAGAACTGTTGATAAGGGTTTTTTTTGCCCTGGGTGATGCTTACCCTGTGTTGATTGATGACATCTGTATACGAGTCAAAATCTCTGTCCAACTTTAATCCGGACCCCAATGTGACAGATGCTGTATAAATAGTGAGCGTGAAGATTTTTTAACAAAGGTTTGTGACACTTTCTCCTTGAGGAATTTTTTTGCAGAGCTGTTTCAGAGCTGAGACTAAGGGCATTAGGCGGTTTTGATTGCTTGGGTTACAATATTTAAATTTGCTGTGCGAAATCCCAAGGCGGGGGTTGAGGTGAACTTGAACTAGAAGCTGATTTAAGCCATCTAAACCAGACCTGCTGTTCCGGAGTTGAACCAGAACTGATTTTAAACATTTTCTTCTTGGGCTCCTTAGAAATGACAACGTTACAAACAACATGAAAACTGCCATGAGGTATCAGCTGGTAATTGGGCACCTTGCAGGCTCCGGGTAGCAAAGAACAAAGTGCACTTGAACTAGACCAGTGAAAATAACCATTTTTTGTAAGTAAGATCCCCTGCCTCTGCTGTCGAGGATTTGAGCTATTCACCTCCTCCGTGTGTCCACGTAGCCCCGTTGTCACATCTTATGGTACCGACCACAGCAGCTGCCTCCAGACCTTTCCCACCGCTCCTGCCTCCGCCGTGGTTTGATGTCTGCAGGCAGCACGGGCAGCTCGTGGGTTTGGGGGCAGTTTTGCAAACCACCAAGGGCTAAGCTTGGTGACAGCAGGTCGAGGAGGCTGCGAAGCTGCTTGGATCGAGATTTTTCTGGAAGGGGAAGCGAGTGTAAGGGCGGTTGCAGAGATTTGGGTGCCCAGAGCGCTGTCCTCCACCCCCATGGGGTAGGTCTCATGACAGCTTCGCCCCAGCTACCGAAGCCCCATGGAAAAAACAATCACTGTCATTTCCCAAAGGTGTCTCCTGCCTCTGGGGATGCACGGCCCCATCCATCCCGGTGCAGATACGGTGGAAGGAAGTGCGGACCCCAGCAGACTTTATTGGCAAATGCTGCCACTGATTAAAACAGGCTTGAGCTGCTGTAGGAACGAGAGGTTGCCATGGAAACACTCTCTTGATGTGTCCAGGTTTTGAAACTGTTTTTCCCTCCTCTCTCCTCCTTTTTTTTGCTGTTGTTTTGTTGGAGATGTGCTCTCCTGGGGCGATGTGTTGCAGATGGGCCCTTGGGACTGGGAAGGCACTGAGAGGAACTGCTCAGGTCAGGGAGGGCTGTTCAACTGGGACTCCCTCACTGATGGTCCAGCGACAGGGCAGAACTTGTAGGGACCCCAGCAGAGCGGGATCTGGATGGCCCCCAGAGAGTAACAATGGTGGCAGGGTGCTGGTCACCAAGGGGAGCGGTGGAGATATCCCAGGGAAATCTTCCTCCCAAAGGCCCCTCTCTGGGATGCTGGTGGCATCTGAAAGGCTCTGCATCAGAGTGGTCCCTCCCTGGGGCATTCATCTAATCTAATGGCAATGTCTCCATCACTTCATTGAGCTTGGGAATGGTGATCATGGTGGGAAACCATCTTTTGAACAACGGGAAAACAAGCAAGTGCCCTAAGAAGTGCTGAGAGACAGAAGTGGATCCTCTCTTCTTCCTTTCCCCACCCCTCCCTGGGCTCCCTATCTTGGTAGAGGTTCTTTCATTTTGCTCAAATGCGTGCAAAAACACCCTGCCCCTGTGATAGTTGTTACTGTGCAGCTGTGTTGAAGAGCCATTGATGACTGGTGCAAAGCTTTCAGGAGCATTTTCCTTATAGATCATTCAGCCCACATTTCATATTTCATACCTTTATTTTTACCACCCCCCTGGTTTGTTTTGCTTTGTGTTTTCTTTCCAACCACAGAGGCATATTCATAAACACAGACTCCTCCCTGTGTGAGTGTTTCATCCACTTTTGCTTTTGTCCCCTCCCTGGGAAATCCCCTGGCTCTTTCCCAGACCCATCCCAAGCACTTCAAATTCTGGGTGGGAAACCCCTCCCTGCCAGAGCTTGAGTATGTTACTGCAGCTGGAGCAGGGCTGGGGAACCCTGATGTGGGGTGTCCATTCAGTCCTGTTCTAAAGAACTTCCTATCAACCAGCATCTCCAAACTGGTGTGATTACTCAAGCTTTCTGGATGGAGATGTAGCAAAACAGGCTGGTTAATGTCATCATTTCAAAGCGGAGTGTCCAGGCTGAGCTGTTGTTTAGGCCTTCTCTGAAATCCAAGCTAAACTTCCATGGACTATCTAAAAAACACGGAGATGGTGATAATTTTGCTCACTGAGTAATGCATCTTGTGTCCCAGTCCAGACTTCCTCAGCAGAACTGGTGCCCTCCAGTTAAGCATGCTGCAATCCCTGTATATTGATCATTGCAGCAGTTGAGAACTACATCCTCGAAAAACATAGTCCCATCTACTTTAGGTAGGTTCCTGTCTACCTAAGCGAGCTTCCCGGTCACCCTTGGGCTTTCACTGGCAATCAAGAGCCATTAATGTGTCTGGGGCTGGTGTGTCTCTATCTGAGGTCTGAATTGCTCTCCAAAGGTGCGTCTTCATCTCATTGCCTGATGCAGCAGCATCGAGTGACTAGTTTCCCAAGTTAACCTTAAATTTATGTGATAGGAATCCAAGTCTGAATACTCGCTGCGACAATGAATCTCGGAGTGAGTTCATTTGAAAATGTCTTGTTGCTTATCTGTGTAATTCCCCAAGCTTGGGTTGCACTGTCTGATTTATATTAAAGGATAGCGTGGGTGTTTTTGTACAAGGATCTCTTAATGCTTCACCTGCCCACAAAGACCTGATAAGTGGGGAGGGCAGGAGACCATCAGCCAAGCTGGAGAAGGAACCACTAAGAAGCCACTGCTCCAGCCCTTTTGATCCTCTTCCAAGATTGTATGAAATGCCTGTACGTCCACACATTGTGTGTTACTTTCCATGCCTGATTTTCAAATTTCAAGTTCTGCAAAGCTTGGACGGATTCTCACTTTCATGGCATCATAAAAGGGAACGGAGAAGCCCTAGAGTCCTTCTGCAAGAACGTCTCAATCAAAGGTGTCATGAAAGGGGTTTAATTTCAAAAGCTCTGAATTACACCTAGATCAGGAAGGACGTGGTAATGGTGGATTTGCTGAGCTCAGGAGGTTAAAGAATGAAGGAGAATTCACAGTTAACATCTGTGACACACTGAGTCAGGATGAGAGAGCATTCGTAGTCAGAGCAAATATCAAAGGCATTTCCCAGATCTCATGCTTTTGGGAGATTTTTAATTACTCTGATGTTTGTTAAGAGTCGCTTACGGCCAAATAAGTGGATTCTTAAATTTGAAGATGCTTCCCTGCTCCCAGAAATAACGGCTGAGCAGCAAATCAACCCTGGCGTGTATGGCAAGGAAGATGCAGCGAGCTTAGGGCTTCTCTGAAGCCAGATCAAATATCAGTTCACGCAGCGGTCCCTGCCTCCAGCCACACGAGGATGATGGTAGGAGAATGGCTTTGAAATCCTCCCAAGAAAAGCATTCAAGGCCGTGGTCTCCTGGGTAAAGGTCTCCTTTCCTGGCATTGTGTTCCCTGGGAGCTCTAATACAAGAGGTGGCAGGTGGTGAACCTGTTGCGCGGGGAGGGATGGGGGAATCGGATAGGTGAAATTAGGCAGGTGTTCAGCAGGGCAAACAGCAGCCATTCAGCTCCAGGTTTCCTCGCTTCACTTCCAAGCCACCTGGAGAAACCCGGAGACTCTGGTGTCACAGCATTGCCGTGCACGTCATTTGGAAAAAATATTGAAATAATGGGTGGCCTGGGCCACGGGGGTGAAATATCAAGCAGGGCTTGGATGGGAGAGCTCAGGTGCGTAGCCCGTGTTAGCTCCAGATGCGTGCACACCACCAGAACCGTAGCTCCCTGGGGCAAGGAGGTCTGGTCAGAAGGACAGGGGTTTTGGCAGAGGACTCCGTGTATTGTGGACACGGATCTGTTCCACTGTGCAGAGTTCTTCTTGGTGTCTTTGCTTGCTTGCAGTTTCATGATATCCTTCTGGTGGCACACTGGAGCCTCCCTTAGCTGGGGACTATTGCATAAGCCTCGCTGGGGACCTCGCGAGCAGATTAATTCCTTGAGCATCTTCCCTCTTGCCGCCGGTGGAGTCTGCTGCTCAGATGCGATCCAGGGAGACAGCTGGGCAGGGCTGAGCCTGAAACCTCCCCCAGACAGATAAAGCATGGGAGAAAGAAAGCTATTTCTCTCTCCCAAACCCAGGACTGCTATCTTTTTTGGGGTGGGAAACCCCTCCTTGTGGCAACTTGCAGGGGCCACCTGCAGGAGGGACCTCTCTCCAGGTACCTCGTGATGACCATGGTAAGAGAGTCAAGTTAAGGCAAAGACAGAGTGCAATTAAGCCCCCCTCCCTCCCTCAGGCAGAGCTCAGCCTGCAAAAATGCTTTGGATTCGGTGGCCTGTAATTATGTAATTCTTCCTCGTTATCTTTTCTAATTGTTCTCAGCGCTGTTTCCTAAACTGATTGGAAACAATGGCAGACGGGGATGAAGTGGGAGGCAGACGTGAGCGTGGCAGGCTGCCAGCGTAGTACGACGCTTTCCAGAAAGGGAGAGAGAGAAGGGAAGGAGAAGGAAAGAAAATAATTAAATAAATGAATTAAAAATCCGTGGTGGAGACTCGGATGGCCAGGACCCGACTCGAGGGGACACCTGAACCGCTGCCAGGCTGGGAGGCGCTGGCGGGGGATGTCTCGTTCAGGCTCCTGCCTATGGGATCTGTGTTACATTCAAGAAATTTCAAGCCTTCCCCCGTCCCCGAAACCACCTCTCCTCCCCCAGAGCTTTGCTGTTTTCCTCTACACCCCTACTCCAATGACGCAGGTTGAACCCTCACGGGGGGGGTGTGTATTGGGGGGTG
>JAOXJM010000001.1:3064562-3081591 GCA_026413425.1 Tringa solitaria
AGAATTTCTTCCTAATATCTCATCTAAATCTCCCCTCTTTCAGTTCAAAACTGTTCCCCCTTGCCCTGTCTCTCCACTCCCTCCCCATCTCTTCTGTAGCCCCTTTAGGGACTGGAAGGCTGCTCTAAGGTTTCCCCGGAGCCTTCTCTTCTCCAGGCTAAACAACCCCAACTCTCTCAGCCTGTCTTCATAGGAGAAGTGCTCCAGCCCCCTAATCATCTTCATGGCCCTTTTTTTTTTCATGCATTGGCCCTATTTTCATTTGGGGTGGCCTACTGGCTATTCCCCTAGCAGTGGCTGTTGTTGTAGGCTGCATAAATGCATCAGCTTCCTCTGGCTCAGTAGCCTCTTTGCCCCAAAAATTCCCATGATGATATAACATAGGGGAAAAGCGGTTCCTTCTATCACCTTTATAATTCCCCATTCTTAATTCCATTTTTCATGTGGAATTGTCCTTTTTCTTGTGTTATGAGGCAGAAAGAACAAAAGATCCCTCTATCATTTTCTAATATACCTTTATCATCCCTTCACATTCATCTCCTCTCTGAAATGTACGGTCTCGGAGCCTGTGCTAATCCCTCTTCATGAACAAATTTTTGCCATGACCTTGATCAGTCTTGTCACAGTTCTTTGGACTACCTTTAGGCAGACTGTAGCCTTTTAGGGTGGCAATTCTGTATATGGTGGTATTTTGGACACTGTCAGAAAGTCCCATCTCTCAGAAAAAGCAAGGAAGACTACTTAATGTTGTACTGCAGAAGACTCTCCTCAAAGACATTGTAGATGGATGTTCTAGTAGAAAATGTGAAGCTGAGGGAGATGTTTTCTCCTACACCAACCATTAAGCCAGGGCTAAGGCAGGACCTGGGCACTGGGATGGCAGAGGCTGGTGTCAACAAGAGGACGTTGGAAGAATCCTCACCTGCCAGAGCAGTTGAGGGAACTGGTGTGAGGTGGGGAGAAAATCTCAGTTCCTCCCCACCTGCAAACACTACCTCCAGGTGCACGTGCCTCACACAGAGCAAAATTATTCTCCCACCATTTCTAGGATTGATTTATTTATTTGGCAGGGTGTAAGGTGCACATTTGCTTTGCTCTCCTTACATATTTGCATTATGTTCTTCTCTCTTCTACAGAGCACAGTCCAAGGACTAGCTGCCGGGAAATACAATCAGAGCAACTCATGTTATTTCGATGTGTTCCACACAGTTGTTTTTCTTCTGTTATTAGTCTTTTTCTTTTTTTTTTTTTCCCTTTTCTTCTTCCTTCTTTCTTCCTCAGACTAGAACAAATACAGTGCGACTGGCAGAAAATTGGCAGGCTTCAACGATCCAGAGGCAGTGATTTTTCTTCTAAGTAGCTTAATGGAGTCTATATTTTTTTATTGTTTTCTCAGCCTGCAGGTTGATTGAGTATTTAAAAGAAAAGAGAGGGAGAGAGAATTCAACAAGCTCTCTCCCTTCCTCCTCTTACCAGCCCATTTTAGAAAGTCTGTGGATGTACAGGAACTATTCTGGGTCATCCACATTTGGGAAGTGAGCTGAATTGGTCACAGACATTAATGAAGTAGATTGAATTATACTTCAGGCTCAGTCTTGATAAAAATATTTAAACAGACGCTGGCTTGCCTGCGTCAGCACCCGTGTTTAGGCACCCTCACACCACTCTACTGGTCTGCTCTCCCTCCAGCTCTCCCTCTGCTTTTTGGCTGGCATCTTCTATGTCTTTCACAGTTAAAGCTCCTCCAGGGCTCTGGGCCCCTGTTCCCTGCAGACCTCGTTTCCTTCTGCAGAAAGCAGCACCACCAAACAGATTTCTCCTCCTGGTTTGCTCTGAGGACCATGGTGTGTTGACTGCAAACAGACGGATGAACCATTCGAAGCCCGGGGCTGGAGTGCTCTAAATGCCATCCTCAAACATCTGTTTGGAGATGATGGCAGGGCTTGGGGATGATGCTTGGAGACAGCCTGGACCCCCTCCTGCAGCTCTCCTGGTTCTGCTGGGGAGCTTGAAGGAGAGAAGGCAATGGTCCCACAGAACATTGACCCGCTCTCTCTTCCATCCCAGGCAATCCACACGATGGCTGCTCAAAGCCTTTTTGTGTTTTCCTTTGGAAATTGTCTCTGGGCTTGGGTCTGGGTTTGCTTTGCATCTCCCAGAGATACCTTCATTCTCCAATTTGTCTCGATTCATTGTCTATGAGGAGGTACTGTTCTTGCTCTGCCATTCAGGTGGTGAAGGGGTCTCTGGCCAGCAGCCGTACCCTCTCATGTCATTATGTCCTCAAGTTTCTTGAGCTGAGCAGTCAAATGGGAAATCCCCAGGAACTGATGGGTGTTTCAAAAAGGAGGTGTTAATGAGCTGATACTTGTTCCTTCTCTGCTTCAGGCAGCAAAGGAAGGCTAGGGAGGATTTGAGGAGAATCAGTGCTCAGTTGTGAGAAAGATCAGTGTCTCGACTTCTGCTCGTAAAAAAAAATAGAGTAATTTTCTTTAGAGTTGGGGAATTCCAGCTCCTGTCTTCCAGCCACGTTCCTAAGTAGGACCTTGCTTTTGTTCTGTTTACCTGAATCCCCCAGATTTCTGGGGATTTGCAACTCATTTTACACAGTACAAATCCTAAGGGGTTTTTTCAGGAGCAATGTTTTTATTTGTTTGCTTGTTTTAATGCCTTCCTCTTTGGGGAGTCTAAGTCAATACTCTATTTTTTCATGATGAATAAGCTTTGCTGGCTCAGTTTGTCCTTGTGAAAGATTCTAACAACCTGCCAAATACTCTGTGCTTTGCTTCTGTGGCTCCAGCCTGAATGGGTCTTGCAACCCTCATAGCTTGCTCTCAACTCCATCCTGCAAACCCATATGGGTATTCCTTAGTCAGTTATGACCCTCTTCTATGTCTCTCCTTACCACATCATTGAAACTGCTGGAAAACAGGTTACAACCTTCAAAATGAGCATTCAGAGCTGTCTGTAGGTGTGACCTAATGAGGCAATACCTCCACCAGTTTGTCATCTAGCCCCACTCCTCATTCTGATGGGGCAGAGTTAGTTCATAGAATGGTTACAGTTGGAAGGGACCTTAAAAGATCATTGAGTTCCACCCACCCTGCCATGGGCAGGGACACCTCCCATCCACAACTAGTTTTCACATGTGCTGATAAGGAGCTTTGAGTCAACCCTACGCTAGCTCAGTGATGCTGTCCTCTGTATCTGAAGGACATCAGGGAAGCCTTGAGGAGGGCTCCCAACTCTGAGGAGTGCCCAGATGGGGATGTTCCTTTGCTCCAGGGTCAAAAAGGATTTCAGCTGACATCAAGCTTGGGTGCACAGATTCTTGATTCCTGATGATCCAAAGTCCAGGTCAGTGAATGAGCCTCTTCTGCAAATGCTGGCCTGAAATTCCTGATGCTCAGCTCCTGCCTTGTCTCACAGGTGTACCTTGAGCAGTAAGGTTTAGACTTTTATATACAACACGGAGTTCAGAAGAGAAATCCTTCATGTGATGAAGTTATATTGAATGACTAATTTGATTTAAAATGAAGGCTCAAAACCATCTTCCAAGAGGCTCTGTGCCAATATTTTCAAGAAGCCCGAGTTTTGCTGGCTTTAACTAGTCAGCACAGGTCAATACTACCAGGAGCACTACACGAGAGGGGCTGAGCCATATCCGCGCTCTCAGATGCTAAGTGCTAGCAGAAAATGATAGATTATTCAGGATTGGTGTCAAGCTGTCTGCGGCTAAGTGCTGCCTGCCAGAGCAGGGGTGCAGGGTATCTATCTTCTTGCATCTTGCTGGGACAGCATTGACCCCTGAATCAAACCACACAGTTGAGCATCTCCTGTATCACAGAAACACGGCTCAAACGGGCTGAGCCAATAGTCACATCTCCCACAGACACTGCCAAGGCCCACCACAATGCCTGTTCCTTCATCTGCTCTTCCAGACCTATGTTAAATCCTGACAGGAAGACCACTAACCCTTATAACCTTCATCACTTTTCCATTTAAAAGCGTCTGTTTTGGGTGTAGCTCATTGGGAAGCCCACTCACATCCGATCGCTTAGGAAGAGTTTGCAAGGCAGAAATGATGCAATGAGAATCCAAATGTGAGGTTAATTCCTAGGGTTTATTTTCAAAGTTTAAAAGTGGCAACTTGTTGGCCTTGAAGATTTTTCACCAGCGCCGGAATAATCCGGAGGGAGAGATTTTCTTCCTCTTACTGAGACCATGGGATAATTAGCAGATTTTAATGACTGCTTGAGAAAGCTATCTAATTAGCTATTAAAAACACCCCTCGCCCCCTCCCCCTTATCCAGTCCCTAAATGAAAGCCACAAAATAGCCAGTCATCTCTCTGACCGGATGCGTCTTAGAGATATTTTTCTTTTCAAGCTAATTGTGTATGTCTGGTATTTGCTGGGGAAAACTCTGATTGGGAACACAGTGGGATGAAAAATGATCTGTTCTGCTTCTGCATAAGTGTTGGGCACAGCCACAGCCTGTTGCATGAATCATAGAATCATTTAGGTTGGAATAGACCCCTAAGCTCATCGAGTCCAACCACTAATAACACTACTACTAACTCGCTCCTGAGCAATTCATAGCTGTCCCTGCTGGCCAATGTCATGGGGAGCCACCTTGGTTGAAGTTCCAAGGTGACCTGTGAGTCTGGTGCTTGCAACATGGATGCTGGTATCACGTTGTGGTTGCACCTTAGAGCCAGGAGCATTTGCTGCCATGACCACTGGTTTTTTTGAGCCATATCCACACTTGGTTTAGTGACACCTTGTCAGCCAGGCTGCTGTGCCCAAACCATCAGTCCTCGGGGTGTCCTCTTTCTGTCCATGTGCAGTGTTAAGGTGAAGAGGTGAAGACAATGTAGTCGGTGCTTCCTGCATGTGTCCGTCCTGCGTGACTGCGGACAAGTCAGGAAATAGCCCTCGGCGCCTGCCGTCCCTTTGCTCGTGGAGCCAGTGACAACTGTTTCTGTTTGCTCCAGTGGAGAGGGACAGCTTTTCAGAACAAAACAGCTCCCCTCCCTCTGGCTACGAACTCCGACGCTTCTTAGTTCAGCTCTTGGCATGTTCTCCTCGGTGCATTAATGCTCCTCGCCTCTTCTAGGGGCTGGTGATTGCTCTTGCCAGAACCTCTTCTCCCCTCTTCCCTCCTCTGCCGGTGGCAATGTAAAGGGGTTTCAAAGCCTTGAATAGGAAGGGACAAAATGATTGTGGGAGAGAAATGAGGCAGCTTTTGCTTGGCGAGGTGACATCCTCTCCTGTCACTTACCATTCCCTTAAAGAGCATTGATGCTCTGCAACCCGTTGAGCTGGGGTGGACGCTCCTGCTCAGGGGCTGTAGGCTCTCACACCACAAATCCTGCCCTGCCATTCCAGAGAAAGAGGCTCCTTGCTACTTTCTGGAGAGATGCTGACCTGCTCCAGCTTTTAGGTAAAGTCGATGGACTTCACTGTGACACAAATCAAAGCGTGTGCTTAACTTCTGGTGCATGCAGAAAGGGCTTCATAAACAAGAGCCTTTGTGTATGGCAGGGTCCATCTCCTCATTTAGCCCTGTCATCAGCTGCAGAAAGGCTACACGTTGTCCCTCTCCTTCCTTTTTGTGAGCATGAACCAGGGTCTCGATTGGAGTATATTGGTGTAGCTCCCTGGGGTAGTTTAGGTGTTGCTTCACCTAAAAAGTCCTCTCCATCACACAAGAAACACAGAGAGGTTAAGACCATCTACCTGGCTGGTTTCCTTTTCCAACCCATCATCTGCAGCTCTCTGATCTCACAGTCTGTTGTTATGGAAATAATACAATTACAGTCATTGTGAATAAAAAGCAAATGCAGTCTGCCTGAGGGAAGAAAAGGAGACCAGCTTTCTGAGGTTTTCTTAAGTGTTTGGTGGGAGGAAGAGGCGGAGAGGGAGACAGACAAGTGCCACAGGAGAGGACTATGTTGATTTCCAGCTATATCCCCTTTTCCCTAAAGCATTCATATCATTTTTTGTTCTTCTGTAGACAGTGGTCAACCCTTGCTCAGTATATTCACTAGTGCTCTCTGCTTGGCTAATTAATACTCCTTAATCAAGCCAGCGGAGGTGGACAGCTTTTCAAAACAAAATAGGTCCCCAGCCTACAGCTGCGAGCTCTGATGCTTTTTTACTTTGGATCTTGACGTATTTCTTCATTAGTGCTCCCTCGATCTTTGCAGGCTGCTCATACCTCCTGCCAGCATCCTTCCCTTCCCTTCCACACCGCTGCTTCTCATGGGGACCTGTTCCTAGGTTGGCTCGTGTCATGCAGTTTCCAACTCTCCACGCTTGCAAACTTCTGAGGTTTCTTCCCTTTCAGACCAGGAGACCAAACATGGTCATGCGATGAGGCTATGCCTGAACCCTTGTGGCAAAGGAGGATCGATGGGAGAGACCCCGCTGAGCCCAAATACTGCTTTATCTTTAGGAGGGTGGCGTGACCTGTTCTTCACAATAGAGCCCCATATACTGGTCTAACCTGAGTGGCAGGTCAAAGATCTGGCTGGCCAGGTGGATCCATCTGGTTGGCCAGGTGGGATCCATGGGATCCCAGAGCCAAAGGACCTGCAGTTGATGCTGCAAACGCAGGACATGCTAATGTCATGGAGGAGCAACGATCTGTGTTTGTATAGGTAGGACACGGCTGCAGCACACCACAGATAGCTAGAGGAGATAAAGGCATGGGGGTCATTACCTGTCCCTGTGTTGAGTCTAAGATCTGCATCCTTGCTTTTAGCTGTGTTTCTTGCCTTTCCTCTTTAAGGACAAGTGTAAAGAACATGTGAGACGTGAGATTTGGAGCCATTGACCTTGCCAGCACCAACACATCAAAGGTTTAGGGTGATGTGTAAGACAGTGTGAAAAGAGACATGTGAAACAATGAGGGATGAGGCAGAGAGCAGGAGATGGGGTTTCTTTTTGAGTGTTGGTTACCAAGTCTGTGTGATTTAGGAGAAAATCTTTTCACTTTCTGTGCCTTGGTTCAAACTGTCTTCAAACAGGGAAGACACAACTTTCATTTTAACTGCCCTAGGGACAGGGACCATTGGTGTCTCTGGGAGCATCTGACTTGGAGCTATCACTGATTTTTCTGAAGATGTAAATGTTGTTTTCTTTAAGCTATTTGTTGTCAAGCAAGGACTTGAATGCCTCTAGTCGCTCAGGCCTCGGGTAGTGACCCATTCCTGAGGCAACTTTGCAAATGACTGTGCACTGTTCGATCCGACAGCATCCGCTCCTCTCTCCTCCTTCCTCCCAGAAGATGCTTCAGGGAGAGAAAGACACAGAGAAACAGAGTGCTCGGGAAGGGTTGTCTCAGTTCCCAGAAGTCACATTGTGCTCATCAAAGCCAGCCAAGTGGAACTGGTGACACTCACCAGAAGAGCCTGCTCTAAATTAAGCAAAACTGCAGAAACTTTGTAAACAAGCAGTGGCTGTTCCAGACCACAGGAGGGAGAGATGGCAGGTCTGCTTTAGCACAGCCTTCTAAAATGGTTTTGCTGAGACCTGTTGTCACGTGGGCACACCGAATAAAAAATTCCATCAGTCTCCCGGTCCGTCAGCCTGTCTTGGAAAGGCAGATGTCCTCTGGGCCAGTGTGAGGACCAGGGGCCTCGCTGTGAGTTATTTGAACAAGGAGCTGACAAGATGTACGGGTACAAAACAAAGAGAAAGAGACGGTGGGAGTTTTGCTCAGGGAATTGTTCTTGGCTTTGAGTGTCTTATGTCAACCCATCCTTTATTGCACCGGGGCCACCTTACCCTGTTCTGGATAACAAAAGGGAGATTGACTGGGATAGATGTTCATCATACTTACATCTTTTTTTGTATCTGTTTTAGAGCACTAAACAGAGACACTCCTTAGTCTCCTTAGAGAATGATGATGATGAGGAGCTGTTTTCCCTCTTTGGTCTCATAACTGACCAAAGTCGGGTGTGTTTGATATTTGTCTGGCTACCTTCCTGAAAAAACCCTCTAGAGGTATCAAGAGGTTAAATTTTCCAGCCAGGGTACATTGCCATGTGGGCAGGGTACATTATGTCCACTTGCAGTGATTTCTCTTTGACTCTCATACATTGATTCGAGATACCGTGGAGGTACCTGGTGATTTGATCCGTAGGCCCTGAGAGCAGGGAAGGAGAAGCCTGCGTGTCCTTGCCAAACTGCAGTCTCTTTCTGCTTTTTTCTGCTTCCTGCTTCCCCTCTTTCCAGCTAGATAATAATCTGTTTTATTCGCTGCATCCCATCCTGGAGCAAACCACGTGCCACTTGTGACTTGGGGATCTTTCAAGATAAAAGAGCCCTGTAAGAAAATGCTTTTACAATTTTTTTGAATTGGGTCCTACACCAAGAATTTAATCTAATTTTGATTATCCAGAGGATTTAAACCTCTTCAGCTTCTGTTTCAACTTGCATAAATAATACTCCCATCTATCTTCCTTCACTCATATTCCCCAGCAAACCCTTCTGGCAGACAACAGCTGCTTTATTGTACCCCATTTCTAGAGCTGGTGGCAGCAGGGTGTTATGCAGAGTGTACCAGACCAAACATAGAAGTCCAACTGACTTTTTTCTGCAAAGAAAAAGTCCCCTATGGCTTTTTTTTGGGGGGGGAGAAGCATTGCCGTCTTGCTGATGTACTGCATTATTCAGAATGCCACCTTTGATCCCTACAGATTGCTAACGGGAGGATCCTAAAGAGTGTCTATTCCTCCCTTAAGGGGCTCTTGCCAAGTACAGTATAATCCTAAGTACGCAGAAGTGGGATGGGAAAAGAGAGTCAGGAAGGACTTCAGCCAGTTGCTCGTTTCCTTATTAACAATTAAAATTTGCGGCAGCATCAAAGAGGGATGTGGTTGTCTCTGTCTGAGTCGGAAAGTAGCTTCTAGCTTCTGATGGATCCTGCCAGGCTTTGCCAAGGAGAGGGCTGCTGTGGCTTACCTAGAAAAACTGCTGGAGCCACCATGTGTCTCAACTGCATAGATGTCTGAGATACATCCTGCACCTGGAACACTGAAGGCGGAGGTGAGGGGTGAAGGTATTTGAACTGGTCTGCTCAGGTGCCTGCCTGTCTTGGCCTTCAGGGTTTGACTGTTTCACCAGTAACCCTTCTGCCACAAGTCTTTGTGTTCAGTTTATTGGAAAATAACCTTAATTCGCTGATATTGCTAAAGAAATGCCTTCCGGTGTCCATCAGTGACAAATACTGTAAAATACTGAAGGCGATAATGACAATTAGGTGTCTAACTTATTATTTAGTTGTGTCCACTTCCACTGTATATAAAACAGCCTAAAACCAGAAGTGGTGGGTACAATAACAACATACATATGATCTTATGGTTGGACTAGATGATCTGAAAGGTCCTTTCCAACCTAGACAATTTTATGATTCTGTGAGTCTATGATTCTAAATTACTAATGTGGATTTAGCCACGGTGATGCTGTATCCAGACTGATGGAAGGATATGAGCATGTCGGGTCTGCAAGAAGAGGTAAAATGTCTTCTATTGAATCAACAGATAGAACTGAAAACAAATGGGCACCCAGTTTTGTATAGAAATCTCTTCATGAGATCTCAAAAGAAACAGCAAAATCCCAGTTAAATACTAGTTAGGCGCAATTATTGTTCTTCGTTTAATCTAATTAAGCCTTCTATTTGGTGAGAAAAGCAATTAGCATCTGAAAAGCCAAGAAGGGTGGTAGAAATAGTGGAGGAGGCAGGTCTGTAGCCATAGTAGGAGAGAGAGAAAAAATGTTTTCAAGTACCAGTGCAGAAGGGAGATGCCATCTGCATAGCTGTAGATGGCCATAAAACCAATGGCTCTGTGTAGTCCATGTTCTTTAATTTCAGCAGAACCAGGGAATTCAGTTCCCCAAATTGGTTTTGAAGATATTTCAGAAATTTATAGAAAGGGTCAGGAGTGAAAAATTAGAGAAGGATTATTTTCTGTGAAAAAAATGTTCCTCCCATCAGTTCAGTTTGTGCTCTGTTTTAGTTCATTTTGTGGTAGGGTTGCGGTTTTGTGCTAGCTGTGTAGTTTCCATGAGGACATTTGCTTCTTTGGATGAAATGCACTGTATTTTGGAATGATCACACATAGGATTCAAGGGTTTGTATGGATATCTTGTAGAGTGGTTGCAGCAGATTTTGAGTTTCTTCCCAGAGAAATAAGGCAAAATGGAAAGTGCCAAGGTCTGGTTTCATTTGTCATTTCTTGGTGTGCAGAAAGTTTGATGGAAGAAGTGATCACTTTGGCTAGACTACTGGGCTGCTTGGAAGCTGGGGGCACAGATTGTGGGAACATTGTCTTCAAAGCAAGGTCTTCGTTCAACATAGCTTTTAATTATTTAAGATTCTCTGCATAAATTCTACCATGGGATAACATTTGGTAGCAAGAAGTGTAGAGGGGCTAGGAGATTTCTTTTAGTACTGTAGTGTGGTTGTTCAAAGAAAATACAATTACATTGCTAGAAACTAATAAGAAGAGTAAGCAGTAAAGGCTGGGAAAGAAAAAAGTATTGGAGGGAAGGGTTAAGAAGCAGAATAACCACACATGGGAATATTATTACAAGGCTCCTAATTCAGGGATGTGAATACAGTGGTTACAAAGGCATCTAGAGAAAATGTCACTGCGTAGGGATGCTTTTGAGATATCCGATCCAAATCTATATTAGTTGCATCTGCAGAGAGATCTGGAGTGATTCTAGCAAGAAGCCTGACCGTGGGCTGGCTCTAAGGGATGTGTTTGACTGAGCAGCGAAGAGCTGCTGTACCAACTGCTGAAATGGGAGCCCAGCTCAGCAATAAGAGGATACCAGCCTGCAAAGTGCTGGGATGGGATTATATCGAGTGCATTCCGCACACAAATGTGTTTCAAAAAGTGTCACAGAAGTAATTGAAAAACATCAATAACCATTGATAAAAACACATAACTGGACACGCCTGGCGGAACCTCTGTCTGCAGGAAGCAATGAGTGAAGATCCATAAAGAATTGAAATGAATTGTTAATCTCTTGCTACTTAAATGAGATTCACAAGAAAGTTGCTGATTTTTGCATGAAAAGATGACCTTGTCCTGAAACCAGATAAATCTCTAAAGTCTTTCTGCCCATTTGAATTGCTTTATTGGAGTTGTGCAAGGGATTTATTTGGTCCTCAGTCAAGCAGTTTTGGTGGAAGCAGTGTACTTAGCTGAAGTTAGGGATCCCAAAGCATTAATTTTGCTGTAACCTTTAAGCTAAGAGTGTTTGGACTAGGCTGGTATTTGGACAGGAACCTTAAAACCCCAAAGTGGGAGAAGTTGGAGCTGTGCAAGAGCTGGGTAGGTGGCATTTACCTCTCGGCGTGAGGCGGTCTGGATTGCACGAGTATTTTGGCATGATGTTAAGCTGGAGTAGTTAAAATATGAGTCCTGACCTCTTTATGGTTACTGTAAATCAACAGTGCCCCACAGCCCAAGCCAGCAGACTGAGGTTATGAACCTCAGCATCCTGGCCAAGTCCGGCCGAGGCTTTCAAAACAACTTGAGTGGTATTAACTGTTCTGTGGGCATTTTCAAAGTTCTCGTATTTATGGACTCTAACCATCTTCTCATTAAGGATGTCATACACAAAGTTTTCCCTGTAGTATTTATGTATGAATTTGCTTTTCTTTGTCACCTTTTTGTGCGGCAATAGAAGTTGCTCATGGACCAGAGACTAAAAAGCACTGAGTCATATTATTCTCCAGTGCTTCAGCTGTTGTGTATGGAGGAGTATTTAATGAAGCACATAGAGATGATACGAAGGGTTTTAAGACCAGCTGTGGAAACCTCTTTGGGAGAATTTGTGTTTCTCCTCATGTGAACTGGGGCTGAGATTAAAATACTTTTAGGAGATTTAGACTAAGGTCTTTACTAAATAACCCCTTTTCTCTGTTCCTCCACTTTAATGTCCATACCTGAGAAGGAGAGCTGCAGAGAAAGCTGCAGGGAGGGAAAAGAGAGGTGGAAAGAGTGGAGGCAAAAGCAACATGCACAGTTGAATATAGCCTGTGTGTTCACTGTTTCCCAATAGTGTCAAATCTACTCTGAGTCTTAGTCCATGGAGATTTGCATGGACTTCCACAGAGTCTAGATCATTGTGGTGAGGAAGCTTGTGGTAACAGTCGCACACGATGACGGATGGACCTCGCCACGTGTGGAGAGCAGTTGGCAGGTGGATTACTGGCCGTTTTAGAGCAGACATTTGCAGTGGCTGCACAGAAAAAGCAAAGATCTATTTGTGTATAAAGCTTGCCATGACATGATAGATGCTCAGAGTCAGCTGGCTATTTTGGGCTAGGATTCTATGAGTGGGTTTCGGGCTCTCATTTCTTGAGGACCTAGCCCAGTGGTTGTCATCTGGCATCGTAATTGTGATTGGCATATTAATGCCAGTGGCTTGAGATTGGGTTTTAATAATTTAAGAGAAGACACCTCTGTTTCCCAAATGGTACTGGGGGTTGCTTGGGCAGGATGAAGCTTGGGAAGGCAGTAAGGGTTAAGAAATGCTGGATGACCAGTGCAGCTTCATAGAGAAAATAGTTTTGTGATAGCATCAGGAAAGTAGATACAGGGGCGTTGTGGGATGGGGAATGAGGATATGGTTGCTACACACTGGTATATGGAGCAAGGAATCATCGTAACAGTGGTTTGTTTTGGGTGGCAGAGGGGTGGAAATGGGTCATTAAAGTTAGGACAAAGCAAGCAAAAGGAGAGTCAATTAGATCTCATGGGAATGTGGGGCTGCAGAAGGTTGCGTCCTTGGAGTTCTGGTAGGACTGGGCTCTGTTGTCTTCCCATGTAGAACAAAACATTTCATCTGTCTCTGACACTGTGCTGCTGATTTCTGCCTGTCTGAAATCCCTTTCTAATCACAGAGCAACATTTTAAACTCATGTTCCTGCCCTCAAGCTTCTCCTCATCAGTTTTGGATTGATTTGCTCAGCCTCTGTCCTGTCATGTCCAAACAGCTTTGGTGCCTGCGTCTTGTCTGGTGATGGCTGCTGGTCCCTCCCAGGGCTCTGATCTTTTTGGCTTGACCATTTCCATCCCTTGTCCCAGGAATGGGTTGGTTGGGGGAGACAGGAGAAACCATGGCATGTGACGGGTATCTCAGGTCAGGTTGGTGCTCCCCAGGTCCTTGAGAGCAGTCTAACACAGTGATTTGACACAGAGGGTCCTTCCATTGTAGCATGGTCCTGGTGGTCCTGGGAGGGACCCTGGTTCTACTGAGCAGCCTGCTCTTGCTTTCACCTTGCAATGTCACTGCTGTGCCCGGGAAGCCCAAGGTAAAGCACTATTTTCATTTAGGACAAGGTCTGCAGCTCAGGTTTGTGTTCTTTGCCATGCAACCAAGAAGATGCTCAACAGCATCTCTCGGGGCACCGTTGGGAGGAGGGTGCAGAACCAGCTGATGAAGCAGCAGCTCCTTAAAAGGATCTCCAGAGCCCAGATTATTGTCAATCATCTACTTCCCTGGGTGATAGCAGTGAGGATCTAAGCCCCAGAGTTTAAGGGAATTTGGAGGGCCTTCCTCAGACCTTTACATACCTCCGAGCTCCCTCCAGGGACTGAGTTGCAGGATTGCTGAAGTCCACTATCTTCTGCCAGCAGGCAGATGACTGCAGTTACTACACTTTCCTGGTGACCAGTTTCATGGGTGGCATTTCCAAACCCAGCAGAAAGTCCCAGGTTGTGGGAGTGAGGATAGCTGAACATGGGCCTGAAGAGGAAAGCAAGGTCTCTGTTCATCCCACTTTAAGGAAATCTGGTTGTGGATGAGGATGCAACTGCGAATTCCCCACATGGCTCAGTTTGGGTTGTGGGTGACGATCCTGCAGTGTCTCAGCACTCAGAAAATGAGAACTGCATGTGGAATGGGAACTGGATCCGTATGGTTTGCAAAAGCAATAGCTTTGGGATGAAAAGGCAGCATGGATGTGTAAATCCTCGGTAATATTGATGTGGGTAATGCCAAAGACAACCCGTCCGTCCCTGACCACTGTGCTGTGAGCTAGGCTCAGCGAGCTATAATGAGATGAGAGTTTACCATGACCTGATGCTTGAGACAAACCCAGTTTATTTAAAGTCTGCCAAAGTCTGTTGCATCTCCGCTTCAGCTCCCTGATGGCAGATTCCTGCTGGTGCCATACGGAGGAGTCTTGCAGAATTAAACAGCAAACTTTTCATTTTAACCATCTTCTGGCCTGGGGAGTTTCCTACCTACGGTGTGCATCTCAGGGGATGTTAAAAAAATAACTAAATATAGCAACTGTATGCAGAAGGGCTCATCCTCAGCTATGTCATCTCAGTGACACTTGGATGCACGCTTATAACCACCTGGCTTTGTCTCTGCTAAAGTCCATAGGATGTTTCTGTATTGAGCACTCACTGCTGCTTCGAAACCTGCTTTTTATCCTCTGAAGTTCCTGTTTGTCAAGTTGGCACTTTTTTTTTTCTTCTTTTTTTTTTTTTTTTCTCTACATTGTGAAGCAATTCCAGAGAACAAGAGGGATAAGGGGTCTAAAGCTGGTGGCTTGGGACTTGATAAATATTTTCCCTCTGGAAGATTTAGTGTTTGCAGAAGGTGTGTGATTGATTTCGCTGGTCACTTAATTGAGGTAAAATGAAAAGCGAATTTCCAATAACCTAAACCATTATTCATCCGAGATCACAAATCTGTATCCAGGGAACCCTCGGCAAATCTCTCTCCCCGTGTGCATTGTCGGTGCAAGGGACAGGAGGATCTCTCTTTTTCATTCGTATGCACGGGAGGTGGCTGTGAGTGCTGGTGGGGCATCACAGCACGTAAGCCCCATTAAGGATTTTCATCCAGCTTTGGCGTGAATGGTGGTGTGCTGTAAACACTCGGATATTGTAGTGACAGAAGATCAAATAAATATCTGGGTAGATGGATGGCTGGAGGGGAAAGTGGAGTTGGAGGCTACTCACTCTTCCTTCTTGTTCCTTGACATCTCGGGGGGGAAGTTCTGCTTGAACCTGGTCAGAGTTTCGCCATTACATTCACCAGGCCTGGATTAACTGCTGGATTTCCAGGATAAAAAAAAAAAAAAAAAAGGAAAAAAAAGAGAAACATGCCACTTAATTGCAGCTCCTCCTGGGACCAAACATGTCAACCTCTAAACGGTGACATGAAACCGTACAACACAATAGGCAGATGCAGCTGTGATGGGCATTAAGTGCAGGCAGAAGCTGGATTGCTTTTTATTTCTGTTTGTGGCAAGGGCTGGAGCCGAGGAAGGCAACGGGCAGCATCTCTGCCAGGCACCCAGTGCCAAGTCTACCTGGCCAGGACCCAGCGCTGCTCCTCCAGAATTATATCATCAGAGAGGAGCTGACGATGAGAAAGGGAGACAAGGGCTTGCCAGAAATGTGGCAGGAGGTTTCTGCAGCCAGGTAAAATGTCACCGAAGGGTTAGTGTTAATAATAGAGGGGTATTCCCTCCCTGGGCAGATTTTGGACAGCAAAGGATGGGTTGTCTGTCTTCTTGTTGCACTGCTGTGGTTTCATGTCAAAGCCTGGTATATTCCTTTCATAAGTCCTGCTGCATTGCATCGGTGCAGGGTTAGGAAAATGATAGGAGTTTGGGGACTAAAATTTAATATATAACACTTAAAAAATATAATCAATGTTGCCTCCACATGTGCAAACCAGCTGCCACATATGGTTTGATTTAGTGCTGGGGATGGGTGTAATGACGATCTCAGAGGAGCAGAACACCTTCAGCACTAAAGCAACATCTCCTGAGCTAAAAGATGTGACTCCAGCAGCCTTAAAAAATGGAATATTCTTCTTGATGCAGAGCCAAGCATGAGTAAGAGATGTAATCCCAAGTCCTGATGCAGATATTGCTGGTGCAAAAGGGAAACCTTTGCATTGAATCAGGATCTCACAGTTAAAAACCCAACCTGATTGTTGTGGTGTAGAAGAAATGGTGTCTCTTATCATAGAATCATAGAACCATAGAATGGTTTGAGCTGGGACCTTTAAAGATCATCAAGTTCCGACCCCCCTGCCATGGGCAGGGACAAAAGATGATCACAATTTTATTGCAGCAAACGGATTGTATAAAGAAACCAAAGCGAATGAAGAGTTACTTGCTCACAGAATTAAGGTTAGTCTTCAACATGGGAGCAGATTTCTGAGACTGGCTTTTGTCATGCTTCTTTTGGCAACGGTCTCTGTTCCCCTTTCACACTTTTCCCTGTAGCATTTCAGGACAGGCTGCCAGGACATCCCACCCCAGGCGAGCAGACTGCCTTGCCCAGACCTGCACCTTGCCAAGACCTTCTGAGCAGAAGTCAGAAGAGCCCAAGAAGCCAAGATGCCACAGCTCGGGGATGAGCTCTCTGCAGCTAGAAGTCAGCTGTAACTAGGGGCTGCGTGGCAATAGCAATGAGCAATTCTGGCTAATCTAATTAACTTCACTTTTCGGTCACTGTGCTCATCAACTCCCCTCTATTATTAATGTAAGAACACACAATGGCAGGAGAACTTCTTTTGAGGGGGGATAAGAGAGGTGTTTCCTTAAAACGAGTAGTCTCTGCTGTGAAACCATTTCTGCTCTGAGTCGGTTCTGGTTCCATAAATTCATTCCTGCAGTTTCTGAGATAGGTGACCTGCTCGAATAGCTTGCCATCCATGACACTGGGGCTCTCTTTAGGGAAAAGCAGAGGTTTCTCACTGTGCTTCAAAGAGATCTGCTTTTTCAGGGAGTTAGAAGCTCAAGGAAGGAGCATGCACTTCATGTGAGCATATGTGCAGGTGGATGAACAGGCAGGGCATCTCTGCCCGGTGCAATCAGAGGGTACAGGCTACACCGTGGTGTTGGTGGGTGTGTTTCATAGGATCATAGGATCATAGAATGGTTTTAGGTTGGAAGGGACCTTAAAGATCATTGAGTTCCACCCCCCCTTGCCATGGGCAGGGACACCTCCCACCAGACCAGGTTGCTCA
>JAOXJM010000001.1:3097441-3107772 GCA_026413425.1 Tringa solitaria
CCCTCCAGGGATGGGGCAGCCACAGCTTCTCTGGGCAACCTGTTCCAGTGCTTCATCTCCCTCACCAGAAAGAATTTCTTTCTAGTATCTCATCTAAATCTCCCCTCTTCCAGTTTAAAACTATTACCCCTTATCCTATGGCTCCCCTTCCTGATCAGGAGTCCCTCCCCATCTCTCCTGTAGCCCCTTTAGGAATTGGAAGGGGCTCTAAGGTCTCCCTGTAGCCTTTCTTCTCCAGGTTGAACAACCCAAACTCTCTCAGCCTGTCCTCACAGCAGAGGGGGTCCAGCCCTTGGAGCACCTTCGTGGCCTTCCCCTGGACTCATTCCAACAGGTCCATGTCCTTCGTGTTTGCGTATCTAGGGGAGGAAATGGCTTCCCATTGTCTCTGCACCACATCCCAGTGCCATCGCAGGGTTTTGGGCTGCTGGAGCATCGTGGCTTTGCATGGGGTGACCCACAGCCATGAGCCCTTGCTTACTAGGGCAGGAGAGGAATGTTGTGCCTCTGCTCTTGCCCCACGGCTTGCTCATTTGGGATCTGCTCCCATCTAACTCCAAGATGCCACGTTTCCCATCCCCAGGGTTTGTGACACCGATGTTTGTTTGGGATTTTTCCAAGGGTTGTAGCAATTCCTGACCTCTCCCAATGCAGGCTTGCACATGAGTATATCAGACCTTCTCACGCCCATTCATCCAGAGGTTTTGCACCCCTGTGGATTCACAGCCAAGCATTTGCATGTATTTTTTCCTCCCAGATTTAGGCTCCTCATGCCCTCCCTACTAGGGTTCAGCTATCTTGATACTGTTCACTACTCCATACGGAGGGTTCAGTTCACGTGACCGCCCCATTAGCTGCTCTAACTAAAGCCTCAGGCAAATAGTCATTGAGGATTTATTTTTATTAAAAAAGAAAAAAAGTCGGATTAAGTATTCTGATGAACAAGAATAACATTAGCAGCTGTGCCTGC
Source organism: Tringa solitaria (assembly GCA_026413425.1). Lineage (NCBI taxonomy): Eukaryota > Metazoa > Chordata > Aves > Charadriiformes > Scolopacidae > Tringa > Tringa solitaria. The sequence goes on from JAOXJM010000001.1 coordinate 3,098,412, forward strand.
TCAGCCGACATGATCCCATCCCTCATATCATAAGCTGATTGCCTGTATGGGTCAGTAAGTTGTCCCAGCAGCCCCTCTCCGATAATGCTTTGCACATTGTTTCTGCTGCATGAGGTGTCTGGAGAGAGCTGCAGAACCTGGAGAGGCTCCATGGGTACGTAAATCCCTTCTTCAGATACCTCTGAGTGTCAAGTTGAACACACCTTAGGGCTGTGATCGCAAGAATCTGCTTTGCAAAGGTCTCATGTGTGGCCAGTTTCTCGTCCCCGCAGCACAGAAGCATCCCCAGCTCTTCTGGCTGAAGTCACTGGAGGGGGTTATGGAGACACAGGGGAACTTCAGCTGAGGTTTTGCTTGGTGGGAAGAGATGACCTGGGGCTTTCTACTTGTAGGACATGAAGCTCTCACCTGGGCTGCACCTTCTGATGGCTGAGAGGGATGCACAGGGGGTCGGTGAAGGAGAACAGGAGGGCACCAAAGCTGTTGTCACACACTGGGGAGCAGGAGACAGGAGATGCTCTGCTACCATCCAACATGAAGCCGAGCAGTTTGCTTGGGTCACTCTCGTTGTGAGGTGCATAGTTATTGAAGAAGTGCCAGCCTGGGGAGCAAATCCTTCCCTCTGCTTCCAAAGCACCCAGAATTTGGGCTGTTCCTTGCATGGGTTTCCTTCCCCTGGTGAGCAGTCCTCAGGCCCACGCTCTCCCTGCAGGCTGGCAGCCGGCGTTTGTGTTCTAACGTTCCTATTAATGATATCAACAGTCACCTTAAATCCCACTAACGTTAAACCCTGAGCTGGCATCGGGCTGGTGACTAGCTTCTGCTTCACAAGGGCTTGCCAAAAGCTGTGGGATGCCCTTTGAAGATGGGGAAGCAAGCGCCATAAAATTATGCAGCCTTATTAGCGGTATTATTATTTGTTCTCCGCAAACATCTGAGACTCTTCTTCATCCACCCCCCTCCCGACTCCCATGCTTGAAAACGGTGGTGGCTTTCAGGAACCCTCGATCAGGGGCACCGTTCAGCAGCCTTAAACCACAGGTGAGCATCCCAAGGGATGCATTCTTGTCCCCTTCCAAGATGCGTCTCTCCAGGAGGGAGTTATGTGCATCAGAAGCTGCTCTGCCATGTAGCTCTGCTGCCAAGAGATAAATCACAGCGTGGGCACCCAGGCTGGCAGAGGAGAGCATCCCCTCAGGATGCCAGCCCTTGGGAGCTGGTCGCTAGAGACAGAGGAGAAAGCCCAATTTTCCAGGCCAGCTGGAAAGTGGTGTGTACCCTGCAGGTCCTGCCCTGAAGTGTGGGAAGGTGGATGAGGTCTTCAGGCTCGTTGTGGTCCTTCACGCTCTTATTTTTGTTATTTAAGGAGTGAGTTTGCCCAGGGGGTCACTGGAAGCTGGCATGATGCTGCAGAGCCTGGTGTGGTGACACGGAGGCACTGCTGAGCTGCACTTTCCTCCAAGGGGCTGTCCAGAAGACAGATCTCACATCAGCATCCATAGGTTCTAGGTGAAAATCTGGTTTTTGTTTTTTATTTGGATTTGGAGGGTTTTCTTAGTAATCTTTTACAGTGTATAAAGATATGACTGTGGCTTTTATCCATCTGTCTGGGCTTTTCTCATCAGATTACCCCCAGGATATCTTGCATTATTTTAAGTCCTCAGTTTTGGTGTTGCAGACTAGAAATATTATACTTTTTCTCTCTGAAATCTACTAAGCATTTCTAGTGGATGCAGGTTTTTCAGCTGCTTTCTCTGTATGGGGAGGACACTGTCACAGGGTTGAAGAGAAGGGTGTATGTGTCTTCAGATGGTCATGGATGTAGTAGAAAGTGCTGTGTGAAGATGTTGCTCCCCTTATTCTACAAGGAGAACCTCCTTTCTTCTGAATGGAGAGGAGCAGATGCTCTGTCTCTACAAAGCAGCACTTCTCTGGTGCTTCAGGGAGTTGTTCCACAAACATCTCTTGGTCAATTGTGAACAGGGCCCACGTAAGCATCTGAGAGCCTAGAGTTGGCAAGACTTTAAGGGCCAAACAGAGTATAGAGAGGCTCTCCCAGTTTGGGGCAAGTATCCCATATCCAACATGGTTAGTAGGAGATGCTTATGGGAATGAGATATGAGCAGAGAGGGAAGCTGGTGGCTAGAACCTCAGTTTCCATCAAGAAGAAGAAGAGGAATTAATGCAAGAAGTTGTCTTGGGACTGTCCTGTTGAATTGCTGCAGATGATCTCCCACCCATGCATATGTTTAACCCCTTTCTGAATCCCTTCTCCTTGGCCCCTCCAGATCTGTGCCATCTGTGTCCAAGCTGCACCAGGGCAACACCTGTGCCATCTTCTAATACGGGAGAAAATTGGAAGGAAAAAAACTGGGCAGAAAAAGGAGCAAAAGTCCCGCTTCTGACATGGGAGATTAAATAATTAGCAAATGTGGCAGGAAAGACGATGAAAAACAAGTGCAATGATTCATGTTTTATGTCTCCTACTGTACAGAACACTTTAAAGTGTCAGACAGCATGACAGTCACTCTTTAAAGCCAATTAAAGTTTTATAATAAATAGAAGCTTTTTTTTTTTTTTTTTTTTTAATCTCTCTCTCCATGTGGTGGTGATGCAGTTCGCTGTAGTGAGCCTGGCGATGCATTTGCTACAAATCCCCCAACAAATGGGTACAGAGGCCTGCTTTTCAAAAGCCTCTTTTTATGCCAATTATTTACCTTCCTTAAATTCAGCTCTGGTGGGGGAAAGTAGCCGTAATAATATCGCGTTTTTCATATTGTGCTTTTCATTCAAGGAGATTACAGCCAATAATCCGGAGAGGGTAGGGAGAGGTGCTCTCTTTTAATGGTTGGGCACGGTGATTCAGGAGCTCGGAGATTGGCAGAGCAATACATGAGGTGGGAGCAGATTTTGGGACCCCCATTGCCGGGGAATTAATTTGGAGAACGCAGGTTGCTCTAAGCTCTGCGGGTGAAGGTGGGTTTGGAGGTCGGATGAGGGTCCAATTAAGTGAAGCAGGGTCATTTTGGGGGGCAGGAGGGCAAAGGCTGCAGGTTGCAAGAGAGAATGGGCTGGAATCTATTTTATTTGTGCACCGTCTCCTGGGGGAGGCTGATGTTTGTTGACCTCTTGGACCGGCAATAGTGGAAGATGCTGTAAACTGGGAGCAGCTCTGGTGGAGCCCGTGCTGAGGGGGCCATGGGGACTATGGTTTTTGTAGCCCTTTTTCCTTCACCTCTGAGTTACCCCATCGATAGCCTGGGCATGAGAAATGGAGCTGCTTGCACAGGACTCATTTCACCAAACTCCTTTTTGGCAGCTTCGCAGCTCATTGCTTTTTTGTCTTTGTATTAATGGTGCTTCTTGACAAAGAAAATGGATTTCCCACCACTCCAGACCCAGGGGTAAGATCAGGTTCACAGTTCTGAATAAAGAGATGTTGCTTCCTCCAAGGGAGAAGAAGCCATGGATGTGACTGCTCTTTCAGCCACCGTGGCCTCTTCATCCTCCTCTTTTTCCGTTTATTCTCCCATCAGCAGTGCTCATATTTATGCATCTTTATCTCGCACATGCAAAAACACACCTCCAACCCGTTGAAATTTTAATCCAATTAACATTAAAAGAAAATGAAAGGACACTGAAATTGGAAGTCCCCCCTTGCCGTAGCCCCCAGTCCCCCTTGGCTGAAATATCTCTACGAACCTTGTCGGACTGTAGCCTGTGATTCCCGGAGCGGCATCACTTTTATGTTTTGGAGTGGGCACCTCAGATGCAGAAAAACAGCTTCTTTGTCAGATATCTCCTCGGCTTTATCTGGGAGGGTGATAAAATTATTCCACAGCCTTCCTGCCAGAGGGGAGTTGGAGGAGCGGTGTTCCCACTATTAGGCAAAGATCCCTTTAATTGGGCAGGGTGAATATTCACCCTTTAATAGCGACGGGGCTCTAATCCTTCCTTATGTGGCTGCAGTCCCCCTCCCGAATGGTTTTTAATGACCCGTTGTCTGGATCATTAATATCACAAGTGCTGACGCTGGTAGGAAATACAACAATCAAAGGGAGACCCTGAGAGGTCCGGGAGCAACAACAGTTTCCGTCTCCCTTTTGTTGTGGAAAATGCTGGCACGGGTGCCCCGAGAAACCAAATCGGCAGCAAGGTTTTGGCCTCCTGCAGTGGGCGAGGGGAGGGTTAACTCCAGCAAATTGCAGAAGCTCAATTAGTTCAATTAGGAACTGGAAAACTAAAGCAGCTCTTCCTGGAGGCCAGTCTAGGACCGTAGGCTCTGCCTGCAGGCTCAGAAGGACTCCCACACTGCCGGGTTCCCTGGGGCTTGCAGCTTTTGAGGGCAGCCTACCTTAAAGAGGGAAGGTCAGATTCCCACTGTCTTTACTCCATCCCAGGCTGGAGGCACTCTGTAGAAATCCACGCCGTTCCACCAGTGTATTCTTAGGGGAAGAATCCGGTCCAGAAAGTCCCAACTGGGAGAGATTTCGTAAACGGATGAGAAGGAAAATGGCAAAATTCCTTTTTTTTTTTTTTCCACTTATTTTTTTCAGCATGCTTTTGAGTGCCTTCCCAATAGTGCATGAACAGTAAGCACCGGTCATACCCATCTACCCCCAACTCTCATTTTTTTGCTGGGTGTCAGCACCTGTCTTTTGATAATCTCAGAAGGAGACGAGGGTATTAACGTAACAAATCTGTGGCTGTCCAGAGAGTACCATGATGCTGGCATGTCACAGAATGTGTACATTGCGTACTACGAAGTTCCCATTGCTCTGAAACCACCCCATATTTTAAGACATAATGAATTACTACGTGAGAAATTAACTGGCTGTTGCAAGGAGCCTGTGTTGGAAATGCCCTTCTCTCCCTCCTCCTGTGGCATATCTCATTTTGCACCTTTTAGCCTCATACTGGAGATCTTGGGAAACATTTTGCAGTGACCATGCGTCATGGTGCATGAAAGGTGCCTGTGGTGACAGGGAGCTGGATGCGACCGACATGATGTTTTCTGATGTTTTTTTAAGGATTAAAATGGAAATGTATTTTCATGGGGGTTTTGGGGTGGTCCCTGGCTCTGTTGAGTCTATACCTGCAGCATCCTTGTGCTGCCGTGCTCTGATTTTGTGTGTGTGGTCCAAGCAGCATGACCCACTACAGAAAAAAAAGCTGACCCCAACGTCCTGGGCACTTGTCCTCACCTCGCTGCATCCTCCTCGTGCTGCTTGTACCCACTGATGGGTATGAAAAAAAAATACAGGGATGGAAATGATACACCTGTTTTTTGCAAATTCAGTTTCCAGCTGGATGAAGTTTGCTGCATGGCACTGCGGGCACAGATTCGTGCTGACACGAGGAAAAGGTGGGATGGTGGATGGGGGCCAACAACCAAAGGTGGGAAAGGGCACAGGGGAGGGCTCTGGTCCATCATACATTGATACACCCAGGAGACAAAAGCTGGTCTCCCTGCAGTGGAGTAACAGCCCAGCAATACTCTTGAGAGCTGTGGATGGGAAGGAGAAGTGACTCATCTCTCTGGGTTACAGTGAGATGAGTGAAAAGCGTTTGCCTAAGATGGAATTTAATGAGAAAATAGGGGTTAACAGCCTCCAAGTCCTGGCTGTTCTGGGAATATTAGCTTCAATTTTTCCATCCTTTGCCATCTAATTTATACCAGGGTGGGTAACACTGCCCCAGCTGCAGTCTCTCCCAGCTGCAGCACAGGATTGGGCTCAGAGCTGTCATCTTCCAGTGACATACAGGATGCTGCTCTGGGGAAAAAATACATGTTTACTCCCCAGCTTTCTCTTTCTTTCTGAGCTTCCCCCCCCCATGCCAAATGATTAACTTCCCAGTCCCCTTGCACTGCAGACAGTGTTTGTGCAGCTTTTATTACCTGAGCTGCTCTGGGAGAGGAAGTTTTGTACCATTGGTGAACCACACGTCTCTCCAGAACATCTCAAGCGGCCGCCTGTCTCTCCTTTCGTGCTCCTCCAGGCTGCCTCCTCGAGCCACTGCAGGAAAAGAGGCAGACTCCTCTTGCGAACCGCAGAAGGATGCTTTTCTCTCCACCCCTATCAGTCCTTTTCAGATTCACAGGGCTGGCATCACCGTTGGTGCAGGTTGACGCAAGCCCTTTTGTTGGCCCGGCGTCCCGCGCGGCTGGATTAGATGCCATCTGGAGGCAGCTTGCCTCGGCCTGACAGCGTTGATGGATGGTGTCATAGGTGATGCGATGTTGACACCTGCTTATCTTTCCATGCCTGGTTGCCCCAACCTCGACGCATTCATTAGGTCGGCATCTGTTTGCAATAGCTCCTCGACATCTGCTCTTGGTTACCACGGGCTGGCAGGGGTGGAGAAGCTGGGCTGCTGGAGGAGTTGAGGCTTAAGAGGTCTAAGAATGATGCTGGACTGATTTATAATTACGCCAGTCTCCTCCCACAGGCCCTCTAGCCTTGAAGGAGCTGCTCAAATTAATGCAGTCATTTTCCTGGAAGGTGTGAACCTCCAGGCTGGGGTTTTCTTTTGCTTTGTAAAATCAGGGTCGCTTCAAGGTGGAATATGGTCCAGATAGTGGGGCCGTGATACCGCCCAGGGATAGCTCAGGTGTGTCTCCTTCCCAAGCTGCAGAAAACAGGTTGTGCTGGTTGGGTTATCATCTGTTTTCAGGCCATGTTTGTCCTTACACACATTGTATGAACATTGTATTCTTGAAAACAAACACATGGGAATCCACCCATATCTTATTGTGGAGCCCAGAGTAATACAAGGGGCCTTCTCTGTGCAGAGCTCGACGGGCTGTCGAGCTGCAGCCCCTAAAGACCAACTCTTTCTTGGGGCAGAAATATGTTAAGACATCTGCATATAACTTTCATACACAGGGAGCATGGGAAGGCATGTTCTTTCCTACGTAGAGCTGGAGGCAGTCCTGCATTTATCTGTGGCTCCTGGATCCTGGCAGGCTTCTCCACGATGAAAGGCTCCGACTGTGTCTACTTTGCAGGTGCCATACACTAACTGTCTGCAAGCACAGACTTCCCATCAAGGGCTGTTGGATGGCCAAGAAACCCAGATGTCCGCAGCGTATGCACATGGTGGCTGCCCATGGCAGGCACAGTAAGTCAGATCCGTGTGTGTGCACAGGTTGGATGCATAACTCATAGCCACACTGAGCACCTGGGATGCTAAGGAGTGACCCAGATCAGCCTAGAAAACCTATGTGCACCTTGGGGTCAAAATGGGAATCTAAAAGTCTACATTAGCCTAGAAAATGTATATGCGTCTTGAGGTCACAGTGGGAACCTAGAAGTCCCACAGGCTTGGCAGATATGTTAAGGCTGGCATAAGAGATGGAAAATCTAAGAAATGCCACTATGACTTGATGTGATCTCAGCCCTTTTTGACCCTTGCCATCCACAGAATCATAGAATGGTTTGGGTTGGAAGGGGCCTTTGAAGGTCATCCACTTCCTATGCCCTGCAATGATCATGATCATCTTCAACTAGATCAGATTGCTCAAAGCCACCTCCAACCTGACGTTGAATGTTTCCGGGGGGGAATATCTTCCACCTCTCTGGGTGACTTGGGCCAGTGTTTCACCACCCTCATTGTAAAAAAATTCTTCCTTATATCTAGTCTGAAAAACTCCTGCCTGTGTAGCTGTGCCTAAACACTCCCTCTCTCCCCAGCCTGCAGACACACAAGGGAGAATACACTCAAGTCCACAAACTCACCATCACGGTCCATCTGGGACTCTACTGCCCCAACCACGAGCGGCGGGGTCTCCTTGGTAAAGGTGTCTCTCACAAATGGTGCCTCTCTGGCAGTAAGATGAAAGAAGAGAGTGGGCCATGCCCTCTAAGAGCCTCTAGCAGAAAATCTGATCTTTGGGAGTAGTTATTGTAACTTTTTACAATACGTCAAGACTAATAAAAGACCCAACCACATGAACAGGAGCAGCTTTATGGGCCAGTAGAGACTATTTCTTGGCTTATTTGCTTGATCTCCTGCAAGCCAGCCTGTCTTTTCTGCCTTTGATGGCCCTTTAATCCTCTCACCTTTTTTTGCCAGGCCATGTTTAATCATAACCCATCAATGGGAGCATTTGAAAAGCTTGTACTCAGCCAGTGATTCAGTGCTGAGCATTGTGGATACTGGCAGCAATGTTCAAACGTCCTGGATGAAAGGGGTTCTGGGTGGTACCCGCTGGCAAGGGTTAAATTGTACTTATGGGAGGGAATTAAGAGACCATCAAGGGCATGTCCTGTAACTGGAAATGAATACCTGACCTGAAATATCTCCTTTGAGATACTGGTGCTGATGCTGTATAGATGAGACTGATGAAGCTCTGAGCACTCTCCCTAATAATTACTACAAACTAAACCAAACTTCCCAGTCTCAATGCACTGGCTTTCCCCCTCTCCATGTATATGCTTTCTCCCAGCTCCCCCTGTTTAATCCACTTAATTATTTTTTTCTTTGCCTCCCCCCCATATACTGTGTCCCATCTTCCTCCACCTCCACCATCCTTCCCCTTTCTTTCACTTCCCTTTGCACTCTGATCCTGTAACGTGTGGCTGTCCCTTCTCTGATGTTGATCCCTCTTTGTCTTCATTCATTCTTGTCTTCCCTCCCTCCCACATCCTTTTCCCAATCTGTTCAAGGCTCCATTCCTGTTGCAGACACTATCTCAGCTCTGGAACAGCACATGACACTCCTGGCAGTCATTTTGAGCTTGGCTGCAGTCCCCAAGTTGTCTAAGGCTCTTCTGAGAATGATGAGAAGCTGCTGTGTGCCTTCAAAGTCACAGCTAATTGCATTAGCTCCAGATCACGTAACTCCTGTAGATGACAGCTGCCAAATTTAGGAGCGCTAGTGAGGTCTTATAGAAGATGATGGGGATAGTGTGCTGGATTCAGCATAAAGGAAATCCTGGGTGTTGTCAAAGGCATTGGTGGCTGGTTCTTCTGTTCTTCTGGTTTTTTTTCAAGGTAGTTATTCCCTCTTATTCTGTCTCTAGCGGGGGGCCTGTCTGTATTATCAGCTCATTCTCAAGCCCAGCATTGCCCATCATCCCCACTGAAATTCTGGGTTCGTAGCAATATCAGTCTAAATTAAGTTTGCTAGAGCAGGGCACGCTTAATACTTTCACATGGACCTGAGCTTGGTCTCTCTGGTGTCTGAATGAAGCATGTGCCTCTGTGTGGTCTCAGCGTGCCATGGTGTAGGCTCACGACCACCCCTTGAAGGGCTTCCTGATGGCTGTCACAAGGGGTTGTGGAGTACCTCCTGTACCTGTGCCTTCTCCCAAGTCACAGGCAACAGGACTAGAGGAAATGGCCTCAAGTTACGCCAG
>JAOXJM010000001.1:3107872-3118050 GCA_026413425.1 Tringa solitaria
GACAAGATGATCTTGAAGGTCCCTTCCAACCTAGAGGATTCTGTGATTCTGTGTCACCACCACCTCCCACGTGCCACCCCAGACGTGGCCACGCTGCCGTCCCGAGCCAGCTCATCCCCGTCTAGAGCGTGCGGGTGATAATCAAGATGATCTTGAAGGTCCCTTCCGACCTAGAAGATTCTGTGATTCTATAAATACAGTGCCCTTGAGCTAAAAACACCGGGGCAGAGGGACAGCGTGCAGGCTGCATGGCTTGTGTTGCTTCACGCCGTTCTCAAACCTGCTTCATCTCACAGCGCAGACGTATCTCAGTGTTTCTGTTCTTCTTCTCCCTGTTTTCCTGTGGTCTTTGAAAACAAATCATAGTTTCCAGACTATCTCAAAACCCCAAACACTTGGTATCAGGGGCATGCTGGTGTTAAATGTTGACTCTGAGAACCTGCTTCGCTCATCTCTGTCCCAGTTCTTTTGCATTCCTGGCTTTGCCGAACTTAGGAGAAATAGGGTGAAATTCGTCCACCTGCACCAAAACCTCGAGGTGGTTTGGACTAATACCATTTCCCTCTCCCTGTTTCCTTCACACTGAAGCCATAGCTGGGAGGTTTTTTTTCTGGGGGAAAACATCAGCTGCTGTTTTTTCCCCCACTGATGGAGGATATTAACAATATCTGAACTTGAGAACACAGCATTCTCTGGGGAGGTCACACATAAGGTGGTGTCCTTTTTCTTCAAGATCATTGATGATTCTTCTGTCTGGAGCATTCCTCTAACACGAGAGCAAAACAAGCATCCACAATGCAACAGGAGATCTGAACTCAGTTCTTGCAGTGCTGAAATAAAGTCTATGATCACCCAGTCCCTGTAGCTAGAGGGCAAGAATGTCACAGCTGGAGTGATCAGGAATAAGACAGGATTTTATCTTATGAGATCTCATGCAGCCCTGTTTCAGTTTATCTCTGTACCAGATACGAATTCACACCCAAGTATCACAAAATCCTGTGGTTTAATTTGGGCACAGAAGAGACATGAATATTAAGAGACAAGAATTAAATATAGCTCTTGGCCATCTGATTGCATGGCTTCTGTTCTTCCCTGTGCTCATATTGCTCCCTTTGGAGGAGCCCAGAAGAGATCTCATAGCTCGTTTAGCTCTGGCCCCATGGGAGGACCCAGGAGATCTGGTCAGTCTTGTCCCCTTCCAGGTCGTCTGAGGACGCTGGGTCCTGCATAGCAGGGTGATTGGTGTGAATTCATGTGCTGAATGAATTTTGTGACACCTCATTTCTATTTGTCCTGTTTGGAGACAGTCACAAAAGATGTTGTCTGTATGATGCAGAACTCCAGAGGATTATTTTCCTCAGTTACCACAGTTCATCTTCTTTTTTACCATGACACTGGCCTCTGAAAAGTCAGTTAATCTGGTCAGACAGAGAAATTATAAATAGGAGACCAAGCACTCAGTCAAAAGAGTGTGGTGTTCATTAATTATTGCTGTGTGTATATCAGTAGCATCTGCTGGATGGTTGCATCTGCAACCCGGGGAGATTATGGTTGAGATATTCAAACCCACCTAACAGATTTAAGAGAAACGGAAAAAAAACAACAACCAAGCAAACCCCTCCTGCTAGTTTGAAGGAAAATTATTTTAAATCCCCTAATCGGCTCTGAGATGAACCTCTAAGCAACATGTTCAAGGTCACACAGGGAGCCTGTCATAAGGGGGGGGTGGGCTAACCTAGATCCGTGGGGCCCCAACCAAACAACATCCTCTCTTCACCTGGCTTAGGGAACAGGTAATCCCTCTGAGCAGTTCTCTCCCCAGCTGGGGATGGACCATACGCGTCCTCCCAGCCGTCTACAGGGCTACCCCCTTGATGGAAATCATCATCCACTTGTGATCCAGCTGAGATTAAAAAAAAAAAAGACCCCAAAAGACTAAATCTAAAGAAGGTGGATGTAAAAAACTTTGCTTAGTTCTCCATGTAGAAGGTGGGAAAAAACTCAGCGGCGGTCCTGTCTGGATGGAACAGTCCGTGGCTGGGAATACCGCTCTCGTGCCTCCCACGTTTTCCAGCCAGACGGCTCGAGTCTGTGTTAATCTCCCTTCCATGCATAAGCCTTTCCAAATCCCTTGATTCCCAATCCCTGGGTGGTGAGCGATCACCCTTGTTAGAGAAGGAGGACCTGAGGCTGGCTGACCTCAAGGTTGCTATAGAAGATATGGGGCTCTATGAAGACTTGTCTTCCACCGATGAATCTGTGCAGGTACTGCTGGGCTGTCTATCGGTTTTCTCATCTGCCATGAGCCTTTTCCTCTGGAATAAAAGCTTAAATTATCCACCTGTCTGCCATTCCTACCACATTTGAGCGTGCTGCCAAATCTGCTCCAGCTTTAAGAGAAGCTTCTTCTTCTTCATCCAGCTTCTGTCCCTTAAGACAGAAGGGTTGGTGGCCGTAAGCATGTGGACTCTCCCCAGATTTCATGAAAACCAGAGTTACACAGGGGACAAAGAGGCTGTGATGAGTGTTCCGTGATGAGGCTGCAGAGGAACTCGGTAATTAGCCAGCCAGCTACTGGCCAAGCAGCACCTACATTAGCCACTCAGTCAGCAGCTGCTGTTTGAAGCAGGAAAGTGCCGGCTGCCTCTTGCCCATCCTGGGCGTATAGAAAATAAATGGAGGATTCTGGGGGGTTAGGATTTAAGGGACAAAGGGAGATCTCACAGTGTTGTATGGTGTGGGGATGCAGAGCATGGGTTTGCAGGAACTGGGGCTGCGTTAGCTCTGCTGATGGACCAGCACGTTACTGGTAGACTGGTAGACTGGTCCTGGTAGACAGCAAAATGACAATGAGCAAGCAGTGTTCTCTTGTGGCCAGGCAATCCTGCTTCAGCAGGGGAGTTGGACTAGATGATCTCTATGGTCCCTTCCAACTCTAAAAATTCAGTGAAATTCGGTGAAATTCAGTGAGAGGTGCAAGTCTCGCGGGGCGCGGAGGTGAACACTTGGATGGGTTTTCCCTGGTTTTGCCGCTGAGAACTCACACCCAGGGCTCTCCGATCAATAACTGTAGGCACAGTTGCTGCTGCGAGGTATAAGTTACCGATTTTCTTTATGCAGAGAGGACCAGGGATATAAATAACCCAATAGATACAGTTGTGGAAACCAAGCTCTGGCTCTGGACTGTGTTTACATTCAGGGCAGGGGACAGGGATGCTTGGAGGGAGGCATTTCGAAGGTGACTCCCAGTTCTCCTGATGACTAATAGCTGCAAACTGATACAGCAGATTCTTTCCAGCACGAAGCGGACTGAGGGATGTCAGCGGTGCTCGGAGGTGATGTGAGGGCATTTCATGCCAGGCAGGGGCTTTTCAATCGGTGCCTACCGTACTGTCACATGGAGACAGAGCTGTTCAGCATCTCTAGCAGGCTCTGGGAGGTGAAGCTTGTGCACTAGATGCTGCCACGGTCTCTTGGTATGTGGGGAAGGTCAGTCAGTGTAGTTTACTCTGCGTTAATTCTCTGGAGATATAAGGGACTCTGTTTACTGTATCCCTTTTTTTTCTCAAGGGTGCCCACGAGTGTTTGAAAAGTGCCATGAGATCCTTTTGTACGGAGCGAATCCTCCCAAGCTGGCACTGCCAGATGAATTGTAAACAGCGAGAGCTGGAAAATTTAGTTTATAAGGGAGAGATTTTGAACACAGCTTTCGGGAGGGGAGCTCTGATGTGGCTTTGAGCCACGATGGGCAAATCTCAGAGGGTTCGTTACGTGTTCAAAACTCAGCTCTTCTCTGGCGACACACAAGCCTTTGGGATATTTGCTGGGGAACCAAATGGGCCCGGTTTGCCTCTGAGATTTTTTGGTCTCCCATTGAGCCAGATTTCACATCTGAGAAGCCTTTCTCATGTGCTCAGATGGCTCAACTTCTGGCTGAGCTGGAGCTGTGAAGAAACTGTGAAAGGAAAAGCGAGGTAATGGATGGGTTTAGAAACAGTCTCGCGATGGAAGGGCAGCGTTGTGTTGAGGGGAAGCTCAGTTTGCTTTTTGGGCCAGCTCTGATTTTACTTGTCATCATCTGGGCTTGGGCAGCCTCTGTAAAGACATCACTGTCTTAGCCTGGATGTGACTTGTTGATATCTTGTGTCTTCCCGTGCCATCTGGACCGTGTTTAGCTGAATACCTCCAGGGGTTTGCAGCGAGCTAGAGATTGGTTGGGCAAAGCTTCAGAAAAATCACATCTTGGTCTTTGATGAGCTGTACTCAGAAAGGAAATCCCACAGCTTGCAAAACCCTGATACCTTTTGAGAGTGCCATGGTTGTGTCATGTGGGCAAGCTGGCAGAGAGGACTAGTATGCCCTGAATCTGCCCGGCCAACCTCTCCGAGTATGTGGAGCATCTCACATTTAAAAAGGGACAGACCAAAAAAATCTGAATTCTGCTGAGTGGGAGGTATGAAGCCTGGACCAGGAATGGATCAGGATTATGTGTCTTCTGTTGTGTGCTGAACTTTTAGACTCACATGAACTTTGGAGAAGTCATAAGCAATGTGTAGAGCCTTGCCTAAGCTCTAAGCCTGCCCTTGATCTCTGTAGGAAGCTGCATCCAGGCTGGAGCAGAGCAAATGACAGCCCTGAAGTCTAGGATTGACTCCATTGTTACATTAGGACTGTACCTAAAGATATAATATAGATAGAGGTTTATGCTTCTCATCCTTAATTCCTCAATGGAGAAAAGACCCAAGCTTTGGAGAGGCAACAGGCTGTGAATCGTGAATTTCACTATCCATTCTCTATTCTGTGTTTGAGTCTTTGCTTCTTTTTTTGTCTGGGGTCCCCTTCCTGCCTCACTCCAGACAGAACCACGGAAATTTCACTGAGCACAGTGACTGTTTCGTAATAAATAATAATAATAATAATAATAATAAAAAAAAAAATCTTGCTTCACTGCTGTTGCAGAACTAAAGCTCGGGAGTGGCTGGGTTAGACTGGACTCACATCTGAAAAAGGAGCCAGGCTGGAGGGAATAACATCCTTTTCTTGCTCCTACACGCTTCCTTGCTGACCTGGAACCGACTCTTCCCTCCCTTCTGCTGTTTTTCTAATTGTCCTCTTCTCTCTTACTATAAGAGATTTAAGGACAGATCTTTAATACGCACCGTCACTGGCTGTTGGCTTCCTTAAGGTCTGGGAAGGTGGTTGGGACGGTGAATCTTCCCTAATTTCTTGTGGGCATCCCTTGCACAGACGGGCCGTCTATTCCTCTAGGACCTGCCATGTCTGCAGTCCTGTCTTTGGCTTGCAGTCAGCATTGGCTCTTCTCCAAAGACTCACGCCAGGTCCAGCATCACTGGGACAAACTGCCAGAAACAATCCTCAGATCTCTCTGGTCTTAAGTTAATTCAGTGCTCTCAACGGATTAATTTCAGGGCTAAAGACAGATACGGGGAGCCGTAATTACCTCTCTCCCACACGTATCTGTTCCCCGAGCCCGCACGTGATTTTGGCATTGCAGAAAGTTTCTCAGTGGCTGAACGCCTGCTGTGCTGCCTAATGAAATAAAAAAAAAAAAAAAAAAAAAAAAAAAGAGGAAAAAAAGACAAAAAGGAAAAAGGAAGAAAGAAAAAAGGGAAAAAGAAACATGGAAAAAATAAAAAAAAAAAAAAGGAAAAAGGGGAAAAGAGAAAAAGGGGAAAAAAAGGAAAAAAGGCAAAAAGAGAGGTTCAGGGCACACTGTACAGACAAATAATGAATCCAAATGAGGAGAGAACCTGAACCTAGACCTCCAGCTAGAAATCACACCATAAAACCCCGTTCCAGCTTGCTTATTAGTGTACCTGAACCCTCTGTAACAAGCAGTTTAGATATTAATTTGGAGTATCCACACAGGGTTTGGGTGCCCCAGCATGAGTCTTGAAGCATGGAGAGAAACTCAAGGAGACAGGATGGTCTGAAGAGCTCCCAGGGTGAAGGGGACAAGGAGACTCCCAGCTCACCTGCTTCCCCTTAACTTCCCCTTGGGAAAAACACCCTGTTTTGCTTTGCTGAACACCCTGTGGTCTGAATTCCTCTGCTTGGGTTGGGTTGGGGTACCGATATCCCTGTAAAATTGCGGTGCATCCCCTGGTGCGTGGCCAGGTGGCCCCACCGGGTTGTCTCCAGGCTGCTTGGAGAGCGAGGTGCTGTTGCAAGCCACTCTCCTTCCAGGCACACATGCAGGCGGCTGTTTTTAGAAGCAAGCAGATGATGTGCTAATTAGAAACAGGGCACGAGCCATCCGGGTTGGTTTCAAGTGTCTTCTTTTTTTTTTGTTTTCTTCTTTTATCAGGACTCAGAGGGTAAGGGAGCTCCCTGGCTGGGGAAGAGAACGTCTCCCTTTGTTGGGAGAAACAAAAGTCCCACAGATAGAGCTGGGAAAAGAGCAGTGGGTCTGGAGGCAAATAAAGGCCACATCAGTTTTATCAGCTCTGCGGGAGGAGGAGGAGAAAGCCGGAGTTAAGACTTTGGGGTTGGTGGTATAACCCTGTGGGTAGTGAGAGTACCAGGTTGCACCATTTGACTTGATCCTTTACATTAGGGCAGAAAACCTCTACCCTTGGACCAGACAAGTTGGATGCTCTTGTTTCATGCGACGTGGTTTAGTGATGGGTTTGGTAGTGTTAGGTTAATGGTTAGAGTCAAAGATCTGAAGGGCCTTTTCCAACCTAAATGATTCTATGATTCTATTCTATGATTCCTAGGAGACAGCACGGCTCACACCAGTATCAAGCATTAGTGGATGGTGCTGGGGTGTTCGTGAATCTAAGGTTTGCCAAAGCTGTTATTCCATTCTCAGGAGGGGAAAGGCTTCCTGTGTCTGTTTTACATCTCTGTTTTGGCTGTTGAGTTTGTCTCTGTCCTCCTGAATTTCTGATGCTACCCAAAGGCAAGCATAGAATAAGGCAGTGAACGGAGAGGGTCCAGACTTACCCCAAATTTTAAGCCTGGATCTTGTCAGTGGCTCCAGACTCACCCCTACTTTGCTTTACATATTCTGTGGGTAGACTGCAAGTTTCCTTTCAAAGCCATTATCCTGGTACCTCTCCTAAATCGTATCATGTAGAAACGGCCCATCTGGGGAATCCCTGCGAATCATAAAAGGAGGAGGAAAGATTTTCTCCAGTTCTTGCAATTTTCAGTTGTCTGTCAGCACAGGGGAGTGAAAAACTCTTTGTGGGCTTTGTCTACAGCCCTTTGAAGTCAGTGGGAAACTCCTGTTACTTCGTGAGGCTCCAGGCAATATGCAAAGTAATTTTCTTGCAGCAACATCGAGTGAATTCTATTCCTATTCTGGAAAGCATCCCCTCCTCCTTCAAAGGCCAGCATCCACCTATTGCTCCCTCCTCCTGTAGTGCCTTTCCCTCTCTCTTTGCATATTGGCCATGTGAGTCCTATTAAAACCTCAAATTTCCAAACACATGATTTTAAGCCTTGTGGTTGATAAGAAATATGTTGGCAGACCCCAGAGAGGAAAATGGTGAGAAAGAAATTCAGCCCTCGCACCCAGGTCTTCTCGGTGAAGGGTTTGGCACCTGGGTGAGGAGAGGTGGGTGGTTCCCATGGGCAGCTCTGGCAAGAAGGGAAGGGGAACAGAAAGTCACCAGGGGTTGGAATTGGATGATCTTTAAGGTCCCTTCCAACCCAAACCATTCTATGATTCTATGATTGAACAGGGCTGTCCCCCTTCGCAGTGCGAATTCACGTAGAGGCCCTTGATTTATGGTATTCCTCATAAAAAAGGCAATTAAATTTCCAAGCTGGACACAGGTAGATGAGTGATGAGTAGGGAAAGCAGCTTTTCCTTTGGAGCCCAGACCATCAAGCTGGTACCTTTCACAAGCCCTTGGTTCACTTTGTCCCGAACCATGGAGTGGCACTAACTGTGTCTGGTCCCCTTCAGATGGGTCACTTGCTCCATCCACTCTCCTCTCCCAAATGAGCCACACATGCCCTCTTGCCTCCTTGCTTTACATAGGTCCCCTTTGCTCTTTGGGGTAATTATTTTTCTCTCACTCTGGTAGCTGTGAGGTTTCTTGATGGAGAGGATAATAAGTATGTCTGCACTTTCAAAAGAAAACCCAGACAAACCCAACACAAAAACAACCCAACCAAAAAAAAAAAAAAAAAAAAGAAAACACCCAAAGGATATAAAACCAGAAATGTGCATTGGAGAAAAGTGAATGAAAGTTTCCCATGCAGAGCAGCAAACAGCTCAGCAGCCTTCTCTCTGCCAGTGTAATCAGAAAAGCATTTCTTTTTTTCATAAGAGAGTGCATATCAGCACTTAAAAAGGGAAAATAAATTATGAGGAGTGGAGCTGGAGGCAGGAATCATCTTGTAGCAAAGGGGAATGAAGCCTGCAGCTCCATTTAGTTAATATGTTTTCACGAAGCGGGTGTGCTTGAGCTTTTTATATGAGCTCCTAAGCTGACTGACACTGTTTGCAGGGAGTTTCTAGAGGTGGTACCACAGAGAGCTAGTCACTTGGAGAGCAGGTGTTATTTCTAAAACAAAGATTATGGTTTGTGGAGTTGCAATTACAGAGTTCTTTCCAGCAATGTTATTGCTACTGCTGTTGGCTTCTGCATTCAGGCAATGTTTGGGTTTCATTTCGAAGGAGAAATTGATGATGCAGTTATTATCCCTTTGATGAAATCCCACTCTCCTATAAAGGATGCATAAAGTTCTTTCCCTGAATATATCTGGCGATCAAACAAGGGGAGTAAACTTGCTTGTGGTTCCTTTTTCTAGTTAGCACGCTGGCTGAAAACTTTCCCTCCACCCTTCCAGCTGCCTACGGGGACCCCAGCCTGATTTCTTTGTGTTTGTCTCTGGCGCTTCATCAAATCCCCAGCGTTTGAATCCACAGGGTTGTGCCCCTGGGGCTCTTATTCCTGATTGACTCTGCACATGGACTTCATTTTGGGCATTGCCATCTACTGCTTCTTCTCTTTTCCTCCCCTGCCTGCGTCCCGAGCGAAGAGCAGTCCTCAGGCTTGCCAAATTTAATGAGGTTTCACTCAGCCCTCAGTGCATTATTATTTATAGGGGCTTCCAGGAGGAGAACTCGTAACTGATGTTCACCAGAGCAGATGCTCTTCAGAGAGGGTCATTGTACGCAGAGAGTGTCTAAAATATCTGTTACTTTGAGAGAGATTTTAGGGCAGGTGTTGGTTTTTTTCACGGACCCAATCCTGCTGTCTTCACTTCTATCAGAGTAGCTCCGTGCTTGCCAGCCTGCTTGCAGTCTGGGGAGGGAAGGAAGAATGCAGTTGGGCTTTGGTGTTTCCAAACTGCAGCTATTTGGGAAAAAACCAGATCTGATTCTTAATGATTCTGAGTTTTTAGCCCAAATCCGAGTCCTTGCACCCCGCTGGGGTTTGGCAGTGCACGGCCCGGGAGCAGAAGAACAGGAGAAGTAGGTAATAACCCTGGCATCGCGGCTTGCTGAGAGCTTTGAGGAAAGAGCATTTAGGCAGGTTGTCATCTAGTTTACTTGAAAAACCAAGTTTTGAGAACTGGAGCTTAAAGCGTGCTGTAAATACTCAGGGAAGGGCTGCTCTCACCTGGCACTGCAGGAGCTCTGCTTCCAGCAGTCAAATCTCCACAGCCTCCAGGAGTTTCACCAGTCGTAGTCTTCTCCTGCTTAATAGAGACCTGAAGGTGCTTGAGAAGCCGTAAGCAAAGCCCGGTTCCTAATGGTCGATCATATTAGAAACACGGTTCCAGTTCAGCGGCACCAAACCTTTTACGACTGATAATGGAGCTTCCCGATGCGTTCGACTGGAAAAGTAGAAACCAGATTGAAATAAAGATGCTACCTGCCTCTGCCAGGCTCGGCGGGTTGGTTGGCTGCATTATGCACAGGGGCACACAGCCTATCTCAAACGCATCTGGCCTCTGCTGCTGTTGTTACTCCATCGGAGCATGGCTGGCCAGAGATGAAATAGCTGGATACTGGGTTGGTGCATTATTCTGCCTTCTAACTCCTACAGCTGCCGGGCCGTTTCTGAGCCTTAAACAGGTCAAAAGGAAAGAAAAGTTGCTTTTTTTTGGTGTGTGTTCTTAACCCGTGGGTGAAGTTCAGCCACATAGAATCATAGAATGGTTAGAGTTGGAAGGGACCTTACACATCATCA
>JAOXJM010000001.1:3118150-3129662 GCA_026413425.1 Tringa solitaria
GTCCTTCCTGTGTTGAGGACTCCAGAGCTGGACACAGTGCTCCAGGTGGGGTCTCGGAGCGCAGAGTAGAGGGGTAGAATCACATCATATAACCAGCCTGACTCCTTCATTTGCCCACAGTGGAATCAAGTGTGCAAGAGAAAGCCAAGACTGTCCACGTACATGAGCACAGAATCAGACTCTGGGTCTTTCCTCTAGGTTTTTGTAAGAGCCAGTCAAGCATCATCTGCACAAAATAGCTTCGTTCCTTATTATTACTGTTGTTTTTAGCACAAAGCCAGCTTTTTTTACTGAATGGGGTTTTTTTTCAAAAGAATGTGGACTATGTGGACAAGGGGTTGGACTAAATGACCTTTAAAGGTCCCTTCCAACCCAAAGTATTCTATGATTCTGTGAACTATTCTGTGCAGAAATTTCTGATCTTTTTATCAAAAGTAAAAAAGAAAGGAAGAAAAGAAGAAGGAGAAGAATATTGAAAAGGAAGAGATAACAATTGAAAATGGTGATTGCTGTGGTTTGGTTGTGTTCTCCTTTACTCCAGGAACAATCCCCAATAAACTCTCCGTTTGCCAGAGAATGACACAGTGCAGGATTTCCTACCACCCACTGTGATGTATCATGAGGGACAGTGTTAATCCGGAGACCTTAGCCTGCACAGAGGCATGGAAATGAAGGACATCTGAAATTGCAGCTTTAAATGAGCCACCTTAGTAACATGCCTGGGTAATAGAGAAATATTTTGTTTGGGGGATTTCTCTGGACATTTGCCTCCCTTGCCACATCCCTAGCTTGCTGTAGCTGAAATCTGTTCTCGCTGGGTGTTTTTGCCTCCCTCTGTTTCCTGTAACTCCCTTGTAAAAATTGCAATGCCCTGGGACAGGCCCCATGAAGCCTAGATTGTGTCTGAAAACCTCGTGAAGGCTTCACAGGGCTCAGTCATCCCACATCTCTGCAGTCCGTGGAAAGGAATGGGAATTTCTTGCAGTAAACTGTCTCATCCCAGTGTCGGCACCTAAAAGAGCTCGGGAGGATGGTGCCCAGAGATTGCCCATTTTTCTATTGCCTGTTGAGGAAGCTGAGGGTGACCAGCTCAGATGAAGAGGTGCGTGGTGGAGTCTGCGTTTAGTGTTGCTAGACATAGCCAAGAGGTCTGATGGGGTCACTGAGGGCTTTGGGACCAGCACTCCTACTTGCTTGGAAGCAGACCACTGGGAAGAACAGAGAACGAACCAGCCTCACACTTTTCTAATGGTGACCCAAGGCCAGGGGACCGTTTCCATTGACCCATCCGACGCACAGCTCCATTTTCCTTTCCCCTTCTAGCTCCACGGCCCCAAGCTGAGCTCCTCTCCTAAATTTCGAAGCCCCTGAGACATGCACAGGCTTTGCCCTTAGAAATAAGGCAGACCCTGACATCCTCAAGGCTTTAGCGCTGGGTTGAGACATTTTTTTCTCCGATTGCCTGCAGTCTGCATTCAGCCCTTCTGCCAGCCTAAAAAGACTTACATCCACTGTGCCCCAATGACCTGGCCTCAGCACCTCTGCTGCAAAAAGCTGCCCAAGTATTGATTGGGAACATGATGAGGACACTTTCCTGCCTGTCCCTCCGCGTGCACGACACGTACACGAACACACATTGACATGCAAGATTTCCATTTCTGGTCTTAACCTAGGCATTTACAATTCCTGTCGCGCTCCTCGTGCTTTCTTCTTAAAGAAGGCAAATAAAAGTGTGAATAATCAATTTCCTAACTGGAATTAAAAACGGCTCCAGTTAAAATAAGGGAAAGCGTGAACCGGCATGTAAAGTAGGATAGAGAGGTTATCTGAGCTCCGATTAGTATCCTGCTCATGTAGGAGAACAATTAACGTGTGCATGAGAACGATTAAGCAGAAGGTAAATTACATGAAACGCACCCATTCAGCGAGGCAGGCCGGCTCGTGGACAGGGCTGGCGTGATTGCTTTTATGGCTCTGCTGAAACAGGGCAATGACCACCAGGAAGGATGTGGTTTCTCAGTTTGCTCAGAGCTACAGGCCAAAATAAAGTGATAAAGAGCCAGTCTCCTCTTGGGCAGTTATCAGAGGTCAAGCTGTTCAGTCCGAATAAAAGAAGAATTGGGAACGGGTTCAATGAGCTCTTTAAAGGAGGCTCGAAGTCCTCTTGCTTGACAGGAGCTCATGTGGAGCGTGGTGTGGCTGCTAGACCAGGAGCTGGGAATGGGATTTTGTGGCTTGTGTGACTCACCCATGGATGTTTCCTGGGGGAAATCTTTCCCTTTGATTCCTCTCCTGGGTAAGGTAATGAGGATAATGGCTCTTTGTCAGCTTGGGATGCTCTTTGAAATATTCTTGTAAAAACGACTAGACTAACGGGAAGCGTTATGGCAGCTGTGGCCAACCAGCTTGTCTTGGGAACTTGAGGGCTGCAGGAGGCTGGGTGTCCCCAAACCCTATCTACAGCTGTTGCTTCTGTGGGGAGTGAGCCCTGGGCTGGTAAGACAGGACACGAGAGCTGTGGGCTGCAAAGTGGCCAATTTGAGGAAGGATAAGTCCAACGGTAGAAGAGAAAACAGTGCAACAGGAGGTGTTTGGCTGCTTCTCCATGTGGAAGTTTTCCAAGATCTCTCTAGTGAGGCTAGGTAATGGATTTTGAAGGTGATCCCAAATATAAGAGCAACTCTGCTCATTAAAGTCTCCATAGCCAGTCTAGCAAATCACAGCAGACGCTTTCCAGGAGTTTTGACAACAGACATCAACCATCAACAAGGATAAAATAAGGACAAGTCAAAGGCTAGTATTGATTCTAGGAGCCTTCGAATTAAATCCTTGCTGGCCCACTCAGCATGTGGAGCTCAGGCCACTTTCAAAATGCCTGTTCTTTGTGGCTGTAAGGCTCGGTGATATATATCCCTTTAAAAAAAAAAAAAAAAAGAAAAAATAGATTGACTCTTTCTGTAATCAATAAACAGAGAAAGGGCAATAGAAACAAAGGGGTATTGGGAGAAGTGTGTGTGTAGGTGGAGCCACTCCACTGATATTTGGCATGAAAGAGGCTAATAAACGAAGAATGAAGATGAGATCTTTTTTAGTAAAGAAACATTAAGAAGCAATAATAAGCAAGACCCTAATTCTTAAGTGCAAAAGTTCTCCTAATGAGGGCTTTGTGTGCAGTGAAAATATTATCTTAGTGCTGTTACATATCTTTAAGGCAAAAACCTTCTAAGTTTGGTATGATTTAAAGAAAAGCCGTGATTTTAGAAAAACCTCCAAAAGTCTCCCCACCCTTTTTTGTATCTTATTTGGAATTAAAATGTTCCTCTGCAGGTCTGGAAAACTCTCACAATAGTACAGCTCAGATCTCTCAGAATAAGACCCTGCAACCAGCTGATATTGGCCCGCCTCGTCTTACTGTTCCTGCAGGACAAAGTGCAGAAAGTAACTCAATTCCAGCACTGCAGATAGGGTATATTCAGATGCAAACCTTGCAATTTCACAGCCTGCTTGTTTGCAACATTCTTGTCATTTATGGCTCATTAGAGTGTGATTCAGAGAGTGCCTTGTCCAGGCGATGTCCTCATCCACGGGTTTAACATGAACTGTGTGTTCCTAGTCTCCAGAAGAGAAGCGTGCCCTTTTCTTCTTCCCAAGAATTGGTTTATCTCCTTTTTTTTTTGCTGCATTTGAGCTCTGTATGCAGCCTCTGCTCATATTCTGTTGTGAGGGGCTGCCATATGATTGGTCTCACATGGAAGGCTTTTATAATAATTTTATATAGGGTCAAATGGCAACGAGGAAGGCTGTGGACCATCAAACTCACAGGCCTTATGTAGTGACCTCTGTAATAAAACTCCATCATTTCCCTTCTGAGAATCCCAGGGGAAGAGGAGGGAGAAATGAAGAAAGAAAAAAAGAAAAAAATAAAAGAAACCAGAAAGAGCTCTTTCAAAATTCATGAAAGAGGAAAGTGAGGTTTTGTTGACATTCATGTTTGATGAAGAGCAAGCGTGCAGGCAGGACGAGTTCCTCCGTAAGCAAACACTGCTTTAGGCTCTATTCCACTCTTCCTGCTCAAATCAAGTGATATAATTAGCTCCTGGAAACTTCAAAGCGTGGGGTGCAATAGCAGCGGCAGGAGAGGTGAGATTCCTATTTACCAGGTGGGCAGCATTAGGCTTTGGGGAGAAATCTTAGATGGCAGTGGAAGAATTGTGTCTTGGGGTGGCACTTTGCTTTGTGGGTGGGAGAGGAAAGGGGGGGTAATGTAAGGTCTGTGCGACCTGCTGCAGGGTCAGAGAGCGGAAAGGAGTTGATTTCATCCTTTGCTATTCCCCTCTGAAGAATGAAAGGGCAGGGGATGTTAAGTAGAGTCCATTGAATTAGATTAAGGGAGATTAGCTCTTACGCCCTTGCTAGACTGGGAGATCAGTTGACCAGTTTTTACTAATTTTCCCTCTTGGGGTTCAGCGTTATCTGAGATTGATCAAAACCCTTGGAGCATTGTGTCTGGAAGGCAACTGCCTCCCGGGCCTCAGGTCCAACCAATGCAATTCTGAGTCTTGATGAGTTGCGTCTTGCTCACCACCCCTTCGGTTACAAAGCCTGTGTTCACTTGACACAGCTTGAAAGGTTCTCATTCAAAAAGACTTTCTTCCTTCCAGATGTATTTTGAAACCAGAGCAAAAGTCTGAATGAGTTGTTTCAGCAGGTTGATGGGTGACCGTGTGGGTTTGGGATACCCCATTGTGTCTATTGATCGAGCAAATGGAAAAAGGGATTTTAAGGTTGTCTTTGAGATTTTTTTTTCTTTTTTTTTTTTCTTTTCTTTTTTTAAATCAGGGCAAATAGAAAAGAGTTATCTTTAATCATTTTGCTTAGCTGAAGGTTCTTCTGGAGTATAACAGACTGTGAATTTAAAGGGAGTGAGTTTTTCCAGGAGACAAGTCCTTAGGGAGGCAATGTTTCCACTGTTTTAATATAAGAGGATGAGCCCCTGGTTAATGCTTTGGGCTGCAATTTAGGAGATCAAGGTGCAATTCCCAGCTCTGATGTAAAATTCCCATAGCTTTTGATGTGTCCCCAAAGATCCTGTCTGTTGCTGACCAGGACCATTTACAGAAGCGCAATGTGGGTATAAATTAGCTCAAACCAGAGGGTTTCTGTTTTGCAATAATTATTGCAGCTCTGAGAGGAGCAGGGTGAGTGCATTGGGCTTTTACTCTTGAGACCGTTGTCCCCTACCTGTGACATGAGATAGTCCTTCCCTCTTTGCACCTTTGCCCACTCGGTATCTTCAAAACACTGAGAGATACATGGCAGCCACAGGTGCTTATCAAGGCAGTGGTTCTGCTTTTGGGAATTACCGAGGAAAAATATTCCAGGCTGTTGTCTTCTGCACCATCTGGGCTCTCCTTCTTGCAGTTGCGTGGCCTGGCACAGTGATGGGGGTGGTGCTTTTCTCCAGGACAGGAGGGAGGTTCAGGAGCAAGCAACTGGAGATGGGGAGCTTTCAAGTTGGCCTTGCTACTACTGGAGGAAACACTGTGGAAAACACAAGTTCTATTTCCAGTGGAAATCTGCTCCCTCCACAAGCCTCAAAACCTTATTTAAAAAGCAGGAAAACAAGACCTTCTGAGTCCTCTGCCACAGACCCTGGCATTTAACCCTTCCCTGCCTCAACTTTCCCACCTTCACATGCAGGACAAGGTCTCTCTGGCTTTGAAGAGAAGGCTGAAGTTCCCTCAAGTTTGTCAGATGCTTTGTGGCCAGAGCAGATGGGGTACAGCTGAGCGTTCCAGATTTCTCACCTTCCTTTGCAGCCTAAACCAACCTGCTTGGGTGTTTCCTTAGTGCCCATCCTCATCAACCTGATCCGAATGATTGCACGCAAACTTCCCTGGAGACACAGCCAGGGATCCAGGTGGGCTCCTTTCCCACGTAGCAATCTCTCCTGGTCTGCAAGCAGTGAAGGGGGGCTGTTTTGACATTGACTGGGGTGACCGGTCAATAGAGATCCAGGAAGTCCTGCCAGTTAATCCTGGTCATCTCTGACAGTGAGATCCTATATTTGGAAGCCTGCAGCCACGGGCAGAAATTGCTGAATCGATGCTCAGCAGGGCACCACAGATCCATTATGTCTTGTTTAACTGCCCCCCTACGTTCTCCCTTCTGCAGCAACAACCTGACCGATGCCTTCTGGAAAGGCACGGAGAAATAGCACAGGGGCAGGAAATGTTGCAAATAAAATAAGAAGTTGGCTGGACTAAGCTTTACAACCAGAACAAAGAATTTGCTTCGCTGCTGCATCAGCTCTGGAAATGCCTCTTGATGAGCTGCTCTTAGGAACATGCAATTTAATGGTGTACCTCTTTAATTTAAAAAAAAATAAATGCAAAGCAAAGCAAAAAAGAAGCAGCCCCAATGCTCTCGAGTGGTGATGTTGCAGAGAACGTTTCTTTATATTGAAATACAACCCATTTCAGGAATATTTCTTTCTTAAAGATGTGGTGACTGATGCTGTGTGACAGAGGATCACCCTTGGAACTATAAGTGAAGTCCACTTATGGAATTGTATGTGACAACAAAAATGAATTCGTCAGGACCAGTGATCCTAATGAAGGTGATATCCCTATCCTAATGAAAACCTTAAGGAGTTCTGCAGGGAATAGAACTGGAGTGATTTACAAAAACGGACACCCTTGCAAAATAAGAAATAATTTAAAAAACCCAACCAAAACACACAAATCAATCATGTGCAAAGTCTTCAAACACTTTTCTTTTTTTTTTTTTTTAATTTATTTTAATTTCTTTGTTACTTCCAACAAAGGAAAGTGAGTGTTGATTACATTCTCCCCCTCTCCCCCCCGCCCCTTCACGGCTGCATGCATGTCTCTTTGATTTGGGTTGGCTGGCTGGATCATTAATTGACTAGAGTAAGGTCTTTTCAGATCTTGGAAAAGGAAAAAAAAAAGAAAAGAAAAGAAAAAAAAAAAAAAAGGAAGCATTTTCTACTGCTGTTTATATTCCCCCATCCAAGGCTCGACAATCCACCCCGTCTGTTCCATAGGGCCCAGACCACCTGAGTCTAAGTTTAGATCATATCCTGCTACATTAAACTCCACACATAA
This sequence comes from Tringa solitaria, assembly GCA_026413425.1. Lineage (NCBI taxonomy): Eukaryota > Metazoa > Chordata > Aves > Charadriiformes > Scolopacidae > Tringa > Tringa solitaria. The sequence goes on from JAOXJM010000001.1 coordinate 3,125,278, forward strand.
TACGTTGGCCACATGGGAAAATTTAAGGAAAATGAGATTTTATTAAAACCAGGAGACCGCCTGACTGCAGAGGGATATAATAACAGTGTTATGAGGTTCTTATCTCACATGAAAGTTTCACATTTCCCTGGTTTCCTTTCCTTTATGCTACTGTGGCTCCCCCCTCCTTTAATTCCATATGGGTGTCTAGTTATTTAATGCAATGGCTAAGAAGACAACACTGTAACAAAAGAATCCAAAATATTTTATTGTGTAATGAAGGCCCCACAGGCTTCTTAAGTTAGCACAATGGCATCAAAAATTCCCTTCTTCATCCCAAGTGCCTGATGGGTCATGCAATCCTTCTACCAAGAGATGCCGTGTGGGAGATGGGAAGTGGGTTCGTACGTCAAGAAGAATGGCTGATCTTGTGTGTTGTGCTTGAATTCCTTCTGCTTTTACATTTTCATATCTTTGAAGCTGTTGCTCAGTGCAACTTTCGGAAGTTTTGAAGGAGCCACTGGGCACCTGGGTTTCAAGGTCAGCCAGGCTTGCTGTGCCTCATGGCTGGTTGGCCATGGCTGGATGCCTTGCTGGTAGGCTGAGCAAGCCTCATCGTGCAAGTCTGTTGGAGCTGGTGGGGTTGTACTCTTCCTGGTGAGAGCTTTAAATTTTCACTCTTTTATATCTCCATGTAGTCAGACACTCATATTCACAACTGAGCACGTTGTTCTGCACTGGCCAAGCTGCCTGCACACATCTTGAGGCAACATTTCTTGCAGGAAGTTGTTGGGAGGTCGAAGGACCTCCGACAGCCTTGGCTCTACTCAAAAAGTTGATCTCATTGCACTCCAGCAGACTTTCTTTAGCTGATAGTGTGGTGGAACATACTGGAAAGGGGGACAAATCCACTCTGGCACTGACCCTGTCAAAAGTTGCAGATGGAAGTGAAAAACCTCAATGATTCATCTTCCCAACAGCATAAGCCAAACTTCCCTGGTGAACTTCCTTCCTGAAGCTTGAGGGGTTTTCTGTCTTTTATTCCCCCCCCCTACGCACTTTTATCTCCTCACTGGTATAATTACAGAAGTCACCAAAATTCACTGAAAATCATGTACCCCAGTCTTTGGAGACCCTCCTCGCCCTTCCCCAGAGAACATCCCTCCAGCACTTTCCATAGGCGCTCTGATCCATGCGTCACTCTGCCTCCAGTCTGTTGCTTTAATTATACTCCTGAGAGCCGCGTGTTAGCAAGGAGCTCTCTGGAGACAGAAGCAGGGAAACCCCTGGCATTCCCAGATAACATTCCAGGCAGGTGAAGGCTGCAGGAGGATTTGCTAATAAAAACCATCGCTTCTAGCAAGGAAGATTTTCGTAGCATTACCACGCTACATCTATGCTTCTTCTTAGACCATTCCCAGGGCTTTGCCATGGACAGATTAGATATTAGATCTGGCATTCTGAAGAAATTATATGAAAACTAAATGCCTTTGATGAGCTTTATGTTCAAAGCAATGCACTCAGGGCAGGGAACGTGCATCGGCTATACAGCTTGCACAGTTATTTCTTTTTATCAGTCCGAGTCACTTTTTTGCATAAACTGTTTCTTTTATCCTTCTCTGGGTTACTCCACTACTGGGATTTTCCACGGCCTGGTGAGATAGTGTCTCAGGGACAGAGATGCTACTCTTTAAGGTCTTCGCTAGTCTCACCTTGAAGTTGGGGAGACTTTTTTCTGGGTAGCCCATCTGGGGAGTCACGGGTTGCCTTCTCTGGGGACCGCCTGTTTACAGAGTAAGCAAGGTATTTAATTATGTTTCTTGCACCCTGGTGGTTTGCTGGGAATTGTAATCAAAGAGGAGGCTTAGTGGAAAGCTTAATACAGCCTGTGCAACTGATTTTCGCCCGAGGGGAAGATGAGAGTTGAAAGGAGCAGCAGTGGTCAGAAAAACAAACGTACAACTGAAACTAATGAGACAGTTGCCTCTTCCTATGCTAGAGCTCCTGTAGAGACCTCAGGACTCCTTTGTATGGTCCATAAGATCTTATTTGGTTGTAAGACCATTTCCTTTTCTGTTCAAAAGAACTTCCTAACTGACTAGAAGTGAAAATGCAGGGAGAATATATTTCCAGGCCTTTAGGGAATCTCTGCTATTCTGAGCACACCTCCCTTGCCCTGGTCTTGTATCACTCTCCTGGATTGTTATTCCACGGTCCTTCTGTTTGCAAGAAAAAACAAGTGGATGGTGATGAACTCTTGGTATTGGAGATGGATGCTCTGTTCTGGTGTGTTTTCTTGTTTGCATCCCTTTCCCTGTGGAGCTTGGCTAGGTCTTCTTCAGAATGTGATCCCCTGAGGACAGGGTGGAAGAACCCGGGTTGCTCAGAGATGTCCAGGGATGGAACAGGAGACCATCCCTGTGCGCATCAGCAAGAGCTGCATGGAGGAAGGGCGTCATCTACTCTCTGTGCCCACTTTGGGTGGGATGAGAAATCGGAGAATCAAATTGTGGCAAATGTGTACTTCAAGCAGTGGAAAAAACAGCTGAGGTGGCAGCTCATCATGGGTGATGAGCGGCAGAAAGGCTCGTGGGAAGGCAGGTGAAGAGTTTCTCATGATTTGGTCTGGTATGTCCTGAGCAATGGGAGTTTAGCTGGTTTGGGCCACCAGCATACTGAACAGTTGCAAATGTCAGAGGGCTTTTTGCAAAGCAGGGCCCCCCGATGTGTCTTCTCTTTGTTCCACGTGCTCGTTTTGCAGCATAAATATGTAACAACCAAAATGCTAATGGATTCCTCCCACTGACGTCCCTCCCTCCACATACGCACGTACAAACAATTCACAACCCACACGCAGACGTGTTGCCCAACCGTTGCATGAACCCAGTGCTGTCTAGGAGGGAAAAATTGCTGCATCGTAATCCAAATTTTAATAGCTCTAGTCCTTCCAGTTCCAAGCCTGACATGTACCCAGACCCCAGTGACACACAATATTGCCATGTGCAAGCTGTGGGCCTGCTGTGAGCACCCTGGGGTAGGTTTTAGGTAGGATAATCCATGTGCTGAATCACTAACAGAAGTAAAAACCCAAGGACACCCCCTCACCTTGTACGTGGAAGTGGTGGCTGCTATTTCAGACCTTGGATCGCATGAAGACAAACGTGTCAGAACATTGTGGTTCTGCTGCTGAGCACTGGTGGATCATGAAGGAGTTGTGTCATGGGAGGGTACATCCGTAGACAGATGCTATGAGGGGCTGTGAATAGTATTCTGCACTGGACCACTCTTTGTCTGCTCTTTGACCTGCAAATGCAGCAGTCACTGATGGAAAATGTGCATATTTGGGTAAATGTAGACTCTTGTTCTACTACCATGGTGTTTAGCTTTGCATTTATGGTTTCTCATCTTCTTGAATTAGAAAACTCAAACTCAGGAAGGTGTTAGCCAATAGCACACATTCACGTAGCCCCTTGGATAGGCAGGTACCCGAATCTTTAAGATCCCCTTTGGATTTTAGTGTTCAATTTGTTGTTTGAAGTTTAGACAAGAGGTGGATGTACTTATGGGTCACGTATCTCCAGAAGTAGGATTGCTGGATGGGTGGGAGGCAGAAGATAGTTACGACATATCTTGGCAGAGGAGCTCTGGAAGCAGGAGAGAGGAGTGACAGCAGCCGCAGGAGGATGGGGTTGGGATGAAGGATCACCCTCATCCTCCTGTGTGTCTCATCAGTGACTCTTGTCCCAGCACAGCCTTGTTGCCAGGGCAGGGAGCCCTTATCAAATGGCACATGAGTTGCAATGAGTTAATATGTTATTAGTTGGACACCTTGGTTTTGAGAAGCCAATCTCACATGGAGACCTACTATGCTGTCCATCACTGGGCATTACAGCGAGCAAAGAGAGGGCTTTTGAAAGCAGAAGTCTTCCCTGTTTGTTTGTTTGTTTTTTAAGGGTTAGGGCTAAACACTTTCAAAATTCCCACTGTTATGTGGGAATGTTATGGTTTTCTGAAGGCTTAATAAAGGAGAATGAATGTCACAGTTCCTGCTGTTTGGGTAGAGATGCATGTGGAGAAAGGTGCTGTGACTTGTCCAATGTGTGGTAGCAGAGCTGGGAATACAAGTGGACTCCCTTGTACCTGTACTTCTCCCATAAACACCAGGCAGTCTGCAATCAGAGTTTTATATTCTGCATAAATGGCTCTGATCTCCCACAGCACATGCCGGTCTCTCTCCAATAAATGCATCAGGAGAAGTGTGGCCAGCAGGTCGAGGGAGGGGATTCTACCCTTCTACTCTGGTGAGAACCCACCTGGAGTACTGCGTCCAGCTCTGGAGTCCTCAGCATACGAAGGACATGGACCTGTTGGAATGAGTCCAGTGGAGGGCCACAAAGATGATCAGA
>JAOXJM010000001.1:3220910-3235436 GCA_026413425.1 Tringa solitaria
GGACCTGCTTTGGCAGGGGGTTGGATTAGATGATCTCCAGAGGTCCCTTCCAACCCCATATCATTCTCTGATTCTGTATATGCATTTGCTGTGGCAGCCCAGGGCAGTGGCCCAAGTTTAGTGTGGTGTCTCAGTGCCTGAAGGTATAGATCATCTGGCAAAGATCAGCTCCGGCCTTAGTTAAGCAGAAAGTGGACATCCGTGGATGGTATCTGAAGTAAAGTGTACCTCTGTCTTTTCATATGACCACAAAGATCCTGGATTTCTGCGCCTCTCCTTTAATTCTTACGGCATTCCGCTTATTTCTGCGGTGCGCATAAACTTGCAGTCTGTTCCTAAAAATATAACATCCCAGCGTGGTCTGCTTTATATCTGTATATATAGGGAGACACGAAATGTTTCTCCCAGCATGCAGAATGAATAAATTCTGGAGTAATTTTTCATTGTTGCCTTTATGAGTTTCAAGGAAAAAAAAAACAACAAACAACCTCAAAGACTAATAAATAATTTATTCAAATGAAATCGCTGTATACTCTCCTGCATGCTGGACTGTAGCTAGCCCAGTTAGCACATGGGATCCTGGATGTCTTCTCTACATTTTTCCTCCTTATTTCCTCTTATTTTTTTCAGGGAATCCATGAAGTCTCGGTGTGTGTATATGCATACATGCGAGAGCGTGTATATGTGGAAGCAAGAAACGGGATAAAAGAGACACAGTTTCCTTCTGTCTGTACGTGCTTTCTGTACGTACAGAAGAGCTCTCACTCTCTGTTTGACATGTGCAGGCTCCCTTTATAAAGCAACACAAGTGATGGGTTCTTGACACCTCTCTTCAGAACAGGACTGGTCACTGATGGTCAGTGGAGTTCCTGGGGAGCTTTTCTTTTCATCCTAAAGAGGCATTTAAAATATGTCAGATGAACTGTGTCCTTTTTGCATAGATATATGCATACAGTGTAAACACACGTGTGGTTTTGTTTTGTTTTTTTTTTGTAATTGACTGTAATAATATGGTTTTGTGTGTGTGTAGAATTAGCACAATAGACTTTTGCTTACTGTGCACATATATATGTATATATAGGGTGGGGGGTGCTGTATGTGTACATGTCTATACCACAAGACACAAGACTATACCAGCGTTGTGTTACACAGTGTAATAAGGTACCAGGAAAAAAGCAGAAGGAAAGGAAAAAAAGACAAGGAAAGGAAAAAAAGACAAGGAAAAGAAAAAAGGAGAAGGAAAAATAAAAAAAAAACAAAAACAAAACAGAGGGGAAAACAACAGGAGGAAAGAGAAAAAGAATGAATCTGTATATCTGTCCTGAGAGTGTTTCTTAGAAATACCAAAAAAAAAGTGACATTCAGGGTTATCTTCCAGGCTTCTTGTAACTGTTGAGGAGCTAAGGTTACCTGTGTGCTAACATCTTGCTCCGTGTTACACCATATAAGCTGGAAGGTTCTGGTCCATGTGGTCGTAGCTAAAGGTGGATTTTTGCTCTCTTCGTGAAGCCCCGGCTGCGTCAGTGCTGAAAAGGCTGTTGCAATATTAATATTTGCATCCTGGTGAAGCTCCTGCCTGATGTTGGGACTTGGTCGTGGGGATGGTCCCACGTTCCTCAGTGGGATGCCCCACTGGTGTGTGATTTTCACACAGGGGCAAGAGACGCAGCGCAAGGAGAACGCATTAGCAACCAGGGTGCTGCCCTAGGCTTTGACAGGGTTTGGTTGCTGATCCCCAAGGTAAATAAATTCTATTTTTTCTCTTTGTTATTCTGATCTCTAGGAGATCAACGAATTTCATCTCCGATGCCTTGAAGCTCCTGCGTTTTCTGCCGCTTTTGTCCATTTAGACTTGGACCAAAATGTCTTTTACTACTTGTCTGCGGCAGGGCGCAACGCAGTGGGGTTCTTCTCTCAGCGGGGGACTCTTGCCATATAAATAAAATAGTACAGATAAATGATTACTTTGCCACTGGGCTTGTTCAGTGGCTGGTGCTTAAACGAAACAACCCACAAATTCACGCGGAGGCGCGTGTAAAGCAGCGAGCTGGGAAGAGCGATGCCTGAGCTCTTCCCTCTCTAATTCCAGCAGCCGCTTTACATGGGTCAAGGCAGACTAAAAAAATGGGGAAAGGAGCCTGGGATGTGACATTCCCGCAAGATCAGGTTTTGGGGAGATGAGACCACATCTAGGGGAGAGGGAAAAGAGTGGAACAAATAGGGCTCTGGGTTGCTGCTGCTCTAGATTATCGCTGCCGGTGGCTCAGGCACGCTCTGTATGATTACCATTTCCAAGGGAGCCTGGATCTGTATTTCCCTTAATGTGCCACGGCCGCTTCTCCTGACCTCTTCCACGCTGCCTATTACCTCAGCTCCGCTTCCCCTCCTTTCTGATCGAATTACTAAAGCACACAGTGGAGTCTCTTGGCTCAACAAAATTTAATGACAGTGACAACAGAGGAGGATAATAAAGATAAATCAGCGGCTCCCAGGAAGGAAAGATGAAGTAACAGCAGAGTGAGTTAGAAGGCTGCGCCATGACGTGACCCTGGCAAGTGCATGGTCTTAGTCATCCCTTTCATCTCAATGTCTGCATTCTTTCTGCTTTTTGGGGAATTTGATAGGGAAGAAGGGAGAGGAGAGGGGGACCAAGGCACTAGAGATTTCTGCACACACTTTCTAAGGAATCTTGAGCGCATCACTCCACCTCTTCCAGTATCTCCTCGCTGAGGCTGCAGGTTGAGAACAGACCAGGGGACACCTTTGATTAGGCAGACTGGAAAGAACATGACAGTTGTGGGGCTTTCATCTCATCCGTAGCCCTGTATTCTAATGCGATTCACACAGTTAGAGAAGGGAAATGGTGGTGTTTGTAAAGGAGCTCCAGTAAGAGCACCATCTTTCTCGATGCCTATAAATCCCTGGGCACACCAAATCATGTCAGTCCCTCTTTTTCTGATAAACTGGTCTCATGGAAGCCAATGGAAGGCAGGCTGATGTCTTTGTTTAGCAAGGAAATGGTCCTTGATGGGAGCACTGTGAGATGTGTGAGCTCATGTCTAGTCTTGCCCACCAGCTAAGGTGGGATGAGGGATCTAGGGCTTCGGTGAGCGGCATTGAGATGGTGATGGGCACAGAGGTCACCTCATCTCCCAGGTACAGCAGGAGAGAGATCTGAGCTTCACACCTCTCCCAGACCTCCTCAAACAGGAAACCAGCTCCTGGGACTGCAAAAAATGTACCTACCACCTCTGCCTCCCTCCTAAAGACAAGCTGGGACAGAGCCTGGAACGACTGTGCCTCTTGCGATGGCTTTTCTGACAGTCACCATGTTTCCAGTTGCAGAGCATTTGCTGTTTAATGATAACTCCTGAATAAAAAACACCCTTCTAATTGCAATCACATTCCTCGCCTCTCCCCTCCCACCAGGTTGTTAAATTGTTAAATGTTTGCCGCATTGATCTGAACAGCTGAGCACGAAACAGTGAGCTGTAGTTGAGACCTCCTGCAAGCTCAATAAACTTAATGGACATCCTCAAGAACTTTAACTGGGAAGATTTAGCTCCCGAAGAAGGAGGAAACAAACACCCAGAGCAGCTTTGTCTGCCTGTTGTCCCTCATCTTGCCAGAAACAGCTGTTCATGCTGGGATTAGCTCAGAGGTTTGTACTGAGCAGAGGCTGGCTCACAAGAGCAAAATCAGGAGATCATTACATCTCAGTGCAGGCTCCCAACTGCTTCGGGCTGCACGGGGAGAGAGAAAATTAACTGGCGTAGGAGCCCGACGTGCAGAAGCGCTGCACAACTTTTGTGTGTGACAGAGAGAAGGGAGAAGGGAGCACCTCGGCTCCATGGGACCAGGTCTCGGGATGGAGCTCCAACCTGGGGGATGGAGGAGCCGGCTGCTGAGACGACAGGGGTTTTTTGTCATACTTAATGCCTGCTCTTCTGTCTTCCCTTAATGGAGCCTGTTTGTTCAAGATTCATGCAAGACAAATGCTCGGAATGGGAGGAACAGCATTGGTTGTTTTACAAAGACCCTGATTAGTTGGAAATTCCACGTCCCTCCAGTTGCTGAGCACGCCATTGATGGTGTGAGGAACAAACTGCCTCTCCATCTTATCGAGGGAGGTGGCAGAGTCTTCACCCTTGCATGCATTGCCCTTCTAAGGGTAATTGCTGGGTCGGGTTAGGGACATTGGCTCGGTGGGTGAAATCAGTGTTCTGGGTTGGGAAGTCATGTTGGGTTAATTATAAGAGCTGGTGAAACCCACAAGTGGAGACCATGCGTAAAGACACAAGACAGCATCATATGAGCTCTATCCATCCTCAACAGATTGTTTCCGTAAGTAAGGAAGGAGCAAGAGGACAAATAAATATGATAATGGATTATCAGAGACATTACAGCAAGAGGGCAGCTACTGGTTTAGCAAGAACGTGGCTTTGTAACAACATATTTTCTAACACTGGGGAAAGCTCTGGTGGGGAGGAGAGGAGAAAAGGAGGTTAAAAGGTCGCTTGGACAGCTTTCACAGTAAAAATCTGTTTCTGACTCAGAGGCTTCTCTCTACGCATCCTGGTCAGAGGATAGCTTCTGGTTGGAAACAGTTCTGCAGCCTGCTCTTATAAGGTCTCAGTAGCCCACAGGGCTTCAGCAGACAGACTCTCACCCCTGGTTTAATGCTGACGTGAACTCAGGGTCACCTTTTCCTCTGTTTCTGTCTTTCAGGCTAGGATTTCCTTCCCCCATAAGCACTGTAACATAATAAAAAATGACCCAAAATGATAAGCAAGTCTATTCCTCCATGGGTAAGTCATCGTTGCCTGGAACAGAGCAGTCTGCGCTTTCATGGTCTACTGATGGCTGATGGCTTAGTCTCTTTAGTCTTTGTTTTTCTTTGATTTTTGTTTGTTTGTTTTTTTTTTTTACTACTCTCAAAATTAGTGTCCTCACCCAATAACCAAACCACAGGGCACCAAAGACAATAGGAAATCCCCACTGATAACATGACCTAGACTTGCTGCGTCACAGCTGGTAGTTATAAGCCATCCAAACTGACCTTATGCCAGTTGAGATTGCAGACAGGTTAAAATGCAGTCACTTTCAAGAAGACTTGTTCAAAGCAGCAACACCTGTAGGAAAGCCAGCTGAAGGACACAGAGCCCAGATGAAATGGCAGGAGAAGACATTGCACCTTAGTTTGCTGTATTAATACTCCAGTATACCCTTCCATACTGGCCAATAAGCAAGCGTTCATAGAATCATAGAATGATTTTGGGTTGGCAGGGACCTTAAAAATCATCTAATTCCACCCCCCTGCCATGGGCAGGGACACCTCCCACCAGACCAGGTTGCTCAAAGCCCCATCCAACCTGGCCTTGAACACCTTCAGGGATGGGGCAGCCACAGCTTCTCTGGGAAAGCTCTGCCAGTGTCTCACCACTCTCACAGCAAAGAATTTCTTCCTGTTCCTGAGATCTGTTGTGTTTTACTACTCAGCCTCACCAGTTCTGCCTTGCAGGAATGGTAAATACATACTGGTATGTACGTGCTGGCACCGTCTCTTTCTTCTCCAGTGGAGAAACAGATGCAAAGTTCATGTTTCCCCTGTGTTGGGTCACAAAGTGTTATTTTGGGCACCTTCCAGAACTAATTCGTTACTTGTCATCTTGCAGAGTGAGGACAATGTAAGGCTCTGCCACATGCCGTATTGATCCCTTGACTTGATTAGTCGGTGTATCGAATACCCCTGCTTTTCTAATCTAATTAATGCAAGATAAATACTCCGTGTTGGGGCCTGGAGTCACGTTCTAAGAGTAATCAGGGAGTGGGACTGATTAAAACCAGAAGGTTTCAGGGATAATTTATGGACTACTTGACACTGCTGGCAGGTTGGGGTATTTTGGAGGGCTCCATGTGGTCTCTGGCTTAAAATTACCTCTGGCGGGCTCCACTTCCAGATTTTTCCTCATCCCTCAGTGTCTTAGCTATAAGTTCGAGGGGGGTCTGTTCTCTGGAGTGAGACACCACCATGGGGGTCAGGACATCTGGTTTCACATCCCTCCAGCAGTGGGACAGACTGTGACAGCATGGCAGAAAAGACACTTTTCTTTATGAGCTTGAGAAAATCACCAAATTACGTGGTTTGATAAAAATATACAGCACCGGGCATGTGAGGATTTTGCTCATGTTTAGAATTCTGTAAGAAAATATAAATAAATGATTGAGGTGTAGCTTTAGCTGTAAATTGTCCCTGTTTCAGTCCAGGTCTTGTTTCAAGACAAGTGAATGCTCTGGATCAATAAGTGTAACTGGACTAGGGAAGGTGATAGTATTAATTCATGTCTCATGCAAGAATTAATTAACTCACTGTGAGGTAAGTAACACAATTACCATTGTAATAAAGAGGTTAAAGAGGCCGGAGTTTTAATGGCCAACTAAAGGGAGTGTGGAATCTCCTGGGGATGAGCTTAGTCCCCATCATCTCCAAGGTAGATCCTTTCTCTTATGGGAGGAAACCTGGCTGGGTGAATTTTCATAAGGGATTCATCTTCCCCTGCATTGTGTTGTCTTCCATCAGTGGGAGCTCTTATGACATCCTGACCAGATGAAGTTCATCCCTCCACACCTTGATGAACTTCTGGGTGTGGGATCACCTCCTGCAGCCTCTCTCTGAGCCCAGGAACACATTGCAACCGAGAGCAGACAGGCTGTGGAGGAGAAGTGAGGAGAGTAAGGGTGGAAACCCAGTGCCACCTATGGAGAAACAAGTCTTGAATGTCTCTGGGGTCCCCCAAAGGGTGGGGACAAGAGTCTGTTGTGGGATGATGAAAGGTCTGGTGGGCAGTGAGGGTTGGGCTGAGGTCCGTATCTCCTGATTGCAATCATACCATGCTTGGGATGGCGTGAAAATGTTTTCAGGGAATGGGGAGCAGGGGCACAGGGTCACTGATGGCAATGGCAAGGCCATTTATTCCAATTTCTTTCTTTTGCATATGAGTTTTCCCAGGCGAGAGCACAGAGTACCCAGCCAGGGGAAGGCAAGGGCAAGTTCAGCAGCCAGATGTAATTGCATTTTCCTCCACAATTGCCCCCGGGGCTGAGCCAAGGCCCTTCTGCGCCTGCCTCTCTCCTCACAAAGCATCATAGAGAATTGGTGTAAAATCCAGTTAAAAGGCCACTCTCGGGTCTCAGCTGCTGCGGCAGAAATTGAGGATGAATTTTTTTCCTCTCCCGTCTACGCCTGACGGGTTTTGTCATCCAGCCCCATATGGCTGGGTTGCATTTCTTCTCTCGGCTTGGTCATCGGTCTCTCGTCACAGCCCCCATAGCTGCTCGCGAGCTCTTTCCCAACGAGGCTGTGCTTCAGGCTCCCTGTTTTACAGCGGCGGCGTTACAGAGAGATATCTCTCCCTACACATGTAAAAAGGAGCCCGAGATTGATGGGGTGTTGGAGTAGGTAATCACAAATCCAGCTGCCCCGAGGTAGCTGAGAACCGAGATGGTGCGGGGCAGGGGGGAAAGGGTAGTGGGGCCTGGGGGAGCTTTGTAGGGGACATTTATCACACTCTTGGCGGAGAGATGCAATTTATATGGACGGAGCATAAATCCTGTTCCAGTTGCACGAGACTCCATATGGGCAGCTGAGCACCTGGGTCTGCCGCGATGCTGGTGCTGCTGTGGTCATCCTTCCAGCTCTCTGGCTCTTCCCCTTGCCTTTTTCCCCTTGCTCCCTCCCTTTCACCCTTTGATACCCACCATCCTCTGCCCACCTCAGAGCCAGCCCCTCTCCCAGGCGTGTGGAATGGTGCTGGCTCTGTCGGGGTGAGTGCAGGTGAACGGGAAGGACATTTCCCTGCACTCTGCTCACCATGAGACATCTCTGCTGGAGTTACTGATCATGCTGGAAAGCCTCTGCTTTTTCAAGATATTCACCTGGAGCAAGTTCTGCTCTAGGGGTTGCTCTCAAAAGAGCAATAACGTAGATTTGGTGCTGAGGGACATGGTTTAGTGATGGTTTTGGCAGTGTTAGGTTAATGGCTGGACTCAATGATCTTTAAAGTCCCTTCCAAGCTACGTGATTCTATGATTCTTTGATTGGTTCTAAAGACTTCTGGTTGCCAAGATGTCACAATGGGCAGTGTCAGTAGCATGCTCCAACAGAGACCTTGCATGTGATACCATTTCGCTTATCCCCAGACCGTGGAGGGCATCTCCTTATCAAGGAGGTAAGTCTCCTTGGCCATCCCCGTGACAACCCCTCCATGCAATGCACCACAGTGGTGTGTCCACATGCGCACCGCCTCCTTCTACTTCATCTGCGGTGGGCGTAGGTCTACCAGCACTCAGCCTTTCACACAGATGGGATGTAATTGTGTTTCCTGAGCCCAGGAGACATCACTGTGCTTGTGTCACAAGCCCATGGTGTCCCGTGGGTGCACCCACGCGGGTTTCCAGCAAGCCCTACCTTACATACCCCCAAGGACACTTGTGTCTGTGTATCACTGTCATCATGCTGGTAGTTTTGGGGCACAACAGTTGTTTTCAGGGATGCTTGGGCTCTTTTGGGTTAGGGTGCAGCTGTTGTAAAGCATGGTACCCAGGGATGGATTTACTGGGGATAAGGATGGTATCATACTGGTTCCTGCTGGGTTACACACTGTACATCCATACAATTCGTGAAAATCTACAGTGCAGATCCCCCCTACATCTATTAATTTTCCTCCCAACATCTAACAGGAAGAGTTGTCTGCTTTTTTTATAACCCTGAAAAAACTTTTTTGCTTTGGGTCTTACGTTTTGGAACATGGAATAGTAATTTCTCTGTTATTTTGTCCCTGTCACTGTACAGTCACTCTTCTCTGGATTCAGGCCATCCTTTGCGCACCACAGTTTCCACTTCCAGTTTACAACTACAGATTTGCTATTTGGCGAGAGTCTGCAGACACACACACACAGAGGGGTCCTAAAGAACTGGGAATAAGCCTTGGAAATTAAATAATGAATAGAGACACTCCTCCCTTACCCACACATGCTACGTGTTGCTTCAGCAAATGTTGAATAAATCACCGAGCTATGCGGTAATAAATCTTTCATGAGATTAGGACCATCTGAACTTCAGCGATTGTGTAGGGAATGTATAAATTTCACATGCAGATATTGTGTAAAAAAAAATTCTTTAGATTAGTTATTAACTTTGGAAACACTTGATGAGTTTTGATTCATTAAGTGTTTCACAGTCTTGTTAATTTAATAAGTACCGATGAGGCTGTAATGTAAGACAACAATCAGTAATTTGGAGGGGGGAAATAATAAAGTAGTCATTACACAGCAGAATGTTTAATCAAAGAATGTGGAAACTTACAGTTTCACATTAATTTGAAAAGGTTGGAGATTTAAAATTAATATTAGCTCTGACACAGGGAGGCTTTCTCTACAAGCAGATAGGGCTTATATAATTGCTTAGAACAGAATTAAAATGCCTGTAATTTTTACGGCTTCACCTCTTTAACTTGATCCCCAGGCTCCATAGGTAGAATTGAAATATAGCTAAAATAGTCGTGGTCCTTCAACTTCCTGAGTAAAACACACCTATGGAGATGTGGCTACCTGTGACATTTGGAGGACAAATCACAATGCAATTAGGCTTCTGTTGAGGAGAGCCATTAAATACCTGCTTAAACGTGAGCAGGTACTGAAGTACCACCCTGAATGGGAAAATCTATAGGGAGGAGGTTAAGAACTTTATTGAGTTCTGGACTTCCAAACATATTGATGATTCACAGCCTCAACAGGACTAAATGGGATGTTCAGGGGAAACTTGGGCATGGATTAATGCTTAGAGCTCCTGAGTTTTGCACTGGTTCTGGTTCCAGTCAGCTTTATCTTAGGGTTACCTTGTGTCAGCATCATTGGTTTCCATCAGCTGTCTCAGCATCATTGGTTTCCATCAGCTGTCTCTTACCTCCTGGTTGGTCTATACCGTATTTTGGGTTAAAGCCATCAGTTTCATGCAAGAGAAACCAAGAAAGAAAACAGAGTTTCTGCATGACCCTTCCTGCTGACCCTTCTGTAATTTTGGGACTCATTCCCAAATTTCAGTAAAATAAGTCACAGTCAAAGATATGTGTGTTGTGATGACTGGTGGTGGACAGTGTTCTCCGCTTGGGGAAAGATTAAAAAATATCACCCTGGAGGTGATCTGGAGAATATAGACAGGCAAGGTCTGCTGGAAACTTGCCTGCAGAACAACTTGCAAATGGCATGTTTGCTCAGCATATAGGGAAGCCCCAAAACCCAACAGGAATTGTCAAATATTTGGTGTTCTTCTACAACCAGGTGAAGAAAGGCCATGTCTATCTATCTACAGATAAAGCTGTCAGGAATAGATGTGAAGAGCTAATCTATCACTCTTCAGAGCTTTGTTCTTATCTCAATCCACTAATTTTGTAGGATTAAGATGGTATTGCAGAAGGCGTCATGACACTTAGTGGGCAAGTGTGGGCTTACATGAAATGTGATGGATTTTCAGAAACCATAGGAGTGTGTGGATGTCCAGTGTTGTCTTGACAACATGCTGTCTGCTTATCTAAGGTGAGGTTCTGGAATATCTCCTCCAGAATTGTCCTCAAGGCTTAACAACACAAAGAAGTGACTTGTCATTCATGAACCCATCCCACATTTTGCTCAGAGCCTGGAGCTATATAAGAAATTTTTGGCAGTGATCAGCAAATTTCAGACTTTGGTGTTTTTCTAGTGCCCTGTGCTCAAATGGAGAGAGCTCCCAGGAAACCGGGGCACAGCAAGTCACATTCCACTCACCTATGGAGCCATCTCCATCTGATTTGTCACCTACGACTCCATTGACAGTCAGTGGAGAGACAGTAATTCTTACACTGTGATCCATCTCTTTTACTTAGGTGTCTATTCTAGGATCAGACAAATTCTTCTTGAGGAGTTCCTGTGTCTCCCCACTGTCCAAGAAGGGAGCCTAGACAGCTTGCTTGCATGTAGCCATCAACAATTCACCCATTGAGTTTTATCCAGAATGACATATCCATAGAATCATAGAATGGTTTGGGTGAGAAGGGACCTTAAAGGTCATCAAGTTCCAAACCCCTGCCATGGGCAGGGACACCTCCCACCAGACCAGGTTNNNNAGCCTTCTCTTCTCCAGGCTGAACAACCCCAGCTCTCTCAGCCTGTCCTCATAAGAGAGATGCTCCATCCCTCTGATCATCTCCGTGGCCTATGTTTGTGTCTGTCTCTGCCTGTAGGTGTGCGTTTGTAGCATGGAGAAGAGCAGGCCCATATAGACACTGCTGATGAGTGTCCAGCTCCAGGACAACAAAACCAAGTCATTGCATAAGTATTTCTGAAGCAAGGGCGGCTGGATGAGTACTTAGAGCTGCTGATGTTTCCCATTTTCCTGGGCAAACCCCATTATTTGATGACTGTTTATTTTCACATTTCTCCTTCTCTCTGTGGGGTACAGTCTACCCATAACTCTTAATTTGGTGCACTTACATGGAGGACAGGATAACACTCTACAACTGAGGAGAGTAGGAACGATGGCCTGACAAGCAGCAGGAACAGACAAATGTGATCTAATTTGTCCTCTCTCTGGACTCAGTTTAGGTAACCAGGAGAAACACGTCCAGCAACAGTTTGTCACTTCTTTAAGTGGCCTGTCCAGACTTTCTCCCAACCAAGGGCAATGAGAGCAGAGAGAGCAGTCGCCTCAGAAAGCAGAATAAAAAACAAACTGGGAAAGCCAGCTTGTGATTTGGCATGGAGAGAGCCATTAGCAGGCTGAAAAGGTGGAGTAATTAGATGGATTTCAGGCCTGTGTGGGCTCAGCGTTTGCTTTGCTGCTGCTGCACGTGTCCCTTGGGACTCCCGACTATGGAAGAGAGCTAACTTTGATAAATCAAGTGTAGAAACCCTGTCCAGTTTGCAATACTCTTTCGTTCTGCTTTCAGCATGCAAATCATCAGGTCTAGTCTTGGGTTGAAAAAGGATTTTTTTTTTCCTCGGTGGAAACTCTTTCTGCTCTGCCTGGGAAACAGTGAAGATGACCTTTGTTGTACTCTGGAAGGAGAAAATCCAAGAAAAAACCCAAAGATAGTCTCTTTAAAGGATTCTGTTTCTCAGTTTGGTAAGGAAGTTTGTATGTTTTTGTGGATTTCAACAGCTCTGGAGAACAACCACCCTTTAAAGACTGCCAAAATACAAATTAAGGGGAAATGAACAGACTTAATCTTCTTGTAGACTTTGATGACATTTTAATTTTCTACTGCACCAGACACGTAAGTGGATGACTGTGACCAGCAAAATGTGTGCTGTGGCCTCTTTCAGTGGACGCTAACTGTTATTGTCTACATTGGGCTTAGCATGAGCTATTGGTTTGGGTCTTTTTGGTCTGGTCAAAGTCTTCAGACTTGTGGTCCTGTATCTTGGATTTTATCTTGCAGGTTATTGGGTAAAAGGCTGCTGTCTTTTCCCTCTCTAATATATAGCTGTTCATTTCTTTCCCTTCCTTTCAGGAGGCTAAAATGAAATTATTTTTTTTTCTTTACAGAACACTTGAACCATGTTCATTATTTGGTTTAATATCATTTTGGTAAGGGGAGGAAGAAACCAACAGAAATATCTGAATTTCAGTTCAATCACAATTCATGAGTATATTCCTTTATTGAGGACTGGAAGGCGTAAAAAGGGAAAAATTGTTTAATATCAGCTTTTCTCCTGACTTCTACACCTGCACAGCTGCAACCTTCTCCCGGTTTTTTACATTATTTTCTGTGCCCACTGAACACTTTTTGTTCTATATTTTGAATCCAGTTTTCATTGGTTGTATCTTTAGATTGACAGGTCATACTTCTAAATGAGCCACGTTCTTCCAAATAAAGTTCTCACTAAGATTTTTTTTTATGGTTATTTTTATTATGGAATTTCAAGGCACCAAGAGATGAATAATGATAAGGAGGCAAAGGGGCCTGATATTTATAAGACTATTGCAAAATACCATGTATCCTCAGGGGGTTATATACTCAGCAAAGAGACCTATTTGGGGGCGAATAGTAGTTTCCTAATATATCTATGTGGATATGGATGGATCATTTGTAAGTTATACTGATTTTCCCACAAAGAAGAACAGCAGATTTTCCAACGAGAACTGAATGGCTGATTTTTACAACGTTCCCTTGATGTAGCGAATCACTTTGTTCTTTCTGTGACAACTGAATTAATTTCAGGCAGCGTTCAGGCAAACTGGAGGGCAGGTACCATTCAGTGCTGACCTGCAGCATCACACATTGCCCTGGTCCTGCCAGCTCTGCCAGATTATATACCAGTGGATATGGAGGGAAAAGGAGGTCATCTTGGAGAGGGATGAGGTGAATTGCAGTAAAATTCATCTATTTTCTTTGGTAAAAGTCATGAGATCTTCTATGACAATGGAGTGGGAATTAAAGGATGGGCTTTGAACAGGGGACTAGAGATAGTGAAAAGGTACAAAAGACTGTAATGGTCCTGTAACAATGATGGAAAAAGGTTGATGTAGACGAAGAAAGATGAAACTGATGATGGCTGAAGTATATTTGATCAGAAAACTGGTGCAAAAAGAGACCTGGAGGGCACAGGCATTTGGGTATCTGTGTGCATGCATGTGTTTGGGTGTTGGCATGTGTGTACAGACACCTGGTTAAGCAGAAAATTGTTACAACATGTATTTTGAGGTAGGAATTGATAATTTAGTTTCTTATGTTTTTATTTTATTTTGGGGAAAAAAAAAAAAAAAGCATGGCCTTCAAGCAGAACTCTAACCACAGGGTTTTCTCTGCTCTGTATAGCCAAATGGTCACATCTAGACAGAGAAAGCCCCAAATTTGAGAAACTGATTCAAATTAAAAGAGAGAATCGAAGAAGGGTCTGCCTTTTAGCAATGCTACTTTGTCCACCTCCACGCTTTGAGAACTATTTTTATTTTTTCTTTGAACCTTTTAAAAAAATTATGAAAGTTTCTATTGAGATCGAAAAGATGAGTGTAGTTAAAAGAAAATAATTACAGAAGTGCAAAACATTTTCCCATTTATCTCTCCATAAATTCATCAGTGCAAATCCATTCGTAAAAATGAATGATGGTGTGCATGGACAGGTGTTTTCAGTAGCAGACATCAGATTACAGCAGAGGATGAAACTAAGACCTCCCAGGTTTGAGGTTTTTTTGGAAGTTTATGGGGCTCAATCCTGAGCCTACTTGAACCTAATCTCTTCAGCTGTGTGATGTGGGAGTGAGTACTATCCTCACTCTGGGACTATTTCAGGATGAAATCTCATTCCTCTAGCCAAACTTCTGGGGCCCTAACCAGTTTCGGTCATCATTGCGCAGGTGAAAGAACAATTAGTGTCCAATTTCCAGCTACCAGAGTGCCTTGTTCTGATCAGGGAGAGGTGAGTAGTGATGAAGTTCTCTACAAGTACCTGAAAGGAGGCTGTAGAGAGGCGGGGGTTGGTCTCTTCTCC
>JAOXJM010000001.1:3331803-3342306 GCA_026413425.1 Tringa solitaria
CATGGCAGGGGGGTTGGAACTTGATGATCTTTAAGGTCCCTTCCAACTCTAACCAACCTTATTGCCTAACAATTTCAGCTACAGTCAAGGAAAGGCTGGTTGTTAGTTTGCAAAATGCCCTTTTTTCATTTTAGGCTGGCTGGTGTCACCACACAGTAGTTGGTCCTGCTCTTGGACCCCAGCATTTGGCCATGCTGGATCACCTTAGCCATGACCCAATGGGCATCATTTGCAGCTTGACCTACCCATGTCCTCACAATGCCACATCCTTGTGTGTATTCAAAAGGGTTTCCAAAGGGACAGATGTTTGCTTCAACACTGAAAATTGAGGTTATTATGTGGGCTTTTGGTGATGGGACATGTAAAACTCCATATCAACAGTCTGATGGATGCCAGCTTGTAACGGGTCCAAAGAAGGGTGAGATGCTGACGGCTTAAGTCCAACCTTCTTCCAGTCATTGACTCACCACGTGACTTTCGGTTAGTCCCTTTGCCTCTACCCAATTTGGCTTCTCCATCCCCAATGCAGGACCAGTAACCCCCCTCCCAGGGAGCCCATGTGTGTCACGATGGGGTTGTCACCGCAGCAATGCCAGTCCTGGGGGCAAACACCGGCATCTGCCAGGAGCTGTGCGTATGTGCAGTGGTGGTCTCTGCTTCTCCGGAGGTTTCTCCGTCAGATTCATGTCTCGCAGACGCGCATTTGAGTCATTGCTGCTGCTACGAGATGATTTATTAGTCAAAGAGCTAATTACAGGCTTTAGCCACTTCAGTGCAGCTCTGCCACTCCATGCCGGGCAGCGCTTGTTAAAATCCGTCACAACATATTCTGCTGCATTAAGCAACACGCTGAAGATTATAGGCAGTTCACACATTTTACGATCTGTTGCAAACAAGCAACTTCCCGATGACACTCTTGTATTTTTTCCTTTATCCCCCTCCTTTCCCCTGATTTTCATTACCGGTTAGTGGCCCGTGAGCATCCAGGTTTGAGGTTTCACATAAGAAAGCATGAAACCTAATTCATATAAGCTTAAAAGGATATTTATTCTTTCTTTTGCAATAGTGAAAACCTGCAGCTACAGGGTATTATATGGACCTGGACAGTCTTTATGTGTCTGTCCAAAAAGTCTTAGTGAGGAAGACAGCAGCCACCCTTTAGAGTCATGAATTTCCTGGCATGCGTAGGCATCAGCGTGACGTATCCCAGGATGATTTTAAGCCCAGTTAGGCTGAGTGGGGGACTGGCTGCTTCAGCAGTCCTGGAAAGTCTCTCTCAGCATCCAAGTTTTTGCTATCCAATACCTGAGTGTGGTTTCCAGAGGTAATGGTGTCTGTTCCTGTACTGCACGCTCCAAGAAGCTGCTGGCACCTAGGGCAGGAGACGTGGGCTTCGATGCATCCCCAGAAGCATTTGCTCATGGGATGCCCAAATGCTGAGATAGCACCACGTTGATTTTAATGCTTGTTTGGATGCCAGAACACTCCACGCTACTCCTGAGCTGCGCAGGGTGGCAGGGCTGAGTCTCAGATTAATGCCAAGGCACTCCATGACCTTGCTGCTGTGAGGTTTCTGTAGGACGCCTGTCCCATGTTTGGTCGTGGCTCAGGTGGACCTCTCTCTTCTCCAGGGAGAGAGGCTTATTTTGGAATACACTTCACTCTTTTCTATCCTGTTTTATGCCTCCCCTCTCCCTCTGGCTCTCCCTTTCCCTCTCCCTTTTCCTCTCTTTCCTTTTCTTTTATTCCATTTTCTTCCCTTTTCTTTTGAAGACACTTTGACTCTCTGATTTGAGTTATTTTTTTTTTCCCCGAGAAATGTTACTTCATTGTTGCTCTGAATTTGCCAGACACTGAGAGAAAGAAATGTGGAAGGGAGAGCCAGACAAAAGAAGGAAACATTCACACAGATACAAAAAGGGAACAGAGAAGCCCCGGCTCTGTTTGAGCAGGTGGCAGAGGATGCAGACAATAGGGGAGGAGTGCTGTAGATATGTCTCCATCATGATTATTTCCTTCCCTGCCAGAATTAGCATTCAGTCTGAAGCCACTGTGATACAATGAGCCCCTGCTCCAAGGGTCACCTGGCTTTAGAAACAGCCGCATGAGCTTGTTTGCAAATTGAATCAGCCCCCTTCGACAGGGCTTTTTACTCAGCAGAGCTGCTGGATGAGACACTGAATGTAGCACCTGCATTGCAGGCTTGGAGAAGGTCCAAAGGAGGGTGGGAGGATGTGTTGTGATGGTGTGTCCCTGAAGGGATGCTATCCTGCCAGCAGATCTTTCTGTTGGTGATGCATGCTAGACTAAGCAATCACTCTTGGCTTGTTTTCCTTCAGAAGCCTCAAGATCTACCCCCTCCCGTCGTACGCTAGGCACGGATGAGCTCAAATTCAGCTCTTGCAGAATGATTTCTGCAATATGCAGGAGTTTTTCTCGTTTCACACAGGGCAAGATCAGGAAAAAGTCTTAACTCTTGTTCTCCACAGCCTGGTCCCTCAGGATTTATACCAGGGAAGCTGAGATCAGAACCATCTTAAGCAGGCGATTTTCTAAGTGGCTCCAGCTTCAGTTAAGAGATGTTATAAGGACACCCAGGTGGGACCAGCCTATCTCACGGTCTGTCACTAGTGTCATACCTAGCACTGATGGTGCCGAGGTGCTCGGTACAGTCAATAGCCAGCTCCATCTCTCCCCCTGTCTTTCCTGGAGATATTTCATTTGATAACAGCAATAAGTCACTGCAGGCAGCATGCTTCGGGACAATTATTGTTCTTGTCAAGTGGTTTGAGACTCTCAGCTCTGGGCTTTGTCCTCTATCACACCACCCAAGGCACGCAATTATCACTCGGAGAGACCCTGCCTGCCATTCCTTATTGCACTTATGATAGCTCTGCCGACAGCCTGGACACAGAGTGATGGGAGGAAATGAAAAGGAGGAGAACTAAGGAGGCATATAAATAAGTAAGTAAAAACATCAGCAGAAATGGCTGAAATTGCTAGATCTGTTAGGAGAGCAAGCAGTGTCCCCAGTGGGAAGCAGTGGGATCTCCCAGCACTTGCAATCAGCCCAATATTAGCAACCTTTGGCATGAGGAACAGGGAGGTGGGGGAGAGATGGCCCACCTGACCACGCCACGCTCATTATCGTTATTTCCTTCAATGACTAAGCCCACGTTCTTACTTGGTGTTGAGCCTGCCCATTGCCTGCCCATGGCACACACAGGCAGCACACGCTGATTTCTAGCAACAAAATCCCTGCTGATAATTTGCCTCAAGCCCCTCACAGGTTTGTGCGTCGTGAGACCCGAGAAGGTACAGCTGAAAGCCCTGTGTAACACAGGGATAGGGAAAGCAAATATGTTTTATTTGTCACATCATTGCACTTGAGCAAAAGATCTCAGAGGCATTTGAACTCTGTGGTGGGGCTCACACAGTGGAGGATGTGATAAAAAAAGCCAGAGCTGGGGAAAAATGAGGAGCTATTCACAGAAATCATGACGAAAACACATTTATGGGTGGCCAAAGGAAGACAAACACAGGGCTGTGAGTTGTACATACACTTCCTAGTCTAGTGGGAGGTGTCCCTGCCTGTGGCAGTGGGGTTGGATCTGGATGATCTTTAAGGTCCCTTCCAACTCCAACTATTCTATGATTCCCTATTATTATGATGCTTTATTAGTATTTATCTACATTCAAACATCACAGAGAAACCCCCATCATGATGTGGCCTCTATTGTCCTGGGTGATATCCAGACATAAAAATTCAGTCCCAGACCTGGGAAGCAAAAAGTCCAAGAAGATGGGATGACTGTGGGCAGGAAATTTTCCGCCTAAAGTTTATGGCTGGAAAATTGATGCAAAGAGGGATTGAATGATTTGCACGGGATCACACAAGGAGTTGGTGGCAGAGCCAGATACAGGAATCAATCCCCAGACCAAAGCTCTAATCACAAGACTGGTTTTTATGCTGTCAGGGAAAACAGATGACACTGAAATACCAGTAAAATGATATTTGCCTGCAAATCTTTCCCCACTATTGGACTTGCTCAAGGTACAAGGGAGAAACATCATGGAACCGCTCTTGGTTTATCATCCTATATGTGCCCAAACCAAATTCCCAGAGGGCTTTACCCAGTGATGCAGCATCCCAACAGGTCAAGCATGACTATGGATTTGCACAAACTGCGTGGCTCATAGGTCTGTAAAGCTGAGTTCCTCTAATGCAGCGTGCCTCCAGTAATGGGATGCCCAGAGCAGCCAGGAATTTGAGATTTCTGATATGCAAAGTATCTTTCCATGATGTTTGCGTAGCTGTTGTAGAACTGATAGCTGTGATTTTTGCAGCCATCCTCTTGGCCCGAGGATATTCGTAGACAAACAGTCAATGTGTTTGTAGTAGCTTGCGTGCAATATGTTAAACCACTGACAACACGGCAAAATGGCCAAGTGATGTGATGGGCTCAGCCCATATTGCAGGAGTATCTGATACTAGTGAAGAGTTTTAGAGACAAAGAACTGGTACTTGGGAGTTCAAAACACGCTGTGTCTTTCCTGTGAATTACAACAGCTCCTTCTAGCAGCTTTTGGGCATTTCCTGATGAGAGCCACTCTGCCTTCCTGGAAAGGCAACCTCTCTTTCTCAGTTTGGGCCTCTAAATTGCCCGTAATTTTCTGCTTTGATTTGATTTGCACGGTAGGAATCCGGATTTGGCAGACTTAAGGGCCAGATTTACATCTTTTCAGCAGTTTTGCCTGCGCTGGAGAAAGTTGTGCGAGGCATCACATACATACAAGCCCTAATGGAAAGAATGCCCTTAGCAGGAGGATCTGGGAAGCTCTGCTGTTAGTCCTGGAGATCGATACACCATCCCTTTTTTCTTCTCCGAAACATATTTCCATCTTATTGTTACAGCCGAGCGGATCCCTTTCAAAGGCTCCTATTGAGTTCAGTGGGCTTTGAAGAGGGGTCACAATGAGTTAGCAGCTCCTGTGGTCTGAAGAAGACGGAGCATTTACTCGCTGTTACTTTGCAAATTGCTCTGTTTCGCTGCCGTGCAGCCCACGAGCTGTCTGAGCTCTCCGGGCATGGAGAGCATCCTCATTCCAGCCCCCATCTGGCTTCATCCTTGGAGCTCTTCCACTGGGGATCTTGTTGTTTATTCCCTCGTATCCGTTTCCAGTTCTGGATCGAGTCTGCTGAGTTAACAAGTCTAATATGTGTTTGCCCCCGGTGCCGCAGACAGATAAGATCTGAAATCCCAGCTGGGCTCCTGCTGCTGGCGCTTGGATCCTCAGTGGGATGAAAGACTCTGGGGGACTCCAGCTGCCTGTCCCTTGGCAGCCCTGTCTAGGCTCTGCTAACAGCTAAATCCCAACACACACACACACATGAGGCTCTGCTGAGGCAGACGGTAGCCCTTTCTCAGGCACCTCCAGACTCAACTTCTAACTCAAGGGTGCCTGGTGGTTCTGTATATATATGCCCTTTCCCATTCCCAATCAGCATTTGCAAAGTGCTGTGCAAAGCAGGCGTTTGCAAAGCTCCTGAGTGGCAGAAGATTAATTATTCCTTACTTTCCAAGCGCTCTCCTTCCCAGTCCTGTCTCCCCATCCTTGCTCCCAGCTCCAAAAAAGCTGTGAAAAACCGGCGTTGTGAGTCCAAGCGGCTCTGCATCATCTTGCATCTCGCTGGCAGTGACACCAAGAAGTGTCATAAAAATGCTAATACTGAACGAGATTGGCGGGTACAGCCCAATTGCAAAGGGCTCCGCTAACCTGCCGCTTGCTCTTTACTTCCATGGTAACCACAAAGCCTATACCCATAAATACCCTACAACTAGATCGTAATCACAGAGTCTTGCAGATTAGTGGCTAATTGCGTTTAGTTTGTCCAAAGAGAAATTACCGTGCAACTAGTGCTCGCTCTGCCGTAATGGACAGAAATCACCATATACGATTTACTCCGCAATTATACGGCAATTAACGGATACAGAAAACCCTGCCTCTAAAGGCTCAGAGCTTTGGCTTCTCTGTGGAAAACCACACTGAGACTTTAAGTGGCGGGGAACTCTTTTGTGGTCTCTGAGGCATACCCAACCAAACCAGACAGCTTCTTGAGTTGTATTTAACCTTGTAGCGGGAAAACCACTGTTTTCTTTAAAAGTGGGAGTTTGTCCCACTGTAGATCCCAGTGCAGTGCGAGATTCCTGATCTCAAGAAGGTAAATTCTTATGTGCGCTGTGGTCAGTAATAGCAGCAGACATTGAATTTCTCTCTCCTTCTCGCCTTGTTCCCATTCTGTTTTGTAAGCCACCATCTCCTCTCTTATTATGAGACTTTTTGCCGAAGTGTTGGAGGGGAGCTGTTGGTGGAAGTGGGCAGTGGGATCTGACGGGCAACTGTGTAAACCCTGTCATAAACCAAAATCTAGCTGAAAAAAATACACTAAATACCATGTGTCAGAGAGCTCTCCGAGTGGAGAGGGCCTCCAGAGATCAGCTTCCATTTCCTTCATTAAGGCCAGATCTGTGTACCTTGACTGTGCCTGACAAGTGTTTGTTTAAGTCTCTCCAACTCTCTCAGAAGATTTTTGTGGCTTTCTTCATACGTATTTGCTGGCAACTGGATACCCCCTACTCCAGCTGAAGCCTTTTTGGGTCTGAGTAGGGAAAAATAATTACCTCCTGGGGCTTAGGTATGTAACAACCTCTATCTAGCACATCCCCAAAGGAGATTTGCTTAATTTTTTGGCAGCAATATGGCATTGTTGATTCACAATCTGTTTGTGATCTTCAGCAGTCCCCAGACCCTTTCCTGCAGCACTGGCCAGTCACTCCAATTTCATATTTGTTTGCGTTGATTCCTCCTACTGAAGAAAACTCAGTACTTGCCTGTATTGAATTTCACTTTGTTGATTTTGGCCCGGTTCTACAATTTGTCAAGTTTGTTTTGAATTCTTAACCCTGCTTTTGGATGTTCTCGCACCTTTTCCCAGAGCTGTGTCATTCATGAAATCTGTAGTCTGTCATCCAAGCCAGTAGTGAAAATACTGAATAATGCCAGATCCAGGACAAACTCCATTTGAAACACCCTCCCAGCCTGACACTGAGTTATTTAACTTCTTTTTTTTTTTCTTTTTGGAAGCTTTTGCATATACCTTATTGTGGCTTCTTTTAGATCATATTTCCTTAGTTTGTTTATGGGAATCTCCTTCAGGACGGTAGCAAATACTCTACTGAAATCAAGATAAATCACATCTGCTGCCTCCCCTTTATCCACAAAGCCATTAAGACTGTCAAAAAAGGAAATTAGATTGGGTTGACACAATTTGTTCTTGACAAATCTATGCTGGCTGATTTTTATCACCTTATCATCTTGCAGGTGCTTATAAATTGATTGTTTAATAATTTGATGTACTTTCTTTCTGGGAAGCCAAGTTAGGATGACAGGTCTATAATTACACAGAACCTCCATTTTCCCCATTATAAGGTATTTCCATGATATGCCTGTTCCCTGCTTTCTGAGACCTCAATCAGCTTCCAAGCATTCTTCAAAATATCAGTAGTGTAGATAACCTTACATATATGCTCAGCATCTATGGAGTACACAGCAGAGGTATATTTGGATGGTAGAACCCCAATCCGTAACGTTCACTTTAGAGGTGCACGCAGGAGTTGGCAAAATATTCTTCAGAGCTGTGCTCAACAACTAGAAGGTAGATTTCCAAGATAAGTCCCATCACATGCAACCATGCTTAAATCACGGAATATTCACCTAAAGGCTAAGTAGGATATTGAAAGGAGCACAGCTTGCTCCACTGAGAATCACAACTTTGAGAGCATCCCGTGGCTTTCTGGCAGGTAATGGCTGGTAAGGAGGCTCCTTTTCTCTTGGTTACACCTTGCAGCCCAAACTCTTAGAATCACAGAACCATTTGAGTTGGAAGGAACCTTAAAGATCATCAAGTTCCAACTTCCCTGTCATGGGCAGGGACACCTCCCACCAGACCAGGTTGCTCCAAGCCTCATCCAGCCTGGCCTTGAACACCTCCAGGGATGGGGCAGCCACAGCTTCTCTGGGCAACCTGGGCCCAGGTTGAAGGCCCAGGAAGAATTTCTTCCTAATATCTCATCTAAATCTCTCCTCTTTCAGTTTAAAACCATTACCCCTCATCCTATGGCTCCACTCCCTGATCAGGAGTCCCTCCCCATCTCTCCTGCAGGCCTCCTTTAGGTACTGGAAGGGGCTCTAAGTTCTCCCCACAGCCTTCTCTTCTCCAGGCTGAAGATTCTTACTTCGTCCCATCCCAACCCCTCCCTACCTCTGGGTGCCATCTAAGTCTGAGTTTGCGTTTTGTCTTCTTTTTTCGCTCTCCTAATTCTAGTACTCGTACGAAGGGATGGAGATTAACAGCCTGCCGGTGGAGCTGACGGTCGTGTGGAACGGGAATTTCAACATTGACAACCCGGCACAGAACAAAGGTAAAGAGTTATTTCAACTTGTCCTTGGAAGCAGTAACCTTAGCAACGGGCCACATCGCTCCCTACACTTAACAAAGCTGCCACCATCTCCCTGTGCTGTCTGGTGCATACTTGTTCTCTGCACTCTGCAAATTACCAATTTTTTTGTGTGTGCTTTGTGTTTCCTGATCCCCCACCCCGCTTCTCTCTTTGCACCTGAGAAATACAGCTCTCCCTCTCACTTGTGTTGCTTTCCCTCTTCCTTCATCATCTTTGCCTCCCACTTCTCCCCCCATGTTTGTGTCCTGTTTTTATTCCCCTCCCTCTCCAGCTTTCTCCCCCTTTGTATTTCTCCTGCAGTGATGCTCTTCAAGTTAACATGCCAGGAGATTGGGCTCAGAGGCAATGTTGTAATGAACAGGGGAAGGGAGAGGGGGAGGAGAAAGTCTGCAGCTCACCAGTGGGAAAAGTCTGAACAAAATAAAATGATAGCAGTAAAGGACCAAAAACCACCTCCTGCCCAGAGCCTGGCTCCATTTGACTACCGTCATTGGCTCAGGATTGATGTTTCCCTCACAGAGGGATGTTGCACATCCAGCCTCAACCCTGAGGCAGGCTTCTTTTTGCTGGAGATGGACAATCCATTCGCATCTTCTTCTTCCTTCTTGTTCTTTACCCTCAGCCACCCCGAGACCTTTCCCTCAGACAACATCTCCTCTTGGCTGCTCTGCATTCACAGCTCAAACCTCTCCTTCTCACATCACTACCTCTCAGAAGTTTCTCCCTCCTTCGCTTTACCTTCTCTTTTCTTGCATGGTTTCCACATCTTCTCCTATTCCATCTCTCCCCACTGGGTACTCCCATGCTCCTCTCACACCCTCCCTCATGCTGAGGGGTGGTGGGTGAGGTTTCCACCAATGCCACATTGAAGCTGGAGAGCAATATAGAAGGCGATTCTTCTCCACATGGAATGACCCTTTCTTGTCCTTCTCTCCCTGTACTCACCTCTGGGATGTCTTTATCTGCTGGGGTTTTAATACTAAGTCTAATGCAAGAGGTCCTGTGCTGTCTTCCCCAAAACCATAGCTCTTGGAGGTTAAATACACCCAGTAAACACAACAGGCTGGAGACCGTTGTCCAGCCCTGGCACCCAGCAACAGCCCATGTTCCAACAGAGCCATGAACTGTGCCGGTCGTCAACTATGAGTTGAAGGTCTGGGTTTGGGCACTTGGCCAGGTCCTGCTTAGTTTTCTGCTTCCATTATGACGTTGGTCTACTAGTCTTGGTGTGGGGCAGGTTCCTGATGCAACATGGTCCACACAAAGAGTATGAACCCTTTTTTGGGCAGTACTGAGCTGTCCTAAGTGATATAGGAGTAAAATCAGTCTCATAATCATGATGATTGTGTCTTTAGGCATGTCTATGCTGGTAATGGAAACCAGACCAGGGCATGAATTCAAGAAACATCTGTGGTGCTTAGTCTTTCACACAGTCTCTTACAAGTGCATGGGTTATTCAAACCCAAAAGATTGTAAGTAATGACTAGGAAAAAAATTGGGAAGTGGCATTGGCTGGCGGCTATCCCAAATGAGCAGTTTTGATGGTACCATCATGTTTTGGGTCAGGAGAAGACCTTAGGCATGTGCACATAGATATACCACAAGGAGGTATATGACATGTTCTCGAGGCCACAAAGATCTTTATTTACTAAAATACTTTACGTAGTGGTTACGATCAAATACAAATCCCTAGCAGGGCTTTGGACAGTGCTGCAACCAAGTAGACCTTCTTCTCTGAAGAAATGAGAGGGAGAGGCAGTGGCAGGATTAGACCCAGTGCCTTTCTAAGTGCAGTTGTACTGGGTTACACCACCTTAAAGCAACCAAGATGCCACTACTTTCATAGCCAAATGGGCTGGGCTGGCAGGCTGAAAGGCTAAACTAAACCAAGCCTATCTATATTAGAAACTAGGAAGAAATTCTTTTCTGTGAGGGTGGTGAGACCCTGGCCCAGGTTGCCCAGAGAAGCTGTGGATGCCCC
>JAOXJM010000001.1:3343949-3358873 GCA_026413425.1 Tringa solitaria
GGAGCCTTCTCTTCTCCAGACTGAACAATCCCAACTCTCTCAGCCTGTCCTCATAGAAGAAGTGCTGCAGGCCTCTGATCATCTTTGTGATCCTGCGATCAAACTCCACGAGTTCTGATCCTGCCTCTGGGTCTAGGAGCTCAGAACACTTTCCCCTCTCTTGCTCCTCATTCTTCCCTCTGACATCCCACTACTCTCCCATGCTGTTTGCATCTCTCAGGTCCTCTCTGTTTTCCTTTCCCTACAGTTCACCTGTACAAGTGCGGGGCCATGCGGGACAGCTGTGGACTGTGCCTGAAAGCCGACCCAGACTTTGAATGCGGCTGGTGCGAGGGGCAAAACCAGTGCACGTTGAAGCAGCACTGCCCAGCCCAGGAGAGCCAGTGGTTGGAGTTGTCCAGCACCAAAGGCAAATGCACCAACCCCAAGATCACGGATGTAAGTCATGGACCTGCAAGAAGCAGGGCTATTCCCTCTCGTACCTTTTCCTTCCTTTATTTTCCTGATTTGTCTTTGGGTCGGTGAGGGGAAGGTCAGGGCTGAGTTCTGCTGGGTCAGGAAAAGCCCCAGGCAACCTTGAGGATGGGAGGCCATGATGGCCTTCAAAGGTAGACATGCAACTTCTGGTGTCTACAACACAGGGGTGAGCAGGGTGTCAGAGTTCCCACCATAGTCAATGTAGACTTGAATCAGTTGCATGATCACAGCCTGCTAGTGCAATCTGAGCAACTCCAGACCATCTGACCTGCTTGCATAGGGCTGGAAGATATGACATGAAGGCTTTAGTAGCAGCTGAAGGTGAGACAAGGTGCTCTGGGGCATCTCAAATGGATGGTGTGAGGGTAATCAAATGAGCGCAACTGTCTCTTAAAACCAGAGAGAAGGAGATGGTTGAGAAGCTGTTGAGTGATCCCAGAGTGTTTTGAGCTTTGCCCACAGGAGGTCAAGGAATAGTACAGGTTGTAGTTCATGCTTCCCAGCAGCATGGCATGGAAAAAGTCTATGTCCAGAAAAAACAAGACTCCACTGATTCCAACAAAGTAACACTCTTCTGTTTGCCTGGCTGACTTTGCATGGTGAAAGCAGTCCACATAGAACAAACAAAGCCCTGTACAGTTGTCAGATTTCCCTCTTTGAAAGCTCAAGGAGGAGATGGGGTTAAGCCTGGACTAAATAAAGCTTGGAACTTTCCTACTAAGTGAGAAAGAGAGAATGAGGGCCAGGATGGGGGGAAGGAACCTGCAGTATAAAGGTGTCCTTTAGAAGGTTTCCTATTGAATGTGTCCAAAGGGCCAAAGGAAGAGCTGGGTCAAAGGTGAAAAGGGGAAATAAGAGAATTGAAAAAACGTAGAGAGAAGGAGCAGAGGAAAGGAAAAAAAGGACAAAGGAAGGAAATAAGGCCTCCAGTCTGAAGTGATTTTTTGTCTGCTGTCTTAGGATGCCTTTGCCATAATGACGGGCACCACTTTCAGAGACACAGGGCAAGCAACAGGATGGTTCTAAGCCTTGAAAACGAGGGCTCTATCCTTACCAACTGCCTCCTGCCTTAAGCATTTCTCAATCGCCATGCCTTGGTTAACACGAGTACCCTTCCAGGGTGGCCAGGGCCTTGTTTTGCAAATGAGAAAAGTAAAGAGGAAAATGAGACAGAGAAGATAAGGGAAAATGCAAAAGAGGAAAATGCAGCATTCATGGTTGTGTTTTAATATGATTAGGTGGGTTATTTTCCTAGAAAGCAAGAAAGGCATTTTCAATTTTATTTGGTTAAGAATCAAAAAGTGTGGGTGTTACAAACAAGCCCTAAACCAATGTCCTTGAATGAAAGTTTTGTGAAAGTCAAGGATGGGTAGAATCTGGTTTTCCCAGATGCCACTGATAAGAACCCCTTTGCTTGTGTTTTGATTCACCTTCTTGACATTCATCAGTCCGCAAAGTATTCATACATTTGAATTTCTGGAGTTCCAGGATCATTCTGATGTTTCCAAGGAGAACGTCTCCATGGCACTTGGATTTTTCTGGGAATGGTAATTTTTGAATTACCACCTGAAACACCTGAAGCTGTGAAACAAAATCCAAACAGCCAGAATGAGCAACTACGTCTGAAAGTTCAGCTTTAAGGCCTTGAAAATTATTGAGAGCTGGGGGAAACCTTTTTTGAGTCTTTTCAGATTCTCAAACCTTGGGAAAGATTCAGAATGTATGCACAGATTCATAGAATTTGGTATTGGGAAGCTGATGGATGACCAACTAAAGCAGAAGTCCAAACCACAAGGACCTGACCATGCAGTAGTATGATGTTTTGAAGGTCCATCCACGTTTGTTTGCCGTGCTTTGACCCCAGTTCTGCATCTACAGTCTCTTTATGAAGTGCAAAGCACTCACTCTCCACCCTACAGCTCCACCAAGGGATGTACTTCCCTTTCTGCTGGCATTTCCTCCAACAGCTCCCAGAGCACCAACAGATCATTGCAATGTTCACTCATGAAATATTCCAAACTGTCTGGTGCAATCATAAGTAGCTCTCTTGGAAAGCCTTTTTTCTGAGCCATTAGCGTGGAAGTAATCTCAAGTGGCTGGGTATATATCGCAGCTAATGGTAGGTGGGGAGAGGTTGGTGGGAGCATCTGGCGAGGAGCCAGGGCAGTGTCTGTGGAGGCGAAGGAGGAGAAACAACACATGTACTCACGCTTGCACAGGCGTGTACACACACACACACACACAGCTTCCCACAACCTGTACTTATTTCCTAGCTGCTGCATTTCTGGTGCCACTTAGTGAAATTAAGGGACTTAAGAGACTCGCCGAGCCACAAAAACTCCTTTAAGAGCGACAAGCCGCAGCACGAGGGCGTAAATGGTGATGCGGTGTCGCAGCTCTGGGTCTTCCAGAGAAAGCTGAGGCTTCCTGGCAGATTTTGTTTCTCTGCCTGTGTTTTCCCCTCCAAAGCTGACAGGTCTCGTTCCACGTTTTTGCACCTGTGATAGAAACAGGCTCCTTCTCTGTCGCTGTGAAAACAGAGCGGCAACACCTTCTTCTGGTGCGCGTCTATGGGAGCGCAACGAGTTGGGGTTAAAAAGCCTCCCACACGCTCCTGGGATAACCCCAGGCCCTCCACTTCTAAGGAAATAAGTGTGTTTTGAAGCTGGCTTTCACAAATTAAAATGGCACAGGGAGGTGCTGTGCTGGCTTCACTCTGGGAAGTTTCCTCTTGATGCTCTTTGAGTCATAGCAAGAATATTTAAAACTTTCATGCATTAGACAGAGATGGAAGAAGGATGATAATGTTTCCACTGAGATATTTTGAGACTTCTTGAGTGGAACTTTTCTCTCAAACTCACCCCTAAATCTAAAGAAAAGGACTTTTCTAGCAAGATGTTCCTTTTCACCACTACACCTTCTTTTACGCAGAGTAATGACGTTAGTCATACGAGAAAAAAAGTCCTCTTTTGACCTGCTATGAGATGTACTTCCAGTGATAACAAGCTCTTTCAAGCATAGGTGAGCCCTAATTAACCACAAACCTACCTTACTGGACACCTAACTTACTAGAACAAGTGAAAACCTTTTGATGGCAAGTTTAATACCACAAGACAGGACCAAAATATTCCATGGCGAAAGCAGTTAACTGAAAAAGTGTGTCTAGAACATAAGGAAATAAAATCTGGGAATTTTAGCTTATATTTCTCTCTTCATTTTGAGTAATTTGCATTTGGTATGGTGATATATTCTAGCCTTCCAGCATCATTCATATAAAGTGTTTTATCAGGAGAGGATTAGTTGACATCAGCAAAATAAGTATTTCAAACAGAAAACTTTCCTTGAATAGATATTTCTTAATCATTCAGAATGAAAATATTTTGGAATTGCCATTTTTGGAAAATAGTTCAAGTTTTTAATGTTGAGCCCCCAACTGAGACAATCAGTATTATTTTCCTTTCTTCTGGAATAGAAATTCCATTTTCATTCTGATTTTTTAAGATATTTTCTTCATTTCCTGGAAAATAACCACAAATGCCTCTCTCTTACTTTCTCTTCTTATGCATTTTCTACTTGTCTGTCAACCTCATCCAAAGGTCAAATCTCTAGCCAACCCAAATAATCATTTCACCTGTCAGATTTATAAATGTTGTGCTATTTTCTTCTTAGGACTTAACTATCTTGTTGATTTCTGGAGTAGGAATAAGCCCTCCGTGGTTCTGAGTTTTCTGACTCAAGGGTTATTTGGACCCGAGAGCAGGCCATTGCAGGGGTGTTGTGCTACAAAGGTTATGTCTATGTTACAAAACCCTAGAGGTCCAAGGACTTGTCTGTGATCATCTGTGCTATTAAATTATTAATCTCTCTAGGTTCCCTGTATAGAGAGTGAAGACGCAGTCATTCAGGGGGTCGTTCACGGCACCTAAAATTAAATATCCTACAATAAAATATCCCCTAGAGGTGCCAGCATCTCTCTCCATTTATTAAGGATGGACCTTCTAAAAATTGGCCTCTGGGTGGAAATTGGGCCAACCCTGGTGCCAGACTCGGTGCTGGAACCAGTCACAAGCAGCCCTGCTTGTGCCAGTACCTTGACTTTCCCTGCCATAGTCTGAATGTTATGCAAAGGTCTAGCTGCCAGCCCTAGATTCCCAGTTGGCAGAGCCATCAGCCGACGGGTACGGACCTCAGACAGGGAATTTCCCCTTCCTCACTGTGGAGAGAGCCTTGCCAAGGCTGGCAGGTGGCATCCATGGCATCCTGAATGGCCAGCAGGTAATACCCTTTGAAAGCAATGTTTGAAGCCCCTTTCAACTGGCCAGCTGTGCGGCACAGCATTTGGGCACGGGGAATAATTGGAAGGGTAGAACAGAGATAATTTAGGGCCAGCCCCGTGATTTCTGGGTTGTTTCAACATTGAGGAGACTACTCCAATGCCAACTTCCACCTGGCTCTGAACAAGGGTGATGGATGGCATGCAGGGTGTTTCCCTGCATTCATACCCCTTTTGCATGGGCCAGAAATATTGCAGATGGACAGCACTGGGTGCAGGGTGAGACTCTGCAATGGAAGGGAGAGGTGAGCTCTGGAATCCAGGTGGTGCTTTAGCTCTGTTGCCAAACACAGCCACTGCTGAGCAAGACACAGAGATCCTACTGCTTCTAGGGTCTGATGATGGTCCAGACTGGGATGTAAACATCACACCAGCAGCCAGCAGGACTGTTGGGATAGCCATTCATCTCAAGCTGGGCCTTGGGGGTTTTCCAGTCTAGAGTTCTCCAACCCACAAATAAGCCATCCGTGCCTATGTCTGCCCTTCCCTTGGCCCCAGCTCTTCTGTGAGGGCAGCTGGAGCTGGAAATCTGTGTTGGCACAGAGCAATGGCTGCTGCTGTCTCAGTTACCATCCACCTATTCCGTACCTAACCTGACACGCTGTTTCTGTTGTGTCTAGGCGTTTTTTAGGTGGACATTTTCAGCTCAGTTTGTGATGCCTGACCAATATCTCCCTCCAGAACAGACCAAAATCTCTATATTTTGGGCTGGGAATTTATGATTTAAAGTGACTGGCTGAAACCATTCATGTTCTTTTCTTGTTCTATCTCCATTTCTTTCCACCATGTCCCACTCCTGCCTTTCCATGGCTCATGTCTATAAAGTTCAGAGCTCGGCTGCACCATCAGAAACCCCTGTTCCTACCTAGAAAACAACTCCTGCTCACCTCTGGATGTTTTGCAAGTAGCCAAAAGAGAGTAAAAGAGATCTTGGGCAGAATTTTGGATGCTCTGAAGTTGGGAAATGTGTGATATATATTTGCAAGGGGATGGTTTAGTGATGTATCTAGAGCAGGCTTGTTCCCTCAGCTGTTCAGCATTCATAATTATGAGTGTCTCCAGTGGTCTCAAAGAGACTTGATATGCCTCTTCTTTCACCTGAGAAGATGCTGATGTCTTTACACAGGTGGTTTGATTATTCTCCTTTTTTTTTTTTGGCTTGTTTCTACAGATCAATCCAGTGACAGGCCCTCGAGAAGGGGGGACCAAAGTGACCATCCGTGGGGAGAATCTGGGGCTGGAGTTCAGAGATATTGCATCTCACGTCAAAGTGGCTGGAGTGGAATGCAAACCGCTGGTGGAAGGGTACATCCCAGCAGAGCAGTAAGTTGGGTGTGTGGCAGACAGTGGGCCACAGCAATTTAATAACAGTTATTGCTATCTGTAGGGCCTTCTAAGGAGTTCCACCCAACTCTGGAAGCAAGAAATGGAAGATATCATTCCTCACTTACAGCTCAGAAACTAATAATCCATTTATTACTGTATTTGTATTGCATATTTAGGTAGTACTCATGGCATATACCCTACCAATTCCAGTTTGTGGGACAGCAGTCCTCAGAAGCAGCTTATCCTATGCAGGAGCAATCATTGAACCTTACAGCTGCAAAGTTGCCCACCATGCAAAGCTGGAGGACAGAGGGACCCCTGGGGTCAGACCTCAGCCCAGCATTTATCTATGTATTGAAGTGAAGCTATATTGATTTTACAACAGCTGAGCACTTGCCCCACCAAGTCCCAGCTGCCAAAACCCACCACTCTTTAAAGACTATACTCTTAAAGAATCCACGATTTGAATCCTGAATTAGAAAGAAGAGGATGGGTTAAATCTACATTCCATTTCCCAGCAGTGTAGGCTGTTTGCTCCAATTCCACCTTACTCAGACCATCAAACCTGGCTTCTGATTTATATTTGCTCAACAGGATAGTATGTGAGATGGGGGAGGCCAAGCCCAGCCAGCATGCTGGATTCGTGGAAATCTGCGTGGCGGAGTGCAAACCAGAGTTCATGGCCAGGTCTTCACAGCTCTACTACTTTATGGTAAGCTCCTGTGAGAAGTTCTCCTTGGCCCTGAAGGTCCTTGGGCCCTTCTTCACTTTGCTGCATTTATCCATTGTCCTTGACCATATTCAGCTTCTGAGCTTCTCACTGCTGTCCTGAGCGCACCAATTTGTTCCTTCCATTTCCTTTCAGAATCTCATTATGAGCAAAAATAGCTTGGCTAATTAATGTTTTAACAATCTAATAATAGTCCAAATTATTAGTCCAGTTTCAGTTACATACATCCGTGGTCCAAATTAGTATAGAAAATCCTCATTAATAGTTAAAAGTGCTATACAGGAAAGAAAGAAAAAAAAAAAAAAGAGAAAGGGAAAAAAACTTTCCTGGTATCTTACCTTACCTGGCTGTGATGGTAACCCTACCAGCATCATTCCAGGCCCTACAGAGAAGGCACCAAGAGGAGTGTGATGTCTGTGGTGGGCTCTCTTCGTCCTCACTCTTGGGTCCTCCCAGGGACATCTTCATCCCCCATCTCCTCACCGACTTCTCCCTTCTCCCTGGTCCCCAGCACCAGTGGCAGAGCTGCCCAGTCCCCAGCCTGGGCACACAAAGGGCTGGTGTTTATTGGACAGTACTTGCTTGGGGCGTCAACCCTTGGCCATGTGAGGTGTCCCCAGCACTGAGCTCAAGCAGGTCAGACGCAAGCCCTTGGCCACAGGACACTTGTGATGAGAGGGACACCCAGCTCAGGGCACAGCAAGCCCAGAGACATCCTCAGACCCTGTGGTGTTTTGTCACTACAAAGTCCGTGGCCTTCTGCTAGCAAGGATAAAAATTCCCATTTACTGGGCCACAAGCAGTCACCATAGCAGTGGCAGGTATTTCTGCAAGATGTAGCATTCAAGGGGTGTTTGTTTTAGGTGGTCTTCTGGGCATCCAGGAGAAGCAGATCAGGAGGGACCAGTTCACCAGCCAGGCTGTGGGTGAGCTGTAGTGTATGACTGTGGCGCAGTGAAAGTGGACAACTGTTTTGGGCTCCATGATTCAAGCGAGTTTGAACTTCAGTTAGCTTTTAAGGGTGATGCCTACACATGAGTAAGGGTGGGATCTCACTGCAATGCTTGTGCTTGGAGGGATGGGCTCAGGACCGTAACTATCTGCTCTCAAAGCTGTGGTTGGCACAGCCCAGCATCTCTTGGGTCATTGCTCTCAGCTCAGCCCAGGTCTCTCTCAAGTCTCAGATGCAGGCCAGGCATAAGTCCAAGATGTTCTTCTGAGTGCACAGCTCTCCATGGGAATAGATGCCATAAATACCAGCACCCTGGTTAGTTTTACATGAAACAAACCTCCTGCCACTGCTCATCACGTGTCTGGCAGTGGGAAGGGTACGTGGCTTGGAGAGAGAACTCCATGAGTAATTTGGGGATGAAGTCAAAAGTCCATAGGGATGGTGAATGGTGGGATCACATGTATAACTT
Source organism: Tringa solitaria (assembly GCA_026413425.1). Classification (NCBI taxonomy): domain Eukaryota; kingdom Metazoa; phylum Chordata; class Aves; order Charadriiformes; family Scolopacidae; genus Tringa; species Tringa solitaria. Next base: position 3,352,237 of record JAOXJM010000001.1, read on the forward strand.
TCACTAATCTCCCTGCAGCAGACAGTACCCCTGAAAGTGCCTGCATCTCCATCCCCAAATGTGAGATATGCCCAAAGAAGAAGAGGAAAGGCATTCCTATCTTGAGTGGCCACCCTTAGCAGGCTTTCTGCAGTCAGCAATATCTGCTGGTGGCACTTGGAGAGCACACTCCTCTTTTTAGAGAGACTTCTGGGGCTGGAAAATTGTCTTGCTACACCCTCTGTCTGGGCCATCAGCTTGCAAATCAGTCAGAGAGGCTCTGGGCCTGATTCTGCTCTACTACAGGTGCAAGTTCAGCCTGAGAATGTTGCTTCACCAAGGAAGAGCTGTGGAAGAGCCCAATATATGTTGCACGCTTGACGATTTTTTGCTCTGCTCTTCCCCTTTCTCCTGACGCTCCTCGTCCAAGAGACCTGTTTATTCCTCTAAGGCCCCTTGCTGGGGACATGCAAGTATTGCCTGGCCTTGATCTGTGCAGATCTGTGCAGGTATGAGATGAGAAGGTCTCTTTGTTCCCATCAAAAGCTCTTGACTCCTGCAAGGGAATGGGTCTTTCCTGAAATTATTCACGTGCCCGAGCACTTTTTTTATGGTAAAGGGAACTGGTAATGAAAGCAAATATCTTAGATTTCCCCCTTGAGCTACAGAAATTTCTCTATTTTCTGTATTTTCTGATGTCACTCAGGTGCTACAGTGGTGGGGGCAAAGAAACACCTTGAGAGATCACCCCCACTAGGCAGACAGAAGGGCTTTTTCCAGGACATTACACTTCAGCCTGTCACCTTTGCTACTCTTGGAATTACTGTCCGATTTTGATCATGCGTCTCCGCCTGTGACAGCTTTTCCCTCTGCTTGCTGGCTTTCTGGCTGCCAGCTATCCCAGCCATGCACAAGCGTGAAGTCAACAGGGTTTTCTCCACTGAATACCTCCATACCTTCGTGCTAGACAGCAAAAAAATACAACCTCTCTTCAGCCTGCCCATCATATGCCCTCTCCCGTGTCCGTTGCTTTCGTAGAGGGAGCTGTGTTTGTTGGAATGTGTTGGCTTCCTCCGACACTCCTGCCAGGAAAGTAGAGATGTTATTGCAGGCATCACAACGTGCCTCGGCATCCTGCAAGGGTGGGTGGCAGCTTTAAGGGAAAGAAGACGTTTAAAAACTTAAGGAAGGGTATCGCAGGGGAGATAAATGTTGCTTTCTGACACATAGTGAGCCCTCTGGAAAATTGCTTTTCAAAAGGCTTGAAGCAAAACGTAGTCAAATTTGGCCAATAGCTTCAGTCATGCCCTCCCCTGCAAGAATTGGAAGAGATGATATTTTGAACTCAACTGAGTATTTGACTTCAGTGTTTTAAAAAGGAGGAAGCTTAGCTTAGAGACGTTAGAACAGTTCTTCTCCACATTTCTAACCAGAACTTTTACATTCAAAATTCTTTTAGTTTGCTTTAAGCTCATCTGTGATCAAAATTGCAAGTTGCATAAGAGGGTTCAATAAGCCAAAAGGGAAACATAGCATTTGGTTGCAGGCTGAAATGAAATTTATGATGATCTAAAGGAACATAATTTCTTTTTTAAGTTACTTTTTTATTTATTTTTTTTTTACTATGATTATTGCCATGGTCTTTCAATCCAAACAAATTTCCCTTCACTTTTCAATTCAGACACTCAGGCAAGTTTGCCTTTGTTCTGGCTTTGGAAGAGAAAGCATGGCTCAGTGCGTGTGATGTGGGCTACTCTGGCTGCATCTCTTCTGGTCCTAAAATCCTTGTCTCAGGAGAGCATTTGCAACAGGTGTCCCTTCCATTTCTACTGGTGAACCCACAGAAAGGAAACCCAGGTGCACTAGCTGTGTCTGGGTCACATCTTGCTCTGCCCTTGTCCCTGAGAGGAATGAAGTGGGAACCAAGGTCTTGACATGAACCATGATGTCAGTTTAGACACAGCTCTGATGGCATCTTCTCTGCGGAAGAGGTACTGGAAGAAAGGAAAGGATGGGACTGGTCTTCTTTCAGTGGTGCTCAGAAACAGCACAAGAGGCAACGGGCACAAACTGGAACATAGGAAGTTCCAGCTAAACTTGAGGAGGAACTTCTTCACTGTGAAGGTGCCAGAGCTCTGGAACAGGTTGCCCAGAGAGGGCGTGGAGTCTGCATCTCTGGAGACATTCAAAACCCGCCTGGAAACTTCCCTGTGCAACCTGCTCTGGGTGGACCTGCTTTGACAGGGGGTTGGACTAGATGATCTGCAGAGATCCCTTCCAACCCCATGTGATTCCATGATTCTGTGAAATTAGGCAAACCCCTAGAAAGGTAGAGAAGATTTCATGGCCTCTTTCCCTCATTGTCACTGTCCACTTCAGCCTATTACACATCCACTAGACCCCCTTGCATTTTCCATCACCTTTCACCAGCGAGGAAATGGTAAACAGTCTGGAGGCTGAGTTTTACTGCAAACATGCTGTGCAATATTTATGAAGGCCACTGTGAATAATTAATGGTTTATCACAACTTTGAAAGCTTAGCCACAAACCCTTTTGTAAGATTGGCATGAGATGGGGAAACGCTTCGTTGAGGAGCATTGCTGGTGTAGTTCTGGTCTGCAAGGACCCTCAAAAGGGCATGGGCAGTTTTTCTACCCATCGAGAGGTTGGACAAGGGCTTTGGGTCTTTAATTCAAATGTCCCTTCCTGGTTTGTGAAGCAGTTGAGCTGAAGTGCTGTTGTGTGGGCTACGTGCACCAAGGTGGCCATTCTCAACCTAATTTCTCCCAGGTGGGAGGTCATCTCCCAGCAGCAGCCATCATGGTTAGCAGTAATTTGCACTGGTGTGGGTGGCTGTCAATAAGGGATTAAAGAGGAGCTGCCATCTCATCATGAAGCAGTACCCTAAAAAGGAGGAGCAGGATGTACTGAAGTCCATCTTTTTTATCTACATACTCTTCCTACATTTTTTAATCCCAATAATAGCTGTTAGATAATATTACCCCCCAAAAAGTATAAGAAACAGGGGATTTCTTAATTGCTTCTTCCTTCGTATATATCCTCCCAACCTTCATCAAGTAATAGATGAGGGCCTTCTTGAGGCAAAACTGTTTCCAAACTATCCTGTGAAAACCAGCTGAGTTTAAGCACAAGAAGTGTCCAGCTCTGACAATGCATTTTTCTACGGAGTGGTATGTCTGATTTTCATGTTCATCTCTTTCTCCATGCGGTACCTTCATTTTGAACAAAGGCAAAGTGGAAACCTTGCCGCTGTTTTTCCAAATGATTAGCCAGAGGGGGACAGGGACAGAGAGGGCTCTGTGTGTGTGTGTGAAAGAGGGAGCTGTGGTGTGTGTCAGGTGGTTTTATAACCACAGATTAATGGTCTCTAAAGCTCAATAAGGTGGCTGCGTGATGTACCTGCTTGTTCAGAGGAGCTGAGGAGAGCTTCAAGCATTTGTGTCATCATTCTTAAAGAGAGGGGGAAAAAAATAATCTTCATTTAAATGCATATAGTAGCTTTTCACTTGGGACTGAGTGGAAAGTTTTTCTATTAAAATGCAAATGAAAGAATAAACTGTAACTCCAAATTTCTCCCTGAAAATGGATGTCTCTTCTCTGCATTGTGGTAAGAGGGTGATCTGTGCCTTCAGAGTGCATGTATTTTATCTTGATTTTTGGGAAAAAGGGAGGGCAGGGGAACAAGAAAAAGAAGTTTGAGATTTGAAGCCCCTAAAGGAATTGTGCCCCTTTTTGATATATTAACACAGCACTGTGTTACATTTGGAAAAGAAGCTCAGGAAATCAGCAGAAAAAAAGGAAAAAAGGTGTTCATCTGAACGGTGCTCCTTTTGTGGCTGTAATATCTGAGAGTACCTCTCACCATAAGCACTGCTGTGCTGTATCCGTGCAGGACCCTCATGCAATACTAGACTGTCTCAGCATCCAAGTCTGATAACAAGAGAAAGATTTGGGGTCATGCAATGGGCATGTGGGAGAGGCAGGACGCAATCTCGCGTGCTGTGCTGAACCACAGCTCTCCTCCTTCCCAGGGAAAAAGCCCGTGAGCATGGGGTTTGGGGTGGAGTGGGGTGGGTTAGGTATCTCTCTGAAGCTACACAGCAGGTCCTGTTCCCTCTGAAGAGGGATCAGGGGGTTTAGAGTAATCTTTCTGAGACCGGATCGTTTTCATCACTTGTGAGTTCCACAGTTTGGAACCAGTTCAAGACCTGGGTTATCTTGCAGAGTGGTGTTGCGTGATTGCAAAATAGACACTTGGGTCGTGTTAAACGAGCAGTGGAGGTTGGACATCATGGATCCAGCTTCTCCAGATGTGGAACCCAGAGATGTGTAAACCCAGAGTATTTCTCAAATTTTGTAGAGGTGAGGAGACCAGACTGGGGTTAGGCCTGAATTCATCCCACCAAACCTGGCCTTCAAGCCGGGTGTCTATGATAGGACTGGTGTGATCCTAGGCTCCTCTATTGGCTGGAAAATATGGTCATCTTCTGAAGTCCAGCTAACACATGATTGACCCCTGGGGGGTGGCTACCTTTCTACAGCACTAAAAAGAGGGAGGGAAGCTACCTCTGCTTCTCTGTTGTGTTTTCAACATGACCCTTTGTCTTCACAGACCCTGACACTCTCTGATCTCAAGCCGAAGCGGGGACCAGTGTCGGGTGGCACCCAGGTGACAATTACGGGCAACAACCTCAATGCAGGCAGCAACGTCATCGTGACCTTTGGGCGACAGCCCTGCCTCTTCTACAGGTACAGATGATAGCTTCCTACTGTATGTGCCCAACTCTGAAAGATGTGAGCAATTATAGTCAAGAGACTTCTTCTGCAGCCCAGACACCCTGTCCCTCAAGTGCCTTTTTTGCCTGTGGCGATGTCTATTCAGCAATGGGACTTCTTCATTCTGCACCGGACACAATCTTAGGGTGCATGTTTTGGGGTGGGAGAATAAGATTTATTTGTTTTGCTTGGTATTTGATGTGTTGGTTTGGGTTTTTTGATGGCCCCCTGTCAAATTTCACTACAATTCTCTACGGTCCTGCGCTGTGCTACTTGCTCTGGGAGTACATCATTTAAAAGATTAATTTTCATGTCCCTGCTTTAGCAGAGATGACAAAGAAAATCTGGCAACATCAGTTCTAAGTATTAAAACACCTCTCTTTTATCCCAGAATAGTCCTGTAGTGCTAAGAAATGGACGATTTGCAACATTTCGGCTCTGGGTTGGCTCCTGTTCAATTGCCGTTCAGAGAGGCTTAATGTCAGTGTTACCTGCTGAATGTTCCCTGATCCCTGTGAGAATGAGCCTGAATCCTGTTCCCAGGGGCTCCCACAGCTCAAAACTACCCAGTGCAACACATTTTGCTGCCAGGATCGGTGGAGGCTGGCGATCAAGTTGGCACATTTCTCCCAGCCTGTCCTTGGCAGAAGAAGGGCCCATTCACAGGAGAACCTGGGACCACTGTCTTGGGGCAATGCCCTTCCCTCTCCTGGCTGTGGGGAACCTGTTTAGCTGCCTGTCATGACCATGGTGTGATCCAGCATCTATAATTCAGGAGGATGAAGTCACAGCTTGTGGCTTAAAAGGCCAAGTGGGAACCACAGCGGCTTGGAGTTGTTTACCGAAGAGACTGGGGAGATTTTGGAGGGATTGTGCGTGGTCCTTCAGGGTCTTGCTGTCAGTGGAGGTGAGTGCCACACTGCAAGGGAAGGATGCACCCTGTTTTATCCTTCCTAGGGGTGTAAGGTGAGGCTGAGGGTGTTTGGAGCCTGGCTTTTAGGCTCTTTATGGAAGGTAAGGGCCGCTGCAAAAAATTCAGACCTGGAGCTGTTTTTGAGCCCTGCCCAAAAGGAAAAGTTTATGCAGAATACTCTTTGAGTATGATCATAAAATGCGTCCCACTGCATTAGCACCTCCTATGCGAAGGTCCCAGGCACGCTGATAACTGCACTTAAACAAGGCTTACAGTCCTAATGCAGGGTAAACTTTATTACCCCAGACTGGAAAGCTGAGGTGCAAACACCCCTTTTTATGAGCTGCTGCTGCAGAGGCCTGCAGGCAGGAAGGAAACATCCATCAAGTATTTAATCACACAGAAATACTTTCTGGAGAGAGGTCTGGTTTGGACGTCCCTTGGGGTTCAGTTTTCACTCTGAGAGCTGAGAAATGATGGCTCTTGTGGTTTAATTTAAACTAGTGAAAAGGCAATGTCATTTCCTCAGATAAATGTGTCACAGTATTCACAGCATATTCCTGTAGCAGTGAGTTTCACCACTTCACAGTGCATAGGTTAAGGTGACAGAACATAAGAGTAAGTAGCTGCTGGTTTTGTTGCTGGTAGCACCTGGTTTACCTTAATTTGCTTCTGCTCACAGGAGATCCACCAAGCACATTGTCTGCAACACCACTGCCTCGGATGAAGGCTTTGAGAAGGTGAAGGTGTCCGTGAGAGTAGACAAGGCCAAGATACATCAGGAGTTGCAGTATGAATATGTAGAGGATCCAACCATCCTGAGGATTGAGCCTGAGTGGAGTATCTTTAGGTAAGCACCCTACGGACACCCCCTAACACCTCCCATGGTTTTCTAATGCAGCACTGGTGTACTCATATTGGTCCTTGATACAGAAAAGTGCTTTCCAA
>JAOXJM010000001.1:3366204-3395337 GCA_026413425.1 Tringa solitaria
CTGACGATTTCCTGGTCCCTCATGAACTCTGACAAAACCCTGGTCCAACTGATTATGCATATTCATAGGTATGTTTTGGTAATGCTTTGTATTTCCTGATACAGCACAGTCAAACACTTATTTAGCTTTCCTGCAGAATTAGAAGCCTGCATGACTTCATCTTATTCTTCCAGCAGAAGACACAGTGGTCTCAAACAAGCATGCCATTGTGCAGATGATGAAGCCTATTCATCATCTCACACGTGCTCGAGTAGAACTGCCCATCAGTTTTACGCTTGGGTATACTCCGGTGTCTTTTCTTCCTTGTACAAACTGTTACAGCAAAGAACGTCTGACTTTACAATATAAAACTAGCTGGTGCAAATAACTTCTCTCTCTATTGATTTGAATCAAACCAAAATTAGCCCTTGAGCTATGCTATCTGTGATAATGGGTGTCCTCTCAATGCTGGAGGTATTGGACTAGTTTGGAGAAGACTCTCACATCAAGCACAGTTGGGATCCAACGGAGCTGGTTGAGTTTTCCCATAAAGCCTGTTGGTTTCTGGTGAGACCAGGATGCATTGTGCTGGCAATCACGAAACAGAAAGAAAGCTCATATCCTGAAGGACAACCAGACATCTAATTCCTAGTCATTTAAAGTGGAAATCGGGGTAAAAACGCTTTTTACCATCTATTACCCGTTTCTCAAATACACAAAAAAGCAGGTCTTTGGCAGGGCTGGGACAAAACTTCAGGGTCTTCTGTGACCTACCTCATTGTCTTAATCTCTCCAGCCTCCTGGGCTTCATTTCAGGTAACCTGCTGTTCAAACAGGAATCTTGGGCACAATTGAGCATGCACTGCACTTGCACTTTTGGAGTGATCCCCAGAGCATGAGAGTTAATTGAGGGTGGTAGTGAGGCTTTGATGGATAAAAAAAAAGAAAGGGAAGAAATTTGTATTTCCAGAAGGAAATGAGGTTAGGGGAAGATGCTGACACTGACAACCCCAGAGGCTGAGCTCCCTCAGGGAAGAGCGACAGGATGCCCAGTTGCAGTGAAAACTGCTCCACGCACCTGCCCCAGCAAAGCTTTCCTAATTGCTTCCCAGCCTTGATTGTGTGATGGGTGTGGGGAATATTTGGAAGCAGTGGAGCACCGTTCTGTCTGATGATAACCAAGGAGGTCTGCACCTCCCTGTCCTCTGACAGTAGGTAGGCCAGCATTTCACTTGGAAGTATCTGCCCACCAGGAGGCTGGATGAATTTTCCGTAAACTTTCCTTGTTTTGGTTTTCTTTCTCCAGAACTGCGAGGTGCAGAACAGCACAGAAATGACCTGCCAGGCTCCAGCACTGGCTGTTGACCCCAATCACCAATCTGAGCTTGCTGAGCGTCCGGAGGAGTTTGGCTTCATTCTCGACAACGTGCAGTCCCTGCTCATCCTCAACAAAACCAACTTCACCTACTACCCAAATCCAATCTTTGAGGTTTTCAATCCCTCGGGGATTCTGGAGCTGAAGCCAGGAAGTCCCATCATACTGAAGGTGAGATGGGGACCTAGGCCTGGATGAGGAAGGACAAACACATGCCGGCTATTGTCTCTCTGTGTCTGCCAGCACCCCACAAATCACAGTGACATCCCAATTGCATCCCAAACATTTCCTTCAGTCATTGCACCTACCATATCATATCAGAGTCACCATCTGCAGACACAAATCACTGCTCAGCATCTGCCAATATCCATAAATAAAAAATATAAACTCCTGCTGCAGCTACCTCTGTACAGCATAATTTTTTATCCTGTTTTGCTCACCAGAGAAGAACATTTTCTGCCACTGCAACAGGGTTGGCAATTAAACACCCAGGTCTATTTCTTTCTCAGCTTTTCAAGACCTTCCTCTTACCCCCAGTTAAATCCTACACCGTTCCTTTGCCATTTCTGTAGTCTGGACAGCAATACAGAGAAGGAATTTTATGATTGAACATTTCCATATCAGCACTTCTATGTGGTGCATGTGCAAAGAAAGGATTTGCAGAATATCTTCTTGCATATTTGGAAAGGAGTCTGTTTTATTCCCGAGTATGCTTTGTGAGGGCCTGTTTCTGCAAGACTTACACAAAATGTTTCTCCTTTAGTTCCAGAGACAGAGGAGTGGGACAGGCTGTTTTGGCTGATGATGTTCTGTAGCCATCCATGGTGTCCTCTGCATGGCTTTCTAAATTGACTTTTCCCCTCTGTGTTAGTGAATGGTGAACCACAAATGTCAAGTGCAATGTTAAGACTTGTGTCATAGGAACCAACAAGAGGTGGAAGGCAAACTCTTTCATGATTTGCTTGGTTTTTGGGGGTGTGTGTGTGATATTTCTTTCTATCCAGGGCAAGAACCTGATCCCACCAGTGGCAGGAGGGAATGCCAAGCTGAACTACACTGTTTTGGTCGGTGAAAAGCCCTGTGCAGTGACCGTATCAGATGTGCAGCTACTGTGCGAGTCCCCAAACCTCATTGGACGGCATAAGGTGATGGTAAGTGGTGCTTGAACCTCATCAGCCTTTCCTTCCTGTGTGGGTTGGGGGAACACACCAATGCTGAGGAGCTGGCAGAGATCTCCCAGGAGTTTGCATAACCATTTACCTTCCATAGATTGCATAAACATCAGGCACCCTTCTTGCTATAATATCCCCATCAAGAGTAACTTGGAGAAGTAGAAGAGTAACCTGGAGATATTTATGGACAGTGAGAAACCTTTCATAATCAAAGCCCTTTAGAAAAGTTTATATCTCTTCTGGTTTTGTACGGACTGTATTTCAAGGCCAGGTTGGATGGGGCTTTGAGCAACCTGGTCTAGTGGGAGGTGTCCTTGCTGATGGCAGGGGGTTGTAACTCAATGATCTTTAAGGTCTATTCCAACCCAAACCATTCTATGATTCTAACCCTAGATGCTAATGTGAGTTCATATATGTAATGTTCCTGACATGACATACTTTGTTAAATTGAGCACAGTCCACAGCATACAGTAACATACCAGTGGCTAAAATATGCCATTATGTAGGAATAAAATTTGAAAAAAAAAAAAAAAAGCAAAAAAAACCACCAACAGGTAATGGACTCTAGTGTAACAGGACTTTGAGGTTTTGATGTCTATACAACTTAGAATACTCCTGCACATCTTGCATGGAACCTGTGAAAAATGGACCTAGTGATTAGATCAGAGGGAGCTTCTCCTTTCACTGCTGATTTATTCATTCCCTCTTTGCTTCCCTCTCAGTAATTTGCATTCCTCAATGCTGTTGCTTGATAAACAGCACATCAGCAAACTCATCTGAGTCGTACCAAGCTGTGGGTGGAAACACAACAACTGACATCAGACATACAGATGATCAATGTTTCTCATTCCTTGTGATCAACTTTTTTCCACCTCACTGTTGCCCTCCCGAATCTGTAATATTTATTTCAATGCAGTAAGACTCATAGGGGTTGATGGACACACACTGCATAGCTCTTTAAAAAGAGAGTTTTCTGGGGGCTTTTAAGAAATAGAGTTTATGGTGACCATTTTGGGTCTCATTTGTGACTGCTGCTGGAGACCTCACACTGGCTACTTAACTTCTCTGTGCCAAAGTTTGTCATCTGGAAAATAGAAGTAATAATCCTTTTCAGCCATGCAAATATACCGTGGCTCTTGAATCATTGTAAAGTACCTTAAGACACTCCAAGGGGGGTAATAATGAAGCGAGAGATTTTCTCTGTGTGAATACCAAAGCTTTTGAACAAGGCAATGTATGTTCCCTGTCATTTTCATGAATATAATTAAACATATGGTTAGTCAGAGATGGACAAAGCCAACCCTAGAGAGGCAAAACTCAAAGTCAGGTGAGGAATAATCGACCCCTGGGGATCAGGGAAAATGAACATCTGGTCAGGTCTTACTAATTGGGAAGACTCCCCTGCTCCTGCAGCTTGGGACAGCTTAAGTGAAGCCATAGAGAAAAAAATAATCCCTTTTTGGGGACGCTGATCAAACAAGAGATGCTGCTGGAATCATGGGAAGATGATCGCATTGAAGCCTGTTAATGAGCATCAGTATTAGGGGCAAGTTACAGATTTCTCGTTCAACTGCCAACCGTGAAGCAACACTTTGACAGCATCTGGGCTGGGAACCAAGTACAGAAGGTCACCTGCGATGGAGGCCAGCGCTCAAGGATGGACTTTGCATCTGGAACTTACCAGGGGGACAGCTGGGCTGGGAAATGCCTCCTCCAGCATGGCACAGCATCTCTGTTGCTCAGTTGGTACAAAATGTATCCCCATGTTTGACATGAATGTCACTTTGATGGTCAGGATAATTGACAGGTAGCTCTCTCAAGTGTTCCTCCTGTTCCTGTCAACAGTTTCCTGTGTGACCTTGGGTAAATTGCTGAACAAACCCTTTCTTGCAAAGTGAGGTGGCCTAGATCTGAGAGGGGACCACGGGAGTGAATCAGCCATTGCAACACTGAGATTATTTCTGAGGAAGAAGGAATGTTGACAATGACACACATTGATGTCAACATGTTTTTGATCTAGTTCAGATCAGAGATAAATATTTTGAAAAAAATAGAAAAGAACTAAAAGGCCTGAGCAATGGTTAGAAAAGATTGACTAAAGCCTAGAGGCAAGCTCTTTTCCAAGGAAAAGAGACATGAGGAAGATCCATGAGGAAGTATATTGGGGAAGGTCTGAGGTGAAGAAGTGGAGTATGTTTGAAGGATTGCTGGTATATAATGTAGGTACTTACATATGGAAAGTCACACTGGACTCTTTGTATAGTGAATGGAGAAGTGGTCAAATATAGCAATTGAAGTTCAGGGCACAATTCATCTCAACCTAAGGTAGACACATTTGGCCAGGGCAAACTTGCTCTAGGGAAGACACTACCGCAGTCAAGTTTTGCACAACAGGAACTCCTCAGCTGTCACAGGTGGCCCCTCAGGAGAAAACTGGGCTCTGCCATAATGCCATTTAGAAAAAATTCATGATTAGCAGGCTTAAAAGGTAGACAAACTGTTGTTTGGTAATTTGGAGGGCTCGGGTTCGGTCTTCCAGAAGTTATAAATAACTTCCTTCAGAAACACCCAGTGGCCCAAGAAATAAAGTAGGGCTATGTCTATGTATTTACTTGTTTTCTTTTAAACATTCCCAGTAGTACTGCAGACGTACAGGCTTTCTTCTTCAAGAGACAGGTTCCCTCAGATCCATGGCAGTTTGATTCATGTACTGTGAGACCTTCCCAGTGTGGGAAACCACCTCTAGAGAGGAATGCACTGGGGCTAACTATGTTAGACATCTACCTCTACATCCTCTTACAGTTAAAGAAGAGAAACGGGAACTTCCACTGAGTAAAACGTCTCATCCTAATGTCAAAAGCAGCTCACATAAATCACGTTCTGAAAGTGCTTTCTCTCTGTATTGACTCTGAAAGCGCGCTGTAATGTCTAACTCAGATGTGCGTGTCGCATGTTTGGTAAGAGGAATCCCACCCATGGAGATGGGCTGTTCTGCGAGCTTTGAGGACAGACCTGCAGTGGGGACTGGGAGGGGGTTGTTTGATTCTAGTCTGATACTCCTCAAATGGACTCATCTGACTGCAAGGCTTGAAGGAAAAGGGCCACTGTCAGAAACAGAAAAAGAAATATAATTTATCTGTTTATTGATCCACTGTGACAGGGAGGCAACTGTGCAAATTGGTGAGCAAATTTTACTGGGAGGAGTCGGGACAGTGGTCTAGGGTGAAAGGCAACAGCTTTCAGTGCTTAGATTAGCATGTGAGTCTGGCAGTTTGTCTTCTCAGTTGAGCGTGCCACATGCCAATGCCAAATCTCTGCCCTTTGCAGGCTTTATAAATAAGTTGGACCTTGTGTCTTAGACAGTAACTGCTGCATCCTCAACTTACATGGTAAAGACCCTCTACAAGTCATCAGTGTTGTGCTACACATTGTTCCTTGGCCACTGAAGATGCTCTGCAAGTCATCAATGTCACACTACATGAATGGTCACCTTCAAAATCTTTTACCTCGTCAAATGAGTTTAGGTTTGGTTTCATTTCCCATTGTGGACATTGTTAACTTTCTGGAGCCCATTCCAAAAATGCTTAGGAGTATTCAGGGCGTGAGAGAACCTTGTGGATGGAAATTAGATATTTCCAGACGTTCGCTTTTGTCCTGTCCAAGACATAAGGGTTACATCTAGGTGGCTTTGGCCAGAACCAGCTGAGGAACAGCCTACAGATGCTGCTAGAGCAAAAGAGATGTTTTCTCAGAGGTTTTAACTGGGGCCAGAATAATTTCTAGGAGATGATGGGATCACAGAGATTCATGACCCCAGCAAGGGCTGCTGTGGTGAGGAACGAGAGCAGCTGGAAAACTTTTCATTAATTCACGACTCTCTGCTCCGTGGTCTCTTCTGCTGGCTCCAACCATTCCTCCTTGGGCCAGTTTCTTCCTCCTGCAACCTAGAGAGGAAAGCCGAGTAGGTGCCTGAGCTGAGGCATGGGAGGCCTGAGATTAATGCGTATGCAAACTGGCTGGAGATAGATTGATTAACTGAGAGCCAGTGGGATGAAGGACAAGGCCAGCCACCAGGCTGGGATGTGGAGGATGTTTTCACTAGCTGCTGCATGAGCTGGGAAGTTGAGGCAAAGCTCCTCATAAAAGAGAAAAAAAAAAAAAGGGTCAATTGCATGCTGCAATGGTCCCAGCTGAAGTGGGAGGGGGAAGCACAGAGCCCTGGGGTCTTGCCTGAATTTCTGCCTGGCAGCAAGATTTTGCAATTTGTGCAGGGCCTGCTGTGCCTCTCCGTGACAAAGCTCAGCTGGAGTGAAGTGATGGGGCTTATCACCATGTCATGAACCTTCAAGGTTTTTGCATGGCATCTTCCCAGCTTTATGATGATCTATAACCAGTGTTCCCCTACCACAGCACAGTCCTAGAAGCCTTCTTTATACCTCAAGCTAGTCAGCAATGCGTTTCCCCTCGCCACTCAAACTTATCCTACTCTACAAACAGCCTTGAACAACCTTGTAGTAGCCTTGAGCGAGTAGTACCCTGTGGGACTACTGCTGGGAGTGGTGTTCATGTCATGAAAATGGGCTCCTAACAGGCTTGCTTCAGCAGAGCACTTTGTAGGGCTTGCAGCAGTATGGCCAGGAGGGTTTCTTTCTGGCTGTTCAAAGCAAGGTCCTCGCACAGCAGCTTGTCCTGGAGGCTGGGAGCAGCCCTGGGAACCTCTGGGAGTACATGGAGAGCAGGAAGCTGTGTTCACCAATGTGAGCACCTGCAGTAAAAAAAACATGAGCCAGGCTCTGTGCTTTTTTCCTGTCCTAGTGGCTTCTAAATACAGTTTTCTCTGCTTGAAAAGTCAAAAGCAATTTGTTACTCTGATTTCAACCTTCCCACTGCCCTGTCAGCTGTGTTTGTCAGATGTTCTCTGTCCTGTTATGAGGTTTGGAACCACCAGACCATAGCCATGAGCTGTGTCCTCTGTGCATTTGGGACTAAATGTCATCAGGGCAGTCCAGTACAACATAGCTGTGTGGATCATGGAATGGAAAACCCAGAATGAACTCCAAACTGCTGTATAGCCAGGGAATTGGGACAAGTGAGATTTGTCTCACTAGAAGTCCTTTGTTGGTTGGGTTCATGGTCACTCTGTCAAAAGAGGTGCTTCTCCATCACATTTCAGGTGGTTTTTAGCCATTCTCTATCCAAATACTTCATACACTTCATACCCTATTTAACTTGGGAGGCAAGGGGGGATCATCATTCAGCCTTAGTCAAGAAGATGATGGAGTTTCTCTGAGTTCCTGCTTATTCAGCGGTTTCAGCGTGACTTTTTCCTTCCTTCCCTCTAGGCTCGTGTAGGAGGGATGGAGTTCTCCCCAGGGATGGTCTACATCTCTCCAGACAGCCCTCTCAGCTTGCCAGCTATTGTCAGCATTGCAGTGGCCGGCGGCCTGCTCATCATCTTCATCGTGGCTGTCTTGATTGCGTACAAGCGCAAATCCCGAGAAAGCGACCTCACCCTCAAGCGTCTGCAGATGCAGATGGACAACCTGGAGTCCAGGGTGGCCCTGGAGTGCAAAGAAGGTAGGATGAGGAAGGAAAGCTGACACTGTGTCAGTGTTGGTAGGAGAGAGAGAGATCCAGCCACAAAGCTTTGAGCCAAAGTATCACAAGTAAAAAAAGGTGTTCAACCCTATGGGTACGGCTCAAGCATGGATTTGAGCTGACTTTGCCTATTTTCCCCCAAATTAGCCTTCTTCCACCCTGTTCTAATTGCATTTGTTAACTCACAGTCTAAAGAGAGCCTTGGCACATGGTCCTGGGGAAAGGCTGTTATAGGAAAAGTGGGACTGATCTTGTCCACCTTCTTCTTCCCCTCCCTGTGTTGCCTCTCCGCTTGTATCTTAGTCTCACGCATGTGGGTCTGAGGGCTTTTCCCATCACAGTGGGGGAGATTGGGAATGTCATTGCTACACGAGCCATTCCTTTTCTTTTGTGTTAGCTTTTGCAGAGCTACAGACAGATATTCACGAGCTGACAAGTGATCTGGATGGAGCTGGGATCCCTTTCCTCGATTACCGAACCTACACCATGAGGGTTCTTTTCCCTGGCATTGAAGATCATCCAGTCCTGAGGGATCTGGAGGTAAGAAATCAACATCTCCTGCTTCTGGCTCCTCTTGTGCCTCCATGTTCTGTCCTGAATGCAAGAGATGTTGTGTCAGTGGTGGGGATGTGATGACTTATAATGCTGTGTCTTACCAGGGACAAAAAAACAACTCATTAAAAATCCAGATTGAAAGAGGAAGGTGATTGCTGCTATCTTAGATGTTAAATTCTATTTGATCACTCATCTATTTGGAAGAGTCTCAGATTTGTGTCCATTAGGTCTACTGTATTAAGCTCCTTCTTGGTTTTCATCCGGCTGGATTTTGTTTTTTAGGCTGGATTTCTTAGTTATTGCTGTGCAGGGGCCAGGAAAAAAAAGTCATATGGCAAAGAAGCATAACTGCCTGTGTAACTTTGCACAACACTGACACTACCGAGAAGCCTTTTTTTCCTGGTAACACCTAGAGAAATAACCTGCAGTCACTGAAGGAGGTCCACCTTTTCTGTGCTCTGTGGTTTGCAGTGAGATCAGAAAACCACAGCATCAGTCTGCCCATAACCTGCCTACCTCTGCCTCCTCCACCCCAGCTCTCCAAACTGCAGCGGTGGGAGCATGGCAAGACCCCAGGACTGTTGAGGTCTACACACAGCCTGCATTACTTCACTGGCGACAGTGAGTTTGGTGGGACACCGGGTGAGGTCTGCCCATGCTGGAAAACTGCTTCAGGCTTTGGCAGATGGACAGGCTCTGCTCTAGGGATACCTGGGCCAAAGAAGCAGGGGATACACCACAGCCAAGGCCAGGGAGGTCGTTGGCCAGGCTCTCCGAAAGCCTTTGGCAAGCTCTCAGCTTCAGAGGCTCTGGCATGGGCTGGTGAGATTGCTGGAGGCCAAGACTGGGGTTAGTTGGCAGAGAGGAGGAACAGGAGCTGGCGCAGGCAATGCCATGCTTGGCTGGCTGTGTAATCGGGGGTGCCTGCTCGTCTTTGCTCCTTCCCTTCAGGAGAGCCAAAATTCATCAAACTGTATGGAAAGAACCATTAAAAAACCATGATCTGTCAGCAACGAGGGCTTGTGGGAATGGGTAAGAGACTGAGTTACACATTGACTACTGTAGATATTTGCCTTTGGGGTGCAAGTAGAGTGGCTTCAAGCTGCTGTCCCTCAGCAACTTCAAAAAAATGAGCACAAGAGACGACGGGTGATAAATCTCTTTCTCACGTATGTATACACACACACACATACAAGCACTTTCATCATACCCACAGCCAATTTCAATCCCTATATTCGTTATCCTCTGCCAGCTGACCACAGAATAACATCTGACCCCTACAGAGGTTTTAGCATGGATGCTCCTGTATGCAGATACATACAGAGAGACACAGAGGTAATGTTTCAATCTCCCACCTTTGATCTCTTCTTCTTTTCATTTCATTAATTTTTTTTTTTTGCACTTAATCCTCTGTAAAGCTTCAACAGCTCTTTCAGTGTCAACATCTTTGGCTACCAACATATCAGGGAAGGCAGTTCCCATTCTGCTCCCTTTTCCCTAGCACCTAGAAGGAATTGCTATTTATTGGAAAAGGCCCCAATATAGATCCCGCAGTGAGCAAGTCTTACTTATTTCCAGTTCATTTGCTAATTAACTGCTTACAGATGCCGTGCAAAATACTTTTCTTGTTGTTTGGGTTTGGTTTTTTTTTGTTTGATTTTTTTTTTAATTCTGCATAATAACCTGGGGATAGACAATATTAAATGTTCAAGCAAGTGAGTTAAAAATAATTATTGGCGGGATGGGAGGTAGTGGTTGGTTGGTTGGTTGTCTCAAGCTATTTACTAAGTAATTTATTTGCTGTATGCAAAAGCAGTTAAGAGCTCTAATTTCCAGAATGAAAAAGTAATGACTCTTTAAAGGGCCTTGCATTACTTGGTTGTTTAAGCATGCCAACTTATTTTGGATTAAAGTGCCAAATCTGGTTGATTATTAATACATAGATGCCTCAGTGACATGTGTTGCTCTTTGTTGAGACCCTGGAAACTCTTTCAAGGACTGGAACAGTTTCAGCAGCATGGAGGAATGAGTTTGGGGATCTCTATTTATGCTTCATTTTTGTCTGGAACCAGAAGGACAGGAAAGGATAAAGCCAGCTGTAGTCTGAGGAGTCCAGGGTCCAGTGTCGAGGTCCTAAATTGTTATATATAAAAACTAGCTCACCAGCCTCTCATGGCTGAGAAATATATTAGAAACTCATCAGCCTCTTTGTCTCCAAACCATCTTAACTCCCAAGCCTGGGGGTCCTACTGCACTGGGACCTCCAAAGGCAGTGACTGAGAGGCATAAACTCCCTTTCTTCTTGTGCAGGTCCCTGGCTATAGGCAGGAACGGGTGGAGAAAGGCCTGAAGCTCTTTGCCCAGCTCATCAACAACAAGGTTTTCCTCCTGTCCTTCATCCGCACGCTGGAATCCCAGCGCAGCTTCTCCATGCGGGACCGTGGAAATGTGGCCTCGTTGATCATGACGGTGCTGCAGAGCAAGCTGGAGTATGCTACTGATGTCCTCAAGCAGCTCCTGGCTGACCTCATAGACAAAAATCTGGAGAGCAAGAACCACCCCAAGCTGTTGCTCCGGAGGTAAGGATATCTGGGGCTGGAGTGAACTGGGCTGGGCAGCCTGTGCTCCACTGTTTAACATAAGTTTGCTATTCACCTTTGGAGAAAAGGGGCAAATTTGCTTGATTTTTATTTGTACAGAAGTGTGTGAAACCAGGGTGGTGTAAAGCCACAGTTCACATGATCCTATAGGGCTGGCATGAAGCTGTTTGGAGAGGGGTGAATAAGGCAAGTTGGGCTGAATGGAGACCAAATTGCTCTCCCTTTGTAGTTTCCTGCTCATTTAAGACTTTCTGACAGATCATTCCTTCTCTTGGAGGACTCTCCTCTTCCTCACAGCATCCTCTCTGCATTTTCTTCCCTTTCAGCAAGTGTGTCTGTAGATCTTGCTCCATCTCCTCTGTATCCAAAAAGTAGTCAATGATTAAAAGTTACAGAACTGAACTACCCCTAGATTTTAATGTGGATCTTCCAGAAAACTTTATAAGGGCAGCAAGAGCCCATGCCTCCTAGTCCTTATTTTGAACTCTTTGTGCACTTAAGACATCCATTTATGCTTAAAAGAAAACTTTTAACCTGAAAACTCCAATTTCATTGTTCAGGATCTATAATTATATCACACAGAACAGGCTGTGTTATATTCTTGATGAGTAGGTCAGCCACTGCCTTTCTCCTGCCTGGGACATGGACTGCTCTGCTGCATTTCTTGCTCCTGAGTCAACTATGGACACGTGGAATCTTCTTCACCTGCATTGTGGGATCTTCTTTCTGTCCCTGAGCAATGGTGCTGGGAGGTTGTTGAAGCCAGTAGCAGAGCTGAGCAGGACAACAGAACTGGTTTCCTACAGGTGCTTTTTGGCCAGGTCTAAGGTCTAACCACCAGGGTGGTGTGGGAACCCTCGAATTAGAAGCCTACTGCTCTGTAATTAATGTGCTCTCCCTGCCTAGGGAAATGCTGCCTCTTCTGCCTTTAGGATCACATTCATCTCCTTTTCACAGTCTGAATCAATCCTTCTGATTCAAGGACCCTAAGTAAAATCAAGGGGAGTCTTCTGGAGATGAATGGCCTTTGCCACTGCTCAGAGCCAACTTTGAGGAGTCCTCAGCTGATAACGATGGATATCTTGGGCAGGGAAGAGACCCGTGGTGCCTGCTGGGAGGCTTTTCATCTGGCACACAGCCTGCTATGGAGAACCAGCAAAAAAAAGGGGCAGAAGGCACTTTCAGGGCAACAATGCCAGGGGCAGGGACTGGACTTTGCTTTGGTGTCAGTTGACTCCCTGATATGATTCAAGCCCTACAGCCTGGCTGGTGGCCTCCCTTCAGCTGTCCCCAGGCTTCCTCTCTGTGCTTCTCCTCTGATACCAAATGGCACTGTCTCCTTCCAACTGTGTCCTCCCTTCATTTTCTCATTTCCTTTCCATTTCTCCATCTTTTTATCTTCCGTGGTTGTTCATTCCTATCTTGTCCTGAGCATCCCATCTTCCCTCTTTCTCCTTCTTCCAGCTCTTTTCTGACTGGTAAGCTTTGTTGGAAATGAAATGTGGCCTTTGGAAGGAGAGTCAGTGAACAAAGAAGGCACCTCCAATGTTCCAAGCTCTGAAAATACAAGTCAGAAGTGTGGTTTGTGCTCTGAGATGGAGACCCTGTACTGAGCACCACCAGAACCGAGTCTGCTGATGAACATGTAAATACCTCAGTGCCTTGGGATTCAGAAGTTGGTGTGAGGTTCCCAGACAATTATATGGAGCAGCTGGATTCAGTTTGATGCTCCCCCCCCCCACCCCTGTGACTCTATGGATGGAAAGACATCTTCCAGCCCATTCTCTGCAGTGTTGGTTTTGGAACTATTTGACAATGAAGAAGGAGCTGGCTGGAATGATTTTCCCACCTCACCTGTGTCCAGTGTTCATCCCACATGACATCTATAGCCTCAAAGAGATTCACCCTGAAGGGTCAAGATGGATTTTTGTTTCAGTGAAGACAGAGTGTTCAAGGGCAAAAAGATGAGCTCTTTAATGCACCACGTTGACATATTGAGGAGTATAATCACTCCCAAATGCCAGGGAGATAATTAGTGCCAGATAAATATTCTCTGGTGATTTAGATCTGTCTTTCTTCAGTATTTATATAGCCTACTTGTCATATGGCCTAACTCTGATCTCCTCGTATTTGATGGATTTATCGCCCCTGAACTTCTCCAAGAAGGTTCCCTCAAATGTTGTCACCTTCTTTTCAGTGATGGAGAAACTGAGAAACAGACATACAGGGTCTTCCCTAGTCACAGGAGAATCAACAGCGCAGTAAGGATCTGCCTGAAGGTTTCCTAAATCCAAAGCTAAAACAGACAACCTGGGACATGCTTAATCCTGATGGTGTCGTGCCAGACTTTCCACAGGGCTCAGAGGTCTGGGCAGTAAGATCGACAAAGACAATCTTTTGACTGACCCTTTGATATGACCAGCATGACTAACTCACTTCCAATTTTCTTCTTTTTTTTTCCTGGATTTTAGGACAGAGTCTGTGGCTGAGAAAATGCTCACCAACTGGTTCACCTTCCTCCTGTACAAGTTCCTCAAGGTAAGAGGAGCAGCATCCCAGGATGAACAGCTGCTTTAATACGTTTCTTCTTGATGAGGTTTAGTTGGGGCAAAAACTTCCCAGGTATAAAGGAAAAGGGTTTTTTTGACTTTGGAGGGAATTCACTGCCTAATGGGAGAGGGGCTGTTTTCTGATCCAGGGAGAACAAAGAAGGACACTTTGTTAGAGAGGAAGCCTGTTGGTCTTACAGAGGTGGGATTTAAGGGTCAGTGCTGAAATATGGAGGATTTCAAAGCCTAGTGGAGACCCATATTCATAAAGCTCTGCTATTACTAGCAGACTCAGATCTTCATCATGTGGTGACCCGTATTTTCAGTCCAAAGTGGCTGGACTTCTCCTACCACCCCAGTTTAGAGACAGTACTGAGGCCCAGTGCCTCCATCATATTTAATGTACTTTACCCACACCTTAACCAGATCCCTGCTAAGCTTAATTTAGAGCCGAGCCCAAGCTTTTCTTGGCATAAGGCTGCCTCAAGCCTGCCCTGGGCATGGCCATGCACCCTCTGAGTACAGACAACTGGACACAATACACCATCCAGAACCCAGCACAGGCTAAAGCTATTGCTGCTTTGTGTCCTAGTGGGAGATAGCATTGGCTTTGCAGGAGACTCCCCCACCCTGTGCCCTCTCATTCCTCCTGGAGGGTCTCTTTGGTGTGGTGTATAGTGAAAAAAGAGGCTTTCAGCCTCTGGGACCTGCCACTGACTGCTGGGAGATGGCAATTTCCTCCTGGGGATCCACACTGAGCCTCGAACATGCTAATTGCCAAGGCACCAGAAGTCAGAGCCAGCCTTTTTGGAATGAACTGGGCTCCACACCTCTCCCCCACTCCTACTGCAGTCCTTAAATATCCTTACACCTTACATCCCCATTTGGACAGAATAGCCACCCTCTGCCTGGCAATCCAAGGCTTTACAAATCAATCCCATTCCCCTGAGCGCTCCCCAGCCCAAGGATGAACGCATGGGAAAGTTTTGAAGGTCCCTGGAAGGTAATTTCAGTGACTTCAGTATCAGATTCCTGCTTTCAGCTGAAAGGAAAGGATATAAGGAGGTGACTCTCTAAAGCGCTGCTTTTATAATAGGCTTTTTTCCCCCCACTCAGCTACTTGTCTTCTTGCCTTAGCCTGAACAGAGGCCTGATAAGGGCAAGAGACAGGCACACAGAAGCAATATGCTGCTGGCAGATAAGCTAATTAAGTGGGAGACAGGTGTAGGAACTGAGAAAGGGGCCACTTTGCTTCAGATTATTAACTTGTTTTTGCTGGGATTTACACCAGGGGAAAATGACCCCGCTCGTTGTGTTGGGACACGCTGCAAAAGGAGAGGGCAAGGTGGGGAGGAAGGATGGAGAGATGAAGGGGAAGGGAAGCAATAGAAGAAAGCACGAGGAGGGCTGCATGGCAGGGAATGTGCGGAGCAGCGAGGGAGGAGAGGCTGGGAAAAGTGTGGGAAAAGGAGTGCAGTGAGGGTGAATGATGGGAAGGAGAAATTAGGGAGGGGTGTGCTTTGCTGGCCCTACCTGTGGGCTGCTCGGTGCTGTCCTGTGCTGGGCCTCACACAACAGACATCACCCATTCAACTACACAGATCCAAGGGCACATCTCCCCAAGGTCATGAACTACTCCTACTCTGCCAGAAACCCAGGATGGGGAGCAAATAGTCCATCTCCCTTTCAGACCTGTCTCTGGGATCCATCCCACCACCTGCTCCAGTGTAAAGCTCTGGCCTGGTGGCAATCACTTGAACAGCTCCTACAAGGCTCTGCTAGCCTTAACATTGCCAGGGAGGACTGACACCGTTGCCCTGTGACGGGATATTTGAGAGTGCTGGTTGCACTCTCTGGCCACATCTGGAATACTATGTCCAGTTCTGGGCTCCCTGGTTCAAGAAGGATAGGGAACTGCTGGAGAGGCTACAGCAAAGGGCTACAAAGATGATGAGGGGGCTAGAACATCTCTCTGATGGGGAAAGGCTGAGAGACTTGGGTCTTTTTAGTCTGAAGAAGAGAAGACTGAGGGGGAATCTGGTCAATGCTTATAAATATGTAAAGGGTAGGTGGCAAGAGGATGGGGCCAGTCTTTTTTCAGTGGAGCCCAGTGACAGGACAAGAGGTAATGGGCACAAACTTGAGCATAGAAAGTTCCATCTAAACATGAGGACGAACTTCTTTCCTTTGATGGTATGAGAGCACTGAAACAGGCTGCCCAGAGAGGTGGTGGAGTCTGCATCTCTGGAGGCATTCAAAACCTGCCTGGACACGTTCCTGTGCAACCTGCTCTGGGTGACCCTGCTTTGGCAAAGGGGTTGGATTAGATGATCTCCAGAGGTCCCTTTCCAACCCCATATCATTCTGTGAATTCTATGAGACGTCAAGCTGTAGCAGTCATTGAGATGCTGTGTAGGTTGTGTTCTCACCTCTGCTCCTCCTGTTTCACCTCATGGTTGTCTCTCACCCCCACAGGAGTGTGCTGGCGAACCTCTTTTCTCCCTTTTCTGTGCTATCAAGCAGCAGATGGAAAAGGGACCCATTGACTCCATCACTGGGGAGGCCCGGTACTCACTGAGTGAGGACAAGCTTATCCGACAGCAGATCGATTACAAGACACTGGTGAGTGCCCTGAACACACATTTCTATGGGCTTGTCCAGCCCCTTCTAGCAAAAGGGGATTTAGAGAAAAGAAGCCAGTCATGGGCTCTGGGACCTCTGGGGCAATTTATTCTTGCAAACCTGCAGGGGAACCCTGCTGAAGACTGACTTGTCGCATCCCCCAATGCAGCAAGGTTTGTGGCTGAAGCAGCTTCTTGCGAAGTGTTTTTGCAAAGACGTCTGCTTCCAAGCCACTTCCATGCCCTGCCCCATGCCCAGGGCATCTCCAGCTCCCCAAAGGCATTACCTGTTCTCTGAAAACATCTGCACTCATCGCAGTGCAGACTGATGGTGCCAGTCTTTTACCATCACATAGATTAGATGAGGTCCAGGAGTATTGGAAGACAAGCATGAACCTTGTGTCATGAATATGCCTGTGAATGTGAAGATGATAGATATGGGCAATTTGCTTTGTTCTGTTGGACAAAATACAAAATATTTTCTCGTATCTACCCCTTTTCCCTGGAGTGATGCCCACCCTTCCAAATCAGAGGATGTTGGAAGTCAAAGATAACAGTCTTCCTACAGCAGAAAGGTGGGGTTATGACTGCAAGTTGTCACCACCCTGAGGTCTTCCCTGGGAGGAGTGTGATCTCCATGGTGGGGTTTCTTTCTCCTAAATCTTGGGAGCCCCCAAGGGTATCTTCATTCCCCCTCTCGTCACCACCTGCTCCCTTCTCCCTGGTCCCCAGCACCAGTGGCAGAGCTGCCCAGCACCCAGCCCGGGCACACAAAGGGCTGGTGTTTGTTGGGCAGTGCTTACCCATGGTGGCAGCCCTTGGCCACACGGGATGTCCCCAGCGCTGAGCTCAGGCAGATCAGGCACAAGCCCTTGACCACGGGAGACTTGTGATCAGAGGGACACCCAGCTCAGGGCATGGCAAGCCCAGAGAAGTCCTGAGACCCTGCGGTGTTGGGTCATTGCAAAGCCATGGCCTTCTGCAAGTGACAGCAAAAATCATTTTAATGACACTGTATTGCAAAGATCTTCTCTAGAATAATCCTCACCAGAAAAAAAATAAATCTGTTTCTTCAATGAACATTTCAGCATTAAAGAATATGTTAGGGGTACACAGTGGAGAGACCTATTAGTTCTCTAGAGCTAATGCAGCCATTCCTCTTGAGCAAGCACAAGTCAAAGAAAAATGAACTTGATTTAAAGATTTCAAGGGAAATAAAATTAATCCCTGTCACTGAGTCATTTGCTTCAAAACGTAATTGTCTGCATGGTGAAAGATATACATTGCATATGTCCAGCTTTAGCTTCTACTCTGAGATTACATTCTTTTCTCACTTGATTAAAGACCATCAATTAAAGAGCATTAGATATCTCTTCCTAGTGTAAGTGTTTCATAGAATCATAGACTGGTTAGAGTTGGAAGGGACCCTGAAGATCATCGAGTTCCAACTCCCCTGCCATGGGCAGGGACACCTCCCACTAGACCAGGTTGTTTGTGGGCCTTCACTTTTTCCTGGCTATACTAAATGCACTGACTTTCTGAGTCTCTGTGGGATGAAGAATGCTTTCCAAGTCTTCAGTGATCCTTATAATTTCTTTATTTCCCATGTTTTCATTCTCAGAAAACCCCAACCCCAAATTTTAAGATGGTCAGAAGTTGCTCTGAACTTATCAGATCATTTTATTGGCACCTTCAGTTGAGGGACATTCATCTGTAACTGTAGCTGGCTTTGAGAACTGTGTCTAGTTGATGTTTGTTCCTTGACCTGCCTCAGGTCTTAGCTCAGGTGGAGTGATGCTAGAAATGCCTGCTTTTCATCAGTAACTACAGACAGTTTAGAGCTGAGCTTTGATTGAATCCAAATGGGAGGGGGTAGACTTTGTTCTTAAATAAGACCACAATTTTATTTTGCATATTAAAAACGTGACTTTCCTATTAAATTGGCAGCATAGTGCTTCTTTTCTATTACGTGTGGTTGTCTAGCAATTTGGAGGCCTGATCTTGCATGGGAAGAGTGAGCAAAAGGAAGAAAAAGGCAGACACAGTGATCACTTTCACCAAAGGAAATCCCTCCGATCCTTTTAGGCTTGATATAAAGCAGCCAGCAAAGGGTAGTAATTATACATCAGCCTGAACAAAGCTCTCCTCCATTCCCTTTGTGTTGTTTGATGTTAATCAGCTCTCCCTCTTACATCTCAAGAGCAGACAAATATATCCCGATAGGAATCTCAGCAGATTTACAGAGATCAGCTTCGGTGAAGGAGATTAAGAAGAAGCAGAATATGAATAGGATTGGTCTCTCTTTCTGTTTCTCTTCATTTCTGTTTTATTTTCTCCTTCCTCTACCTTCCTTAAGCAGTCTGTCATCTTTTATTACAAATATACAGTAATGAAACAAAGCAAGAACTGATTCGGTATTTGTAATACAGGAATTCCCTCAATGTCTTCTGCTCTCTACCAAAAGCACCTGGTCACCACTGTGAATTTACAGCACGTGAGGCTAAAATTCATTGGGTTGTTCATGTTTCATGAGTGCTAGATGACTGCTTGACTGAGTTAAATCACAATTCCAGCAGCGTGGCATATTGAAACAGGCTGTTTACTGCCGTTATTCCAGGAAGACAAGGCCAGGGCTTCTTTTGGAAGGCATTCATTCTTTTAGCCTTCATTAATCATGGTCAAATATTTTTAGTCATGGTTTTGAATACGGTTTGAGTGAAAAGCAGATCCAACAAAATTGACTTATCCAGCGAGAAAAAAGAAGACAGAGCACTTTCAGACATCTGGAATTACTGATTTTACAATACACACCTCATTCACTAAATTTAGATTGGTTTGGTCTGATTTCTTTCCAAAACAGATAGCTCTGATTTGCTCTCTGTCCTACAGTTCTCCGAGGAATCAGCCTCAATGCCCTAGGGCCTTTGCAGTCTGTAACAATTTCCGTAGTTACAAGGGTTTTTTCAGTACGGTAGAAACTAAGCTAGTTACAGATGTGATTTGCTAGAATAAATGTGTTGCAACTACGCAGTAGGTCTTCTCCCAAGCTGTATACCTCAGAGAAACACCCTCTTGTGTTAATGGCTTCGCTAGCAGTCAGAGCTCATCATCTCTGGTCTGCAGTGTTATTAAAAACCCAGCTAGATTATTCCATCCATGAGAGACAGGAAGATCTCATACCTGCTGACTGCCATCTGCCTTTGCCACAATCCATGATTTTTTAGCCATTCACCACACCAGAGTCCAGATGCAAAACCTCGCTCCCTACTGCCACGGCTATGCTGTCACTGGGAGATGAAAGACCATCCATCTCCTGTGTCAGCCTCGTTTCAGTTGATACAAATAATGCAGGGGAGCAAAGACCTCAATGTGTGTCGGAAGCTGTCAAGAGTATTGGCTAATTAGTGCTTGTGGGTGGTAGGTGGGAGCTGCCCAGTACATCTTGAGCAGTGGCATGCTCTGCGTGGTCCCTGCACACCTCGGTGGCTTCGGTGCTGAGAGCCTAATTGGATCATCTCTCCTGACAACATATTCCGGACAGATAGAGATGCTTTGAGCTGCCTTTAGTTAAGGCTTTTTCAGGGAATTTTGGTGGTAAGAAGGAAGCCATCACCAAGAAGGGTTTAAGACCAGGCTGGATGGGGCTTTGAGCAACCTGGTCTTGTGGGAGGCGTCCCTGCCCATGGCAGGGGGGTTGGAACTGGATGATCTTTAAGGTCACTTCCAACTCTAACCATTCTATAATTCTAAGATATAAAGGCTCTTCCATGCTTAGCCTCTTTGGGGGTCTTTCTCCTCCCTGCTCACTGCCAGGTCTCACTATGTGGTAGCCACCTTGGACCTTCCTTAGCCCAATCTGGAAGGGAGAGAAAGATGTCTGTCCTCGGGATAGAAACCGTAGCAATGTCCTGGTCTCAGGGCAGAACTCTCAAGACTCTGCAGAGAACTCAGAGCCAGGGTCCCCACAGGAGTAATCACAAGCTGTGCCTTTATTATTTAAATGCCAGTAATCCGTAGTGGAGATCAGGGCTTAGCTGTGCTAAGCGTGGCATGTATATATACACTTAGAGACAGCTCATAGCTGGAGGAGGTGGCAGACAGAAAAAAAAGCCCAGGGATGTAGAAAAAGGTCAATGAACACAAATCCAGTGACATGCCGTGCCCCAAGGTCACACACAGTCAGTGGGAGAGCAGGGCTCGGAGATTACTACTTCGCTGACTCCCAGTCCCGAACTTATCCATGTTGTTGGGTGATGGAGCAGTAACAATGAATGCCTTGAGGAGATCAGCATCCCAAAGCTTCCCTGAGAGTGACTGATCATAAAGGAATACAACACAGGTCTTCTCAAAGGTCTCTTCCCCACAAGTTGACATCAGAGATTGTGTTGACATAGGTGGGCAGCACTGCTGGAGCAATGGGATAAGTTCTCTGTCTCACATTGGTTGTTGTGAGGACAACCCTGGGTGAAGCACAGGGCAAACCTTACTCTTTCAGTGGGAATGGAGCACCTGAACTCTACCAAATGGATGAAGCCAATACTTAGTAGTTTCCTGCTGGTCACCTCCTACCAGGGACAATCTACAGGAAGCTGAGGAGAGAACAGAGGAAATACTTGGAAAGATTCCCATGGAAGCGGTGGGAGTCTCTGGCTCCATTGCAAACACCACATTATGATTAGGAGCTTCAGTCTGTTGGAAGGGGAGCAGAGATTTTTCAATCCGTGGTGTAGAAATTACTTCTGTAGGGCCCATGACAATCTCCAAAGAACAACCTTTTAGTTTGTGCGATACACAGGTGCACCCTGCAAAATTCCGGAGGCCTTTGTAGTGGGAAAATTTTAGTGCTCCATAAGAGAACAGCTGGAAAACACTGAGAATGGACGTGAAGCCTGAGGCGTACAAGTTGAAGCCACTGTGCTCTTGGTTTCTATAAAAAATTACTGAATTTCCTAAAATGTTGAAAGAAGCCTCTTGACTGTCACTGAAATGAATACACTGGTGTCCAGGAGTTGGCAGCTACTACCAGCTGCCCCCCTCTATATTTGAGACCAACAAGAGCAAACCTCTTTCCACACAGCCCGTTGAGATATTGTCTTCCCTGCTCTGTCTTCTTCCAAGTGAGCTGGAAAAGAGGAAAAATAAAGACTATTGCAGTCAGGGCATGAATGATCATGGCTCACCCAGGCAGAGTTTTTCTGCCACCTTCCAAAGTTGGCACACGTGTGAAATTCAAGGTCAAACAAGTCGTAAGAGCAAATCACCATTGTCCGCTTCCAGCACTGCATGGTAGGTACTGGTGTGGTGGGCTCTGGTCAGCATCTGCAGGAGATACTGGCCCTTCTAGACCAGCAGCTAGATGCCTGGTAGGGTAGTCCAGATTATTTTAAATAGCATTAAGGGCCTTCATGTGGGGAATGGAACCCCAGGTGTTAGCATCATAGCTGAATCACTCCATAGAGCTTGCTCTGACTGGCATCAGCTCAGCCCACCTCTGTCTCAGATCACTGAGAGAGACCTACAATCTCAGAACTTGGTCTCCAGAACCCCCATAAAACTCTCAAAAGAGTGCTCCCAGCCCGCCATCGCTGCTTCATTTCCCTACAGATGTGTAATGGGAGGGGGGCAACTAATAACCTCAACACTGGATGCATTTCAACAGTGCTTTTTATGTGTAGTTCTGTGATCCTTTGAGATGAAAGATGCCACAGAACTGTAAATCTGTGCCGTCGTTATTATTATCTGAATTGATGCTTCTTCAATACTCCTGGAAGTGACATATAAATAATAGCATTATGATCTAATCAATATCTCGTATTTACATCTCCCCTTTCATCCAGAAAGATCACAGAGCTCTTTGTAAGCAATATCTTCACAAGTCCCTCTTAGTTGAGCATAACAGTACCAAAGGGAGCCTGGTGAGCCAATACATAATTATACTGATATGATTTCACCCAGTTTCAAGCCACTTTGAGATCCCACTGCATCTCAGTTGGTTGAGATGGAAAGTGATGGAGAGTTCAGTACCTATTGTATACTACAGAAGGGAATTTATAGTCAAGGTAGAATTTGTCTAAGGCACCAAAACTAACATGTCTGCACTTGTAAAAGTGGCACAGAAACATTTAATGACCGTATATAGCCAGGAGCGTTACTGGACACTCCTTCCAAGTGCAAAGGTGTGCTAAGTTTATAAAAGTTTATAGACTTCACACTTCTGTAGCCAGGAGAAAGCAGAATTCTCAACATAGACATGGCCAAGAGTTAGTGGGCAGACTGCAGTTAAACACTGTGTGCATGTGTTTAAGGTATCCCCTCCTCCCTCATCACCCCATATGCTTTGCATTTGCTCTTGGACAGAGTCTTTGGAGAAAATTATATTCTCCTTCTGAGAAATGAGAGGCCTCTCTAGTTGGGTCAATTATCTTGTTCCATACATGAAAGCAAAAGATTTTGTTGTTGTTTTGCGTTTCTTTTTTTTTTTTAAGAAGTGCTGCATTTCAAATTAATAACATCGTTCTGAGAAAGGTCTTGGTCAGTCCTGTGGATGGACAAACTTAAGTCTGAGAGACTGGAGAGCACTTTTACCTGAATTGTCCAAGTCAGGTGGCAATGCATGGAGACCACTACTGAATTAGGTCACGTTGCCGGCTCTCTAGGGAGCAGGGAACGGATCTGAGGCCAAGGAAAGCTCTGGAGAACCCTTTGGAGTTCAGTTCCACCCAGGGTCAGGCCTAATTGCATTTTTAATGGTTTCTATGAAAACAGTGTGTCAATGACTATTCTCTGGTACCATTTGGTGAACACCATTTTTACTGAAAACATCAGAACCATCAGAATGGGCTTTCTGTTATTCATATAGCAAAGATACCATGGACATGAAGCTCATGGGCTGTTCCCATGGGCTGTTCCCGCAGGTATAGCAGTTTCACCTTACAGAGACAAGTGGCGTGAGACACAAGTTCAGAAAAACCTTCATATCAGCCCCAAGTCACTGGCTGCTACATCTGGGAGCCCACATCACTTAGCTGAGAGCCAAATCCTGAGCTACCTCTAATTCACTGGGCACAGAGAGTGGTGAGGGGTTGAAAGCAGCACAGGCATGGATGGATGCAATCCCCCTGTGTGAAACCAGATCTCGGTGCCCCCTCAAAGAAGGGAGTGCTCTTGGTACATATTTTCCACCTTCTGGCACCCTAGATCCCACTGGTGTGTAGGACACAGGGACCTGCAAGAAGGTGGCTGCATGAGGGTGGCCACCTGTGCTGCTGTGAAATGCACAGTGGGTCTCACTGCATCTCTCTCAGGTGCTGAGCTGCGTGAACCCCGACAACGTGAACAGCCCCGAGATCCCGGTGAAGATCCTCAACTGTGACACCATCACGCAGGTGAAGGAGAAGATCCTGGATGCCATCTTCAAGAACGTGCCCTGCTCCCACCGGCCCAAAGCCGCTGATATGGACCTGGGTACGTGAGTGCACGATGGGCCCTGATTGCCCCCAGGCTGGGGGGAGAGGGGAGGTGGGAGACAGCCATAGTCAGTCATGACACTGTTTGTTGGGGCAAACTCCAGGTCTCCAGACTGGGTGTACCCTTGTTATCGTGCAAGGCAGAGAGAAGCAGCAGCAATGGCGAGAGGGCAGGAAACGGTGATTAAATTGATGCGTATGCTCCTGGTTTATGAAATCTTTGGCCTTGAGGACTTAAAAAGACCAGTAGCCACCCTGCTTTCCTGCCCACAGAATTCAGCTTGGACAAGGGTACTTGGAAAAGGCATGACTATTCTTGCTGTTCTGCCAAAGACCCCTGGAAAAAGAGTACCAGATGCCCAGGGTGATGCTGTCAGCAGTGTTCAGGTTGCAGAGATTTATTCCTAGCTCTTCACTGAATAGTGAGGGTTTGCATTATATATATATATGTCTTCTTGCTGAGATAGTCACAGCCCAAGCAGTATTAATTACTCATTGTGCGGGCACAGGAGAGGGGATGAAGTGTCCTCTGCTCAATGGACTGCATCCATCTCACCCCTGGCTGCCTCCTTCTCCTGTCAGCACCCCACCACCAGCAGCAGGGCTGGGAGCTGCTGCTCTCAGGCTTCCTTTCCTGCAAAGGACTTGGGAGTTTTAAGGAAAGATTAGTCCTTCTCTTAATGTATTCATGGGGTGTTTTTTTCTCAGTGGTTTGCTCCTTCTTTCGTTGCTGTTTGGAGGGTGGAAAGAGCTGCACCAACTTCGCTCACATTTCTAGGCAGTTGTGCCTTTGATCCATGGGGCACACAAGGAGCTGTACAGGGCTGCCTCTGAGGCCAAAATCTATTTCTGCCCATAAATCTGGAGCAAGGATGCTAGCAGGAGTGAGATGTCTGAAGTTGGGCTCCAAAGCCAGATGTGATACTACACCTGGAGGCTACTGTGAAACGACACAGAAAAAAATCTGCTCGGAGCATTGCTGAGGTGTCTGGCAGGGAGCTGGTGGCTGTATTGTGGCTGGAGCTGCCAGAACTTGCCCTCAGTGACCTTCAGCGAAAGAGCCTTGAGTGGAAAATGATGGAGTCTATAAAACCTAGCAAAGTAGAAGAGGAACCAAAAGGAGAAGGGATGGACCGACGCCAAGAAACAATTCACGGCAATAAGGGAGGCAGGAATGAGAGGTCAGGGATTAAAGTTAAGCATCTATATGTGCGCCCGTACGCGTAGGGGAGGAGGGGATTCCTGACAGAAACTGCAGCAAGATTCCTGCTCATGAAAGGCTGTTAGAATAACGAAACGAGCTGCCAAAACCAGCAGCAATAAAGGACAGATCATATACATCACCCAGAAAGGAGACCCCAGGCGATTTTGGAGCTGCCGTGAGTCAGCAGGGGAACGGTGAGTGCCAGGGGGAGCAGGAGGGCAGGCAGGGCAGGAGACTGGAGGAGTTGGGTTTACAGCCAGATCTCCTGACCTGTCTGGTGCTGGATGGTGGCCAGAGAGCCCACTACGTTTGTGTTTCCGACTGGGTGTGAGTGGAAAGTAGTTTGTTCTACTGTGGGGATGAACGATGCATCCGTACTGGGAGGCAGAGATTTCGCCTGCGTGTTGCAAATACCGGAGGTAAATTGGATTCCACGGATTTTACCGTAGCTCTGACAACTGGCAGATACATAAGAGTGTGTGCGCGGGGTCCCAGCTGGAGCCTGACAATTTTACATCCAGGACTGTTGCTTTTTAAGAAATACTGACCTGCTGAGTAGTGCCGAGGACCAGCAAGTTCCAGAAAGTATTTATGAGCGTGTGCATCCCTCAGTGGAGAGCCTTGTCCATACTGACAGGAGACTGCTTAATGAGCAGCTGTTTGGCCAGTAGCATTGGGGGGAAAAAAAAACCCAAAACAAAACACAAAAAAAAAAAAAGAGTCTTGCCAGCAGCAATGTGGTTGCAGGCTTCTTCAGCACAGCAGCTAACAAGGTGGGAGGAGCAGGGCTGGCACTGGTGAAGTAGGAACAAGAGGATGTGCACATCCAGCCACATCTCCAGCCCAGCCTGTTTGCAGGAAAAGGTGTTTGTTGGCACCTGGTGTCCTTCGGTGACAGGGAAAGCAGCAAGGGGAGAGCAGAAAGAGCTGCAGGTCATTAGAAAGCAACACAGGGCTCTCAGGATCAACCTGCCCCAGGCTGAATGCTCAGAAGTGCAAAGGCAGCTGGATCGGCCCCACCAGTCCGTGCTAAACAGTAGGTCAGAGCAGATGACTGTAATCTGGCCTCAAAATCGATGGTTTTCTAAACAGCAACACCGTTTTCTATTACCATTACAATTTTCTGGGCTTTCTGTCCATACTAAGGCCGGATTGCTCACACGGAAGAAAGCAAACAAGCTAATGAGTTATTTTGAGTTGTTAAATGCAGGGTAGCTGCAGGCAGAGTGACTTGTATGTGTCGCAAATGTCATAATGTTTTGCAGTTACCCAGACAACTCATGGAGGGGGTTGTCAGCTGAAAGCACTTATTTTGGACACCCTGAGGTTACATTTTAGTCCAAAACCCAAATTGCAGCCCTCTAAGTAAAGGCTTCTTTCTGCGGTGGCTATTTTTGTTATTATTTTTTAAAGCCCTCACCATAAATAAAATACCCCATCTTTGGGAAAGCATGAGGGTGTGAGGATCACAAAGTGAGTGGGAATTTGGCTTCACACTGAGGCATTCTCTCTTCCCTGTGTTGTGCCTGATTTTTGAAACTGACTGCTGAGGTGATGGGAGCTGCTAAGTTGACTGCCTTGTGCTCAGTGATGTTGTCCCCGGCTCATCATGGGCCACATCGGGGCAAGCTTTCACCACCTCACGCACGGTGCCATTCTGGGGTGAGAGGTTCAGCCTTTAGGAGTCATTTAAACTGGGTCTAACTCTAGTATAGATACAATAAGGCAGACAAATTGCATATACAGGATGAAGGGGGTGGAGCACCTCTGCTATAAGGACAGACTGAGAGCGTTGGGGGGTTGTTCAACCTGGAGAAGAGAAGGCTCCGGGGAGACCTTATATTAGCCTTCCCGTACCTAAAAGTCCTAAAGGAGAGATGGGGAGAGTCTCTTGATCAGGGAGCGGAGCCACAGGATGACAGGGAATAGTTTTAAACTGAAAGAGGGGAAATTTAGATTAGATATGAGGAAGAAACTCTTTCCTGGGAGGGTGGTGAGACATTGGAACAGGTTGCCCAGAGAAACTGTGGCTTCCCCATCCCTGGAAGTGTTCAAGGCCAGGTTGGATGGGGTTTGAGCAACCTGCTGTAGTGGGAGGTGTCCCTACCCATGGCAGGGGGGTTGGAACTGGATGATCTTTAAGTTCCCTTCTAACCCAAACTGTTCTGTAATTCTATGATTCTAAATATTTCCCAGGCATCTTCCATCTACACTTTCTGATATTAAATTTTTTTTTCCCCAACCACAATGGTCCTTTCTCCATTGAGTAGAGTTTCTCCTCTTTTCCTAGAGGTCATCACATATTAGACATTTATCATTTTTTTTCCTACCCACTTGGTTGTACTGGTGCCTGCAGCATACAGACAAAGGGTTTATTCTCCCATTTCCTGTGCCAATCTCTCTCTCACTTGGAAATTATTGGGAAGTGAAAAAAATACTCATATAACTAAAAGCCGCCTCCCAGCTCTTCAGACTAATCCTTCATGAGCACAAGAGATCATGGAATAGGCGTTGAGCTTGGAAAAACCATATGTATTTGTTCCACGTGCCATTGCTGTGCATGGTCACCCACAAACAGTTTCACAGAACTTCACAGGAGACTTAAGGTCTTTAGGAAGAGGGTGGGAAGCACAGTACGCGGCATGAACAGTTGACTGAAATGGATTGTGTGCATCATGACCTAGAAGTGCCTTCAAAGGATGGGGTAGCTGATGGTGACTAGCTCAGATGAAGGCACCTGGAGTGAGCTGGCAGGTCTTCCATCCACATGGGTGTTTCAGTTGCCCCTGAAAAATGTTCTCTGTGCTGCACTTTTCTCCCTTCCTTCAATGGGCATCTTCAGGGTCACCTGGATGAGAGAGATAGCACAAGGGAGGCGTAGCATTTTCTGTAGAATCTGAGGTGCAGGAAGACATCTCCCATCTCCCCATAGAACAATCCCCTAGGCAGGCATTGCTACAGCTCAAAGAAACACCTCTTTGTCAAAGGCCACTGGAATTTCCTTTTTCCCAGTCAAGTTGAACAGAAAGGTTGTTTCTTAAAAAAAAAAAAAAAAAAAGAGAAGAAAAAAAAGAAAAAAAAAGAAGTAATTCCTGCGTGCAATAAAAAGATACACTATCTGCTGAATGAAATATAAAAGCTTCACAGCAGCTGTCTCCTGAGTTTGCATTTACCGCTGCTCCTGATTGGAAGGCTTGATAAAGATAATGGGATTTTTTACCTCCCTCCCCCCCTTCACTCCCTCTCTCCGGAAGGTGGAAGTGTAACAAATTGGATTGGAGTATGTCTCTCCTTTGTGCTGGCTCGCAGAGGAGCGTTGCAGATCTGATGAGAGAGGGGACAGGGTGCTGCCAGCGAGGACAAAGCTAACAGTTTTCAGTTAGTGCTGTGAATATGGATGTCAGGGTCACCTTTTCCTCCTTTGTGCTCTCCCTTCCCCTTCCCTTGCTCACAGCCACCACGTTTCCTTGCAGATCTGTGTGTGACCACCTCAGCTGGCGCTGGTGGAGAAAGGGAGCGTGCAGTGAGTCTAGGAAGAGTTGGGGGATCACTACTGGGGGTCCCTTCACTGTCATCAATAAGATGCATGATGAAGTGATTTGTATTTAGTTAGGGCAAAACCAGCTGCAAAACTGAAGCCAGATGCTCTGAACCTGCCCTGCAGGGTGTTTTCCCCCTTGCCTTGCTCAGAAGTGGGTCTTCTGCAGAGTCAGACTGGCCCTTCCTCTTCCTTCCATGGTCCCTTTCTGCATGGAAGGGCTTGGTGATCCCCTGTGTCTGTGCAGGAGGACAAAGGGCTCGAGGGCACACCCCACGATGTCCTCACTTTCCCTGGAGCAGAGGGAAAGTTTCTGCTGGTCTGAGGACCCTGTCCAGCTCTTGAATCATAGAGTCATATAATGTTTTGGGTTGGAAGGGACCTTAAAGATCATCCAGTTCCAACCCCCTGCCCAGGGCAGGGGACACCTCCCACCAGACCAGGTTGCTCAAAGCCCCATCCAGCCTGGTCTTGAA
>JAOXJM010000001.1:3395437-3405511 GCA_026413425.1 Tringa solitaria
AGCCACAGCTTCTCTGGGCAACCTGTTCCAGTGCCTCACCACCCTCACAGGAAAGCATTTCTTCCTAATATCTAATCTGAATTTCCCCTCTTTCAGTTTAAAACCATTACCCCTCATTCTGTTGCTCCACTCTCTGATAAAGAGTCCCTCCCCATCTTCATTTATTTGAATACAAATAAAGCACAGAATGAGGAAAGCTGTGCCTATCCTTCATATCAGAACCAAGTGCAACACTGAGAACCTGTGCTTTCCCCCCCGAAACACTACATGAGTGTGTGTCCCTCCCCAAATATCTGTCAGGAGAGCAGAGGACCATAGAGACATGCAGAGCCTTGAAGGAAAGAGATCAAAGAGATATGGTCCCCAAGAGACCATAAGGAAGATACATAAGAGACACACTCTGTGACAGTAGAAGTGGCTTTGGCATTCTATGGGTCACTTTGTAAGAGCACCATTTCCCAGCCCAAAGTTCAGCATTTTGTGCTCTTCCAAGCTATTTCTGGGACCAGTTAGCTCCAGTTGGGAATGGACAGAGAGCATCACCCTTGGACTTCACAAGGGTAGTGTAGGTGAGGATCTAAGAAGCTGGAGGAAAAGAAGGGCAGTTCAGGATTGGTGCTTATCCAATATAACCTTTGCTTACTTTCTGAGTATCTCCAGCAATAAACACAGCAGCTGACCTCTTCCTGCTAATTTAAATGAATAATAAAGGCAAGGGCGGCTTTCCCAATACGTTTTAATTATGTGATAAGAAAACTGCTGAAACCAAAAGAAATTTGCAACGGTCCTTGCATTTTTATATTAGGAGAAATAAGCAGGGGTGGCAGGTGGTGTGTCCGTATCCAAGAGTTCATTTTAATTAGCTCCCTCAAATGAATAGACTTTCTGCCGTGGCTCTGGCTAAACTGTATGTGAGTGAGACGTGACAACCAAAAAGAAAGCTTTGGATGGTCCAAGTTGTCTGTGGTTGAGCCACAGCTTTCCCTGGTGTCCCCAGGTGATACTAAATTTTGGTCCTCTTCATGTATGTCTTGCCTGTAGACAAGTCTGTGAGTCCTCGGTAGGGTATCATAGAATCACAGGACGGTTTGGATTGGAAGGGGCCTTAAAGATCATTGAATTCCACCCCCCCTGCCACGGGCAGGGACACCTCCCATAGACCAGGTTGCTCAAAGCCCCATCCAACCTGGTCTTGAACACCTCCAGGGACAGGGGAGCCACAGTTTCTCTGGGCAACCTGGGCCAGGGTCTCACCACCCTCACAGAAAGAAATTTATCCCCAATATCTAACCTAAATCTCCCCTCTTCCAGTTTAAAACTGGCACTGGAACAGGATGTAGCCTACACACGTGTGACCACATGGGTTACAGGCAGAGGGATTACCAGGGCTCTGTCCCCTGTCCTAGAGGCTCTGCACAGCAGAGTTCAGTGTCCCTCTTCTCCTTGCAGAGTGGCGGCAAGCAAGCGGGGCGAGGATGATCCTTCAGGATGAAGACATCACCACCAAGATAGAGAATGACTGGAAGAGGCTCAACACGCTGGCACACTATCAGGTAACCATGTGAGACGATGGGTAGAGAGAAGGTAGATCAGATATGAAAGTGAAAAAGAGAAAGGCAAATATTATTCTCTAAGAGGCAGAAGTAAACAATGGTTGAGTGGGCAATAAGTGCCCACTGTGTTAAGTACATCCATCCTGTTGAAATCCATCTCTGTGTGACCTTGAGATCCATAAGAGAGGGCTAAGGATGTCCAAAAATATCTTAGACAAGCACTAGATTTAATGAAAAATGGCCCTTTGGTCAAAAGCTCCCCACACTCCTTTCCCTCCTTGCCAAAAAAAAAAGAAAAAAAGCAAGGACCTCATTAAGTTTAATCCAATGCTGACAATTTTGTCATTTCCTCAATCACACCTTAGCAATCTATGTTTCATAACAAGATTTATTTTTTTTTTTCATTTAAGAGCTGACCTGAGGAGGCAGCAAGCAATAATTTGAAAAGGAAACAAAACTTTTCACTTCAGATTGACTGAAGCATCGCTGGCTGACTCCAGAACACTTTTTTTCAGAGGGAGCGGGGATGTTTTGTATTTTATTTCACCAGCAAACCAGGTGTAATTTTCTTTCCTTTCTGTGCTTTTTCCAGTTGTTTGCTCCAGGCGATGAGCTCCCAGCTACACCGATGAGCTGGGGCAGAACAGGTCTCAGCTGCCAGAGTGTTGAGCTCTACATCATTTACCCTGGCTGTCCTGAGGGCAGACATAGAGCACGCTGGGACAGACACTGATATTTCTGTTACCTCAGTTTCCCCATCTGTAGTGTGGGGCTAAAACTACAAAGAGCCAATAATTGCCTTCCATGATTGCTGAGGGGCTATTTAATTAGCCTCTGCAGCGCTTTGAAGATGAAAAACTCTATGCAAGTGCTAATTATTATTATTACACAGACAAGAGTTAGACGTTGTTAGCAGGGTTTTTTTTTTTTTCACCCGTCTCCTTTTTATGATGTCTTATTTATCACAGATATTCCTGATGTGGCTCCTCTGAGCCATGGGCTTGTTAACATTTCTGATACAGGACCCACATGAATGGCGTAGTTCTAGAACTGGAAGGTCTGGCTCATTTCAGAAAGCCCTGTTGTCTGTAGAAACACTATCCCGTGACCTTGTGGAGCACAGCCACTCCAACCTGATTTCCCCTGTATGAGAGCTTCTGACACAGCAAAGAGAAAGAAGTTGTGGTAGTTCCTTCAGTCCAGCAATGCATTTGTCATGTAGAAGAGGGAGACTGTGCATGGAGAGATTGACAGGATCAGTCAAAGTGGAAAATGTAGACATCCATTTCTGAGCTAGGTACCTAGAGATCAGCTGCAATCGAGGTGTAAGGAATAGAAAATTTCACATCTGTTTTAATCATCCTTGTGGGACATGCCACTGTCAATGTTTGAAATAGCTCAGATGGTTTTATTCTTCTCACACTCCTGTCCTACATGAGAGCTTCCTTGTGAAGAACGTACTGTCAGCTTTACTGAGGTTAACTCATATTGTTGTAACTGGGCTTTGAATCAGGATCTGAATGGAGCAGAGTCTGCTTTGTCATCAGTTGTCCTATGGCCCAGTTGCAGGCTTCTAAAGGTGTAACAGGAGGTTTTTTTCCCTTTTTTGTTAATAGTTCCACTGACGAAAGCATTTGAAGCTTGTCCTGCCTACAGTGACAATGGTTTCAGGCTCGGTTTCTGCTGCTTGAATTACTGCTGCCCTTGGTGTGGTCCTCAGCCAGTTCTCAGAAGCTTATTGACAAAGTCCCTTTTCCTCCACAGGTGCCAGATGGATCTGTGGTAGCTTTAGTCTCCAAGCAAGTCACTGCCTACAACGCAGTCAACAACTCCACGGTCTCCCGGACCTCAGCCAGCAAGTATGGTAAGGACCTGTGTGCTGATATGATTTGAGAGAACACTGGAGATCCTACAATGTCATGGTGGTCACAAGACACTGAGCACCAGCAGAAAGCATGATAGGCAGATGAATAGTTGATATGATTGCTTAAGAAATGGCAGGAGAGGATTGAGCCATCTAAAACTTTGGCATCTTGTCCAAGTGGTTGGATTGCTCTTGGGAAGTACTTCTCCTCCCTCCTTAACGAAAGGAGCAGCCTATATAATTAGCTGCCTACATTTTATATCACTAAATCTCACTCCTAGCATTTGCACAGGGAGAGTCAAGGGAGAAGCACTGCACGCTGGATGAGCGCAGTCATTCTTGTGGGTGAAGGCCTTGGAGCATTGTGTGTGGTGAAGACAAGGCTGTGGCATAGATGAGAGGCCTCTGGAACTCCAAGCAATTGTAATCCACATAGGGCATAGCCTGTCTACAATTATATATCAGTGTGGGTGTTGTGTGTCCCATCCAGCTATCTTATTATCCCAAGGGAATTTGCACCTGGAGTAATAATAAAAATGGTTTACTGAGGTCTTATATCAGTATAGCTCAAGGAAATGGATTTTTGTTCCCACTTTACCCATGAGACAACTGAGGATGGGACAGCTGTGAAATAGGCACCAGGTGGAAATTCTTCTGTAGAGTCTCACTCACACCATCACACACCTTTCTCCCCTGCACTAGAATTGCAGCCCAGGACGTGTCTATGGTGATGCCGGAGGGCAAAGCAAAACATCTCTAATGTGTGTGCAACCAGAGTGCTGCAAAACCACCCTCCAACCTGGATGCAGCTGTCAGATCAGTTTATTTTTATTTTTTAATTTATGAAAGCAACTCCAATCCTTCTTCTTCCCTTTAGCTTGAGGGAAAGTACAGTTACTTGATGTCCAGAGGAGCCCCCTTCCTCTTTCTCCAAGGACATGAGCAATCCACCAGGCCTTATTAATATTCATCCTCTTTGCCATGTTGTTGCAATTACTGAAAGACACAGTGACCTTTGAAAAGGAAGACTTGAGGGGGGTTAATTTCTGTTGGATTTCTTTAATTCTTTTGCCATTTGATTTTTTCAGGAGGAGGAGGTGGGGAAGGATGCAGGGGGGAGGAGAAGATGTGGTGGGTCAGAAGTGATTGTTAATTGCAATTAAGAAAACAGCATCTAGAGAGAAAAAGGATATTCCATCTGATAATTAATATGTAGAGATTGGTAATGCATTAATGAGGCTCATTCAGATCTTGCTACAGAAAGGTGCAACACTCTTCTGTTAATTATGGTTGGAAAAGACACTGTCTGCAGCATTGCTGGAAGGTCAGGGAGAGGGGAATGCCTCATGCCATCTTCACTCAGAGGCAAAGGGAGGTAAAATTTGGAGGCAAAGCGTCTTTGGAGCGGAAATTTTTGGCCCCCACCCCCCCACACCCCCCCGGGCCTCTGGTTTTCTTTCTGTCAAAGCAAGATTTTGGAGCAGTGAGTGAAGAGGTTGATTGGGCAGGAGTTAGTTATTGGATTGCTTTGATGTCAAAGGGGGAAGGGGAGACATGGCTCCTCTGAAGTCTGGGGATGGGGAGCGAGGGAAGAGGCCACATTACCTACATCTGTATTACTGTGCAGAAAGGCCATGGCCTGTTCTCTGACCATAAAGCCAAGCAGTATGGCATGGTATGGCTACAGTAAAACAAGTTGCACTTGTCCATACTGGTTATCTTGAGTAGCTGGTATTACCCCTGAACCAGTCCTGGGCTCAAACCACAACGTTGTTCCAAGCCGAAGCTTTGCCAGGGAACGTGATAAGAGGTAAAGGCGACTGAAAGTCAGTGCTTGAGCCTCGTTTAATTTTATAGCGTAGATACTGACATCATGTCTGGCTTGGCTGACGTCCCTTGTCCTTGCTGGGCAAATCGCTCAGTCATAAGGTAATGCTTTGACAATAAGGCCTGGTCCATACAGCTGCTCTGGGGGTTTCTCATGGTAATTCCACCAGGAGTTATACCTGTGTTGCCTCATGTTACAAATTGGTTGATGGAAGTTTATTTTTGAATAATGTGGAAATGCAGAGCTTGTGAGAGCAGGGACATTGCAGTGCTGTTACAGGCTTCCCACATTGGAGACCCAAACCAACGTCTCCCCAGGGTGAACTCACCAGCTGTGATTGTCTCAGCCCCACACCAGAATCTGTATGAGCATCCTCTCCGTATGTTGAATGCGAGTGGTACCTGCTACCAAACCCAGACAGAAGAGGTCTTCTTGCCTCTCTGATGAAAAATTTCTATTAGGTGGCATGTCATTAGCATATTTCCTTGGTGAAACCTGTTAATCCCACTACAAGTGCTTCTAGGGCTGAGACACATCCGTCTGTTTTTTGCAGAAAACATGATCCGTTACACAGGCAGCCCGGACAGCCTCCGTTCCCGCACACCCATGATCACCCCTGACCTTGAGAGCGGAGTCAAGATGTGGCACTTGGTGAAGAACCATGAGCATGGTGACCAAAAAGAAGGTGACCGGGGCAGCAAGATGGTTTCTGAGATCTACCTGACAAGGCTACTTGCCACCAAGGTACCCGGTGGGGGGCAGGGAAGAGGGTGAGAAATGTTTTTTTTAAAGGCTGCAAGTGGAACATCTTACCTACAAGAAATGAGAGACTGCTCAAAAAATGCCAAAGGGGGAGAAAGAGAGAAGGAAAACAGAGCAAGAGTGCTCCAAGCATGGGGGGAAGGAGCTTGAATTTAGAAAGCAGAGTAAGAAAAGGGACATTGGTGAGCCATGAGGAGTAAAGAATCCAGGGCCATGAGACTGGTGGAGAAAGTCAGCACAGGGGTAGGTGTGTGTATGCATTATCGACTATACTGGCTTGTAGCTTGTACCAAAATTGAGCAAATGAAGACCCAGGGAGTAAATGTGCCCAGATCACATTCCAAGGATGTGTGGGCTCCTGTGTCACAGAACTCTGAGTATTGTGCTACAAGTCCTTCTTCTCTGCCTTTACCCTGGGGCCCATAAAGGGTCCTGATGACTAAGCAGGGGGTTAAGTTAACCGTGATGTGGCTAATAGGTGGCCAGCTACAAGGAAAGCAAGCAGAATAAGATGGCCATCTCCATTGAGACATGGAAAGCTCAGGGTCTCCAAAGAGAAAATACAGATTGAGTCAGGTGGGGGCAGAGCACGGGCATCCTCAACCGAATCTCCAGACACATCTCACACATCAAAGCTGGCCCATGGCTGTCCTCTTCAGGGAGGACAAAGACTGTGTTGGGACATTGGTAAGACCCCCATCTGCTCAACCCATGTTCCCCAAAATGCTGGAAGCCAGTCTCCTACGTGGTTACCTGCCAGAGCCTGCAAAACTTCTGTAGTGGAGCAGGACATGAGTGTTTAGCGTAATTGGGGATGCAGCACCACCAGGAGGACGCTTGTACAAGTGGAGATCACTCGAGCTGACAGGTCAAAAAGTTCCTACAGTGGACTTTGGCTCTGGGGCAGCCACTGAAAGTGGCTTAATTGCCACTGTCTGCACATAAAGAACTCACTGTCATTCACCATCATGCTCTCTCTTCCCTGCAAAGGGGATAGCCAGTTCTTGCTGCAGCTTGATCGTTCTGGGGTTGACAAAAGCTCTCAGACCTTCTTTCATCTCTGAGACTATCATCCACCTAACTCACTTGTAAAGGCTCCACGAGAGCGTGGGGAAAAGCACTTGTCTGAGTTTACATTTATTTGCTCTTCCAGCCTTTGGATGGTGGTCTCCTTGGAGAAGCCTGCATTAATAAAGATGCTTGCAATGATCTTCTTTGTCATGCCAGCATGTGGGGAGGAAGGCAGAATAGTCAGAGAAAGGCTCCCTTTGCAGTTATGCTGTCCTCTTGCATCACAGAACATCTCTGTGCCCAAATCTCTCTCACATGAGAGTTACCACAGTGCATCTCAGAAGAGGAAACTGTAGGGCAGCTGTGGCTCAGGTGTGGCTGAGCACGGTGTTATCTCACCCTGTTCTGAGTGATCAAACAGCCCAATTTTCCTCCCTTCTCTGAAGTTTTGATTATTGTGGTTTCTTGTCAGGGTGTTAATAGGCACAAACACAATTTCATGTGTTCATGCAAATGCTGTCTGAGTTTTCCCATCAGACACGTCTCCATCCCATGCTCAAGTCCTACCGTACGGTTTTACCTGCGCATTTTGTTCCTTCATTCATTTTGCCTCTGGTGCCTGACTCTCCCCGCATCCTCACTCAGGCTGTCTGTGTTGCAGTGGGATTTGGAGACAAAGTGGCTTTGTCTTTAGCCCTTGGTACATGCCCAGCTCCCTGGCATCAAGACACTTTTACGGATCACACGAGGTAAAAAAGAAAATGATGCTCCCCAGGGTCCAGGCCCCAGCTGGTGTAAACCAGAGAGCATTGGACCAGTGCTGATTTACACTGTCTGGGGATATGTCCCCTACCCCACCGCTGAATGGCTTTTGCTTTATGTTCCGGATCACAAACTCAACACTTGCTTTTCTTTTTTTCTTTTTTTCTTTTGTGGAGGTGGCAGGAAAGCAGCTGCGAAACTTGCACAGCAACAGAGAGAGTAGAAAGGCTGGGAGTTTATTGTTTCCCCTCTTGGGCTGAGCAATTTTC
The DNA here is from genome assembly GCA_026413425.1 of Tringa solitaria. Taxonomy (NCBI): domain Eukaryota; kingdom Metazoa; phylum Chordata; class Aves; order Charadriiformes; family Scolopacidae; genus Tringa; species Tringa solitaria. Next base: position 3,403,487 of record JAOXJM010000001.1, read on the forward strand.
TTTCCTCATCATGACCATTTGAGGGAGGGAAAGAGGAGAGAGAGCAATTGCTGGTAATACAATCCCAGGGAATACTTAGTTAAATTGACAATGATTTTTATTCTGGTAAATCCCTGACCTCCGAGACCTAGAGTCTCTTGCCTAAAAGCCTCAGAGGTTTTCTTTGTGTTTGTGTGGGTGAGCATGTAGAGAATTAATTCCCTCCAGAAACTGAACCTGAGGGCAGCTCCTTCCATGTCAGACCAACAAGATTTCCCCTCGAGGGCCCTTTCTGAGTCAGACATGTGCTGCAGGGCTGTATTCGCCCTGCAGGAGTTCACACAAGCAAAAGGTACCTCTGCTTGTTTCCCCAAGAATAAATCAAGTGGTGAATCAGCAAGAGACACCAGCTTTTCTAATTAAGTATTTGTTAGCGCTCTGTAAACTTGAGCCACTCTGGTGGAACCTGGTGCTTCGTTTCGAGTGAGGAGAATGTCTTTCCTGGGTCTGCAGAGAAAGGGGAGGGTTTTTATTTTTCAGAAGAGGAAATTTTGCATGTTGGGAAATGTTTGCTGGAGATTTGATTGCTTTATGGTCATTTTAGCTGCTGTATGGTTTATTCACATATAAATGCCTATGAAGCTCTGGTGGCAAAGCAGAGATTCAGACATGAGCTAGAGCCCCCCATTCAGCATGGAAAGGATGCCTAGCCCCCAAACCCAGCCTGCAGCTCATCTGGTTATCACAGCTCCTCAACTGCCCCCTTCTCCAAGCCTGGTCACCTTCTGATATTCCAGCTCTTCATCTTCTTGCTAAAGGTCAATTGTCCTCACCAACTTGTCCAGAGTGGTTCTCCAAGCACAGGATCTGGGATTCTCTTCCCAGAGGAGCATAAGGAGAGCTCTGCAGTCTCTGCAGTGAACATTAGTGAGGTCTGTGTTGTTTCTACGATTTGTCTCAGTCCCATGCCAATGGGTAGTAAAAATTGAGGAGGCGTCTTGGAGATTAAGATGAAGTTGGTGTTATTTATTATACTACTTGCACATATAAAACAGCCATCTCTCTGCAGGCACTCTTGTCTCATTTGTCTCAATGACACCTTCTGCTTTGCTCTACAGCCATCTGACTTCTACTCCCAGCTTAAGAATTGGCCCTGGATGAAAGCCAGCATAGAAAATGGCTGGGTTTTGTCTCATACATGCACTAAAGCAGTTAGGACTCAGAGGAGAGAAATTTCAGTGGGAAGGTATCCAGGCCTCTCCATCACCATATACCTGCGGTGGGGCAAAGTATCCTACCACATCTCAGCCACTCTCCCTGGCAGGGAGTGCTTGTAGCAGAGGGGACAGGTAGCTTCTTGACCTACTCCATCTGGCTGGTAACCAGATGTAGTAGATGTTGTGAAGATGCATGTGCCAACTTAAAGACATCCATATTGAAATTTCCAATTTATGTCACATTTAACAGATATTAGATGACTTCCACTTCAATCCCACTTTCTGGACCTGATTCACAGACATACTCTGTTTTCTGTACCAAAATTCAATATCCTCTTCCCACTTGGTATCTCACATTCCTCTTTCCTTAATTCTCCCAACAGGGCACCCTCCAGAAATTTGTGGATGACCTCTTTGAGACCATCTTCAGCACTGCTCACCGTGGCAGTGCACTTCCCCTGGCTATCAAATACATGTTCGACTTCCTGGATGAGCAGGCTGACAAGCACAACATCCATGACCCCCACGTGCGACACACCTGGAAAAGCAATTGGTGAGTGAGACACCCCAGGACAGTCCAGCACCAGGTCCCGGACTGGAAGGAGAAGAACATGTTTATCTTTATAACTTTATTATCTTTATTCTGTTGTAGAACAATAGGATGAGGGGGAATGGTTTTAAACTAAAAGAGGGAGATTTTGATTAGATCTTAGGAAGAAATCCTTTACTGTGAGGGTGGTGAGACACTGGTCCAGGTTGCCCAGAGGAGCTATTGATGCCCCATCCCTGGAGGTGTTCAAGACCAGGCTGGATGGGGCTTGGAGCAACC
>JAOXJM010000001.1:3405611-3415818 GCA_026413425.1 Tringa solitaria
TGTCCCTGCCCAGGGCAGGGGGGTTGGAACTGGATGATCTTTATGGTCCCTTCCAACTCAAACCGTTCTATGATATTATGATTGTGTGTGGTCTCAAGGATGGAGCACTTTGGCTAAACAGGTCCTGGTTTGCCCTGTATTACATGGGATGGCAGTATTTCTGAGGGTCCTCATGAGGATACAGAAGGAAAAATGGTGAAGTATTTAACTGCTGCAATGTTCAGGCCCGTAAGAATGTCTAGAGAGGCATTGGAGAGGATCCAGCACTACTGTCTTCATCTAGACTGGGTGTTTGACTGTAGTCAGAGGGGGCCTACATCTCCATTTGTTTGTCCACACATAGGCATTTAGTGCCATCTGAGATATTTTAAGGTATCCCAGACATTGACAGGGGATGTGCAGCACTCACAGGAGACTTGTACCCTCCTGGGCTGGCAGCTGGAGGCCAGGAGTGCATCTCAAATGATACTAAAATGGTACTTAAAGGGTCTGGAGCTGGATGTGAGTCTCCTTTGGGGTGAGTGACAAAGTCTGACATCAACCCCCTGCTCTAGCTGCCAGGCAGCAGCCCCTCTTTGTACATGTAATGGGACAGCAGGGAAAAGCTGGGGTCGGTGGAAAGAGGAGATCTCTGCAGCTCCTCTCTGCTGAGTCTCCCTGTTGGAAAGAGTCCCCTGGGGAATCTCTCCCTCCCCTTCTCCTGTGCAAATACAGGGACTATAAAAGGAACAGCAGAGGAGAGCCATGGGGCTCCCAGCTCATGCATTTTTTCCTTTTACCAGCCATGCTGATGGCAGATCGTCACAGCGCAGTGACATAAAAAAAGAAACCCCATGCACCAAAGAGGCTTTCAACTAATGAAACATTAGCATATTATTAACATTATCTGCGGCGCTAATCTAAGGCTGATTGCAGCCACTCAGACTAAATGAGCAGGAGGTTTATTTAAGAGGGGAGGGGGGAAGGCAGAGTGTGTGTGTATGTGGGAAAAGGGGCAGTATGAAGAAATCTGTTCAATCAGATTAAATTAACTCAAAGTCACATCACGGGCTTCATTATTCCCAGCTAGGGACATCGTCCCCCCAGCCCCTCCCTGCACATACATGCACTCTCTGCGGCTGTGTTTTCCATCCAAACACCCGCAGAAGTTGTTCTGCACCGTTCACTCATCCATCTCATCCCCCAACAGATGAACCTCCACCCCCAGCCCAAAACGTTTCCCTCCCACAACTCCAACAGGTCTCATTGCCAGCATCTACCGCTTCTCCTGAACTTGGCTGGTAGGATTACCTGTAGGGGAGCTTTCCTTATATTTGCTCTGTGATTTTGCTGGCTCAGGAGAACACGTGGTGGTTTCGGAAAACCTGGTGTCATCCCTCTGTCAGAATACGCTCAACTGCCTGCTGTTACCTGAAATGTGTTGGACTTGGAGCTGAATTTTTTTTATGGTGCTGTGAACATATTGGGGTAATGAGCAAATGGAAGGAACTGAGGAACTGGAGAGTTTAGCCTGAATTTGTCAGACTGAAGAATAACTTTCTCTTGGGAAGGTGCGAACACAGAAGGTAGACTTAACAACCTACCTGACAGAGAGACAAGAGTTTGACTCTGTGATCAGTGACACATCTCAGCTCCTAGGCCACGAACATATGAATGCATTTGCCCTGACAAAAAGGCTTGAGGCAAAGGCTGGAGGTAAATACCTCAGGGCATCTCATACAAATGAACTGCTCTTTTGAGAGAAAGGGGGAAAAAAGGGCTTTGGATTGCAATTGGAATAACATTTTCTGAGTTAGGGCAGATGCATTTTCATTTCAAAGGTTACAATGCTTGTTACTCAGTCCCTTTTTTTCCTTGAGGCAACAAGGTTTTCCCTGACATGTAAGGAGTGCTTCATGCCCAGCGTGCTGGGGCTTTGAGCAACCTGATGGAGTGGGAGGTGTCCCTTCCCATGGCAGGGGGGTTGGAACTCAATGATCTTTAAGGTCCCTTCCAACCTGAACCATTCTATGATTCTATGATCATACATGGTCTTGGTCTTGAGCTGTGGAGTGTGACAGTACACGGTGTCCACAGCACACAGTGTGTGCCATTAACACTCCTAAATCTCAACCTGGGAACTCTACCTACTTCTCTTCCCATGGGGTTGCTATGAGGGCTGAAAGCCAAGTCCCTTAATGACAAATGTTCACTGGAAGTTTTGCAGGTTCCATGGCTATCCTCATCTGATGAAGCAGCCAAGAGATGCAACTTTACATTGCACCCTAATGTAGAGAAGATAGGAGTCATTTTCACTCCCTCAATTATACTCTCATTAATATATGTGCAACTTCAATAAGATGACACTGACTTTAAGGGTGACAAAATCTGGCTTGTAAGGATAACAGGGACAAAAGCTGCTCCTGAGGTGACTCCACTGCCATCCCTAGAGTCCTGTAGGGGAGGATTTTTTGTATATCAAAGCTTATCCCAGAATCCTTATGCCCACACCATGATCTTTGATTGCCATCCACAGTTTATCATTGTAACCCCACACAACAAAGCCTGTAAGCTGTACGCTGACTGACTCACCTCTTTCACCCTTCCCACCCCTCTTGCAGCCTCCCGTTACGGTTCTGGGTTAACATGATCAAGAACCCACAGTTCGTCTTTGACATCCACAAGAACAGCATCACAGATGCCTGCCTCTCTGTGGTGGCTCAGACTTTCATGGACTCCTGTTCGACCTCAGAGCACCGTCTGGGCAAAGACTCACCCTCCAACAAGCTTCTCTATGCCAAGGACATCCCCAGCTACAAGAACTGGGTGGAAAGGTGAGTTTTAATTCTGAAAATAGGCATGGCATGGCATAAGGAAATGATACAATGAGGCCCTGCTTCCTGGGTGGAGGTAGGAGGCATCATCAGTATTGCTTAGGTATCTTTTTTTCTTTGGTTATTGCCTAAGTAGAAAGCTCTATGTTAGCCTTTTGTTCCCACCTGCTTTGCAGAGGAGATGGAAATTTAATTAGAGGTGTGAACTGAAGGTGTTTGCCATCATTGTCTCTCTTGAGGAGAAACTGCTGAGAAGCGATAGAGGGAGGAAGGAAGGGGAGGTGATATGTCTGAGCCCTGTGAAGTATGTGGGGCTTCTAAGTCTTTCCACACAGACCAGAAGTTGTTTGCTGTTGTCAGCATCGTTGTGACAGTCCCCACACCACCTCGATCCCAAGGGTCGTACAACTATCTCCCCTTATTCCAAGTCCAGTAGCTTTCCTTGGAGGCTTTTTTGTGCTTTGAATGAGAGGCCGTAAGATTGACAGGCTGGTGGCTGAAGCTCTGCAGGTATTTTCTGAAAGGTCAGAGGTTCTTTCCAAGTGTTTTATCCACACCTGCAAGACCTGTGGCTGTACTGTTCAATCTACTGCACAGAAGGTCGGTGTCTGGCAAAGCTGCTCTACAGGGAATACAACCAAGACAACTATTCCCGCAGTACGTAGGGGCATCAATTTCTCTAAGATTTTCCACAGGACAAGCAAATAGCTCATCTTGCAACTCCGTTCAGCAGGAGCCTGTCTGCTGGAGCAAGCCTTGCAGAAGTTGATCTCTGCTTTGCTTTCCAGCGTGCTACGCTTGCCTGGCATTATTGACAGGTTTGGGAACTGCACAGATGGAGAATGATTACTACTCTGTAAATACAAAGATGGGTTTATCTTACAGATCATTCCTGTGCAAAGCCATCCAGTTTTAAGCAGTGATTTGTGCGGATGACTTCATAGGCACTGTCTAAAATTCATACCATGTCATGCTGGTTCTATGAGACCTCTGCTAGCGTAGGCACACCGGGCTGTAAACCACTGTATTTCCTTTGGTGGGGACGGTTTTCTCTCATTTTATGAAAGGAGAACACGGCTGATCAAAGAGCTCTGTCCCCTAGTCAGCATGAGGTGACATCTTTTTACAATAATACTCCTATTGGTCTCTGATTTGTCTGGACAATTATTTTTAGATGTGGTTAAACACTTCTGCAAATGTCGTTTCTAGGCAACCTGGAAGGCTCTTGTGAGCTACCTTGCTTAATTATGACCTACTTCTGGTACTGTGTCCAAGTTTCTTAATATGTATTGAGGTTGATTGCTGGATTGACCTGGATAGGGGGAAAGAGGTGTTTGAGATTCATTTAGAAATCAGGCTTGCACCAACAGTGACCCGAAGGTGTCATACTCTAGTGACGCTTTATCAACCTTGCATTTACTGGGTGGTTGTTTTCTGTGGGCAAATGCTTTGCTTTACATATGACCCTGGTTGATTTTTTTATCTTTGGAGATGGTATATTTAAGTGGCAGACTGAGGTATGTAGGGGGAGAACAGGATATTTCCTCATGGGATTGGGGTTGTTCAGCTGGGAGAAAAGAATGTTCCAGGGAGACCTTATAGCAGCCTTCCAGTCCCTAAAGGGGCTACAGGAAAGATAAGGGAGGGACTCTTGATCAGGGAGGGGAGAGATAGGATGAGGGGGAATGGTTTTAAACTGAAAGAGGGGATATTTACATTAGACATGAGGAAGAAATTCTTTCCTGTGAGTGTGGTGGAATGGGTTGCCCAGAGATGCTGTGGATGCCCCAACTTCTTGGAGGTGTTCAAGGCCAGGCTGGATGGGGCTTTGAGCAACCTGGTCTAGTGGGAGGTGTCCCTGCCCATGGCAGGGGCTTTGGAACTCAATGATCTTCAAGGTCCCTTCCAACCTGAACCATTTTATGGTTCTATGGATCACCTATTTTTTCTACATAAACAGAAGGCTGCAGTGTCCTTTTTTTTTTTTTTTTTTCCCAGTATTGATTACACTTTGCAACTTTTTAGAGCTAAATCCTGTTGCTCAGAGATCTTCAGCAAGAGGTGCTGCATTTCCCTGGAAATTTTTCTGAACAACTGGGTTTGCAAACGAGGTACATAACACCTCCTGCTGCTAGTAAACAGCACTGGATTTCTGTGCCCAGCATGTGCTGGGTTGTTATCTGCACTGATGTCTGACAACTTGAACTGATGCCCAAGGGGAGGCTGCAGGTTTTGGAATATGGTTAGAGCTTCTGCCCCTGCTTATATTTTTGTGTGTCAATTCCACTGACTCAAGGCAGTGGCACCTGGATGCTGTGGTACATCAAAGAAAAACATATCAAGGATGAATAGAATATAATTTCAATTCTACTCTTAGTTAATGAATTCCTTTTCTCTATTCTGCAACTGTACTTAGAGGGAGTTATTCCAACTCCAATGGCTTCCAGTACTGGTTGAAGCTATTTCTGTAGTCAGCATCAGCTGGAGAGAGCATCCTTCAAGACCACTAGACTTCTTCAAAGAGCAAATCGTAAGATAAAAAGATTTTCAATCGGGAGTTTGAGAAGTGGTTGAGTAATTCAGAAGAACCTGAAATCAAATGAACTTCTTTGATGAAGAAGAATCTCTTAGAGGGCAATTAGGCAGTGCTAGATTGTAGCCCTACTTGAAGGTACTCTGGAGTAAAGATAGGCTCCTTTCTTTTAGTGGGTCTGTGGAAATGGAAGCTGGGCTGGGTTACTCCAAGCCTTTTCTTTGCAACTCATGGTTTCTCAGTGTGGAGTTTGCCCTGAAGACTCACAAAACTCACACCAGTGTATGACCCTGGCACAAGAAGCAGGCGTGGGTGAAACTACGTACCTCCAATCCTTCAAAGATTAGTTTTCCACCTTTTTAGAGTGTGAATGCCTGTTGGGAAGGGAATAGCTACAGATTCTGGCCTGATCAATAGTCTACCTCCACATGGTAGTCCACTGGGAGTTCAACAGTCCTTTTTTAAGCTCTTGGAAGCAGAGGTGAGCTCTGCCTGCTGAAACAAATCCACTGAGAAATCCTGACTTTTGTGAAAACCAGGTCCACCATTCAAATTACACACCCAGGGCTCTTTCCTTGTGAAAAGTCATGGCTAAAAAGTATCTAGGTGCAGCCACAACTTGGATTTCCTGCGGCAGAAGAGGAGGCCTGACTGAGGCAGGAGAATTAACCCAGGAAATGGGGACAGACTATTTGGCTTTTGTTGAAGCCATGAAGAGTCAGGCTGTGGTTCTAAGACAAGGTGGAGGCTTTTCAATTATCATTATCTGAGTCTATTGAAAAATGAGGAAAAGAATGAGAATGGTGGACCAGATTCTCATCTGACTTTTGTTAGTAAAACTCCATAGGCTTTGCTGAATTTACATTAGACCAGCTTCAGATCTGCATCTTTTCAAGTTTACTTCAAATGTCCCCTTTGAGCCTAGAAATCTGGAGAACTTGGGAGCATTTGATGTAATCCCCAAGCAATACAAAGGGGAGCCTGTTCTAATTGGGACTGTCTCATTAGCATTCAACACCACACTGAAAAGATGACAAAGGGCTGTGGCTGACCTTTCATTTCTCTCCATGCTGCCAAGCTTATGATAACACTTGTTTGAACTTCATTAACACCGTTTAATTGCCTGCATCACAATCAATACGATGTTTCCCTACCGAAGCCTGGCAAGGAGGCAGGGATGTGGGAGACTGAAAAGGGGCAGAGTACAAAAAGCAGAAGTTAAAGAGTTTTTCCATTGCACGCTGGTGCCCCAAATACCTGCAGTGCTGCAAGGAGAGGAACTTTTTTTCTCATCCCTGCGGGGACTTGGTCTCCTTTTGCCTGCTTATTGTGCATTAAAAGTAGCCCCTCAAAGAAAAGCTGAAAGTTAACGGAGACATTGCAAGTATTCTTAACACTTTGAGAATCTTCCAATGAAGGCCATTCAAAATAGGTGTGCCAGGTTCGGGACTCAAAGTGACCTGATCTGTGGAATTCAGAATTATAACATCTGCAATATATTATCTTAACCTGGGTACAAACGCTGCCTGATCTAGACCCAGGTCCTGGGTCCATGATCTCATCTATTTCCTTTTCCTCAAGCAACTATGACTTGCACGGCGTTAGCCTTTAGATGTCAAGCTTGTGAGAAAACGCTGTGGGAGCGTGTTTGGAGCACGCAAAATGGATAGTCTGTACCCATTTGGGATCTAACCCACATAACTTGTCAGCCTGTGGCTTCAGGACTCTGTAATCAACGGGTGATCTCTTCCAGTGCAGTGCTCGTGATGTCTGTTGGCCACTTTACAGCCAGGTCTACAAAGAAAGACAAATTGGACTGGTTTAGTACAATAAAGATTATAAACTGTGTGTACCCTAACATTGTAAGCTATTTAAGCTTTAAACAGAATCATTGGGGTGACTCCAAGGGCTTTAAAAGAGAGCATTAAATGACAGGTGCAAATCCTGGCTCTACTTTAAAAAAAATGCAGTCTTTTGTGTCTCCTTCCCCTGCCAGAAAGAAGGCTGAAGATATAGCATACCAAGGGTCAAGGTAGGGGGTGTTGTCAGTAGAGATAATAAAAAATGGTGCTGGAAGGGGCCTCAGGAGGTCAACCCAACCAGCTCCTGCCTCAGGGCAGGATCAGCTCTGTCTAAAGCCTTCCTGACAGATGTTTGTCTACCCCGTTCTTAAAGGCCTCCAATGACTGAGCCTCTGCTCTCCTCGGGCAATCCGTTCCTGTGCTTCCCTATCTTTCCCATCAGAGTGTTATCCCTCATGGGCAAAGTCTCCCTGGCTGTAATTAAAGCCCGTGCCATCTCATTGCCTCCCCAGGGACATGGGGTACAGCTCGTTCCCTGCCTCTCTGCGGCAGCATTTGGTGTATCTGAAGACTTCTCTCTTGTCTGTCTTTACCTTTAGTCTACAAAAAACTCCTGATATTTTCTCATCACAGTGACACATTGCTCTTACACAGTGCAGTTTTCATCAGTCAAGATGACAACGTGTCTCTACTCAGAGGGTACAACCTCAGACCCACACATCCTCTGCACTGAGATGATGCTGGATAGTTTCTTCTCATGGAGAAACTACCTGTGCATCGACGCACTCTTCAGCCATTGACTCAGTGCTGCCCACTCATCTGAGATGAAAAGCAGCCGCAGAAGTCATGCACGTGCGAAATAAAATCAGTGCCCTAGCAAGGGGATGTAAACGCAGATATAGAATCATTCCCTCCAGCTCTTCAAGGCAAATCTCTGGAAGAACTGACAGGTCTTCAGCTAACTTTGGGGCCGGTACCCTCTGCTTAGCTGTCCTGCTATTACTGCCAAAGTCCAATCAGTGTACAGCAGCCTGGCCTTGAACCTCTCTCTCCGAAACGGGATCAGTCTGGGCTAACAGGGTCTGGCGGCTGCCTGTAGCTGAATCAGCACAAACACAAACTCCGCAGCTCAGATGCCTCCCAGCAAACTAAAATTGCCATGCCATGTCAACAGGAGAACTGACAGTATGTCCTTGCGTTGCTTCACTTCAGCCCACAAAAGGGCTGGCTGCTGGGTTGTTCCCAAGCTTTCCTTCAGTCCTTCTCTGCTTCCCGCATCCCTTTCAGACATTTCTTCCTCCTTCAGTGGTCTTGATACAGCCGGCTATTGCATAACCCTAATTATGTTATTGCTGTAATTGCGTCTGCCGTCTGCAGCACATGGATTCGTTACAAGCTTTTCATATGCTAAAATGATTATTAATGAGCGCAGTCCCAACCCAGCGATGGCACAACAACAGCCATGACAAAAAGATCTTTTGGAAGGCAATTAGCTCCATGCTAAGCTGCCTAAACCACGGCCGGGCTGGAAAATTTCAGACTGAAGAGGAAGCACCAGCAACACGGCTTTTCTCTTCTCTTTTGACAAGTTAATGAGTTACTGAGTGGCAGCGAGCACAGTCATTCTTGTGAAAGAGCTCCACTGAGGAGCCTCTTCTGGTTGGTACCAAAGGCAAGAGCATTTACCCCTGCCTAAACAGAGGTCAGGATGTATTCCCAGGTCGCTGTTGTATTGCTTTCCTTAGGGAAACAAAACAAGACAACCCAGGGAAATACTAGGATGTGTAAGCAACAAGAGCAATTATTTTTTGAGAAGAAGAGGGAGCCCTACGAAATACTGGTGCATCCAAAAATCCTTTCCCATATAGTAGTGGTAGTTCAGGCTGAGAGAGTTGGCGTTCTTCAGCCTGGAGAAGAGAAGGCTCCGGGGAGACCTTAGAGTCCCTTCCAGTCCCTAAAGGGGCTACAAGAAAGATGGAAAGAGACTCTTGATCAGGGAGTGGAGCTGTAGGACGAGGGGTAATGGTTTTAAACTGAAAGAGGGGAGATTTAGATTAGACACTAGGAAGAAATTCTTTCCTGTGAGGGTGATGAGACACTGAAACAGATTGCCCAGAGACACTGTGGCTGCCCCATCCCTGGAGGTGTTCAAGGCCAGGCTGAATGGGGCTTTGAGCAACCTGGTCTAGTGAGAGGTGTCCCTGCCTATGGCAGGGGGTTGGAACTCGATGATCTTTAAGGTCCCTTCCAACTCTAATCATTTTATGATTCTATGATTCTAGCAGATGATATCATGGGCTCTCTTGTTCAAGCCAGGCTGGGGTGAGTTGCTGTTCTAGTGATACCTCTGGAGTTATATCCTGTGGTCTACTAATGTTCATATCCTCCATTTGAGCTGCTGATGAGCCTGAGTGAGACATTTACACAGATTTCTCAAGGGTTTTATTGCTTCTGATGTTTAATGAAAAAATTTCCTGCTTACCTCAAGGAGCCTTGAGGTAAGAAGTCAGTCTCCTCCTGTGATCCAGGGAAAAATCAAGCCCATAAGGGAGGGTCTTCTGATATGTATCTAAGGATCTCCCAGAAACAGTTGGGAAATATCCACTGGAGACAACAAAAACTGGGCTACAGAAGAAGGAGCACTAGGACAGTGAGTGGTGCACTTCTGACCAAGTAGTCACTGTCTTTCACTTGGGACTCTCGGTCTTGAACCTTCAGAGGCAGGTTAAGCTAGATTTCCTGCTAGTCATGAGTGATGACTAGTGGTGACTCCAGGGCTTAGTATTGGGGCCAGTCCTCTTTAACATCTTTATCAATGATCTGGACAAAGGGATCGAGTGCACCAGTTTACAGATGACACCAAGCTCGGTGGGAGTGTCAATATGCTTGAGGGTAGAAAGGTGTTGCAGAGGGATCTGGACAGGCTGGATCAATGGTCCCAGGCCAGTGTTATGAGGTTCAACAAGGCCAAGTGCTGGGTCCTGCACTTGGGTCAACAACCCAGGGCAGCGCTACAGGCTTGGGGCAGAGTGGCTGGAGCTGCCTGGCAGAAAAGGACC
>JAOXJM010000001.1:3415928-3432178 GCA_026413425.1 Tringa solitaria
AAGAGGAAATGGCCTCAAGTTGCACCAGGAGAGGTTTAGATTGGATATTAGGAAACATTTTTACACTGAAAGAGTTATCAAATGTTGGAAGAGGCTGCCCAGGGCAGTGGTGGAGTCATCATCCCTGATGGTATTTAAAAGATGGGTAGACATGGTGCTGAGGGACATGGTTTAGTGATGGTTCTTGTCGGTGTTAGGTTGATGGTTGGATTAGATGATCTGAAAGGTCCCTTCCAACCTAGGCGATTCTATGATTTTCTACTTTTCTACTATTATTCCTCATTCAGAGGGTATCTGGCTGTGAAAATGCGAGTCAATGATCTGCCCATGTCCCAGGAGAGACCTGGTGACCCTCAGCTTCGGGGTGATCCCAGGAGGCAGGGTGGTGAGAGAGCATCCCGCTCCTTCTGTGTTGGCCTCAAAGCTTAGCTTGGGTGTGAGAGCTGTCAGCTGCAGGGACGAGGGGAAGACGCACTCAGCCAGCCTTGCAAATGCCGGCAGTGACAATGTAAGGACCTCTGGGGTTCGGTGACAGCTTCACAGCGGTTTTGAAGACATGAGGGGTATGCAAATGGCAGAGAGGCCTTAAGTACCTCTGAGGATCTCGTCTCATATAGAAGGTGAATAAAGACTCAGCGGGGATGTTTTCATCTTCCTGCTAGGATGCTTTAATATACACATTCATAATTTCTTTAGATAGCGCAATGATGGCTTCATTAGAAACACTTCTGTATAAATAAGTCATTTGGCCATGGCAGAGCTCTGATGGAAGGACATTATATGTCTTCTCTGTGTACTAGCAGCTGGGTTTGACTATTGATACGTGCTTTTTTTTTTTTTTCCTTCTTTTTCTTTTATTTTTTCCTGCAAAACACAATTCCACAATGTCTTGGTTTGCAGTCTTAATGGGTAATAACTGCTCAGATGTTTGATAGCCTGGGAAATGAGTCCAAGGGAGACAGGAACACTTTGGTATGGCTGTGGCTGATGGCCCATGAATCCAGCATGCTGAGATGACAACTTGAGGGTCTGCCATGGCTGGAGAGGCCACCAAACCCTGAAACTCAGATTCTTGCACCCTGTCCTTCGCTCCAAGGAGCATTGTGTGTTGTTTCTCATTGTTCAGGTGAGTCATGTGAGTGTTATGCTGCTGGGAAGGTATCTCTGCAGGGCTAGAAAGGGACCCTTTCAGACCCTTGTGAGTCACACACTCAGGAGAGTGTTGCTGGCAGGTGAAAGGGAGAGAGGAGAAACTCGGAGAAGCAGACGATACGTCTGTCTGTGTTTCACTTTTTAGGAGCACCCCATCCCTGCACCCACTATCCTGCCACCATTTGGTGAGCAGCTGAACCAGAGAGGGAAAGGATCATTTCAATTGGTTGTCAGAGCCAGACTGGCAAATACAACCCAGTACCTCTGCTTTCCTCCACCAGCCTCATCTATTTTTGCTGTGATGTAATCCCCTTCTCTTTTCATTTCGCCTAGCAGGAGGGTGCCTCTGCAATATTCATAAGGAGCTGGGATCTTCTCCATGGGCTCCTCTTAGGTGCCATAAATCAATGCATTTCACTGCATTGCAGGCTGTTTTTCCTCACAAGTTTATGAACTGTGCTGGTTGCCCATGAATTTGGTTTTCTTCAGGTGCCAAGGCACACCTCATTTTCTGGCCATAAGACTGTTTCTCAGCAATGTCCTTTGGCTCTGAGGAGCCTGCAGTAGCACTGCCATGGATGCCACCAGTTCCTGATACTTTCTCTTGTCAGAAGTCCCTGTAGCACATGTCTGATTTTGTCCAGCTGCTGATGCTGAGGCCTGTTTAAGTTTTTCTGGGTGTGGCAAAGGTCTAGAAATATTTATTCATCCTGCTCACCATGTTCTTCCGGAGGTGGTTCTGCAGGACAGGTTCTCAAGAATTTTTCAGCTGGCTCCTTCCCTTATAGACAACTGTTCAGGTCCTCTTGGAGGTTGAAGATTAGGCAGAGCAAAATCAAAGTCAGATCACTCATCACTGGAGTAGTGGGAGTATTTAGTCCATGGGACTGAGTTAGACTATGATTTTTGGCTGGTCCTGAGCCCAGAAAGCAAGATGCTAGGACTCCAGGGAGATTAATGTTGTGCATACTGGAAGTTGCAGTAAAGTTAATGAGGTTTGCATAAGTTTTTATGATGAGCCAGAGTCTAGCTCTGGAAACAGTTGGGCTGGAAGACTATGCACAGAGCTGGGAGAAGGACCTCTGCCTCCAATTCCTTTCTCTCCCAAGAGTTACATCAATCCCTCTCTGCAAAACCAGGATAGCAACTGAGAAAAATCCATTGCAATAAATCAGGATGGGAGCGTGGGGCACAAAACCAGACTGAGCAAAACTGGAGCCTTCTGGTGTGGAGGGGTTTCCTCCCAGTGCTCTTGCACCACGCTGTCTTTCACAGGAGATTTCAGCAGCTGCTTGTCCCCCCCGCTGTCATAGGGAGTATTTTCCCACTTGTCTTTCTGAAGGATCCTTATCATACAGCACTTCAGTGTCCAATTTCTCTGCAGTGGAAAACAGCCTCCATCTCAGCAGGTGTCTCAACGTTGTTTACAGGACACCTGTCAGCTCTTTTGGCTCCCCGTCCCCTCTGCCTCCTAATTATAAAATTGTGGATTGCTGCAGCTATGGGCTTTTTTTTTCTTTTTTTTTTTTTTCCTTGTGCACAAAATGTCAAATTGCAGAAATTAAAAATGTAAATGATGGCGTCTAATTAACCAGTTGACAGCAGAGCACAGCTGCGAGTGACAGTGACTGATTACCATCCGCAAACCTTGTCCTCCAAGACCTGCCTTACCCAGGGGGACGAAGGACATTGAAAATAGCAACTTCCTTAAAGAGACATTGCTCTGCTGGGGGGGCCTGATGGGCAATGGTTTGGGGGCTCCACGTCCTACAGATGAAACTCCACTCTTCTTGCTCTCAAGCAGAATGATGTTGACTCCTAAGGGAAGCAGATTTTCCCCAGTTACAGTGGAGATGACCTTATAGCAGCCTTCCAGTACTTCAAGGGGGCCTATAGGTGACACAGGGAGGGACTCTTTATTAAGGAGTGTAGCAATAGGATGGGGACTAAGAGTTTTAAACTGAAAGAGACTAGATTTAGACGAGATACCAGGAAGAAATTCTTTACTGTGAGGGTGGTGAGACACTGGCCCAGATTGCCCAGAGAAGCTGTGGCTGCCCTTTCCCTGGAGGGGTTCAAGGCCAGGCTGGATGGGGCTTTGAGCAACCCGGTCTGGTGGGAGGTGTCCCTGCCCAGGCAGGGGGTTGGAACTAGATGATCTTTAAGGTCTTTTCCAACACAAACCATTCTATGATTGTATGAGATGAGGGTGTTGAAGCCTATTGCCACAAAATGTGACATCAGACTCGCTTAAAATTTGGGGCTATAGGGAGATGCTGATCAGCAGAGGAGTTCCTGGGATAGGCTGGATTCAGTGTGGGAGGTGGATGATGTTAGCAATGGATGCAGAAGTGCTAGTGTGAATGGTGCAAGTGAACATGCATGGGTTTTTTTGTCCATGGGAGCAAAATACTGAGCTATCAGTGGGCAGCGAGATCATTGGAGCTTCTCTGTGGGACTCAATGCCCCTGAAGGCTTGAATCCAGTATCAATAGGTACTGCCTACTTCTTTGATGGCATGGAGAAAGTTTACAGGTTGTTCTTTGGGACTTTGGTCTCGGAATAGGGTTGAGTGAATACAGCACACGTCTGGTATTCAGGAATAGTGCTTCAGTAATTTCCAATTTTGGCTAAATCATCTCCTTTGCTGTAAAAGAAGGGCATGACCAGGTATATCATTGGTGCGCCAGAGGACTCCTAGAGCACTAAGTGTGTTCTTTCTCCATATTGTTGGTGGCTTTCATTTCTTGACTCCCTACTCTCTCCTCTCAAGAAACACCTGTATTTCTGTCTCTCAGGTACTATTCAGACATCGCCAAAATGCCAGCAATCAGTGACCAGGACATGAATGCATACTTGGCTGAGCAGTCTCGCATGCATATGAATGAGTTCAACACTATGAGCGCGCTCTCAGAGATATACTCCTACGTTGGCAAGTACAGTGAGGAGGTAAGAGCCTTAGAGAGGGGAAGAGCAGTTCTGCAGACCAACGGGAGAGCCCACCTATTCCCAGGTCCCAGCACGGGTCACAGTTATTCATCCTGGCTAGGGGGATGAGGGATTTAAGGAATGAAAAGCAAGGCCTGGAGTCTGGAAAGGGAGGGTCTGGGGTTATTGATCTCCTTGGTACTCTTCCATCTGGATCCCTGTTATTTTTGTCTCTTATTTTTGCTCAATCAGATGTAGCTGGCTTGCAGTAGTCCATGGTCAGATGTTAGCTTGCTACAGAGGAGCTCCACATCAGTTCTGCACCACATGTGACCAAAAGTTGTTGAAGCATATGTGCCCATTGCCATTTCAGATTCCCTAACACACCCAAGAATGGTCTGGCAAGCATGACACAGAACTTAAAGGTGACCAGCAAGGTTCTGTGTGTTGAAGACCACGTGAGATACCTTGGGGCATCTCAAGTGACGTGGCAAGGTGATGAATAAAGCTACCAAATAACTGATCTCCAAGATAAGAATTCACTTAATCGGTTGCAATCTAGAGGTCTGCATTTAGTCAAATCTACCCCAAACTGCTTGCCTAGTTCCCTGCTGGCTGAGTGACCTGCTTTGTGTAATCTAAACTAAGCCTGGGACCTAGCTTAGAGAAAGCTAACCTTCATCTGCTGATGTAAGGTGCTGGACTCAGTCCTTTGGGGCAAAAAAAGTTAAAATCCTGATCACTTTTTTCTCTTTTCCAGATTCTCGGAGCCCTTGATCAAGATGACCAGGCTGGGAAACAGAAACTTGCCTACAAACTTGAACAAGTCATAACCCTCATGAGCATAGACAGCTGAGAACTGTCCTGCCAGGGACACCCTGGAAGGGATAAACCAAGTCGTGCCTCACTCAAGATCATCATCTTTACCAAGTGCAAGTTTTGATCGGCTGTAAGCAGAGTCACCTGAACAACGCTCCTCTCTCTTTCTCTCTCATTTCTTTCTCTTTCAAAATCTATGGACAAAGTGACGAAGCCCCAGGGTTTAAAAGAAAAGACTGCAGAGGAATCTTGGCTCTGGGGATATGAAGACGATTGGGTGAAGCTCTCCTTTTCACAGCTTCCCCTCTGCCTTTGCCCTAGAGAAAAAAAACTATTACATACACCCTACCCTCCCCCCCAAACCCTCCCCCAACATCACATAGTCACTCTGCAGATGGGGAATTGGGAGGTAACTTCTGTCATGCTGCTTTAACTGCCCTCCAAGGGCTGTAGCCTCTGGAGTGGACATGGAAATGAACTCAGTATTACTAAAAGTTTCCCCAAGGGGAAGGCAGCCTGCCTGCAGGGATGCTAGAGGTCAGGAGCAAGTCAAGATCCTCTCCTGCAGAGCCATTGCAACTCTATCTCTTGATAGTGACCCACTGGGAGAGGAACCCTAAGGCTCCCTGAAGAATGCCACAGCTCCGTCCAGAGTGGGACCACTGTGGCTCTTATCTGCCTGGGCAAACAGCGGGGTAGCTGCTCTCCTGGGACAGCAGAAGGGTCAAGAGGGGAGGAGGAGACCGACGCTCCCCCGCCCATGTGTTTCATACGGTTATTCTTATTTTTCAAAGAGACCTGTGTCCCCTCCGTCTTTCCCATTGTGTCCTGTTGGTCATAGCACTGCGGCAAAAGTGCTCTCTCTGCTCAGTGGCATCCCGTCGGTGGTCGTTCTGTTCCTTCTGGCAATGGACACTGCAGCATTTCCCTTGTTCCCACCTCAGCTTGGAAAGCAAGAACCAGAAGTCTTATTTTGTTCCAGGCAAGGTGCTCGGCCTCAAAATCCAATCAGAGGTGTTTTTCTTAAAGCTGTTAGTTCTTTCCATTTTGTTTCTTCAACTGGAACAAAGCCGTTGTTTTCTCATGGTGGAATATGAGAAGGATAAAGAAGGGCTAGGACTGATGGTAGAAGCTTCCTTCAAAGCCACTCCTAAGAGGAAATGTCACCACACATTTTGGAAGGAAATCTTGGAGGAAATCCAAATGAAACGCTGCAAAATATTCTTCTATCTAGATACTCCCAGCTGAACTGCATGTCTTCTGGAGGTCTCTGAACTGCTGTAAGCTCATCTGCCTTTTAGTGCCAACTCCTGGTCTTTCCTCTTCTCCATTTCTGGAACAAACAGGCCTTGCTGAAGACACAGGTGCTTCCTGGGAAGGATTTGCTCTCTCTTTACACTTCCTATCCCTTCAGAGATCACTGTCACCACAGGACAAGTGTGGATGATTACTCCATCCTTTCCTCTGCTCAACTCCTCCAGAACAACATCTCAACCTGTTTCACGGCCAACCAAAGGGGAGTGGCCTGTGTCTTTTCTGGATTTGGCTCATCTTTTTCATACAGCTGCCAGCCTGGAAAACACCGTGGTTCAGCATAGTGGGAGACCCTCAGACAGACCTTGCATCTTGTACACCATGGAGGCAAGAGCTGGGTCTGCATTCATCTCATGAGAAGCGAACAGTGCTCACTAGCAGATGGAGGAGTGTCTTGATGTCACGGAGAATCAGCCCACATCCATCTCACACCATCCTCAGAGTTACAGCCTGGATCTACTTTGCACCTGGAGGAAGGAAGGGGTAAAGACAGGGTGTATAAACTGATGACGGAATGAGTGCTTTTGATTTTATTCATGCCTCTTGCTAGCAAATCAGAACCTCTTCAGAGCAACAGATCACGAGTGCGTGTCATGGGAGATGTGGTGCAAACAGGAGTCAGTCAGCAAGCGGGTTTCGTTCAGCCAAGCAGATACACATGTAGGCAAGTCTTTCTAATCCCATTTAAAGAGCAACAGTCCAAAACTGGATGTGTGTGCGTGGGCAGAACATCGCAAGATTCATATTGAAACAGCAAACTTAGGGACACGTCTTGGTTTTAAAACCCCAGACATTTCTCTCTTAATTATAATTATTATTATTTTGTGCACGTGTGTGAACGCGTGTGTGTGTATCTGTGTGTGTGTGTGTGTTATTTCCTTTAATTAATTTAGCTTGCTTTCTGTTTGATTGCTGAGCTGATGGACTCATCATGCACCTTATGGACATCTCAGCATTTTTAAGAGGCCTGCGCATTAGGGATGAGTTGGGTTTGGTTGGTTCTGCCATGATTTTGTTGATCCATTTAGTAATGTCGGCGCATGTTCCAGACCCATTGATTATGGCTGTGAAAGTGGGGTGGAAGTCCCACCAGAGCCAGCGGTAAGAAAATTACACCACCACCACAAACACAATATTTTTTATAAGTACATAAAAAAAAAAGGAAAATTAAAAAAAAAAAAAAGGAAGAAACCAAAGGTTTTGACAAACAAAGTGCCACAAAAAATAAATATGGACCCTATTGTCATGCCTTGTATTCACAGCTGGATGGTAGGAGTCTAAGGACAAATAGCTGGCTTGGAGGGAAGTGGTTATGAGTGATGGGCTATATACAGCCTGGACATGCGCACATGAAAGAAAGAAGAAGCTGTTTAAAAAAAAAAAAAAGGTATCAAAGCGAACTGGTGTAATCCTGCAACTGTTACTGAAGACAGAGGAACACCACAGGGGAAATCTGAGACTCACCCTGTTTCTTTTTGATGTTTTCAGGGCTGTGTTTTTGTTTTCTTATGGTTGTTTTCCATTGTTATTATTTTATTTCTTCTTGCTGGTACGGAGTTTTTCATCTGTAATATGTATATATATATTTTTCAAGAAAAACTTGAACACCTCAGAGACACTGAGAATGAAACGCTTAGGGGAAATGGGAAGAGCCATGAGATTGGTGTCTTAACCCTTCCCAAGTTCCCATTTAGGTATTTCCGTTTTCTCTCCACACTCTTCTTTCCCCCATCCCCAGGATTTGAAAGAAAAATGGTATTTTGCTTCTCTTTCATCTCCTCCTTATTTTTCTTTTTGTTTTTCTTTATTTGGTGTTTGAGCTGGTTTCAGTTTTCGCTTGCAAAATGTGCCAGAATTGTGATGTAAATGCGTGGGCTTCCTCCCCTGTCCCCTTCAGTGCCCTCCCCATTTCCAACCACTGTCCCAGCATCCCCCAGTCTATGAGAGGTCTTGGCATCTTTCTTCCCAGCCTCACCTGTTGAACTAACTATTTTTTAAGTGCATGTAAAATACAACTTAAAAAAAAAGACACAAGCAGAAGAATGAGCCCTACTACAACACGGATGCGTTCTTTTCCTCTTGCTTTGACTTGTTTCCCCTTACCTCCCTTTCCACACTTGACCAAAAATGCCCAATAGGTGGTATTCCACACGAGTTTTTAAGCCCCACGGAGAGAACTGCAGCCAAAGTCCCTAGAAGTCAATAGAAGACAGGCTCTTAATATCCAGAATATGCCAGATAATAGGCTGATCTTTATGGGTGTTTCTCAAACACTGCAATCAAGACAATGAATGCTGACACAGCACTATCAGAAATGGGGAAAGGGAACTCCTGAAAACTCTCTGTGGTCCTGCTGAGAGAGCTAAGATTATTTCTTCACTGCAGAGTTTGCTCTGGGACTTTGCACCTGGGTCAGAGGAACAAAAGGTGACAGGTCCCTCTGCAAACACCATCGTGTCCTCCCTGTGAGTGTGCTCACCTATCAGTGTCACAGTGACCTGAGACATAATCCATCACGTCATGTGCTTTTGCACACTGAGCCTTACAGTAAACACCATTGTAGGAAAAGCTGTGTGTTCTCTGAAAGAAGGTGTGAAAGATTGTTAGAACTTGAACAGATAGCACAAGAGAACTACTGAAAAGGAGAAGTGCAGCCACCCAAGGGCTGCCCCAATCCTTCTCTTCCCATTCTTCATTCTGTTTTGAACATATCTGAAGGCTTGGTCCAATCCAGAATACACCAGCCTTGCTCCATTAGGTAAGAGGGCTATGCCAATTTTCTCAGCTGTAGTTTTACCACTGTAGTAGTCTTCTCATAACTCTTCAACACTGGAGACCATAAAAAAAATAATATGGCATGAAAAAGATTTACAAGCGGAATTCTGGTTGGTATTTGCTTTAATTGAAAAGCGATTACCAAAATTTCCAGACCTTGTGCATTAGTCCTCAGGGAGGTATTTACCATGAAGGGAGAAACACCAAGCAAATCACATAATTATCATCGTTATTTTAACAGTGCTATTGAAATACCTGGTCTAGTGGGAGGTGTCCCTGCCCATGGCAGTGGCATTGGAACTTGATGATCTTTAAGTTCCTTTCCAACCCAAACCATTCTATGATTTTGTGAGAACTGATAGAGTCTTAAGAGTCCAGTGGCTACTCTCACAGTTGAGTCAGCCGACACAAAGATAACACATTCCTTCCACATTTTGTAAAGTCCAGAGGAGGTCTTGGAATGTCCTAAGTCTTGCCATCCAAACTTGGTATGCTGTAGAGCAGGCAACTGGTGAAGTGAACCTCAGCATCATGGAGTTAACCTCAGGCTCCTGGCCATTCACAGCCTGACTTTTCCTGCTTTGCACCCGATGCTGTTCCCATTTCAGAGTATTGTTAGGTCCATGGAGCCCTGCAGTTTTCCCTCACCTCTGCCATTGCGTAACGCCCCTTCCTCCAAAAAAAAGTTTCGTTGTCTTACAGGGAAACATTTTGCAGAGAATACTTTGAAAGCAGAGTTTGTCAACCATGTTTCATTTGGGATGGCTCAGTTCACTGCACTGTTAGAGAAGCACCTAAGGGGACACAGGCTTACAGCATCAAATTAATTTGTAGAAGGATGTCAAAAGAAAAAAGAGAAAAAAAAAAAAGATTTACACTTGGAAAAAATAAAACCACCAAAAAAACCCCAGCGAGGATATAAAGCTGCTTAGTCTAATCAACCTGTCACGTGTGTGATTTCTGTTGTTGTCGTCGTCGTTGTTTGTTCATTGGCGCTTTTTTTTTGGTGTTAATCTTCTGTTCTAAAAATGGAGAGTTTACCTCAAGAAATTCTTTCTGCTTGGAAACAGATCACCTCAAAGACACTCGCAGCAGAGAGCAATGTGCAGGGAAGCTGAGTAAAGCGAACCTGGGTGTGGAAAATGGGGAAAACTAGGACATTTGGGCTCTTTCAGCATTCCCTTCTCTTGCTGGTGTGGTCTTGCATAGCTCCTTGACTCTGAGGGCAGCATATCCCAGTAGAAGTTGCTCTTTGCTTTCAGATAGACTGAGGCACAAGAGCCAGTTGGAGAAATCAAGGCACATGTCCAAGCTTGCAGTCCTTTCTGAAGTATCTTAAGAGAAACTTGGTGTTTTTTGAAATTTCTGTGCTGCTCTTTCTCCAGTCCCTGGAGAAAACCCACTTTCCAGCCCAGAGTGGGGTAAGGAAGCAGAAAGATTAGGTGCTAACTAAATGCTCCCAGTGTTTTCCCTAAAGAATCAAGATGAGAGGCAACTGGATTATTTAACGTTACAAGACAGGCCCTTCCTAGTGTCTGACCCTGTGTCTTGGACATACACATGAGCCCAGAACTCTCATCCTCCGTTTTGCTAAAGCTTCCATCTTAAATACAAAATCAACGTAAAGACATATCCTTTCACTACAGTGTTACTAACAGCCTCAAAGAGATGTCAAGACAGCATTAGAAAGGAGGTTGGGATCCTTTTTCTTAGGTTGTTGTTGTTGTTGGTTTGATTTTCTTTTGAATTGATCCTAGTTAAAAAATAAATAAAATCTATACTATTTAAATTGGAATCCCGTTGTTACTTGGTAAAGGCAAAGCTTCTGTACCTTTGTTATAATTAATTGTATACCTGTGTATGTAAATATAAGGCATTCCTATTTTGCAGTCCAGAACAAAAAAGAAAAAAAACCTATTTGTAATATAGAATAAAGTTTATTAAAAAAATAAAGAAATAAAAATGCCCTAGGCTGTGATTGCTACTTCCTGTGGCCAAATGGAGCCAGAGAGAGAGAATTCAAGTGAAGGGGAAGCATGAGACTGGAGACCATGTAAGTGGTCAAAGCAAGTCCACTTCACATCGACACCACAGGAGCCTTCTACCAAGTTCAGGCTTCCTCACCATCCACAGTACCTGCTCTAGAGTTTCCTTGGTGCTCCAGAGAGTCAGCACACATTGGCATTTTGGGCTTGACTACATGCCCATGGGCTGGGCCGGTGAAGCATAGTGGGAAGTGGATCCCAAGTGAGCAGACCCCACCTATGTGTGAAGCCAGAGAGGGCAAAGGCTTGGGGACCAGCAAGTTTATGTCAACAAATGACTGTGTAAAGCTTTCTTCCACCTATCCAATCCACTCCCTCCCTCTCTGCCTCCCTCCCTCCTTCCTTCCTTCCTTCCTCCCTCCTCCCCCCTACCCCCTTTATTTATCTCTCACACAAACACCCATTTATTGGGTTGTTTGAAATATTTTTGGAGAGGTGGGATCCAGCCAGGTTATTCCTTTCCATCTGTCTTTATGGTGTCATCAGCTGTGCATTTTGAAGATGATCGATAAGGTCATGAATTCAGGGATGCCATTAAAGGAACCATGTCCTATGGCTCTTGAAAGTCCTCACTGGGAGACTCTTAACTCCTTGGCCATTAGACTATCAATCTTCACGTTGGGTTTCAAACCTGGAAGAATCACAGAATCGTCAGTTGGAAAGGACCTCTGACATCACTGAGTCCAACCATACACACACAAAAAAACCCCTCTACAATCTCAGCCACTAGAGTCATAGATAGTCTTAGGTAGACAAGCAAGCACCCCAATCCACTTGCGTCTTTGTTCCCAAGATGTCATGCCAGCCATGAGGCTGCTGGGGCAAGCCCTGCTTTCAGGACTTGTGGTTGGCCATGCAAGTAGGGAGAAATAATCTGTCCTGAGTATCTATATCCTTAGATGGAGGCAGAAGAACGTCTCTCCAAGGGAGAGGGAACAGTCAACTGCCTGTGGGCAGATCTGCTGCCAGGCATGGTCTCTCATCCTCTACATCTATGTTCACAGCTGAAGATGTTTCCCAGGTGGTGAGAAATGCAGCCTCCCTCCTTCCCCTGCCTCCTATTCCTGCTCTTCTCCCACAGGTGGTAAGAAGGGGCAGCTGATAGATGCTCCAGTTTCTAGATACCTTTGCTTAAAACAAGAAGGGAAAATCCATTTTCCCTTTCCCACATCTTCCCCCCAAGCATTGTGCTCCCCTTATCTCATAGTTATTATCTTATGATACTGTCTTTTGAACAGCTGTTGCAAAGAGTTAATCTTTAATGAAGGAGGTCAGATTCCCTGGGACTGATGGCAGGCTTGGCCAAGTCTGGGCTGGGTTTGCACTGCTGTGACACAGGTCTGCATGGTTTAACATATCAACCTCATCATGTACCCCAAAGGACAGGAAATTTGACCTGAGACACCTCAGCTGAAGGCGAAATGGAGATAAAAGATTCATAGGTGCTTTTGAGTGACCCTGCTCTTGAAAAGCCAAGCTGATATAAGCAGAGCCAGGTCCCTTTGGAGGTGAAAAATGGGATATATGCAGTGGTGGGGACTACTGAAACTGCCATCTTTCATAATTCACCACTCTTGTGGCAATGAGATGTGGCAAAGGAGGTGAGAGGTGTGTACCTGCTCCCTCCTTGTGTCCCACATCCCCCAGCAGACTTGCAGCCAGTGCTGCACATAGCCACTAGCCTCCGTCTCCCCACAAAGCAGGGACAAAGCTCTTATCCTGTGTCATCCCAACAAGCTGGACAGTGGCATCAGCAACCTTACCAGCCTCCTCTGCTTGTGTATCTCCCAGTATTCTCCCAGTGTTTTCCACCATTCCCTTTCTCCCAGCCAGTGCTGTGCCACTGTTCACTCACCAGAGAGGAAAATAGAGTCAGGGTTGTGTGGCTGGAGCTGGTGCAGCCTCTGCCACGCTCAGAAGGACTAAGCCTCTGTCACCCACCGAGGAATGAGACAGCTGACAGGCTTTGTGGGATTTGCAGACCACATTGCCAACATAAGGCTTGTTGAAAGCAAACATCTTTCTGTTGAACTTGGATCTGCAAGTCTCAACTCAATGGAGAGCACGGAAATGAAGTAAGACAGTAAGAAAGGGAAAGGGATAAAATGAAGCTCTGACAGCTTTTGCAATAGGCTTCAACAAATGTCTGTGTATCTATAGATGAGCAGTATTATGTACGCTGACAGATGGACCACATCCAGCCATGGAAATGAGACATCTCCGTCCAGCTGCTTCTTGGGACACAGCAAAGGAAAAGTCCTTGTCACCCAAAAAGGACCCGCATCCATCCGCCAGCATGCCCCAGCAGCAGGTCAGTCATTTACAGCACTGTGTCACCCATGTAGGTATCACCCACCAGACCCCTCTGAGCAGCAGGGCGAATTGCAGGAACTTATGTGAGAAAACTTTGTGTGCAAAGTGCTTGACATTTCAGCTATTCTGAAATATTAGTGTATTTAGGGAAAAAAAAAAAAAAAAACAAAAAAAAAACCCAAACAAACAAAAAAACACCTCTAAAGAAAAGAGTTATGAAGGCTTTTATTTTTGGGGACCTTTTTTAAACTTAAACTGAAATATCTCACAAAAGCTTCCTTTCAGACTAAGTGGTTGTACTTAACATTTACACAAGAGTAGATTTAGGCTGAGTCTCTGCCAGACATCACATAAACAGAGAGAGAGTGTTCCTGTAGAAATAACAGCTCCTATGTCAGTGAGACAAGACAGGAAAAGGAAGAGGTGGGGAGGAAACTGAGGCATGAAGAGGTGAAATGAGTTGCCCGCGATCACCGAGCAGCTCAGGGCCAAAATTAGGGTCTCTGCAGCCTGGTTTTGCCCAATACCAATGAACCCAGTCATTATTATTGTCATTGGACACAGGAGTGTACTGCACATTTATGAGAATCCATAGGGTAGGGCATGGCTGGGACCTACACTGAGATCCTGTAGCTAAACCTCATATGTGATATGTACTGCACCACAGTTTCCTCTTGCCTTCAGTGCCAAGACTGGGAAAAAACACAAAACCAACTATTCCCACAAACACACCCTTCCAAGCATTAAATGGGGCTGCAATTACTTAGCACAGCCAAACAAACAGATTCCAGGCTTGTGGTAACTCCCTGTTGTCAGCCATAAGCTCAAAATGTTTGCTTTCAAGGGGATTACATGTGTGGGCTTGCTACTGCTTAGTGAAGAATTTACCTATTGATTCGACGAGATCCGCAAGAGTTGGAGCGAGGAGGAAAGTCTCTGACAAGGATACGTCTGCAAGAGGAGAGGGAGTCAGTCTGGTGCCTGCTGGAGCCCTCTGGAGATCCTGATGGACCTCGGCTCAGGTCCTGTTGGCCATGTTTGCAAGTGCATGACAGATGAGGAAACACCAGTTGCTTCAGTTTCCCAGTTTCAGCCTCTGAAATGACTCTGTTCACCTCCCAAACAGGCTAAACTGGAGGTTCAAGGTCAACCAGTTATCTGCAAAGCAAGCAGGAGCCATCTTCCCTTCACCTCACTGAAATAACTGTTTTTTTTTTTTCTATCTATGCTGGATTCTCCCACCCCCAAGCCACAGAAAAGAGACAATTTCAAAGCTCTCTTGCTTTTACTGTCCACGAGGTGATGTCCATTTCCTGCATCTCAATCTATCCCTCCTTCCAGCTCCTCCTCTGAGGAAACGGTGACATCCCTGGTGTAAAAGACATCCCCCAAGTGTCCCTCGAAAACCTGGCATGGGAGAGGGCAGGGCAAAGCTAGGAGCCGGTCTGCAGCTCAGCTTCCCAAAAGCAATCCCAGATGTCAGCTGAGAGGGACTACTTCCAGCAACCTGGAGAGCATTCAATTTGCCGTTATTATTTCCCCGTTCCCTCAGCTGCTTTCTGACACTTCACAGGTTCAGCCGCCTGTATTGTATTAAGCTGTTTCCCCTACCAGTCCCCTTCCCGGAGGTTTTTTCTGGTTCAGCAGAGTATAACTCCATGCTCAGCTCTCTCATGCCCACTGGGTATCACTTGCACAAGGGAAGTACTGACAGACTCTTCCTTGCGTTCAGCCTCAGGTTCGTTATCCTCACCGAAGTGGTGAGAGGGATGGGGACCATAACGCTGAGTCTCTTGCCCTGGAGAGACCTTCTAGCTTCAGTATCGAGGTGTGCCAGCACACTGCATGGCAGAAAAGTGATTCTGGGATCAGTGAGGTTTTGTTCGGAGCCACCTTAGCAGCATCCCTGCAAAATCGCCTTTTCTCATCCTGGGAAGTCATCTGAATGGCTGTAGGTATTTTCTTCTGTGGTACCTGTCCCATCTCCCCGCAGAGTCACCAGTGAAAAATGGGTCCTTTCAGGATAAGATTCATCTCATTGCAACCTTGATGGCTAAAATAGATCAGTGAATGACAGAGGAAAAAACTTGTTTCCTCCTGCTGACCCTAGGGAGTTTGGTGGGAGACTATCCCAGCTGTGGATGGTTGCACTATGCCTTTCTAAAGCCAGGTGGGATGAATCCCACCAGTGCATCTGCTTTGACCTTTCTTGCTGTAATTCTTTTAGGAAAGGGAATGTCTCTTACTGTAAATGCAGCAGAGCCCTGAGCTCCTCTGTGGTGTGCTATATGTTCCCACAACCCAGCAAGCATTTGCGAGGAAAGCAGGAATCAGTTTGGTCTTTTGCCTTCAGCTAAGATGTTCAAAGGGAAAAAAAATGAAAGGAGAATAACTGTGTTTTTTTATTATTGTTATTTGCTTCTTTGAATTTCCTGCCTTCTCATAAATTCTAATGGGAAATATACTCACTGACCTTATAACTTCCAAAACCAAACATGATGCCAAGACATCTCCACAGGCCAGCTTTCTTTCAGTGCACCATATGGGATGCAGCCCTTGTTCCGACAACACAGGCAAGCAGATCACCAGTTAGTCACAATTCATGACACACAAACATTTTATGGGTAGGAACACAACAAGCAGATAACACCACCAGGCATTATGTTTCTCCTGGCTACATCTGTGCTAGTAAATATGAGAAGACCAAGGTGGAGTACCAAGCACTATGCTGAAATTGTCTGTGATATTTAGCTCTTAGCCCGCTCCCCAGCACAATTTTGGACAGTGGAAGATAAATCTCTCCCAGAGAGTGCCCAGGCACAGTTTAAGAAAAGCATATACCAGGGACTTTGAGGCACCATCCCTGGAGGTATTCAAGAGAGGAGTTGACATGGTGCTCGGGGA
>JAOXJM010000001.1:3435663-3447528 GCA_026413425.1 Tringa solitaria
GAAAAAATAGATTAAAACCACTCCAATCTTTAAAAAAAGCAAACTTGTAATAAAACAGAAAGCACCTTGGTGAATGCCAGCAGAAAAATACTTTGCAAACTGGATTGTGTCCTATGATCAGCATTTTAGTGTTTCATCTATATGTATAAATTCTTTAATTACAAAGATTACCCCATGTAATATTTGATAATTCTCCCCCTTTGGGAAGTTGATTGTAAAGGAAAGGCACAAAACATTGTTCCAGATTTCTAGCCTTGGGAATTGCCTCAGAGGCTTGCTTAGGTTTATTTTTTTGCCTTGTTATTTCTCAACCCCTTTGGAAATCTTTCCTTTTTCTTCCTTAGGACAGAATTTCAATTAGCAGAAGGATAATGCTATCAGGAGGCACTGAATATCCTTGGAGATAAATCTAGCTGGGAGTTGTCAATGGAATATCTGAAATAGCCTGACAGTAGAGGTCCTGTAAACCTTAGATTACTCTTTTAAAAAAAATAATAATAATCAGTTTGCCTTTCAGAGAGGGAATGAAAGGGGCGGGAAGGAGGTTGCTCGTTGAATTGCTATGTTCAACTGCAAAAGAGGATGATAAAAGAAAAGAGACAGTACATTAAGGACACCCAAACAGCTGGATCTGACTGAGAAAATGTCTAGATAAACATCTAGGTGCAGTCTATAGACACTTTTAAGCCTGGTGGATGTTTTCATCAGATGACCAAAAGAGTTTCTTGTTGAATCTTCACTCACGAGAGGGATGAAAGGGTTGAAAAAGCTACAGGAACTCAGGTGGGGCAGAGGACACTGAGATGTCCTCTAGAGCAGCCGTGCTCTGAGCACAGAGGAGTGTTCATTTGGTTGTTTCTGGTTCTTAAAAACCAAGAGTTTCAAGGCTTCCCACTTTTTCCATCTGACCCTTCTGATGGTTTACTTGTGAAGGATGTTAGAAGCCCCAACACATTCATGCTGACTGAATATATCCAGATATAAGAGGACAGTTTTCAAAAATTTGTATGGGGTTTCAGATTTCACATGATGCCTCTAAATTCCCTGATGTGTTGGGAAGCTCTTCTCATCAATGAGATTTCCTTCTGCTGAAAGGCTAGACTTTGTCTTGCTAGTTAATCAAAAGTGTGCTGCATCGGTGGTACTACTGTTGATATTAGATGTGTGGAAGTTTGGGGAAAAGACCACGGTGTCCCTGAAATTGCTGTGTCTGTAGTGCATGGAGTTTCAGATGAGTTTGTGATCTTGAGCATGGATACTTCCTATGGAAGAGTGTCAGAAATAATAAAAAAAATTGGGGCAACTGATGTGATGGGGCCAGTTCTCATGATCTACATTTCTCCTCCCTCACAACGCAAGCTGAAGGGACAGTGTGTTTAGCCCCAGCCCACCTGAGCACCTAGCCCAAGTGTTGGTGTCATCCCTCAGCAGCAAGGAATGAAAACATGGATGAGAGAAGGTCTATCTGGGCCTACTTAGAGATGTCTTCCAGTGCCATATCTATTCCAGTCCCTGTACTTAGAATCATAGAATCATCAAGTCCAACCGTTAACCTAACACTAAACTAAAGTGTGCCACTAAACTAAAGTGTGCCACTAAAGTCTGCCACTAAACCTCAGCACCACGTCTACCTGTCTTTTAAATACCTCCAGGCATGGTGACTCAACCACTTCCCTGGGAAGCCTGTT
This sequence comes from Tringa solitaria, assembly GCA_026413425.1. NCBI lineage: Eukaryota > Metazoa > Chordata > Aves > Charadriiformes > Scolopacidae > Tringa > Tringa solitaria. Next base: position 3,437,352 of record JAOXJM010000001.1, read on the forward strand.
CCCATGCTTGACAACCCTTTTGGTAAAGAAACTTTTCCTAATATCCATCCTAAACCCCCCTGGTGCAACTTGAGGCCATTTCCTCTTGTCCTATCACTTGTTACTTGGGGGAAGAGACTGACCCCACGTCACTACAGCCTACTTTTAGGCAGCTGTAGAGAGCAATAAGGTGTTGATGCAACCAGAGTCAAATAAGCCATTGTACAAGACTGCTGTGATCCTCATCTCAGGCCCTGGTTGTCCTGTGTCATGAGTGCTTTGATACCTTCAGAGGAATGAGCAGGAGCAGATGTCCTGTGATCAGAAGAATCTGACAGTACACAACTCTGCCTTCACCTTCAAACTGCTGACCTTTCTCATTCACCTGGCAAGTTTAGGTGGCTTAGATCACCAGAATTGGTGTCTAATAAACATCCTGGCATGAAGCACTGCAGGCCTGTGACTGCTGTTTGAACTCAGGGCTGGGGAAGCTATTGAAGGCTTTCAGAGATAAGACACACATGGCCCAAATTCCACCAGCCCCTTTATCTGCTCACATCTGGTTATCTTCAAATCTGTTTGCTTCGGCACAATTGCTGGCTAATTGCATAGTGGCCTCAGCAGTGTTGGGGTTAGGGACATGCTGAGAAGGGCCCTGCTAATCTATTCCAGAGACTCAAAGGAACTGTGAATGCTTCTTGGTTACGATTTCAGAATAGCTTGGGCCATGCAAATGAAAAGATGCCATCACCCAGCATCAATGATTTGTCAGCAGAAAAGCAAATGTTCTAGGAGAGAGAGCTGATCCCACCGATGAAACCACTACAGACCTTGGCTCCCATGAAGAGGGATGTATATGGGCATGTTTGTTGACATATTGCTAGAACTCATCAGGAAGTAGAACTTGAGGACTGGACTCGAGCTCTGTGGGACACTACACATAGTCTGTTCTCCACCAAGGCTTTTCCTTTCAGCATTTCCAATCTAAATCTAGATGAAAGTGATGCAGAAAATCAAATATATACTTTTAAGGCATGAGCTGATAGTAAAACAACTTACATGGCCACTTGATGACAGATTTGGACTTCAAAATCGTATTTCCTCAATCACTGTTGCAACTGAATGGTCATTTTCACACTGAAAACATTATTCTGGTATTCAACTCCCCATCTCTTTTTTATTAGTCAACTTGCTTGAGGGTTGGTCTGCTTTAATTTGAATGTTTGTACTATTGCCAAACTCTCCCTTGCTAAATATCTTCAGGATAGATATCTGCAACAGATGAGGATGAACAGCTCCGGCCACCTGGCCAGTATCTTTCAGTATTCATAACCAGCAAAGAGAAAAGAGGAGAAAAGTCTGTCCAGTGGAAAGGCAGAAACAACAATCATAATTAAAACATGCAGAACAAACAGTCATCACTTCTCCCAGCAATTCAGAGCTTAAAAAGCCTGTTCACAGAAGTGCTGGAGAGCGTGTGACTAACAAATAGCTGGTTAGGAATCTGACATAATTCACAGAAAGAATGACAAATGCTTGGTCTGTGGGATGAATTAAATTTCCAAAATAATCTGCCTCGTCACAAAATTCAAGCCTGCATGGGGCTGGCAGCAGTTTTTGGAGGATGAATTCTTTCCTGAAACTTTTCTCAGGGTTAGGTTCTGAGTTCTTTAAGAACAGCAGGTATTTCCTGGTGATGGGGTGGGAATCCCTCTACGTCTTCATCTCAGAAGAGTGAGGACAAAGTGTAACTAAAAATAGTGGCATCAAAGGAAAGGAAATGACTGTTTTCCTGCAGACAGAGAGAATGTACTAATCTGGAGAGATGCTGTCAGCAGGAAAAGATTGAGGACAAGGAAGATTTTGGAGTTACCCACAGGCCTGCTGAGCAGGTTATTAGGATCCATGGGTTGGTTAAACCCAGCGTTAACCCTTCAGGCACTGCAAAGAGAACTCAGCTCAACCATCACTGTTCTGTGCTCCTGGTGGCGACTCCCTCGTGCTGGGAAAAAAGTCCCATTCTGCCCTTTCTCAGTGTCATGACAGGAGGTGAAAAATCCCCAAACTCTTCCTAAAACTGGGAGGCCAATAAGTGCTAGCGTAGCAAAATTTCCTTTTCCAGTCACAGCATGGTCCTGGGAAAGAATTCCTGTTGTCTGCCTTTATCCATCTGTACTAATGCTTCCTCAAGATCACTCCAGAAATGTCTTCGGGAAATCACTGTGTGTCATCTGCAGTATGAGCCTCGGAGAACCAACATACCTCAAATATACCTAAAAATACTTCAGCAAAATACCTCAGTTCTGCTCCTTTCCTTGATGCCATGAGCTTAGCAATGCATGGAAACACCTTTCAAACTCAATTTGTTTCAAGCCCAAGTAACCCTGATGGATTACTTTGCTCTAAGACATCGTGGCAGATGTTTTCGGATGTATGACAAAGGAGTTGAGACAGGACCTTAAACCTCAGATATCATGTCTACACTGACTTGACCATGGAGTCCAAACATACCAACCATCAACATCACAAAGACACTGTGTGTAGAGGCCTCTGGGGTAAAGAAGATGCCTACTTTGCAGTGGGAACTTAGGGCCACACCAGTTATGAGGTGGTGGACACGCTGTACTTGTCATGGCCAATCCTCTAAGGACAACTTAGTTAGAGGCAATTTCCATTGTCCACCCTAGAAAAACCCAGATCAGAGGTGACGTGATGATTCAAGGCAGATCTAGTCCACAGGCACCCAAATTCAGAAAACCGCCTGCGGGTTGTGTCTTAAGGAAGGAAAGAGAAGATTTGCATCTGTTCCACTTGCCCAAGGGTGAAATTATGCAAGTCTCAGAAGCAGCAAATCAAGATCAAAGGGAAGAAAATTAGGAAAAGAGAGAAGAATGGAGAAGTGGGAATAGTTTATGCTCAAGTAGTGCTCCAGGGCTTGCTCTTCCTTGCACTGAACCTTTCAAGCCCACAGCATGCTGGGAGATGCCACTTTTCTCCTCTTCCCTGTCTCCTAAATCAATCCCTTCTCTCTCCCCTGGTCCCTAAGCATCAGGTGCTGGAAGAGAATTAAAAATATCCCTCCAGCAGTCCAGGGAAAGGAATGCTCCCTTGGCTGGGCTGGTCCTAGCTTTACTCAACACCTTGCAGTCAGGTAGAGCAGATGACCTGCCTTCTCATTGTTCCCAGGTGTACCTGAGCATCATGAGTTTTGGACGCATGGACAGCAAGAGAGTCAAGGGAAAAAGTTTCTTCTTGTTGCACATCCCATTGCTCCACTGTTTTTTTCTTTTGTCCTTTCTTGGGCTCAGAGGAACCTGCACACCTTATTACACAGCCTCCATCTGTAGCTAATTTAAATGACCTTCCAAAGTGCCCTGAGATTACAGGCAAGCCTGTCCTGGCTGTGAGGTCTCTCTGTTTGTGTGCACTCACCCAGCTGCCCATGGCCCACAAGTACAAGCTATTTGTCCTGGAATGGTGGAAAATTATCATTTCTCCACCCAATAACACCTCATGAAGACCATCTTCACGTCCCCAGAGCCCATCTCAAGCCAGCACAGAAGGGATATGGCGCACATTGGTACCTAGGCAATACCATCTTGCACGCTTTGGTGGATTTCTCTGCTTCAGGCTTCTCCTCCTGTTTGTTTGCCCTTTCTCCCAGCTGAGGCCCCATCTCCTCAGGTCTCTGGCCTCCTTACACCATTGTAAAGTGAAATGCGGTGTGCCCTTGCTCTTGCAATGGATCCTAAGAATAGAGGGTCTGTTACTGCATGGCACATGCTGGATGAGGAGTTGGTACGCTGTGGCAATCCTGAAACTATCTGCTCTTGCCTCATAGTATCAGAGAAGGGTCACTATTGCCAAAACCCTTGCAAAAAAAATGAACAAGGACATCTCAGGTTGGTTTGACACCGCAGTCATCTCCTCCCAAATGAAGAAGTGATGATGTTCAAGGCCAGGCTGGATGGGGCTTTGAGCAAGCTGTTCTAGTGGGAGGTGTCCATGGCAGGGGGATTGCAACTGAATGGTCTTTAATGTCCCTTCCAACCCAAACCATTCTATGATTCTATGTTCAGTTCATCACAAAGGCTGATCCATCAGCTACATTCAACAGCGGTAAAGCTGCCAACAGCCCCACATAGGACTGGTAAAGATGACATGGGATACACGTGAAGCAGAAACCTGTGGCTGTCTGCAACCACACCTGGAGGCCGGGCAGATATTCCAAGGTTTTAGAAATGGTTTAGCGAGTCAAACCAAGAATTATCCCTCCCTTCTCTTCCTCTGCCATGGATGGCTTTAAAATGAGAAACACCACCCAAAAAAAAAAGGCGGACACTACAGTTTACAATACTCAGCGCTATATACACCGAGAAACAGATGAGGGATGAACGGCAGAGAAAAAACCCAAAATATATGGGACCCAGAAGGCTCTAGGACATAACATTTTGTGGTAAAAAGTTCTGCTTCAAAATTTGCCAGGTCTTTCCTTCAGCTTCCCCCACTTCTTTGCTCTCTGCTCAGGGAAAGTGCACTGCAGCAAGGCTCTTACTTTTTGCACTGCAGTGTTTTGTATATTGGAAACACTGCATGTACTTGTACTGAGCTCAGTGCTCACAGTCCAGAAAAATTTCCAGGGATGGGTGATGGCTGAGAGAAGCCCTGTGGGGACAACGAAGATGACAGCGGTAATACTGAGGAGGGCATGTTTGGCTTCCCAGTTCAGCCTCAAGAAGTAAAGACTGCTTTCCCCTCACAAAGAGAAAAAAAAATCTGCTTATTTCCCAGATGGGAAAAGGAGAGGAAGCAATTTGGACCAACAGAGAAATGTTTCAGTGTCTGTTAAGAAATTGCCTAGGAAGTTTGCCTGCAGAATGATTATACACTTTTTAGGTAGATCCACAATATTAGCAAGGTCACAAAACACCCGTGCACTCTGTGGCAATCAAGCGAGACAGTTTCCCCAAGGACCCCGGACTCAGCTGTAGTGCAAGTGGAAGCAAACAGGCTCATAATGACTGATTGCTTGAAACATGTTCATTAGCTCTTGGGAACATCAGCTTTACAGAAGCAGAGCTTGTGGGCTTGGAGTCCTCCAATCTTGCAGTGTGAGACAGGGCTGGGTGGGAGGAAGGTGAAATCACAGCTCAGGTGATGGGATGACACATGGTTTTCAGTAGGCAGGCAGATGATAGTTTCTTGGGTGATACAAGCTGGGTCTTTTGGGTATCAGTATCGGAATCGAACTCATTGGATGGCACTTCACATTCAGTGCACTTCTAGCAGTGGATTCAGAATGTTTTCCTTTTGCTGGTCACCTGGGAGCATCTTTCACACAGGTTTCATTAGGTTTCCCAGTCATCTTGCAGCAGGGGAGCTTCAAAGTGCTCCGCTGGATTCATGGCCATTAACTTGTCCGTTGTAAACTACAAGAGAACTACAGAGCTCATTCCCTGCAACATGTGATTCTTGGAGATGCTGAATTACACAATATTTTCAGTAGCCAAGAGGCCTCCGACAGCCAAATTTCACAATTCAACAAACTCACACAGCCTCTGGTAATTTTGCAAGCCACCTTCTTTACCCTTGAAATATGTCTCTCCATATCTATGCAGAACTCTAATGTATATGCAATTTCTCCATTTACAGCTTTCTTCACTGAGTGTATTTTGCACAGCTTTCATGAGTTTTTTAGTGCAGCAAACTGTTTTTGATCTTTTATCATGCTCTTAAATTGGGCACAAATGTTTCATGTGCTTTCAAATTTACGGCACATCACAGACATTTGGTTTTATAACTCACAGGACTTAAACTGGAATAAAGTTGATAGAATTACGCAAATCAAGTGGGTGCTGAAATCCTGGGTAGCAATTTATAAAAGTTGACAAAAACAAAATTTGTGGTGTCAGAGTAGCATTAGTAGTATTCTGAGGGAGTAACAGCTTTTTTGGTCTCTAGAGAAATGCGTGGCATATAGAAAATTAAGGGCAAATCTCACGTCGTTTGGAAAAGGAAAAAATTGGAAAAGTAACAAGCAGCGGCTTTCTTGTTGTTGTCAGATTAATCACACCTTCCTACAGTTTCACAAAAGAACATTAGGTTTAAAGAGGTGTGTATACTTCTTTATGGCATTTCAGTCAGGAACCATCCTGTGTACGGCATCTAGCGCTGGTCCTGATTAGGACCTGTAAGTGCTGTTATTATCATTAATAACAATCAGGATCACCAAAACGGAGGCGTAACAAGATTGCTGTTGCACTGCAGTTGCTTGTACAGTGTGCCTCATAGGAAAGAGAAGGAAAAATGATTCAGAAATGATGCAAGAACTTCTCACCACGAGGACTTTGTCATTCTCTACTTAATAAGCAGCTGAAGAAGAATAGGATTTTCCTGGCCAGCTTTAACAAGTTAACTTGGCATCAAGAAATTTGGGATTTTTGTGTTTCTTTGTTTGCTAAGATAATTTCCAGATTCTGGTTCCTCAAACTGTCCACAGTATGTGTTAGACCAGTCCCAGTTTCTTCATAAATGAAGAATCCAAGGGGTGTTCACTCGGGAGAGTTCTTATATCTAGGTTTTCTCCAGGTTGGCTCCCTTCACCACACAGTCCTAAACTATCCCCACAGCTCTTGATCCCACAAAACGCTCACACACACTTAAATGTGGTATGTCAGGCACTCTGAGCCGGAAAAAGCACAGTAAAAATAATAAATCTATCTTGAAGCCACAGAGTGCCATAGTCAAGTGCTATGCTAGGTGATGGCCTGGAAAGGGCTTCCCCAAGCAACGTGGACATCACCTTTCTGCACCATGGCCACCACTCAATGGGGCAAATACCTTCAGCATTGCAAACACAGCTGCAGTTATTTGGGATTTTGGCCTAGAAAAATATTGGCAGCAATTGGCTCTTATCAGTCTGTGATAAGGTCATTGCCCGCCTCTCTCTCCTGTGGGGCTGAGAAGGGGTCAGATCCATAATTTTCTGATATAATATCAATAAGCAATACTGACACCTCAACATCTCTTTTCTTCTGGCCTCGTGCTATCCCTGACACCCACATGGCTGCAGCACTTCCCCAGCTCTTTTTCTTCCCAGTATCTCCAGCAGCTTTTCCCCATGCCACCCACACGTCCCTCACCTCTTGCAGGTGCCTTTATCTCCAGCCTCCAGCAAATGGTCCTCCCCCCGGCTAGCATCTCTAGTTAACGTTCCCCCAGCTCCACAATATGTTGTAGCTAGTGTCCATGGGTGGCCAGGGAGGGATGTTACACACGCTTGCAGTGGTGGAGTTTCCTCCAGGAGTTGTCTCCTTCCCCCCACAGATGCGTCATGCACTATTGATTCCTCCTCTACCCTCAACCCCCAGAGAAAGTTACTGTAAGTCACTGGTTGGGAACAAGCTGAGCTCTGAATCCTGCCACCATCCATCACGGTGGCAGACATGCTGTGGAAGGGCTTCATGGCATGGTGCCAGGGCTAATGGCCTGAGACGCTGCTCGCTTTCGCTGTGAAGTGCTTTAGAAAGCGGGCACAGATGCTAATTGCAGTTCGCTCTGCATCCGTGAAGGAAGGAGAGAGGTCGTTCAAGGGAGCCGGGAGATTTTTAATGGTGGAGCTTGGTTGCAAAGCTGCCAACAGCTCTTCAGTCGTTTCACAACCAAGATTCAATGACTTTGAAATCCCTCCTGTGTTCCCCATGAGAGCTGTGTTTTGGGGTCATCCTCCTATCCGGAACCCAGGACTTTTCACTGGATGACCACGTCCCCTCCAGCAGTGGGATGGCCTAGCAGCTGGACAGACTCTTTGCTCTGGTTCATCAAAGGAGGTGGAGTAAGCATGGCATGTGGGTCTGGAATAAAACCACCTAGATCTTAGTCTAGATCTGGAAATATCTCTTCTCTCTGAGGTCAGACTTCACTGGTCTAACTTCCATTGAACACCCTGGAATATTTCTCACTGGTTCTGGATGTCTATTCACCTTTGAAGGCTTCTGAAAGTAGTAGGAAACACAAACAGGAGCAAGTAGAGACTGACCGGCTGAATCTGGTCTTTGTAGCTTTGTCTTTGCAGACAGCAAGACAGAAAGATTTTCTTTTCTTTCTTATTTTAGTTCCTTCTTCCACAGATTTCACATAAATACTGTTTTACAGTGTTTATTTCTTAAATGGCCTGTCTTGCAGAGGGAGAAATGGTCTTGTCAGAACTGAATAAAACCCCATTTTTACCATGAATCTGTGAGGTAACAAAAATGCGAGGGAACTGTGAAACACCATGGTACCAAAATGTACTGTCTTCACAGTGTATTCCTGCACTCAGCTCGACGACTCTGCCCTCCATCATCTCAGCACCCGGGAGTTTATCTAATCATCATTACTGGCACTTACCCTGACATGTTCACAGATGTATTTGCTGTTCCTCACTTACACGGACAGATTGGTTATTCCTAACGTGGGGTTAGGATTGATCCCATGCAATTGCATCCTCTTTAGACAGCTCAGAAAGAAATCTTTAAGGGTTGCCAACAACTGAGTGCGCCTTTGAGGTGAAACTGTGGAGATTACCTTTGCCTTCCAGGCAGGATCTCTAATGAAACCGAATTACTCTTGTTCATGATAAAAATTATCTGAATGGAACTGGGTCTGTAGGAGGTCTTCTGCTTCATGAAGCTATCACTGACCCTGTCCAGCAGCCATTCAATAGAAGGGTCATAGAATCATAGAACCATAGAACGATTTGGGTTGGAAGGAACCTTAAAGACCATCAAATTCTGACCGCCCTGCCGTGAGCAGGGACACCTCCCACTAGACCAGGTTCATAAAACAACCATTCATTTCACTCGCCATGAGCCACAGAAGACTCCTCAGTACCTTCAGGTGATATTAAAAGCCATCTTAAAAAAACACCACCTTAAAAAGACACCATCTTAAAAAAAAGGGGGATCAGAAGAGACCTGTGAACCATAAATAACATTCAGCCATACACAGTAAATCCTATGAAGACAGCTCAATAAAACTCTCAGCCATACAGCATAGTGATGGTGTTTACCTACATGCACTCTTCCAGTTGGACCTAGTTCATTCACCTCCATTTTTGGGGGCAACAACTATGACCCGTAGAGAAGGCAGACACATCGCAGCCAAATTTGCTGTGATCAGAACCCCTTTGCATCACCAAACACAGAGGCAGCCTCTCCCTACCACATGACAGCACCTGAAGGCATGGGGAAAGCACTTTAGACACGCTTCCCCCTGAACAAACACTTGTTGGCTGATTTAACTGTGGGAGAATTTGCAGTTGCTGCAACTGCTTTCTATTTTCACCTTTTTCTACGTACACCTTTTATATGTGTAAGATTCACACCTGCATCCCCCTTTTCTGTTCCCAAGTCACAGGAGCCCCACCAGGCTGTGATGAGTGCTTTGTTCAGATGAACCATAGAATCATAGAATGATAGAATCATAGAATGGCTTGTGTTGGGAGGGAAGTTCAAAGCCCATCTAGTCCAACATCTTCAACTAGGTCAGGTTGCTCAGAGCCCCTTCCAACCTGACCTTGAATGTTTCCAAGGATGGGGCATCTACCGTCTCTCTGGGCAGCCTGTCCCAGTGTCTCACCACCCTTATTGTAAAATATTTCTTCCTTATATCTAGTCTAAATCTTTCCTCTTTTATTTTAAAACCATTAACCCTTTGTCCTATCACAACAGGCTCTGCTAAAACATTTGTCCCCAGGCTTCATCCCAGCTCCAAATTATTTTTACATCCACTTCCAGTCCCAGTCCACCCTCTTGAAGTTGGGATTAAGGTGGGAAAAAAAACAAGGGAGAAGTCAGCAACATTTAAAAACAGTCTAACCAGAGAGCAACTTTTAAATGAAGCCATTTAAGGCCAGAGCCTCCCAGCTGTCTGGGTGTCCCTGCTGAGCCCGCTGCAAAACATAGTTCAGGACACCCCTGTCACTGACTGCAGGCTAGCGGGGAAGATGCATTAGCCACTAACGGCCAGAGCATGATTAATCTTTTCCTCTTCATTCTGATGCTGCTGCAGTTGCAACAGATGTTCAAGAGCCTTCTGGCAGTGACAGATCCCCGCATGGTCCTGACTCCTTACCAGGCAAGTAATGACAACAGTCACAGATTCCCAGGGCTCTGTCAGCGGGATTTTTTTTGTTTCTTTTTTTTTTTTTTTTTTTTCC
>JAOXJM010000001.1:3447628-3463693 GCA_026413425.1 Tringa solitaria
CTGTCAGCTGGATTTTTTTTGTTTCTTTTTTTTTTTTTTTTTTTTCCCCTCTAGAAAGTTCTGCATGTTTTCTGAAAAGTTTCTTTATGAGATAGAATGTGTTTGAATCACACAACAACTCTGTCCCGGAGTTCACATGGGTGAATCAGAGGGTTGGGAAAAGCATCCTTCCTTTCTCAGCATCCCAACCTGGAGCTTCCCAGTGGAGGGGCAGGAGGAAGGTTACACCAGAGTAAAAGGACCTGTGGCTGGTGGATAAAATGGGTCAGTGAAGCACATTTCACACAATGTGACAGATACAGAAGGATGGGAGCATAGGACACGTGTTCTACCTCCAACTGTAATTTTATTTGGCAGCAGAACAGTGAGCTCAGCATCAGTCCTGCACTGACAGGCAAGCAAAGAGCTTCTCTCTAGAGAGGGCCAGTGGCCAGTGCTGCAGGATAAGTAAGTTCTCAGTATGTCCCTTACTGCTCCTCTGTCTTGTTGTCCCTGTTTATAAAGATGGATGCTAATTCTCCCCTCCAAGGCTAGATGCCTTGGCATTAAGCCCAGAAGGACCATTCTGATCCTGTCTGACCTCCAGGGAAATCTGACCACTCACTTTTAGCCTAGGAGCTAGTACATGAGGCAGGGTAAACTTTTTAGATGACTCTACCTATAAAGATCGCAAGGGCAGAAGTTACCCCCCTCCCAAGATGGTTTGTTTTGCTGCTGATCTATCCCATCCAAAAAAAAAAAAAAAAAAAATTACAAGTTTGCTTCTTATTTTAATTTTAAATCCTTCCACCTTCTGCTTCCTACCATTGGATCTCATTTTGCCTTTGTCTGCCAGCTGCATTCAGACATAGCTGTCAAGAGCCTTCAATGGAAAATCCTACAGCTCCTCCTCCTCAAATGCACTCTGTTTACAAATCAGCTATGAACTTATTTATGTAGCATTACAGAGCTGCAAAGCCTGCTCAGCGGACAAAAAGTCACTCAGAATTCTTCCCACTTCTCATATTATATCCAGCAAGGTGTATCCCACTGTCAGAGCTGAAATCTTGGCAGCAACGATGAGAAAAATTACTCCCCACACTGTACTGGGCATGCAAGCCTGAGAGATGTGAGAAATGTCATGTGCATATAAAGTATTTCAGGGATCTACGGATAAAACCCAGATATGGAGAAAGGCAGCTGTGAAGCATAAGGGCTCCAGCAGGTCCTGTTTGCTGAGACTCTGGAAGACAGTCCTTTTCTGTGGGTGTTGCTGCCTTTCATTTCACCCTTAGCTCTCATTCAAAGTGGAAAATAACAAGAAGGCTCATCCAAACCTGCCTTTAGGGAGGTCCAGGGCACATGACTGCACCTCATCCTTGGCACTGTCTGCAGTCAACAGCAAGCACTTCTGGAGTCACAGATCAAGAAGCCTCCTTCACTACACCAGCTGTAAAGGCAGCTGAGGGTGGCTGGCCCAAGGGGAGATCACCAATCCCATGGATGCCCACATCCAGCCAGAGGAATTTCAGACAGGTTACCGGGCTTGCAGAGAAGCCCTGCAATTGCGAAGCAGATGAAAACAGAGATAGCAGCATCTGCAGAGGGCATGAATGCACATCTCTGAGGCACAGCTGTCTTCACTCATCTCAAGGGGTTCTTAACTCTAAGCTATGTTACATGTCATGATTGCCAGTTGCTTCGATGCTGATTAAAAAATGCATAAAAGGAACTTCGGTGAGCTAAAGTTGTGTTGGCAATGCCTCATTATGGTATCAGAAGTGATGGATCCTGTCTTATGCATGATCTTGGGAATAATAGCCAACCTCTCCCATCTGTTTTCCACTCCCATATACACCCTGATAACTGCCTCTTCCTCTGTAACTGATGTGAAATTGAGTTTCTTTGCAGGTCAGCACAATCTTGTCTCATGTTGGAAGGGAGAAAATGCAATGTGCAATTTGGGACACCCATATTCTATAAATTAACTTATACTGGAACAAGCCCAACGAAGGGCTGATCAAAAGATGGAGGAGCAGCAAAGCCTATTTTAGGAGAGGAGACTCACCACATTTCATTTCCTGAAGCAAGTTATCACTCAGAAAAATTTCACTGGACTGCATAAAAAACCAGGGAAGGTGGCAAAACCTCTTCGACCAGTTGACAGGAAGAGTAGGACTGCAGAGACCATGAACACATAATGAGAGAGATCAGAGAGCCCGCGAAAACATTTAGGCCGAAAACAAAGAAAAAAGAGTTAAGCCTTCAGAATCAGAAGGCCTGGAGTATGCTTTCAAAGGAGGAGATGGAACAAGAAACCAAACTACTTAGATGGAGCTTGATGCTTTTGTTTAAGAGATTATACAGCATAATTCTTATTATAGCAGTGGACCACGGCATCTCATCTGGTCTTGTGTTCTTAAAACCACTTCTCTCAGCTCCATCTTCTCCTTCCATGTAAATATTCACAATAAAGGAGGCAGAAAATCTACAGCAGCAGAACACTGCCTGGGTGAAGTCAGCCCAATGCAGAGGTAAGATTTAGTACTCAGGCTTGGGAGGAAGAAGCAGGTAGAAGTGTCTCACATCCCAGATAATTATCTGATTAATGCTTAGAGCCAGAGGGAGTCAAAGGGAGGACTTCATAATTCCTAGGCCACTAATCTCACAATCATTTAATGTCTACGAGAGAAAGAGTCCTTCTTTTTCCACAAGGGGGTCTGGCTGAAAAATGTAAGTGACAAACCAACCAGCTATCAATTAACTTTATGAGTCAGCTTCTCTCTTGCTGTGCCATTGAATTCATTGTCCAGTCCAGCCCCCAGCACCATTTCTACTGCCCTTTTCTGCTTGAAGACTAAATGTGCTTTCATACCTCCCTGTCAAGCCTTTTCTCAGCACCCTAACATTTTAGGCTTGCTGCTGTCTACCTTGCAACACGACAGAGAGCTTTTCTGCTTATTGCTGGTTATTAGAAGACATTTCTCCTTCTTCTGACCTCTGCTGTACCAGCTCATTCATGCAGAGAAAGTGGATGCATATCCTATTATCCCTTGAAGTATTTTATAGCCTGTGCTAAGGCTTTGGGCCCTTTATAGTTTGTACCCAATTTTAGGATCACAATATCTCTAAGGAGAGAGTGCTGGGATGTTATCTTAAAATTACCCTAACCTCCAGAAAAAGATAAAAAAATATATTTATTTATGAAATCTAAACTAGACAACACAGCTAGCAAAAAATGAACACACAAACAAACAAACCAACCATAAATTTACCTGGAATTTAAATAATGTTAAAAGTCTTCTTTTTCTGTGAATGGCTCAACTAGCAAGAGGACAGATTTCCTTGGCTTTCCACACAGTTCTTAAAACTTGGAGGTGCCGTTGCACCTATGAACTTATACAGAGACCTTCTAAATCTATGCTCATAAATAAAAGACAACCAAACACCAATTCCTGTCCCTAGACTTGTGGCATCAGCTGGTTTGGATCCCATTCCTTGGAGCTAACTGCCTGAAGGGTAGAGACAGCAAATCTTGGAAAGAGCAAGACCGAGTGGTCCAGAGCTGAATCAGGGAGTGCTACACTCTATATCTTGTCATGGGCTAAAGGGCCACATCTGGAGACAATAACCTGGATCCAGTCTAACTAGAGGCAAATCGAACACTAATCAAAAGGCAACAAAGAGATATTAGTCTGGTTATCATGACACAAACATGGCCCGAAGCGGTAGAGAAAAGTCTCAATAACACCCTTAAAATGGTTATACTAGAAAATGTCCTATTACCTCCTCTTTCTTCTGATATGATGTTCACACTGCCACCATCCCTTCAGGGGCTGGAGTTGCCTCCAGCAACACCTCCAATTGTCACCACCCTGAGGTCCTCATTGACAGGAGTGTAATGTCCATGGTGGAGTTTCTTCCTCCTCATTCTTGGATCCCCCCAGGGGTATTTTCATCCCCCCTCTCACCACTACCTGCTCCCTTCTCCCTGGTCCCCAGCACCAGTGGCAGAGCTGCCCAGTGCCCAGCCTGGGCATACAAAGGGCTGGTGTTTTCTGGGCAGTGTTTGCCTGGGGCAGCAGCCCTTGGTCATGCGGGGTGTCCCCAGCACTGAGCTCAGGCACAATCCCTTGGCCACAGGACACTTATGATCACAAGGATACCCAGCTCAGGACACTGCAAGCCCAGAGCAGGACATTTTGCACACAGAAAATACTCTTTCCATACTGTGTTTAAAATATAACTGAACAGCATAATTTCTAAGATGCTGAGAGAACTGAGATTTGAAAATACCTCTGGAGTAATGTGATTTAAAGATAAGTTCTTGATTAATGTGATTTTACTTGCTGAAGTCATATTGTGAAGTCAAGCATTAGGCAATTAAATCCTTTTCTGTACTTCCTACTTTGTTTTTTTGTTTTGTTTTCTGATAGAAGTTACTAGTGTGACCAAAGGATTTACTCTTTTTTTGTTTTAACTTTACTCTTCAGTGAACTCATTATATCATAAATTTCTTCTCCTAGAAGATCAGGTTCTTTTACTTTTATGACTGTACCATTAAAGAAAAAGGAACAACAAATAAAGAAAAAAACCCACAAAAAAAAACCCCAACAACTTTTAACTTTTTGTGAAAGGAAACAAACAGTTAGTTTTCAGTTCCTGAAAGGATCTTCATCTTCCTTCAGGAATTTGAAAATTATAACTAAGCAATCTTCTCCTGCTGCAATAGTTAATTTGCAATAACTGGAAAACATCTTAAGACCCACTCAGGTTATCCACCCATCCATTTAATGGTGACATTCCTCAGTGTTTTCATATATGCTACAGTGAGAGCTATTAAGTATCTTCTGTCATTCTGAAACCCTTTTCCAGATGAGGAAAGTGATTTAAAACTTTGTTATATAACCTGCAGAATCAAATGACAACTTATATATAGCATACTCTGCTGTATGAAGCACTATATGAACTTAGCAATTAGTCTGAAGCTAATAATCCTCTTATTTGTCATTAATTTGTAGACAAAATGGTTTCTCCCAAGGTTAACATTTTCATTATCATCTGCAAATGATGGTACATTGCCAAAGTTCAAACCGGTTGAATGTAGTGCACTTTTTACATTTTTAAATATTCCTAATACAGTTTTTATTGCTCTCTTGAAAATAATTAGGCAGAAAATGGATTATTCCCCTTTCAATGAACAACTATTGGAAACATTTTGAAATTTCATGCTTTCAGGCACCAATGACCACAGAGAGAAATATGCCCTTTTCAACCAAGCCCTTAATTATTCTATCAATTGAAAGAGGAACTAATACATTGTTGGCAATGTACAAAGCATTGTCCTCTGAATCCGTATGATTTTATCTATGGGCTGATCTTGAAAAATAATTAACTGCCCCAATCCAGTGATCTGTACAGAGAGCTATGAATAATACTGCAATGCACCTCTGTTGCTCCCCCAGAACAAAAAAGTTTCAAGAGTTTTGTTTGTAGAAACTGCAATAGAACTATTTTTATCATCTTTTATCTTTCCATGCTTTTCTGTCTTTGCCAATCCACAACAAGCAAGTGGGAAACAATATCTGCAAAAGTGAAGTTAGCCTTTTGCTTTCTCTATTGATCCATTTCCGTTCTTTCAGAAAGAGCAGAGGATACTGGCTGAGTGTGTTTTGACTTGCCGATTGATGGAGATGAATGCAGTCATGGTCATGATTCATGTGGGGATATAATTCAATTAGCTAATGAAAAACATATATGTAGTACTCAGATTCAATGTGAGGTCACAATTACTTTGCTTGCTTCATACCCTGTATGTATTGTTCCAATGATTTCTAGCAAATACACCACATCTGGAGAAGATTTAGTGCACGATAAACACGTGAGATAAAGTTTTCTTTAGAGACCAAAGGGTTGAATGTCTAAGGCTACCCACACTACACTTCTCTCAGCAGACCGGATCTGTTCTGGAAAGCACAGTTTTTTGCATTTTGGTGGAAGAAATAATTCATGTGTAACATTTGTAGAAGACAGTCAGATGCCTGCCTAAGAAAAAAAGATCGGAAACAACTAATTAGGCTTTAAGAGATGGACAGTCACATGCTGAGGACTCCAGTGATCAGCCAGACCAAGTGCACTCTTATGTGTTCAGTTACCATGGAGACAGGCCTGTTTTATGAACCTCTTCCCCAAAAAATCACCCCAATTAGATCTGCCTTCATGCATCACATATGCTTGAACTGCTCCCTGAGGTTCCTTAAGTAATTGTGACTGATTCATTCTCCTTACTGACATCTAAAGAAATAACCTTTACTTCCCGCTTCCCGGTCCAAATTTAATTCCAGTATCATCTATCCATAGTTTCACCACAGCCAAAAATGGGTCACTCGCTGCTGTGTTCCGTAGTGCTCTTAGTTAAAAAGCTCCAATTCAAAATTCCCATCAGTGATCACCCAAGAAGAAACGTCAGTCAGACAGCATGGAAATGAACAAAGTTTAGAGGGAGGAGTTTGGGAAGGAGGATTGGGCATCAGGGTGTCTGAATCATGCTGCTTGGCAACTACAGAGATTGCCCCTAATGAAAGCACCAGTGTTTCACAGCACGATCACGCTCAGCATGACAGAGGGAACATCAAACAGTTTGTCTGGATCAGGGACTGGGACAGGTCAGCTTTTTGCTTCCCTTTTTATTCTGAGTTCTTCAGCAGCTCAGACAGCACGAGGGTCACATACCTATCATCAAAATGGCATTACTGCATTGCTCAAAAAGTTATTTTCCTCGATGGCCGCTATCTTCAGCCAAAATCTTGCAAGACTGTTAAGTCTTCCCATGATTTCAGATAGAGAAAAATGAGGACAAATGAGGACACACCTTTTGAAAACCTGGGTGGAATCCATCTGACCGAAGATAGACGTCTGCACGATACAGGTTCACACATGAATCAGTTGTCTAGACTCCCTTTGCAGTCTTTGGAGAGGTCCTGGCACTTCCAGGGCCATGATTCATCTCACCCAAATGTAGAGTTAGAGACAAGGACAGGTGTTTATTTAACTCCTCTGCCTGTAAGAGAGTTCAGCTCAGCTGGAGGTAATGACATTCAGGGCTCAACTCGTTACCCAAGTGTAAACATCTACAAATTGAGCCCCGTGATGGGACTCAGCTCAAGATCCACCAGTTCCTATTGACTGCTAACAGCAGTGTTTGGGAAGTTGTAATGATACTGGCTTATTTAGTTTTAAATAGAAATGCTACTTTTAGTGATTAATCTTCGGTGAATTGTTGTGAAATTCAGGGGAGTGGATAAAGTTAACATTTTGGAAGGCAGCGAGTGCATTATGTTAATTAACTGCAATCATAAAGGAAGGAGAATGCTTCTCCAAAAGCTGCACGGTTCTGATTTACAAGGATTTCAGCTGATTTTGCTGAAGTTTTAAGGATGAAATTACTATTAAAAGCTTGCATTAAAGTATAAGGCGATTGCATAACTGTATTATAACCGGTTATGAAAAGAATAATGGGAACCCTTCTGATGGCTAAAGAATTTTTTTCCCTAGATTTTATGATGATTTTGAAGCTGAATGCCACAGGATTACGAT
This sequence comes from Tringa solitaria, assembly GCA_026413425.1. Classification (NCBI taxonomy): domain Eukaryota; kingdom Metazoa; phylum Chordata; class Aves; order Charadriiformes; family Scolopacidae; genus Tringa; species Tringa solitaria. Next base: position 3,455,204 of record JAOXJM010000001.1, read on the forward strand.
GCTGGCTTCTACAAGCTAACACGCAAGCAACTTATTTTGACTATTCAGCCTTGAGAGTCTGCAATCACATTAAGAGTTTCCAAATGCAATAAAAAGATTCAAAGAACCTGGAGGATTTTGTTGTTTGGTTTTTTTATCTCTCTGGCTGGACTGATATTGCTTTTAATACTTTACCAAACACCAAAATTTTCCAAAAATTCAGACTTTATAATGGTGATTTTGAAATCTGTTGAGATACTATTCTTCACAGGAAGCTCTTTACAGGGATACATTTTTCACCCTTTGTGTTAAGTTAAGGCTAGAGAACGTTTTTTTGCATTATTTAAGGCACCCAAGCAATAAGGAAGACTCTTAGCTTTGAATTTATGAGCCCCATTAACTTTCCCAGGAAAAGTCCTCTCTCTTATTAAATCATTCCCTGGGAGGGGACAACTGCACAAAGCATCCTTGGAGGAGCGAGAGTACAGCACTGCTTTATAGGGTTCCTGATAAAAATTAATTAGCAAATCTTACTGTGTAAATTCAGGAATATGCAAATGAAAGCAAATCTGAAGGCATGTGTGCAGACTGAGTTGATGCTGAATTAATGTTATATTATGCATAAAATGTATAAATAGTTTACCTGTTTAATGAAATATTAAAAGATTTTTGAGGTAATTGGGTATAATAATGATTCCATTAAATATACATACATAGATACAAAATATTTTGTATAATTTATAGCATCTATGGATTCGATGTTTAGAGTTCCTCACATTTCAAAGAAAAATGATTTTATTCAATTTTAATTAAGGTTTAACAGGTTGTATGCTGCTGTGGTTCTCAATACTCTCAATAATGGTGAAGTATATAGCTTGAAAGCGAGTGAATTGGGAGGGGGCTGAACTTTATTGAACATTGTTTCATGCTGTTGAACAAGAATTACCTACATGTGGGTCACAGGCAGTATTTTTCCCACAATGTGCTCAAATACTGACACTTTTACATAGCTGGCAGCTGTTGATTTGTGGATACCCCAGGGACAGCGGTTACAAGGTGTGTGTATATTTATTCTTGTTAAGCCAAGACCTGATTTGTTGCTTAGAACATGGACCTCCATTTGTGTGCAAATGTGTTATGCTTAAGATAACAACTTTACCCATTGCCAGGAAGAGAGAAAAAACCAAAAAAAAATTGTTGAAAAGAGTCCTGGACAATTATCCGCAATTATCCTGGCAAGTCTAGGCAGTAGCTCTGGTGTTGAGTGAAGCTGAGACTGGATGTGGCCCAGCATGGTTATTACAGCTGGAATTAATTTCATCTACCCTTAGACATCATCTGGCCACCAAGTAGAGTCTGTGCCTGCACCAGTCACCCTCAGACCTATTTCCAGTATATAAGCCACAATTCATCATTTCTCCTTGAGGCAGTCACTGCAGGATGAGGTGAAAATTGTCTGGAATTGTGCTTTTCTCCCACGGCTTACAAGGATAGTCCAAGAGAACAAATAAAGATTAGCTTTGTGAGAGCCACTTCTTAATTAAACTGTGCAAATGAAAGCTCCCCAAGTGGTTCAGCAGCAGCCACGCTCAGGGTTTGTTTTTTCCTGGTGCTGAGCTATAGTCCCATTGACTGACACCGGTGTTTAGGTGCTCAGCACCTTTACAAGCCGAGTATTGTGGGAATCTAGCCAGGGTTGGGTAGGTTGGGATGGCTAAGGAGGGAGCTACAAGCATATGGGCAAAGGGATCTCATTGGCTGTGGTGTTAGTGAGAGCTCAGCTCTGGGCTTTTACCTGCTAGCACATGTGGCTGTCATGCGATTAGGCTGAAATTCTATTCACAGAGGTTATTTCTTTCCAGATCCATCAAATGAGCCCCGTTTTCCATCCCTGACCTGAGCAGCCTCCTTGCACTGCAGTAGGAATGGTTGTCTGCTATTCATAACCACACTGGGAGGGCAATTTTCACTCCCTGTGCTTTTCTGGGTCTCACTGCACGCCAGTACCACTTCAACCAACCCCAGATTAGTTTAACTGCCTCTCAGAGATGAGCTCTCCTTCCCCTTCTGGCCCTGGGATCCTGCAGCGTATCAGGAGGAGACCAGCTCCAGATGGCCCAGAGACATCAAGCCGCAATTCATCAGGATGTGACTGGGCTCGGTACCCATTGCTCTCCCCCATCTGCACCACCAGCCTCGCTCGCTGCCTTTCACCCCTTGCTGCTAATGGGAAGAATGTCATCCTGCCCCAACTATTTCATGTTTTGGCTGTAGATTTTAATTACTCTTTGTAAATTAGATCAAAAGAGACGAGGAAGGAACTCTGCAGTGATGTATGGAGGCATTAGCCAAGCAGAACTGCTTTGTTCAATGTTTTTAAGAGTGTTTGGAGAAAAGCAGCACTTATCTCTTCAGTGATGAAGCCCCCAGCTGCTATACTGCTTGAAGGTTTTTAATGTCAGTGCTGGACCAGGGTCTTGCCAGGTTGATAATGCACCATCCTGCAGATGAACCATAATTCTAGTGCAATGGTTATCCATAAACTTGACATTTTGGTTGCATCCCAGCATGAATTTCATGGCTCCAGCCTGCGGGATTGGCTGTTTTGAACCTCGATGTGGCTGCTCTCACAAGCTTATCATGTTTCACCCTTGAAGTGTTTCTCTGGTTGTACCTGTGCTGGTTTTGTCCGTTTCTGGCTTTCTGTTGCTCCCATGGCAGAGTAGACATCAGCAAACTTGGTTCCTCATGTAGGGTCAGGACCTGAAGGTATCTCACTGGTCTTGAAGTAGGCACCCCCCATCAGTGGTGCAGATTAGATACTACATTATGAGGTGCCATAACTTACACCTTACTCCCACCCCAGCAGCTTGCATGCTGGGCACACATAAAGCCATTGCACCACATCTAGAGGAAGGAGGATAATGAGATGCCATTGCCTCTTAGCCACGAAAATGGTACCAGTGATTTTCCAGTTCTTGATGTTTATGTCATGTTCCTAATATGAGCTGTGCAGCAATTGTTTTGCATAGAAGACATGTATTTGAGTTGTGGACACTTCCATTAGACATCTGAAACAGGGGAAGATGAATCCCATCACTATTCACCTTGGGCAAGTGGGCAATTAACCTTTTTTTTCCCCTTTTAACATTGACTTATGGATTTATGTGGTAAAAGGAGTAACAAAGAAGTGCTTTAATGTGAATTATTTAGCCCAAACTATTACCATCTGCCTTTCCATCATTTGGCTCATGACATAGATCTGATTTACAAAATAGACTGTGTCAGTCTACTCTCAGGCACCTTCATGGGAGCAACATGGACCCTTTTCATGGAGACTAGGAATGACAAAGTCTAGGGTTTACATTGCAGCAGGGGAGACAGCCCATAAGGAAGGACTAGATAAGGACAAAGGGATCAGGGTGATGGAACAGGGTAAGGTCCCTTAATCACCAGAGGTCTAGGAAGAAATTGGACTACCTCCATAGCATATAAAGGGACTGCAAGGTGGACATCACTGTCAGAGAAAGGGACCTAAATTTGAGGTTATATTCACCCCAAAGTCATATAACATTGCTGTTGCCAGAGCAATAGGTAAGAACCAGTACAGATATGCATGAAGAGTAAAGAAACAGAAAAACAGGTATCTTGTTTATTTTCCTCTTTCAGATGGGAAAAACTGAAACTTATAAAAATTGCATGAGTTGGGTCCTGTAGGAATTCTGCAACAGAACCAGCAACTGCATCCAAATCTTCAGAGAGCCTAGAGGAGTTGTAATATCTTAGTTGTAAAAACTTACTTCTTTTCCAGCAGCTGCAGATGACAATCACACATCCAAATAAGCAAACCCTTGGTGAAAAACAAATAACTACAAAAAAATTCCTTTTCTTGGCCACAAAGGATGGCCACCTGAAACTGGCATAATACCCAGGGACAGCAAATACAGATGGACAGGCACAAATGCCTAGGACATGGTTTAGTGGTACTTGGCATTGTTAGGCTTATGTTTGGATTTGATGATCTTACAGGTCATTTCCAACCTAAATAATTCTATGATTCTCTGATTCTATCATTCTGTCACAGGCATGCTAGAGGTCTTGCATGCCAAGTGCCTACCTGGCTGGTTTCCACTTAGTTTGGGTCACTTTAGACTTGTTGTGTGTCCCCTGGGTGCTGCTTCAGAGCCGGGGTTGACTTACAATTCCAGACTTGTCTTACCTGATGCTGGGAAAAGAAGGTTATAGTGGATTTCCATCACTTGTTACCCACCAGCACATGCTCATATCATGTGACTCCTGTCCAAGCCCAGAGAGCAGCACTGCTGCATTTTCCACACACTCCACTAATGGGGCTCGGTCTTGAGAGAAAGCACAAGTCTGGGCCTGGGAGAGCTATGGCACAAGTTTTACCATGTCAGGAATACACGTAAACCAACCAATTTCTCCTCTCCTGAGCCCAAGGAAGAACTGAGCTCTCATTAGAGCATCACGGCCTGCATCCTCTTGCACCCAGGTGTTGCCTTCTAGCCACCCTGACTGTGTCCACATCTACCTTCACATCTCCTTACAGGAAAAATGCAAACAGGGAGTGCCAAGGAGTAGAGAACTTGATTCAGGTCCTCTAGTTTCAGGCAGAAAGTAGGAAAAAAGCAGAAGTTAATGTTGCCATCCCATGTTATTTTATCAAAGAAAAGGGGATTAGCAAGTAGGAGATGAAAAGTCTCCACTGCATGAGCCATCTGGCGATTCTAGTTAATGTAGACGTAATCATGAAGCTCTTTCTGATCTGCCAGCCTGTGGGTTAGTGTGCTGGGAGATAAGATCAGTTAGGATGGGTATTGCAACCCTGAGCCCTACGAAGAGCTACCCAAGCCCTCAGTGCCTTGTCAAACCCTTCTCTCAAGAATAGAAACTGAGAAAAGAAAACAACCCAACCCCGGCAGCCCCTGGGAGACTGATTTATTCTAAGCTGTCAGGAAAAAGAGGAGACAATGTGAACTAGAGACAACAAATGCAATTAAAAGGAGAGGGGAGAGGGGCCTTCCTTGTAATCGCTGTTTCCGGAAGGCAATATGCTGTGGATTATAACGTCTCAGGCCCGGAGTGGTACCATATGGTGAAACTCTGTTCATTCGACATTAAATCCTGGCATTTTGCAGCTGTCAAGATAAAGCTGTTTATATGACTAACATTGTAGTTTGTTTATAGGGAAATAATATGTAGCGAGTTATGATTAATCAAGGTGTCCAAAAACCTGCTGCAGGCGCCTGAAATAGATTGGGTTTCATGGCAGAAGCTTTGTCTCTTAAATTATTGACATCTTTTTTCCTTTTTTTTTTTTTTTTCCTTTTTTTTTTTCCTTTCTTCTTCTGCGTGTCTGTATGTGCTGCTGTTTCTCCCTCCTCCTCAGGGTACACCTGGAGTTGGAAAGTGGCAGATCTCATCCCCAGGTAGCTCCCAGGTCCTCCCCACTCGGCAGCCAGGAGGAATCAAGGGAGAAGGTTGGTGCCATCCTTCAGCTGAGAGATGATGCTTTTTGCTGCACCTATGCAAGTGGGCACAGGACTGCTCCTTCTAGAGAAGAATATGCCCATTTTTCCCCCAGAAAAAAACATCTTTGGAGGTCTGGAGGCATTAACTCATGATATTTTTGTTGCCAGAGATGCTGGCCATCTTGTAATTAGCAGGGTGGCATGTGTGCAAATCCACTGTCTCTTGCCTACACTCTTTACAAAGCCAGTTTGAGCTATCCTGTGGGGTGATTAGGGGCCTGGAGCATCTCTTTTACAAGGAAAGGGACTTGTGTCTTTTTAGTCTGGGGAAGAGAAGATTGAGGGGGTGGGTGTCAGGAGGATGGGGCCAGTCTTTTTTCAGTGGAGCCAAGTGACAGGTTAAGAGGTAACAGGCACAAAATTGAACATAAGAAGTTCCACCTAAACATGAGGAGGAACTTCTTTATTTTGAGGGTGGCAGAGCCCATGAAGAGGCTGCGCAGAGAGGTGGTGGAATCTCCTTCTCTGGAGACATTCAAAACCCACCTGGACATGATCCTGTGCAACCTGCTCTAGGTGGGCCTGCTCTGGCAGGGGCATTGGACTAGATGATCTCCAGAGGTCCCTTCCAATAGCATATCATTCCATGATTCTGTGATCCTGGAGTGGGAGAGGAGTCCTGATGTAACCTTGCCGTGAAGTTTCTCCAAATGCTGCTGGTCTGCCTCTGCCATGTAACCTAGATGCTGCACTTCATTGTCACAACACCCCTCCAAAGTTGTTGAGAGAGCTATCAACTCTATTTTGCTCAGCAACACAGGCTGTGCAATGCAGGTGAATGAAGAGTTGGCATGTTAAGAATTGCAGCTAAAGTCGTATTACAAGACCTCAGAACTTCAGCTACCCTGCTGGCTAGCATGAACTTATGAGCAAGCCCTGGAAATGTGGATATTACCACAGAAAACCGCGTTGTTGGCATCCCCACATAACTATGACTGGCAGAGTCTTTTGGATGGGTGTCTGTGTGCCCTGCCTGCTGGGTTCTCCTTTTGGTTGGATGCTCTTGCCATGTTGGGAACAAGTCTTCGCACTAATTTTGTCTGATTCTTGTTCTTCAAAATTTACATAACAGAAGGTATCTAGCAATTATTGATGGAAAGACAAAGAATTTGGTCTGTTCCTGACTATCACTCTTCACAGGGGGGCTACGAAATTTGATTATTTAAGCACAGAAAACAGGTGGTTTATAGCAGAATAGCTCCATAGAAATCAATGCAAAGTTACGCTAGAAGATGTTGCATATTGTTCTGAGATCCTCCTGGGAAACCTGACAAACAGCCTGTCCTCCCTCTGCTTTAGCCTCTCATTTGACCATTTCAACAGGACACGCAAATCTCACTCTATTGCTTGGGACAAGGTTTTTATCAAGCCTTCTACACAAACACAGAAAACAAGCTTTGGATCTGGCCTAATACACACACAAGCATATATGTTATACCCTTTCTCAATGGTAATGCAACAGCCTTTTAATCTGCAGATTCATCACGACTATCCTCCCCCCACAAGCCCCCGAGGAGATTTATACCCCCTTCTCTGCCCCTATCAAGGCTTGTTGCTGATTAGTCGATATTTTCAGGTTGATCCTTTGGAATAAGATGCCTGGCAAATGCAGCCAGCCCATCTTCCTGGATGAGACACTTATAGGAAATAACCCTATTCATAGGCGGCTGTTAATAGGGGCTGCAGAGAGAGTTATAGATAATCAATACAGAAATCGCATTTGTAAATGGCCCCTGTAGCTGCTTAATTAAGCACAGCATTCTGGCATTAGACATTAAGGCGCTTTAAGGTCTATTTGTCTTCACAGAAAATATCCCAATAATATATTTGCAATTCTGTGCTAACCCATCCTGATCTCACCTGCCTGTGGTGGATTAGTAGGATAAAGTGACTCAAACAACGGTAAGTAACTTCTGGAGAAGGTATAGAGTCAATGAGAGAAGCGAAGGAATATTTGCCTTTGATGCTCTGCTGAGCAAATTGTTTCTGTCTTTCAACTTTCCTCTTGCATCTGCCACCCTGGCTATGCTCTGCAGACCTCTGAGTCACCAGGAGTCCTTCCCTTCTTTACAGAGAGCTTGGGATGTGGCTGGGAGGAGAGCATCAGCCAATTTCTTGCTGTCAGAGGGACAAGGGAGAAAAGGAGGGATTCAAAGCCAAGTGGGAGATGGTAGGAGAGTTGAGTTTTCTGCTCCTGTTGTTATTTTTATTTTTATTTATATTTATCTTTTTTCACACTCTCTTCTAGCAGGTGTGCACCTTGGAAATATTTGGTGATTATTTTTTTCCCTCCTCCTCATCTAATTTCTCTTACCATTCCTCATTCTTCAGTCCCTCTACTGCTTCTGTCTCCAGTGAAAATTCAGTCTTGGAGCATGTGATCAGCTACTCCTGGGAGACTGGGCTGTGTCTCAGGAGAAATTCAGTCTCCTCAATGTCCTTTCCAAAATTCACCTGCTCTGCAAGTGCAAGACATCCAAGTTCCTTCTCAGGTTTCCAGACAGCCAACAGCTGGGACAGAGATAATAAATCACAGACTTCCAAGGGAAAGTCAAACACGCATCAATCAACCCAAACAAATCCCCAAATGTCAAGCTTTTCCCTCCTTTCTCGCTGCTTTTCCACTAAGTCACAATACAGATTGATTTTTCTGCATAAATTTGAGTTGAGTCTAAAAATGCTGTGAAGACATGCAGGCAATAGCACAGAACTGAGGCTAAACAAACGTTGTGACTTCATCCCATATTATCATATCAATTTGCATGTCAGTAAGGACCTTAGTTATTTAGAATAACTTCTTGTTCCCTGACATATTTATTTTCCCATCGCCGTAAAGTCTTGAAGAGAGCATCAGTGGTGGCACTGTTTCAGTGAAGAAAGTTCTCATGACTTTTGAGGGTGACTTAGAATCATAGAATCATCTGGGCCAGAAGGGACCTTCAAAGGTCATCTAGTCCGA